>JAOWBL010000017.1:10907362-10925248 GCA_028564865.1 Zenarchopterus dispar | reverse complement strand
TGTATTAGTGTGTGTTATTGTGTATTAGTGTGTGTTAGTGTGTGTTAGTGTGTCTATTAGTGTGCATTAGTGTGTGTGACATCATCAGCAACGTACCCAAAGTTTGGTCTCCAAAACAAATGATCTTTTCTTGACTAAGGTGACACTGTATTTTTGTAGTCATTTTAATGTTCATCACCAAAAAAAAGGGCATGTTAGTTGACACAAATCAGTTGATTTTTTTTTTTTTTTTTTTGTTGTTTCCTCTAAGACACTAACTGTGAAGTCTGATAACTTGTCCTTTCCTCGTGGTTCAGAACCACGGACAGTGCATGAGTCAGGTGATTATTAGCATTGTATTAAAAGAAGAATAAAATCTTCTGAACTATAATAGCCAGTCACACTTGACTGTCTAAATTCTTTCTTTTTTTTTTTTTTAGTTGTAACGACAATTCATTCTTTCTTTTATTTCTTTGTTTTATTCTTTACATGGATCTTTTTTCCCTTCATCATTTCATTGCTTGAATTCTGGTGTCTTTTCAATCTTCCTGTCAGTTTCTCGGTTTGATTTTAATTTATGGACTCCTTCTACCTCCTGCCTTTACAGATTCAAATGAGTGTGCAGGACAGCCTTGTCTGAACGCTTATTCTTGCAAAAATTTGATTGGTGGATATCACTGCAACTGTTTTCGGGGATGGTCTGGACATAACTGTGAAATCAGTCAGTATTTCCTCCTCAAAGTCAATTTCACAGTGATTTTTCTCTTCTTCCATTTTAAGATGCTTCCTCTCACTGCCTGAAGACACACAGCTTTAGTGCAATTTAGCGTCACTGACTTTCCCACATGTGGTAACCTGTTCCCTTCTTGCCTTGGCAAACTGAAACTCCAGCTCTTGACATGCATGCCCTTGAACTACAAAGTTCATGCAGAACTGTTTTGGCCTTGCTCATTTCTTTTCCAAACTTTGACTTTTTCTTCACACTCCATTATAGATTTAACTTTATGATGTATTATTAATAAATTAGTGTGTTTTGATAAGAAAACGTAATGCTTCTTATTCTTCCTATGCAGATATCAACAGTTGCAATGATCAGTGCAAGAATGGGGGAACATGCAAGGTATGGATATTTCAAGTTTTAACCTTCACATAAAAACAGGGTGGGGAAAAATAGGGAAATGTTTGTGTACTGATTGCAGTCTTTGACTTCTCTTTTATTTATTTATTTTTTTTACACATCTTCTTTAGAAGAGCCCAAGAGGTTTCCACTGCCAGTGCCCTCCTGGCTTCATAGGAACTCACTGTGAGATCCAGAATAATAAATGTGACAGCAAACCATGCCAGAATGGCGGCCAGTGCCACCCGGTGTCGGATAGCTTTGTATGTGAATGCCCACCTGAGTTTGCTGGCCAGCTGTGTCAGGTGAGTCTCATGTCTCTCAAATCATCCAGTTACTCCACATAAGATATGGGTAGCCATGTTCAAGTCTGTGAGATCAAAGTTGGATGCTAATACTTTTTTTTTTTAAACACTTTCACTTAAGGGTGGGGGATCCCATTTTATTGTAATTAAAATAAACTAAGAGCATGTTGGATTTCAAGAGTTGTGAAACCTTTTGTTTTTAGCATACCTGTTTGGGCAGGTACATGAACAGTTGGTGTTATGAAGCAACAATTCATTTTGATATGACTGCTCCACAAGCCAGAAGGTATTCATGAACTTAAACATCATCTGGATTGTGGGCAAATTTAATATTAAAAAAAAAAAAAAACAACCAGGTTAGTTGAGGACACAAAGGATACTTTTGAAATGCTACATCGGGTTGTCTTCTTCAGCTGAGGAAGCAAAGTGTTAAATACACTTTGAAATTGTATCAGACAACATGCAGCCACTTTCATACTGACCTAAATTGACTTGAAATACATTTAAAGTAACCCAGACTGCAATAGTAGTGAAGGAATTACCTGACCCAATATGCCAAATCACAGCTAAGGTCTGCCTAGGTTGTTTAATTTACTTAATCTCCAACCTTGAAAGTCGAGCTGACCTTTTTTATTGTGAATTTTCTCTTTTTCACTTCACAGTTACTACATATCAGTTTCTTTGCTGTAGCCCTTCATATATGAACAGTATATTTGAATGTAGGTTATCAAAGATGAAACCGACACTTCACCGCATCTCTGGGGTCCTGAATGGAGGACATTGCTGGTCTGGAGCCAGTCCTGATTTAGCACCTCTACTATAAATGTGAGGCTCTCTGAATGAGGTGATCCTGGATTTCTGCCCACATACTACAGCACTCTGATGCCTGCTAAGGCAAGGTGTACATTCCTGTTGTGTCGCGCCAAAACTATGACATCCCCAGCATCAGATTTCTCCGATTGGTATCTCGTCTCAGATCATTGGAAGTTGATTGTGTACCACAGTTTTTGCTCAATTCCTTTCGGGAGTCTCGTCTGGAAAAGAGCAGCCCCAGTAGAAAAACTCAAAATAGATGGCACATTCTCATTCTTGGGGGTTACATTTAAAGATGTCATTGCAGTCTCCATCCCTCATTCGGATGCATTTCAGGGAGGGGCATCTGTGTAGCTCACAGTTGTACCAAAAGGCTGAGTCCTTTCTGTGGCTGGGGATTTACAACCAGAGCTTAGAAGCACTTCTTTATAACCCAGATAACCTCCAGAATGGTACTTTAATGGACCTCATGAAAAGACAGTTGCTGTTTTCAGGGTATAAATACCCAGAATAAATGTGGTGCCATATATCCTGAGTCATTTTTTCCTAAAGCATTAACTGTTTGCTGAAGTTAAAATGGACCAGATTGAGTGTATAGCATGGACCCCTACCAACTACAATAAATGCAAATGAAATGGAACAAACGTTGTTGCATCACTAGTTATATGCGAGTCGATTAAATCAGATTATTACAAATGAAGCATAATAAGAGAACTCTGGTTGTAGTTATTGCCTAAAACTTTTTATTTTTGCTATTTTTCACAAGCAAACTATGATTAATGTCTCTTGTGCTATAAACTGGGCAGCCACTATATTCATATGAGGATTTTAGCTTGGTCAGTATGCTGACTTTTTAAGTTTAGTCTGATTTGATTTTATTTGAGGAAAAATAGTTTTAACATTTACACCAATTTGATCTTAGGATATCTGTTTCCACTATGAATCCATACTAGTGTGTGTTTTTATTTACTACAGCCCAGCCTCATCCCCTTCTTTAACTGCATTTGTCAAAGTGAGCTGCAGACGTTCAGCTACTCACAACTGCATTTAGTAATATTATCCATTTTCCTTTATTCTAAAAAGGATTTGGGGTTGACTCTAATGACATTTTGGGAAAAATCATGGACAAATTCTGTTGAAGTGTGTCAATCCTATGAATTTAAATAGGCTTTCATTTCTTCCCTCACCTGTGTCTGACCTGCTGAGCAGCTGCTGCCAGGCACATTCATGTGATGCACTTTTCAGACTCATCATGAAACTCATTGTGGAGCACAGTTCTAACAGTAATTCAGTAGTAAAATACAATACAAGAAGGTAGAAGTGGAAGAAGAGATGGTAATGGTTGACTATGGGAGGATTGTGAATTTATAGTTGTTACTCTTATAATTGATATTCATAGAAAACACCATTATGCATATTCACACTGTGTTTTGGCGTTCTGTCTGAAACTATTGTGGTATAATCTTCCTTTTTTTGGTCTTATTGCCTACCCTTACCATTCACACTCAACAGTTGAGGGGAAAAAAAGAGGTATTTGGCCCCAACACTTGGTGAACTTAGCTGTTACCACAAACTCACCCACCCTCTTGCCCTGCCCAAACGTCCTTGTTCAGCCCCTTAAATGGCCAAAGGGTGCAACCCAGAGTTTATCCACAGTAGGCTTCTGTTTATGTTAACTGAGAGATTTTTTCTCCAACCTCTGTATTGCAGCATTCAGAAATGGCAAAAAATGTCAACATAACCTCTGGTGGGGACGATTTATTTTTATTATATTCACTGTGGCTCTGCACGACGTTGGACCACAGTCAGCATTTGCCCTCATCTTTCTCTTCTCAGTTTCTCACCCTCTGTTCTCAACGAGGATTTTCTTTCCGAATAAATTTGCAAGATTAAGCATGGCAGAGATGCCCTGCTTACGAGAATCTACACCGAAAGTGTGGATTCACTTGATGAGCTTAGTGAAAGTTTGTGAGGCTTACTTTGCTCTTCTGCTTACCTTTGTTTTGTTCTTCAACGGCAGCACTGGCTTGAGCACACTAAGCTCTTCATCTACACAGACTTAATCTGTCCTTTCTTTACTGATGCTTTTGTTTGTCTGGCTTCATTGTCTCAGTGGTTGTCAGTGTGTTGTTTTGTGCAATGATAATGTGTGTTGAAATGGAGAAACCTCATTACTCCACACAACCCCTTTCCAGATGCCTGTGGGCAAAAGCCTGCACCCCCTACAGGATCCACTTTAGCTTTGGCAGGACAAAGTTGTAGCTTCCAGTAAGCACTTAAAGATAACCAGCACCTCCATTTTCTTCTCTTAGATGTGAAGTTGTTAAATGTTCAGTTTCAAATTACTAGATTTCCTCAAAAGCAGCATCCTTGATTTACTTAATCTGGTTACACTACTAGGCCCTTGTTTCTCATTCTCATTATTAATAAGACTTAACATACTCCATGGTGTCGGATTTTTGCCTCAGAACTAAATCTAGATGAGTAACTGCCAACACTTGCACATAATTTCATATTTATACGCAAGACACTCAGAAATCCACACATTGCTGTGGGAATCCCCTGATCTCCAAAAGGCACAAAAACTATCCTGTTTTAGTTGGTTGAAAATTTGGACTTTTATAGTGGATCTCAGTGACATTCTACAGAAACCCACCTATACATGGAGCATGCAAGGCAGATAATTGCTGTAGTAGGTAGTAACTTGAGGAGTTAGCTGTTTCATCCTGGTTTGATTTGTATATTGACACATTTGTAAATGTCTTCTCCTTCCTGTTCACGCAGATCTCCAGTTGGTTGCCTTCAGATGCCTGTGACCCAGACCCTTGCATGAATGGGGCCACGTGTCACAGCATGGACCAGGATTTCTACTGTGCTTGTCCTGAAGGATATGGGGGAAAGACTTGTGAACGGCTCAAAGAGAAGTGCCACACCACCTCATGTCAAGGTGACTGAAATAATGTTCAATTAGGAAAAAGATGCGGGTAAACTAGGATGCCATTGAACTGCATTTGAGTCTTGTTTGTTTGTTCTTTCTGTTGCAGTGATTGATATTTGCACTGTTGCAGTAGCAACCAATGACTCAGACAGAGTGCAACGCATATCCTCCAATATCTGTGGTCCACGAGGGCGCTGCATCAGCCAGCCAGAGGGCAACTTCACCTGCATGTGTGATCCCGGTTTCAGTGGCATTTACTGTCATGAAAGTATGTAGAGGTTTGGGGGACTCTCAGGTCATTAACATAACTTGAATGAAAATTAACTGAAGTGGCTATATCTACTGCTGAAATAGAACTGAAGTGTTACCGGTTTATTACCAAAACTAAGCACAGGCAAATATTTTCTCAAAGTGCATTGTATTTTCCTTTTAATTTTTATCTTTTTCCTGTTATTTCAGATATCAATGATTGCATCAACAATCCCTGTAGAAACGGAGGAACCTGCATTGATGGGGTGAACTCGTTTCAGTGCTTCTGTCCGGATGGCTGGGAAGGTCAACTTTGCAACCTTAGTGAGTTCTTCACCTCTAACATGATTGGATTTGTGGCTTTTGTGTGGGGCGGACCTCCTGCTTACAGACTGCTGAACCTCTTTGTACGGAGTGAATGAGAGCCTGACTGATCTTCCTGCTTCCTCAGATGTGAACGAATGCAGACACAACCCTTGTAAAAATGGAGGACGGTGCGTTGACCTGGTGAACGACTTTTACTGCGAATGTTCTGACAACTGGAAGGGCAAGACCTGCCATTCCCGTAAGTTCTACTGACTCTGCATTAATACGTGTAGACATGTCCATATGTTCATATGTGACGAAAGATAGTTTTCTAAATAAACCTTTCTGCTACTTGAAGGATTTCTGTTAAACGTGAGTGGGGTGGTTTTTTTTGTTTGTTTTTTTTTTTGGCCAGGGGAGAGTCAGTGTGATGAAACCACCTGCAGTAATGGAGGCACCTGCTATGACCATGGCGATGTCTTTCGCTGTTCCTGCCCACCTGGCTGGGGAGGAAACACATGCAACACAGGTGAGGTTTTACATGGCATACATAACATTCTCAAAAAGGTAATATTCATGGTTCTGCTAACTTTTTTTTGTTGTTGTTTTAGTAGATTAAACAGAATTGGAAGAATTAAAAAAAAAAAAGAAATTTGATAAGTGAATTATTTTTACCACTGGGGTGAAAGAGTCACTTATGAAATCAAAACGAGAAAGATGCAAGAAGTGTTTCAGGCTCTGAGATCAGGCTCATTTGGGGAAGTTTTGTACTGGATACCAGAATACCAGCAAAACAAAAGAATGTACTTTGACTGAAATAAGAGCCTATGTAGTAATTCTTGAGACTGATTGTAGTGCAGTTGCTGCCTGTATGATTTTTGAAGTTGTTCTGCATGACTAAAGTGTGTGTACTGTAAATGACAAGAAGTAAAAGATGGTAAAAATGTTGTTGCATCTTTTCACACTGAAAATTGCCATACTTGATTTCCTGGGAGTTCTTTGGCGTTATTCTTAGATTTCTAACAGTCTGTTGCACCTCTGTGATCTTGACTCATCCTCTCGCTTCCCACAGCCAAGAACAGCACATGCGCCTCCAGTCCTTGTTCCAATGGTGGGACGTGTGTGGGCGGAGGAGACACCTTCTCCTGCATCTGCAAAGAAGGCTGGGAGGGCCCCACTTGTGGACAGAGTTAGTCCCTCTGCATGGCTTTGAATGCAACTGATAGTAAAATCACTCAGCATGTAGTTACTATTATCACATTTTTTATTTATATGGTACCTTTTTGTTTAAAAAAAAAAACAATATATGGTTTGTCAAATTGATTCTTTTAAATCATGTATCATTTTCACATTTAAGACTTGAAAGCATCATATCACAAACTACAGGTGCAATTCAGTTTATAGCAAAAAACAACAAAGATGGGTGCCTTCCGCCATAAAATGCAGTAATCAGTTTTAAGATGCCTTACAAATAATGAGGTCCAAATAGATTGGGTTAGCTGTGACATTTGGAAAACGACTTCTCTGCATAAATTCACAATTTTTCCCAGCTTTACATTGCATGCTGTTAAGATGATTAGTGGTATCCATCTGTCAGGTCACTTGCATGTGGTTTGCAGTTAGTTGGTTTAAATAATTTGCACATAATCCTTAAAATATTGTGAAATACTTGACACAAATGACACCGGAGCAGCTCGACATGAACTCTTTGTTTCTTTTCAACAGACACAGATGACTGCAACCCTCATCCATGGTATGCAACATTTCTTGCCTTGCACACTCTTGTGGTGTACCTACATCCCCCTCCCAAACACGCACATACACACACACTTGCTCCCTCCCTCCCTCATCTCCACACTTGTAGGCTGGAGGGGTGAAGGGCTTCCACCACCAAAGAGTAGTGGAAGTTGTCCTTAAATCAAGCCCTAGAGGGGCTCACACAGTAGGAGAGGAGGGAGTGAGCTTGGATATAGAATAGGACAGTGAGAGGTGGGAGTTTTGTGGAGAGGACAAGAGTCCCACCTACCCCATGGTGAATGCAGGTGGGGGGAATGTTGAGTGGCAGTGGGGGGCGTACATGTCCATTCTTCCCATGCAACCTGGGGGGATGAAGCTTGGCTTTGAGGGGGTATTGGATGGAGGCATGATGAGGGGAGGGGAAGCACTGGACACGCCTATTAGCATCTGAAAGGTGGAGGCTTGTATTGATGAGTTGAATTGAGCTTTGTGACCCCCACCACTAACACACACACATGCACAATGTACTTTGTCGCAGCTGGAAAGGATGTACAGCCTCGTCTAATCTTTTTCTTTCTTTCCTCTCACAGTTACAATGGTGGGATCTGTGTAGATGGGGTCAACTGGTTTCGCTGCGAGTGTGCCCCAGGTTTTGCTGGACCAGACTGCAGAATTAGTGAGTTACTTAAAGATGTATATATATTTATACACACATATATCACACTTTTTCTCTTGATGGAAAGGAAATGTGTTAAAATATCCACACGTTAATGTTGTCATGGCAACACAGCATAATTAAAAGGATGGATGGATGCAGCAAGAAAAAAAAGCTTAGAAAAAGCCAAGAACAAAGATTAGATGACATCTAAATGCAAGCCCTCTACCCTTATATTTGTCCTTTAGTGCCCAAGGGTCAGAGGTGGTCCCTCCTCCATACTCACATAGTCACAAATTACTCAGTGACCCTGAAATTCTCCTCCTTGGCCTCTTTGTTTTGGCCAGATAGCATTCACCTTTGTATTCAGGCTCCAATTTGAAAACTCTCATCCAAAATTTCTGTAATCATTTGGATGACAATAGCAGAACATTCCTACTGATTTTTAAGACGTGTACAAATTGGGGGATCCACAAGAAGCGGCTTGCCCATTGAATGCACAGGTTTATTTCACTGTAGAGTGGCAGTGTGTTTTACTTAACTATAACTGCTTGTAAGGTCGAAGTTTACCTCCAGTCATTTTTGTCAAAATTAATTATGGTTCTGTCTTTTTTTTACAGACATAAATGAGTGTCAGTCTTCTCCTTGTGCCTATGGAGCCACCTGCGTGGATGAGATCAATGGTTTCCGATGCATCTGTCCTCTTGGTAGAACAGGAGCCCGATGCCAAGAGTGTAAATACATGCACACTTATTGTCAGATTTGCAGCCACATTGAGCCATTCAGTTTTTTTTCATGCTTTTAGATGTCCTGCCACAAAAGTTTAGCATGGCTCTTTTTGTTGTATGCAGTCATAGGTATCGGAAAGACGTGCCACTATGCTGGACTGCAGTTTCCACATGGCAGCCACTGGGACGAGGAGTGCAACAGCTGCCACTGCACCAACGGCAACGTGCACTGCACAAAGGTAACGTGTCCATTTGAACAATCTGGAAGTAGTATTTCCAAATTGAATCATTTGCAACAGGAAAATAACAGCTAACTAAAGCATTAATTTAAAAGTAAATAAGAAAATGAAACTTGTTTGGATGAAAAATCCTCCGTGAACATGCAGTTTGACAACAGTTGGATCATTTGTTGCATGAATGTTTTCAGTAGTTATATGCCTGTGAGTATTTTGATCCTGTGACACCAGGTGCTTTGTGGTCGCCGTCCCTGCCGGCTTGAGCCATCAGGCCAGGACCAGAGACAGCAGTCCTGCCCAGCTGGACAAGACTGTTTGAAGCACAGTTACTACACTTGCTTCTCCCCCCCTTGCAATCAGTGGGGGGTTTGTTCCATGGCTGGACCTTCGCCTCCACAAGTAACCACGAAGTGCCAACCAAACAGCGGCCATTTGGGCAACAGCTGCGGTCGCATAACACTTGTCTTTAACAGAGACAAAGTGCCACCGGTGAGAGACTTTTTTCTCTCTGCTGCCTGTAGCCTTCAGCTCTTGTGATTTGTTTTGGTTCTGATGTTCTGGTTGTGTTTGTGTGTGCACGTGCAGGGAACAACAGTGGAGAATATTTGCTTTGAGCTGAGGTACCTTCCTGATACCAGAAGCTTGGCAAAGGACCATGCTCTCCTCCTGCTTTGTGACCTCTCCTTTTCAAATCCAGATGCTGTAGAGGTGGCTATAGTAAGTGAGAGAGAAAATCCTTTCAGCCCAGTCTTGATTCTGCTTTCCAGCTGTTGTCTTCATGTTTTCCTGCTCTCTGGTTTGGTTCTCAGTCTTACCAGCCAGAGGATCTGCCAGATCACAGTTTGATCCAGGAGACCGCCAGTGCCATTGTGGGCACTTTGTCTAAGCGGCACAACAGCACCATAATGCTGGCCGTCATCGAGGTCAAAGTGGAAACACAGGTCATGCCCCCTTCAGTGGGTGAGTAATGATTAATCAAGGTGCACCCCCAAGGGTTTGTCCTCGGCCACTTTTCATTTCTGATCAATGACTTCTCACTACTTCACTGATTTTCTTCCCTTGTACAAAACAGACTACCTGGTACCTCTTGTGTGTGTCGTCTTCTGTTTGCTCTGCCTCTTCTGCATCATTGTATGCGTTTGGTGGACGCGCAAACGAAGAAAAGAGCGCGAGAGGAATTCGCAGTCGGCCACTGATGACAACGTGAACAACCAGTGGGAGCCGCTGCATTTCGTCGTGGGGCGGCAACATCAGCAACAACAGGTGAAAGAAAACAACAGGGAGGCCGAGCAGGAGCGCAAAAAGCTCATGGGCTCCTCCTGTCGGACGTGTGACGATGACGATGAGGAGGAGGAGGAGGAGGAGGAGACGGAGGGCGAGCTTGAGCTCGAGGAGTGTGGGGGAGCAGAGGCAGGAAAGCAGCTGGTTTATAAGTACTCTAAGACTGCAGTGCAGTCTAGTGGAGGAGTGATCTGTACCCTCCACAGCTCCAGTTCACCCTTCAAAGCACCCCACCGGACCCAAGGCTACAGCCCCAAAGATAACCGCCGAAAAAATGTCAGCGCTGGCTTGATCGGCCAGAAAGAGCTCAGAAACCATTGTGTATAAGAAATTTAAACAAAGAACAATGCAGAAGCAAGAGAGGCTGTGAGGCTGCAGCTATTCTAAGTTTTGGACTTTTTTGGAAAGTTAAAAAAAAAAAAAAAAAAAGGCTTTGTGTTTTTTATAAGCCATTCTTTGGTTTGTTTTCATGTTTTTGTCACTGTCGCCCAAAGTGATTTTTGATTCAGGAGGCTGCAGTGAATATCTTATTTAAGCTTCTGTTCTCATATTTTTCTTTGCATATAAAAGGAGCTGAAATGTAAAACTATTTCAAGAGGCAAAAGAAGCTCTTTGCATTGTTTTGGTTATAGAATTGTAAAAAAATTCAACCGTGGATTATTGAAATGGAGTTGAGGAAAAAGAACGTAAATTTTTTTTTGTTTGTTTGTTTTTTTTACGTTTACAGATGATTATGTTTTTGTTGATTTGTCATTGGGTTCCTGCATTAGTGTCTGTGGGGGTAGATGCATATTAAAGGGATGGTAAAGGAAGGGACATGGACTGCTGCATCCAACCCTCTCTTTGCTCTGTCACCTTCCAACTTTTGCCCACCAATCCACCTGAGGCCGTCATGCGCCAGCCTTACCAAAACAATTGGCCTGGAGGGGGAGAGGGGATAAACCCCAGTGCCTACTATGTGGCCTTCCATTATTATTATTATAATTAATATTTTTTTCTCCTGTCTCTCAGTTGTGTTGGCTGAAAGCTCTGTTTTGAGGATTTTTTGCAGTATTTGAGTTGGTAGCAAGTGCCTTTCTGTGAGCTGTTTTTTTTGGCTCCAAGTTGCGCTGCCCAGTTTGACCTCCTTGTTCTGATCTCAAAGGGATATGTGGACATTTAAAGTTCAATTTCACAGCAATGCCATTCAAGGTATTTGATCAAAACAGAAATGACTACTGTGTATATACATGTAAATACTAAAGGAGTCGCTGTGTATATTTGAAATGAGTAACTTAAAGACAAGTCACACATTTTTATTATTATTATTATTATTTTTTTACAACGCCATTCCTTTTATTTATGTCAGTTGAAATAGGCACGTTTTATAACCCTTAATATCCGGAGTCCCACTGTTAACAACCTTTACAATGAGGTACCACCTATGAAGGAATTTCTGAAGGGTTTAGTAATGGTTTGTCTTGGAAATGCAGTCTTTCTCCAGTTGTGTGTTAGTCCTTTAAGTTATGCAAAGTTAATAATGCGTTTTAACCTTTACATTCTATTATACAGCAGTACAACTTTTGCAAGTCTAAAACATCCCTGTTTTCATTTATAATTTTGATGTTTTTTCCAGCTGTAAAATGCTCAAGGTCACAATGCTCTGGTTACACGCAAGTTACTTTTCGTTTGTGGTATCAATTGTTTCTCTTAAAGAAGAAAAAAAATCATAGCCTTAAAACATCTGCAGGCCATTTCTAAACCCATCACAAACCCTTTTATTTCAGGTGCCTTAATGTAATGAATTATGCATTATTTGTGTTATCACTGGTCAGCTTTTTTTGTTGTTTGTTTTCACTATTAAGAATTTTTTTTTTTCTTTTTTGGGGTTTTTTTTTTCTTTTTTGGGGTTTTTTTTTTTTTGTCAAACATTGTGTGGTGTATTGTGGCGTGTTTTATTCGCCTGAGTAAAGCGCACTCCTCTCACTTTGCTATCATGGAGATTTCTCAAATTCAATACCAGTGGAGGGTTGGGAAAAGAAATAAAAGAACAATCCATCATGGAAGTTTTGAGTGTTATGAATGTGGATATTCGTAGGTCAAATGTGGGTCTTTCAGTAGCTACATCTTTGGTTCAAAGGCTTTAATGAAGGGAACAATGTTTGCAGATGCAGGTTTTTTTTTTTTCTACTCCGTCATGCAGATGTGTTTTAAGTTACCAACTCTGTTTCAAATGACAAAGTTTAACCAATTTTCATGTTATGTCATTGTCTCAAACGCTATTGTATTTCTGCAAATGGGACAGCAAAATAAAAAAGGCACATCACTGCTGGTGTTAAAGCTGAATATGCATATTGTATACATTTTATTGTACAAGGAACATAAGTTAATTTTGTACAAAGTAAAAAAAACAGTTTCCATTCTTTCAGTGGATGTTTCATTGTTCTAAATAATCATCCCACTTATTTATTAAAGCAGTTTTGACACATCACGCCCACTTTTGTAATGTTTCCGGTGCAGAACTAGCCCAGACCGTCTCCACTGAGCTTCAGGGGCAGCGGTGAACGTTGTTGGACCGTTTAGATTTTTTGAGGTTCTACGTCTACTATCTTGACCATAAGCACTCTAAATGGAGGTCGTGACTGTAGGTAATGAGACTAGACTGACTTATTTCACTGGTGCAGTTGAGGCGTTTTGAATAGAAGTCCAGTAGATCCCACATTTATTGGTAGATCCAGAGGATCCCTCAGGAACTTATGAATCTCTGACTTTTCCTTCTGAAGACGGAGATGTTGAGGGTTGTTTCTGTTGGATTCAATATTTCATCCTTTAGTGATCATTTTGGTCTTTCTCTGCTTTTATTTCATTTATTCTCTTCACCATCAAACATCTCATCGGTCTTATTCGGCGAAGCAGCAGCTCGAGTTGCTGTTAAAGTCTGCCGAACCGCCTCAATGCCAGCGTTACTTCGATGTATTATGTGACATTTTAGTAATATAAAATGTCACAAACTGAGTTTATTTCTGTGGGATGTGACTTTTTACACTTCCTAATATGAACTACAGGTAAGAAAAAACTAAAATGTATGAGGAATCCCTTAAGAACAATGTAGAAAAACTTAAACTTGGTTTAAAAAAAAAAAAAAAATCAGCACTTGTAAATGATCATTTTAAAGCTTGGAAATAACTATTTGATGAAAATACTTTCACTGACTGCAGTTCCCTGTGGAGTTTCAAGGTAATGCTAAACGAATGAGATGTTGTCTGAGGTAAGTTTCAAATATAATTTTAATGCCCCAAAAGTCAAACAGAACGTGCCACCCTTTAGTCAGGTGTTTTGGAGGTTTGTCTGATGCGTGTTCACAGACAGACAGCCGATCGTACAGTGACCGGATGGTATTTCCAGAGCCCTGTCACTTCCACAGGTGATCAATACAAAACAATCAGGTGTTTTGTATTGATCCAAACCAAAAAAAAAAAAAGAATGTGAGAGCCTTAAATTATTTGGTATTGGTGTGTAAACAGAGCTTTAAGTAATGTGACAAAAGAAAAAAAAGCTAATCAACCTTTCACACGGCAGAAACCTTGAAATCCAACTAAGTGGATCTTGGATACTGTAATAAGGACCAAAGTTTGCTTAAAATCTTTCATAAATGTATGAATGATGATTTATACTCTGTATTCAAATGTGTAATTTCAGCCTTGAACTTTGGTGATGTACACAAGAACTCTGAGTTCATGCAGGACTTGTCCTCCTCAGTGTGGGCTAAGGAGGGCTGGGATCGATTGATCCAATAAGCTCACCAGGCTTCCCATATCCTTCTATCACAAGATCTCGCACCACACCAATAAGACCTGATCTCCTGTTCTGGGCCGATGCCTTCTCAGCCAATAGGAGGCTGGCGTGATCATCTCTGGCGTGTTGTTGGTGGGTTGGGACACTTTTTTTCATCTTGGATTCCCGTGAGAACCCCTGGCTGGCGCTAATGGGACCTTCCCCTTCCAGAAAGACCAGATCAAGTTACAAAGCTTCATGGAAGATGTGGTGTCATAATCGTGCAGGGGAAGGAAGCTGGAAATGTATATTGATATTGTTATTAACATAAGCGGATCCTGGGAAATAACGGTCTGTATTTCCATTTCCCCACTTGACCGTGAGGTCTCCTAACCCCAAGTGTGGCTGAAGCTTAACTCCAGAACAGAAGAGGACTTTTAGGATCTGACCCGTTTCCGGTATTGTGGATACTGGATCCCCTTTGAAAATGACGGTGTGACTTTTACAAAA
This sequence comes from Zenarchopterus dispar, assembly GCA_028564865.1. Lineage (NCBI taxonomy): Eukaryota > Metazoa > Chordata > Actinopteri > Beloniformes > Zenarchopteridae > Zenarchopterus > Zenarchopterus dispar. The sequence goes on along the minus strand of JAOWBL010000017.1, from coordinate 10,910,641 downwards.
GGAAACACTAAATATCTGTCTTGTATTTGATCTGGAATTACTTGAGTGTTTTTCCCTCCAAAAGTTACAAAAAAAAAAAAAAAAAAGAAAGATTAAAGGTCTTTTGATGATGGTGATCATTTATCTTTGGTGACTTTCAATAAAATATCCATGCAAGTTCAAGTCATTTCACTTCTTTTTTTAACTTTATGGTTTATGTTTCCTTGAGCTTTTTTTTTTTCCTTAAACATCTAAAGAGTTATTTTTTGTGTTCTTTAACACCTATCAATAATGACATAAATAATCACATAAATCAGGGTCAGGTGATATATCACCACGTTCTCGAAGAGACAGGAGAAATAAAGTGGTTTTATTTGAGGACTATTTATAGAAGCTGGCGCTCAAAGGCTATGAAGACACAAGTGTTTACAATCGGGACAGAGGATCTGACTGTCAACACCTGACAAAGTTAGTCAAACCAGAACTAGCGCGCAAGAATATCACTTTAAAATATATATAAGAAAATAAAACAGGGTAATATAAAAAGGAATTGCAAGATTAAAATTTAGACTCAAAGCCCCTCTAGATGAAACCCCTTCAAACCATAACACATGCACATGAAACTGAACGCAGTCTAATACAACAATTCTGCAGGAATATTTGTTTTCACGCTGCTTTTTGTTTAAACGTAATAAAGAACAGAATTCTTCCATGTTTGTTTATTATTGACAATTTTGAGTTGAAATACTGGAACAATGGTAGATTTGCTGTTAAAAAAAAGGGTGTTTTAACTCTTTATAGTGCTTGATGCTTTCTTTCCCTAAATTCCTGATTTGAATAGATTTTATTCTTGGTGATGATCCTAAATCAGCTGTTCTCAGTCAGCTTTTATGTGTAGTTGTGGAGGATAAAAGATTTACTACCACTGCTTAGCGTGAGGTACTGAAGTAGAGGTGTGCCGGTAAGTTGACTTTGTTGCTGTCGGTATCAATACCCCCCCCACAGATCCCAGACTGCATTGGTAAACCGACACCAGATTCCAAAAGTGGCTCCTTGCAGCAGCCAAGGACATTTCAGTTGGCTGCGTTTGTAAACACGTAGTACGGGCCTACTACACTGACCTCAAAATGGCTGAAAGCTTTGGCAGGGAAAATAAACAGCTGAACTGTAATTGCCCTCTTTATTTAACCGTAAGTATTAACTCAAAAAAAAAAGGGTTGAAGCTCTTTCATGTGCACTTGCGCCCTGTGTGCAGACGGACTGACTGTGGGAATATTCCCTACACCCTGCTCCCGGTAGCTGCTCTGTGCATCTGTTGATGTGGGTCTTTAGGACCATCTGACTACAGAGGCAGCTGGGTGACAGGATTTGAGGCTAAGCCCTTCACCCCTTTACACACATACGCTCACACACACACAACAAACGCGTCCCTGATGGGACGTGAAACTGGCACGTGTTGGTGAGCAGCGGGCTGCAGCTGGCGCTGTGGGCTGCCTGTGTCTGTGTTTGTGCTGGGGGAGTGATGTATTTACTGGAACTGCAGGTCTGCTTTGGCACTGCAGTAACCCCAACACATAGTCTCATAGGTGGGGAGGGTATTATCTTGGCATGGAGGAGGGGGTGACTGGAGCTGCAGGAGTGCTAAAAATCCATAGCCGTGTTTCTGGCACAGCTGTTCACGGACGGGGCGGGGGGGCATGATGTGCATCTAAATGAACAGAGGCGTTAAGATGAGACCTAAATGATTTCTGCGAAGCAGACTGGAATTTCAATGAGACTTAAATGAACTGGGGAAAATTGGGAGCCAGAAGTTTTTTTTTGTAATGAGATTTAAAGCAATAAAAAAAGCACACACAATAATTATAAATTAAATAAACATAATGTAATGGTAAATCAGGTTTTAACCCTGGAGCCAGGACCCGGGTTGGGGTTTGCCCATTAAACCATGTATGAACACTTGACTCCGTCCACCAGTCCAGGTTTCAGATGGCGCCACTGAAGCTGGGCTAAGCTGCAGGGTCATCCTGGACCCCTCCAGCCCAACATGAAAGGTTCTTGGGGTGAAGGTGGTCCTCTGACTAGCACCAGCTCATGAGCTTCAGCCAAGAACGAAGGTGGCTGGTGCCAGCAGCTCCGGCTGAAGCCATGCTTCAGACAACCAGGACCCCTTCCTCACAAATAACAACACACCATGTTAGCTTTGAAACAGGGTCCTAAAACATTAAACAAATCCTTGCACACAGTGCTAAGCAGCAAAAGAGGAGTTTAGCAAGCTATATGACAGTATAACTTTTTATTATACTCGGCTGTAACCAGTTATTTCTGCTATAAATCCGGAGTCAATGACAATAAGCCTCACTGCTGAAGTCAGCCCCTGATGGTCATTCAATGAACTGTAACGTTTTCTTACTTCCATAACAGCTTCAGCTCTCAAAACAGCTTAACTTGGAGTTTTATTTCCAAAAATGAAGCTTTGATGTTGCCTGTTGACCTTCCCATTAAGGTGCAATGTTAGTAACAGACTGAGAAGACATGATAGGGCAGGGCTGGTTTATTTGTATGGAACATTTCATCCATAAAAGCAACTCAAAGTGCTCATCAAAGGGAATCCAGATGAACAGAATGCAACAAAAAGAAAAAGAAAATAAAGCAGTATAAGAATGCAGATGAAAGTATCAGAAACCTTTGTGCCACGCCGGATACTGACGACCTCCCTGCTGGAGCTCTGGCCCCCAGCCTCAACAATGATGGCCCATTTTGACTCGGTGTCCCCTCCCTCTCTTGGTATGAAGCTCTTTTGGAGGAGAGAATTAAAGATCTTTCTGGCTGGTTTCCTTCTCCAGATGTTTCCCGCAATCCTTCACTCCACATTTGGATCTACCAGGTCTCTCCGGCATACTTTCAAACCATCCGATTCAACTCACCACCAGGTGGTAATCAGCTGACAATTCAGCTCCTCTCTTTACCTAAGTGTACAAAACACAACCACAGATCCAAAACCTGATGACAAAGTCAGTCATCAAACTATGACAGAGTGTCCTAAATCCCTGTGTATTTGTACTCTTGGTGTTCATCATGGACAGACTGTAGCTGACACTGACGTCCAACAAAACCACTCAGGTTCAGACCAATAACAATGCTCCAGGTACCACTGTTGCTGCTCTCAGGAGTGTGGAAGTCCCCCAGCAGAATGATGGAGATCCCACCATCCCACCATTGGCACAGGCGGATGGCTGCCCCTCCCTGAGCCTGGTTCTGCCAGAGGTTTCTTCCTGTTAAAAGGAAGTTTTTCCTTCCCAC
>JAOWBL010000017.1:10863977-10905247 GCA_028564865.1 Zenarchopterus dispar | reverse complement strand
TAGTTTACAGCGCTGTCTTGCCACAAACAATATGGCGGCGACGTTGACGTACAGCTCAGCGCTCCGTGCGGCGTCTAGGTATACATGTCTATGATTAAGACCAGCAGCCGGACAGGGCCGCACGACTGTGCCTACTTTATGACAAAATCTTCTTAATGCAGAGTCACTATACCTCCCTATTTTGAATCTTTTTAAATGTACGTATTAAGTAGCTACCTTCATGTTTCATATTTTAGTTTTTATATCAAGTGGAATAAATTAAAACTTGTATAACATATGCTCACAGTAAGCATTTATATCTATATCATAACGGACACGCAATTAATTTTTCTTTTTTTAAGTTCAAAAGTGCATAAACCATTCAAAGTTCCAACAGGGTAACAATAAACACTACAAAAATGCAAAACCAAAAAGTTTAAACACATTTTTGTGTAACAAAAATCGAAAAAACTGCAGAATTAAACTACCTACCACCGCTTCCGGTCTGCAACTCGTTACACGCGCGTTAACACAGGAAGTCCATGTTTTTACTTGACTTCAAAAACAAATTTATTGATTTATTTTTGTTGGGTAATGATATCATAGATTAAATTTAAATTTCGATTATTTCCTTCTTTTTAACAAACAATTTCTTATTTTTAATGTATGTCGAAATTGTAATCTATCGATTAATATCGTTTTATTTACCATCGATAATTCAAACCAAACTTTATTTATATAGTACTTTTCATACAATAAAATAAAGCACAAAGTGGTAGCTAAATATCCTTAAAGAAAGTATATTGTCAGACTTTTTATCCACTGATGACATGAAACATTTTTACCTGCAAATGATTAATTATTATTATTATTATTATTATTAATTAAGTAATTATTATTAGAAATTAAATAATTATTATTAATGATTAAATGAACTGGACCATGTGCTCTCTGTCTGTTATGGGGGTGGGGGGTTGTTTTTTTCTTTTTTGTTTTTGTTTTTTTCATTTATCAACATTTATCATTTATCATTGTACCTTTTTCTGGATGAGCCTGTGTGGGCTCTAAATCAGTCAAATCTCTTACCAGCATGATGAACACGCTTAAGTTTTTGTAAAAGATCTCAGGTTTTCATATCTTGTTCAAGGCATTCAACTATTTCAAACTTTTTTCATCATATTGCTTCCTCATATTGCTTGAAAATGGTGGTCTGGTTAATAATGTGGACACTTCTTTAGATTTTCCTTTAATTGGGCTCACCTGAAAAATGAAATCGCATAGGTATCTGTGATTGATTTCAGTGATCCAAAGAGCCCTGAGACACAATACCATCCATGGTTTTGATTGAAAATCAAGACATTTGATCTGTACGACACTAACATGAAATTTGCATAATAATTTAGAACGCAGTGTAGTGAATGACAACCACTAAGCTCTAAATTGCATGAGGAAGAAATCCATATTGAATAAGAGGCCACACCTCTTTCTTTTTGCAATTAAGAAAATAAAACCACCCCAAGCTCCTGAAAAGCTTTCATTTTTACCCAGACTGTATCAGCTATTTTGATACTTGATTTTATGCATATTTACTGTACAAACCTCAAGTACATGCATCAGAAATAAGTACACAATCGAAGGCTATGAAAGATGTGCACTGAAAACTAATTGATCATTTAGTAATTAGAAATCAATGTCCAAAGCGTGAATGTAACCGATCGACCCCACACTGTTCGAGTCTGTTGTCATGATCACCATTCCTTTTAATAGGTTCTTCTTTTGTCATTGGGAAAGCGGACTGCAGCCACAAGATGATGGAGTCAAGATGCTTCCTGAAACGTGCATTTAAATGTTATAAAACTATTTTCATAGCCAAAAGTTGCAATGTGTAAGAAATTACAAACTTTTGTATACCTTGAAGGTATTATGTATATCTTCAATTCTTCAGCGGCTCAGAATATCAGATTATGTGTGGTACCCTTGGGTTTGGCACCTTGAGAATGTAATCCAACACTCTCTATAGGGATATTCAAAGTCAATTTGCACCTCTCCCAGCCTGAGTGACATTAGAGAGTGTAAAATACCCTCATGAGCTCCTCTGAAGAAGTTGTAATAAGTACATTGCGAAAAAATTAAAAGCTACTTACGAATAAGAAAAGAATTGCACTACATATGGTAGTTCTTGACAGTTTACTATAAATAGGGCTCAAGATGGCTTCACACTCAGAAACCATATGCAGACTGAACTTGTGGCCTAGAAAACAATACATTTAAACACACTTTTGGGGTGCTTCTTGTGGGTCTACAGGGACAAAAATCTAGACTGTCAATTGGGGGGAGGGCAGCATTAGGCCAAATGTGGTTGCGTCTCTCTAACTGGACAGGGCCCAAAAAGACAGTATGATCCTGCTACATTTTAACATGGTGACCTTTTGGTCTTTGAAAGTTAATTCGTCATAACTTGACAACGCAAGGGGGCAAAGACAAGGGACAAAGTGTTCCTAAAAACTGTTGAAGAGCTCTATCACATATGTGAAAACCAGATCTGTCGGTCATTCATTTAGTGATGTGACTCAGGACGGCTTCACACTCTGAAGGCATCTGCAGACTTATAAGTGCTCACATCTAAGCGGGGAATGTAAGGGAGGAAAAGCAACCTTGTCATACACATCAGGCAGAGATAGAGGCTGTGGGTGTCTAAATATAAGCAATTTTCAGATCCCATTAGCTATAAAACTAGTAAAAATATTACTAATAGTTTTTTTTTAAACCTTCCCGCTTGGGGCATGATGGCAATGGCAGTCATTCAAAACACATGCGCTGCACTTTGCAGGGGTCAAGAGGCCAAAGGAGGATAAACAAACTGTGAATTTGCATCCACTTCCCCACCACAGCCAGAAGCTCTTGTATGCACATGCTGCACACACACTTGCGCACGTCTTCATGCAGTGGCGTGGTGCCAGTGCATTCATAACACTTGTTGGATGTTGGATATCTTTGTTGTAAATTTGGCCTTTGCCAGCTGCTGCTGGAAAATAAAACATGAACTTATTTATCCTTGATATATCATATACATACACACACACACTCCTCACACACACTTATCTACATTAACTGACGGAGGGAAAGACTTCAGGCTTTGACTGTGATCTCACATGTGGTTTTTCCATCCTACTGTATATTTGGCTCCACATATTCCATGCATGTCTGTTTGTACACGCTCAAGTAACAACGTGCAATGTAATCCAACACTCTCTATAGGAATATTCAAGGTCAATTTGCACCTCTCCCAGCCTGAGTGACATTAGGGAGTGTAAAATACCCTCATGAGCTCCTCTGAAGAAGTTGTAATAAGTACATTATGAAAAAATTAAAAGCTACTTACAAATAAGAAAAGAATTGCACTACATATGGTAGTTCTTGACAGTTCTCTATAATCAGGACTAATCAGCTATTTTGATGTTTTTTTCAGGAAACACATGAAATCACATTTCAGAGAACATAACTTCCTTCTTTATCAAATGCATGAAATTAGTGAATTAGTGTTAACTTGCGGGATCAGTACTCTGTTGTCTCCATTGTTTTCTAGAGTTGATGCCAGATATTTCCTGCAGAAGAAAACACCAAAATGAACATAAAATAATTGCTACTTGGAAAAATGTAGCATACACTGTGGATGAGGTGGATAAAGTACAAAAAAATACTAATCCCATACTCCATAAAGCCGAGTGTTACACAATAGAACAACCTAAAATTAGAGCTGGGGTCTCCCCATTTATTATGTATTATTTCTCTCCCAAAAACAACACTATCAGTTATCCCATGACTCCATAGATCCATTATGTGAGCTTTCAGAGGGGCCTGACCACTAAACTGAACAGATAATTATTAGTTATAAAATATGAGCACCTCCATAAAGCAGAAGTTTTGTCCCTTTGCTGGTTTGAAGTGAAAAACATTCAAGAAAGTCAGCAAAATCAGACTACGTTACCAAGGTTATAAAGTTGCATAAAACCCAGGAGCTACATCTCAGAGGACAGGCCTCAGTTAGCATATTGAATGTTAACGTTCGTGACAGTGCAATCTGAAAAGTAATGCAGAAGTGGGGTTTATTTGTAAAATCAAACGGACAAAAGAAAAAATCTTTTCCCTATAAGAACTGCATGGTTAGATTTGTAAAGCTTTTAATTTGGTGCTTCTGACCAATTCAAGCACAAAGAACTTTTCAAACAATGTCCTTTTGGCAGACACGACCAGAGTGGAACAGCTGAGGTGAAACCAACTATGACACATCCCAACAAACATATCATGCCAGCTGTGAAGCATGGTGGTGGAGGGAAGTGATCTGGGCTTGTTTTGCAGCAGCAGACTTTCCTGAACTTATTTAAACACCAGAAGTACTCTTGAGTCCAATGTGAGGCCATGTGTCTAGTAGTTAAAGCTGGACTGAAATGTCTTCATACAACATGACAATGATCCTAAGCACAAATGTGTGACAGAACGGCTGAAGAAACATGGATGAAGGTGGTGCAGAGGTCCAGCACCCAAAGGCTGTGCTAAAACTAAAATAAACTAAAGCATTATGAAAAAGAGTGCGCCAAAATTTGCCCCACAGCTACATCAAAAAATTGACACCATATAGAAAATGGTTTCTTCAAGTGACTGTTGCTATAAGTGTTTCTAAAAGCAATTAAATCATGTCATTAGTTGATCTTTCCACACATTGCCTCTGCATTTTAAATCATGTCAGATATTGTTCATTTGAATAGTGTTTTCTTAAAGTAAATAGTGTCTGAATTACTCTTTCACAGAGGAGTTCAGCTTTTGGGATCAGGCCACCTTTATGATGGTGCTTGATAAAGAATTGCAAAAACTGAATAATGACATACAAGTTTTTTTCTTTCTTTTTCCTATTCTTGAAACATTATTAATTAACCTCATGTGTCAGCACCAGTAAGTTGACAGGATTTGACGTTCCAGTGGAAACAAATGAGGAGATTTTGTCTTGAGGTTTCTTTGTCAACTGCTGTTTTTGTTGTCAAAGATTAATTTTAAGCCTTAAAATTTGGAGCTGCATAGAAACTAGAATAAAGCTCTTGGTTTGAGACTGATCTTTTTTTTTTTTTGGCACTCCTGTGTGACTCAGCCTTGACTCACCCGGTTTAGAGTGAATGAGGAAATAATGAATTTGTGAGTTTCACACATTCCTGGCTTGGTTTGGACATGTTTTAAAAAATATGTTGCCTTGAGCTACATTAAGCATTGGTGAGCCAAAGCCAGAGTTTTTGTAAAGTCTTTATAGTGAAACTGTAGCTAAAATGCTCATCTCCATCTCTGTAATTTAATTTATAGGGTTTCATAAAGAGAGGGGAAAGAGACATGCAGCAGCTGAAACCTTCTTCATATTTTGTGCTGTGATAAGTTTCTCAGTCGTTGGTGAGTAAGCAGAACAGCTGAAACATGGACAGGCTTTGTGCCTGCTGGAGAACTTTCATCAAGAAGGTCAGTTCTTTCTCCAGGTTATTCTCGGTTATTTCCATAATTACATGACATTTTTCATAACCAGCAAATATAACGAAATGACTTTTTTACTTTTCCAGTTCTATAAGTGATTTATAAGCGACTTCACTAAAGGCTTTTTGTCTACCCTGTGCTTCAAAAATCCCTCAATTTTGATCAGATACAAGTGCATATAAGTCCATATTAAAGGAAACACGTTGATGCAATTTCATCATTTCCTAAATAAATGTCATGACATGTATTTGTCAAAATAGCACAGATATCTGATATAATAACCCCCCTTTATAGCTCATTTCAGGTGGAGGTGAAGTGGAGTGGAGTGGAGTCAGTCACCCACTCTCCACAAGGCTTTTTAAATTAATGCTTTGTACCATCCATCTCCGAAGGGAAGTTAAACTTACCTGATTTTTAGTTAACTTAACAGACTCTTAGTTAACTTGACGTTAAGTTAAACTTAAGTGACAGAGAAGTTAAATATTTTAAGATATCATGTGAGGGGGCCCCAAAAAAAGAGACAAGGTGGTGTTCAGGTGGGGTGTTTGCACTGGTACTTCAGAGCTCAATTTATCCTTTTGTCATTTTACATTTATAATCTTTTCATGTGTTTCTTATTTTCTGATATTCAGCCTGTTTCCTTATGCTGTTTGATCATTGAATTTAGTTTCCATTTTTCCTTAATGCTTGTGTAAATCACTTTGAGCATTCTTTGTGTACAAAATGTGCCATATGAATAAACTTGCCTTGCCTTACTTTTTCCTCTAGCACTGTTCAGTTTTGATGGGGTTTTTCAGTAAAGATGTGACAAAAATGGGACTTAGATGAAGATAACGTCACATTTTATCCCAAAGTAATTAAGAAAAACAGTAAATTCCCAAATATTCTTATTTCACGTTTTTCTTGCAACAGTATCTACCAAAGAAAATCCATAAAAATTCTGATCTCTAAAGCACTATTCACAGCTTTAAGTCCAATTAATGTGTTAATGCCTCACCTTGTGTGTCCTTCCTGCTTCGATGGAAAGTGGTGAAAGAGACACTCTCCAGAGGGAAGGGGGGAAAAAATCAATTAATCGGAAACCTATGTGGCCCCTTAATCAATCCAATCAACTTTGACACTTGACAGCTATGACCTTAGATAGCTAATCCGAGGTCAACTCCATCTGCTCTCGATCAATTCAATTACAATGAGTAAATGAAAAGGTAATTGATCATTATAATGAGCTTCCAACATACAGTCGATTGAGTGTGTTCTTTGATCCCTTTTATTCAATTAAACTCTTTGGAACAGGTCTATGTCACATTTTGTGGAGCATATTTTCAGTTTTTTTTAGGTGTAGTTACCGAATACACATAAAGGCACAATAATTAACCAATTTCTATACAATGATTACATTCCAGTAGTTTCACTATGTCAGGCCTGGCTAAATACAAAATCAAGTTCTTGATTAATGTAAGTGGAAGACAGATTGTGAAAAAATATAAGAACGCAGGTGAAACATCTCTTAACCAAATCTCTGCGTGGTCATGCCAGGACTTGGAGTTGGCAGTGAGCAACGAAGGCATAGAGGGTGAATAGCAGGATGAAGAATGTGCTGCTTGGAAAGATGCCCAACGCAAAATCTGACTTTATAAGGAAGTTATTTTATCCCACTGATTAACATGTGGTCAATGCTGCAACAGCTTGTCTAAAACCTCTGTTTTATGGTTTCTTATGTTAGTTTGACTGTGCAAATGACTTCTGCATTACTTTTCAGATTGCACTGTCACGAACATTAACAATGACTTATCAGTCACATATCTCTTTGATAGGATAAACACAACCTCTTGGTCTGAAAAGTAAAGCCAATAAAGTCTGTTACACCTGCATTGTTCCCAATGCTAATTGAACAGAAAAACATTACGTCTTTCTTGCCTTACCACTACATTTAATGTCTTCCTAATATGTTCTCAGCAACTACGCTGTCTGGTTTAAAAAAAAAAGTCACTACCCATATTTAATGAAGGAGACGGGTAAGGTTCAGAGGATGAAGCTGAGCTAAGCACTAGGCAGCTTGTGCTAACCATCCTTCAGCTAAATCAAAATCATGGCTTCTTATTTTTCCATCAAAATGACAGTCAAAACTGCAGAGTTTGTAGGGAGTTTCATTGAGAGTTCCTCCGATGTGGATAAGCTGAAGGAGCCGGTAGCTAATGTGGATCAAGACCCCCACCGCCAGCAGAAGCGTCCTGTGACCACTCAATCAAACCAGAAGACGATGGGTTTGGCAGCACTCTGGCAAGGCTACTGGCTAGCTGATCAGAACCAGCGGTTTTTTTTCTGGTGAGTTCACACTGCCAGCAATCATTATTTTGGTAGCAACACTTAAAATGAGGATTTGGACAGATTTGACAAGGTTGATTGTAAAGTAATCATAGATTAGCATTATAGGTTAAAATAAGCTAAAACAGTCAACCTAAAATGAATCACTGTGATTGACATAAGGTGGGCGTGTTCAAGCTGGCTCCTCAGGTCTGCTTGCTCCGCCCATTTGCAACACGGCTTCACACAGTAGGAGGAAAAAGAGGCTTCGGAAGCAGTCTTCAGAAACCCTGTTAGTGATGATTTATTTATAGTTTTTTGTTTTTAAATATAAACATTACAGGTTTAAATCTCACCCCAAATTCAAAATCATAGTGTATTCCATGATGACTGTAAACTCTAGAAACTTTTCCCCAACTTTTCAGTTTTATCAACAACACATATGAGAGTCGAGTGAGATATCCACTCACCTACTCTCTTCAACCCCTTCCTGCTTTTCCGTCTGACTTATTTCCTGTTCCCATCTTCCTAGAGAGCCCAGTCACCAAAGACACAGAGAGAAGAAAAACATTTATTGTTCTTTCCATGACATTAAAGACAAGCTGCCTTTTTACAGTGTTGCCGTGCGTGCGTTACCGTGTTTGATAGAGAAATTGGATCTGGACTTGAGACGGGTGTTTAATAGGGTTAAAGGCATCATGAAAAGCCAGCTGTAACAGGATTTCATCCTCTGGGCAGCTTCAGCTGACTGCTGCCGTGAGGCAAGTCATTAGGGTGATTCTCTGCGTGAGTGGGGTTGTGTGTTGGTTTCTTTGTGTTTATATTGGATGGTATACGGGAGGTTTCACTTTGATCTGGGTCTTAGCTGGTGATTCTGCTTGCAGCTGTGACAGCTTGCACATGGCAGATGGGAATGAGCGTCAGAATAAATGTTCACTCGTAGAGAATCCCAGGACAGGTAGGCCTTTTTTTTGCGCTTTAGTTCAAACAAAGGCAAACTTATACCTAGTATGTCTATTTTATTTTGATTTATTTTGCTTTATTCTCATTTTATTTATTTTTATTGTATTTTTACATTTTCCATTATTTTATGTTTTACCTGCACCATTACATGAGAACAATTTTCTAGTCTGTGACCCTGTTTTACGGGCATTGGCAATAAAGTGATTCTGATTCTGATTCTGCTGTGACTGGAGTGACACCGATCATCGTGTATATTTGGTTTTTACAAAAAGAAGAAATAAACGCCCTTCTGTGTGTGTACACCACACACTGGCTCACGTGTCAAAAAAATTGGACCATGTAACACTTTTTCCATAGTGTTTTTGTCAGTAAATCTCTTACCATCTTTATGAAAGAAGCATGTTTGAGCATTTGGATTGTTTGGAGCACTCAGGTGAGTTTTTACTCAATGCTGAGGAAAAAAAGGCATCAGCGTTTGTAGAGTAGGGATTGTTGCAGCCCATCAATCTGGGAGAAGTTATAAATCCATTTTCAAACAATGAAGAGAAAAATTATTCACTTGTGACATCATTTAGAACAGTTGTGGGTCTGGGAAGAAGAGGACTTCCCAAAAAATTCACCCCAATGTCAGAAAATTATTCGACGCCTTAGACTCTACAAACCTCAGTTAATATGGTAAATGTTAAAGTTTATGATGCAGAAAAAGACTGAACATGCAGGACTTGTGTGAATGGTTTGCAAGGAGAAAGTCTCTTCTCACTATAAGGGGCATTAAAGCACTTTTAAGGTTTGTAAAACACCTGGAAAAAGACGAGACAAAGTGAAGATGTTGGACTTCGATGTTGGACAGAGCCAGGTTTAATAAAAACCAGACAATACCTCTCACCAGCTAATACACACTGGTGGAAGGTTGATGGTTTGGGGGGATTTTTGCTGCCTGGGACCTGGGTGCCTTGCAGTCATTGATGCAAATATCAATTCCTCTGTTTACCAACGTATACCCAAGTCAAACGGGCCATTTATATCTGACAGCTAAAGATTGTTAAAACTGGGTCACAATCACACGGGAAAATGAAACAAATGCCCTGAAAAGGAAAAACAAACAAGGTGCAATGGTGCAGACAAGGTTCAGATCACAGTCTGACTGTAGCATCCCCCTGACCGAGCTGTGCATCAAGAAGCTTTAATGAGGCAACATTGTAAAGAAGAATTTACTCAAATTTACCAACAATGATGTGAGATTCTGAAAATGACAAGCTGAAAGTTATTACTTTTAAGTTATTGTTGCTGAAGGCAGGTGTACACTCAAATATGGGGTCAACTTTACAGGTTTTAGTGCACTGCTTCTTTGTTTTTGTGTCATTTTTGAGTTCCGAAAGAGTGTGTATTTTTGTTTTTTGTTTTTACATGAAAGCAATATTCTGGAGGCCAGACAGATTCAGTTTGACAAACTGATCTGCTACAGATTGATTTGATTTCATGGATAATATTGATGTGGTGGATAGATTTAGAGTTCTGAAGTTTACCCACACTCCAAGGCAGATCCAGTGGCTCTGACGTACTCTAGCGTTCATTTTACTGGCACGCTGGTACACTCGACCCAAAAAGCAAGATGTTGATGCAAACCAATGCAAAATGATCTCGAGTCATCACGTACATTGTTTAATGAAACATTTCTATCCTGAGGAACGTGATCAATGTCACAATATCAATGCCTCGATTGACGGGGAGTGTCAGTGGTTTCATCCTTCTAGTAAAATTATTAAAACTTTAACTAAAGCACAATGGTTTTTCCGCTGATTTTTAACCTCTAAGTACATCTACGTCATGACAAATAAGTCCAGATAAAGAGAGGCAGGACAAAGGGGAATAAACAACAGGTAAACAGATATTATCTACTTGTGTTACGAAGCTGCAGTGTTACCCAAACATATTTTGCTGCACACAGAAGTGTGTTCTTGTGTGCCAAGGTGACTGCACGGATGCGTGTTTGAAGGAAAACAATTTTAATAGCCCCTCGCAGAGGTCAGCGCTCTCGCGCCGCTATGTGTGGAATGAGTGAAGGTCTTTGCTTGCAGTGCCTTCAGCAGACTCCAGAGAGTCGCGCTCATTGTGTGGCAGCTGAAGGGGAACAAAGACATTTCCAGCGGAGGAACTTTGGGTTCCTGTCGATAAGGAGGGCAGTGTTGTGAGCTCGGGCTGTGTTTATATGCTTGTGTACAGCGGGGATCTGCACAGCAGCACAGGCGTGCACTTTCAAGACAACAAGTGCTGGCTGTATAAATAGCTACCCAAGAGAAACATCAAAGATAGGGAGAAATTTCCAAGAGATGATCAAGATTCGCAGCCTGCATGAGGTGAATGAATACTGGGGGAGAGATTTAAGCTAATGTCTTCTTCACTTTCTTCACTTCACTTTCACGCAAAAATAGCAACCTGATCAGCTTAGTTATCTGTAGACTTTTCGTTTTTTCTTTAAGAGAGGTCGGCTGAAGGACAGCTGGTAGAAGCTTCAGCAGAACCATGTGACCCAGAACAATTTGAAGTTTTAGGAGAAATTCTGATGCAGAGCTGGACGAACCACTAACAGTTCCTCATGATCAGGCCTGTATAGGAACAAATTCCCATAAACTTCATTATAAATCTCAAATCTTAGTTTTGCATCAGACAGTGACACACACATCAGGTAGATGCAACACAGTCCTTTCTGCATCACGACTAGCGGGACCATGGGTTATGTAGGAACACAAACAAACTGTGACAAAGAAAATGTACCCACTGGTGGAACAGTGATGAATACTTCTCATGCAATGCTTGCTCAAACTGCAATTAAATTTACGAAGTTGATACTGTGAGGGTGAAAATGTGCTTTTCTTTCATTTTTTGAATTCCAGTCGTGACGTGTAATTTCTCAAACTTCACACTCACCCAAATCAAATCAAGTGAATAAATGAAATCAGCCTCTTAAGTGTTTCTTAAATGTTGATGCATCAATAATAAAGGAATAACTCTGAATGATGACCTAATAGGCTACTATTTTTTTTTAGAAATCCAGAGATTTCTAATAAAGATATCACCATGGAAAGACGTTTCCTGTCTTTTGGCTGGTGTTATTGTTTAAGCCACATCAGCATGAGGTTACAGCATTTTGGCAAATCTTCACAGGAGGAGAATTCTTGTTTATTCACAAGTCCGGTCTTGCCAGACTATAACCCATTTGTTTCCCAATTATAAGAGCTGGCTTTCAAAACACGGAAACTTCTGATTCCTCAGAGATTACGTGATTCTGGAAAAGAATAGAAAATGCACGTTAAAACTTAAGACCACACAGGCTTCGCCGCTCTCAGCGAGATAGTTTTGGGTGGTCATTTCTCAGTTTTACAGTTTAAATGTATTTTTTTCTCTCTCTCTCTCTCTCTGTCATGTGCTTTTCGGGGGTTTGTGTGATGCAAATGTTATTTTAAAAGTTTTAACAGTTTTAACTTTAATTCACTGGCAACAATAATCTCAGATAAGTTAACCTGCACTTACACTGTAACATATTATTGGTTTTTATCCCGTGTCACCTGCGTGTCAGCTGTTGTAATAATTATTTTAAACAAGATGCATCAGGGACACTTTTTTTTCTGAACCACAAGCTCTTATTGAATCTGCAACAGTCCAAAAGCCTAATGAACAGGCAGGACCAACCCACAGATGAAGCCGACCAGCATCACACAACATGAAGCAAACACACTTCTGGCTGGAAGCTTTTACATAAATCTGGCTGCTCTGGCACGGCTGGAGGAGGAAACATAGAACTGTTTGTTTTTAGAATATGTCTATACGTAGTAAAATCTTTTGTCTGAAGATAATTTAAGTTTTGATGTCTTTTTCTGCACAAAGTACACAAAACAGTGATCTGGAGGTCCTTGCTGAGAACCTCAGCTGTGGTAGATGACAAAATTACTTATTATCTACAACTGCTCAACAAGATCAGTATAATTTGACTTTTTTTTTTTTTTTTTAAAAACCTGCTTTTTCCTTGATGTTTAGGTTAAGTGCTGTTGTTTTCTGCCATTTTGCGTCTACTCTGCTCAGCTTTTATGATATTCTTTTTATAATGTTTTCAAATTGTTTTGCCCCCTACACCTTCCTTATTAACAAAGAATTGATTAACATTATAATGACAAAAAGACAGGTACCCATTGCTGGTACTTATTTTAAAATTTAGTCGAATTCAACTATGTCAAACCCTTCATGTGTTTTTGTTACGCAACTTTATCTTTGATTTACTCTTTTATTTTCTTCTCGAAAAATTGACTCTGCGTAGATTTAAGTGCTCAGGAATCTACTGAATCTTCAGCTTTAATATTGTTGGACACCCTGCCACCCCTAACCCCCGTGTCTTTAAACATGTAAATCAAATAATTTACATTTGAGGCAAATCTCAAAGTGCTATGGGTAAAAAAAAAAAAAATTCAGTAAATGTTCCAGGGTTTAAGTCATGCTTGAGTCACTGATGTGGTTTTGGTTTAATACTTCAGAAAAAGAAAAACAGAGAGAGAAAAATCACTAAATAAATCAGTGGGAATGAGCACAAAAACTGTCAGGCTTGATTTAAAAGATGATGCATCATTTTTACTTCTAAATCTATTAAATCAAAGAAGATCAGTGACTGATGGAGAGCAGATGACGTGAAGTGCTCACTGAAGCAAAATGAACCAATTTCTGTGTAATTATTGATTTCTTTCAATTTGAAATTGCCAATTAGCTTTTCCATAAATTCTGTTTTGATGAGGTTTGGGGACTCTGCAACCTTCAATCTTATAAAATGAGTGAATGAATAGATAATTACATAAAGTAAACAGTAATATAAAAAAAGTTTCTTTGTTATTTATATCTTTTAACTCACTCTTTGCGGTGTAATTTGCAATGTCATATTTCATTAGACAGCAACAGTATTTGCCGTGTGTGGTTGATGCTTCTGCTTCGGTTGGCCTGCATGGCCTCGTGACGTTTGTGTGACACCCTCAGCTCCTCGTCCTGCATCTGTGTCAGTCTCTGTAAACCTGCTGGTGACATTCACGTGCTGTCTGCTGCCTTTCCTGCCACTTATCAGCAGCTAATTGCCAATAACGTCAAGGAGACAACATTACATCTGAACTGTTCACTCACTTATCCCAGCGTTGAGCCACTGGCTTTGATTTGCTCTGTTCCCACGCTCCGCTTCGGGACTTTCCAAACGTCGCAGTCTAACAAAAAAGACATTTTCAGTAAAACTAAGCTGCCAGGAGCCTCGCAAGCAAACTGTTACTTTAAGAAAAGTGGCCAAGTACTTCAACTGAAGGAGAAGTAACTGGAGCGATATGTAAAGAAAGTACTGATTCTTATGTTTAAGCTGACTTATATTTCTTTGCAGACATCATGAGCCCAGTGTAATTCAAGTTTGAACAAATTTATTTCATTAGTGTTTATCTGTAACACTATGTATGCATTAGCACTAAATTGCTCTATACCAACTGCTGAAAGCATTAATGTATATTATTAAACAAAAAGAAGTTGACAAGGAAAAAAAAGACATCTTGGATTCACACTGTCTCCAAAGAGATAAAAGTCCACTTAAATATAAGAACCTTTTTTCTCTTTTGTTTTTTTTCTTTGCTGTGTATGTATCCGTGCATTTAATAGCATAAAACGTGTTTTATAAGTTTGAATATGTGAACACATAAAATGAGTAATCAAGTAGTCACGCATATGTATGAAGGTGATATTATTTAATTTGGCTTTATGGTTTTTACACATTTATTTGAATGAAAAAAAAAATAAAACAGAAATCAGCTTAAAAATGTACAGTGTGATTTCCAACTTGAACTAAGAGACACTGGATTTCTGACTGGTGCACATGCAGGGAACCAAGTGTAACCACAAATGTAGATATGCTAAGGATATGGAGCAAAAGTAAAAATAAAACCATTTACTCAGCACTTTTCTTTTATTTTCTTACTTGGTCCTTTCACTGGTTTTCTGTTGTAATGAGTGGAGTGTGTGTGTGGGGGAAATGGACAGGACTTCAGTGACACCAAACCCACATCTGACACCTGATAAGGAGGTTGAGTTTTGCAGGAACACTGGTGGGCGTGGAGCCAGAGATCCTCCATGCCTGCACATTCATGATGAGAGCTGAGAGTGCTCGGAGGTGAGAGGCATGTGTGGAAAGATGAGAGATTGTTGTCTTCACATTAGGCTTATCAGTGCTTTCTTTTGTGTGTGTGTGTGTGTCTAGCATGTCAGTGAGTCTGGGTTATAATTCAGTTTCTGGCTCTCGGGTAAAAAAGCAACACATTTTCAATATTTGTAAAGGAATTTTTAACTGGCTTACTTAAAAATAAGATGCGATACATTTCACATATAAAAGATCCAAGTAAATTCGCAGTGAGCATGATGCTTAATGCTCAGCCCATGAGGCATCCTCAGTAAATCCTCTGCTGATGGTTTTATAGCGTTACCAGTGCTCCTTTCTTCAGTGGCTGTTTTGACCCATGCTTATTGATTTTCTCCACAGAGGGAGTCGATGCAGAGATGAGCTGTACCGCTGCAGCAAAGAGGGTCAGTAAGTTTACAGCTGAACGAGGGAGGGAAGGATTTCTACTTGGCAGGCTGAAGAGGCAGGATAGTAGGTCTGCTCCTCGTGAGGACGGGATTTATTTTGAAACAGTGGCCTGGATTGATATTTTGAAGTAGTAAAATATTTCTTAAACACATGCTTCCTCAACAAAACACTCTTGTTTTGTTGAGGCTGTTGCATAGTTTCACTGAAACTGTTAGAATAGTACCACAGAAGGATTTTTGTTGTTGTTGTTATTTTGTTTTGGCTCTTGGGGACCCCCACAGTTCAGGTGTGGTCCAGTAGCACCATTGCATATGCAGGTTACGTGTATCCCAGCTACAGATAGTGGTACATGTGGATTTGTTTACCAACTAAAGGCCTGTATAAATGTCAACAATACAACACCTATAAGTCGTGAAATCCCATCTTGTAGCACAACAACGTAGTTAGCTACATCCTAAAACAACAAAAACTACTTGAGGAAAAACAAGGACACAGCTGGCTGACAAGTAAAAGTACACAGATACTTCTACAGCTGTGACATCAACAGAAAGATCAGCTGGTGAACAAAATTTACATTTCGAAGCATAAATTCACCCAACAAGAAAGTGAAACTTGCTTGATATGCTATACCCTACACAGCCTGACAACACTAGTTTCAGCAGAACACATCATAATATGATAGCAACCAATACAGCAGTCTAAAATTAATAACAGGCAAAGATAAAATTACAAAGTAAACAATTTTACTGGCACATCAAAAACAGAAACCACAGAAAAAGACTAGGCAGCTACTGATACAACAATACTTATTAGCTTTGGAAAAAAAGTAAATTTCTGCATTTGTCTTGTATGCCATTTCATCTCATAATTCTCACCAAAAGGAAAAAGCAAGTCTAAGATAAACTAAAAAACATGTGAATGATAAAACCTGTTTTTCTCTTAGAATAATGCCTTAAATATACAATATTTCTGAGATGGAAAAAAAACCCTGAACATTAACATCTCAGGACAACAGAAGCAGCATGTGCAAACTAAACAAAATGGGCCCCAGAACAGGTCCTTGAGGAACACCACAAGACACAGGAGCCTCATCTGATACCAAACAGTTGTTGGAGGTAGAAAAGCTCCTCTCAGTAAAGTATGAGGTAAACCAGTCCAGGACAGATAAACACCCACCAGATGCAGGGTCACAGTTAGTCAAAGGGTCACAACATTCAGAACGGGATCTTTCCAGTCTCAGTTATTTCAATTTGAATTTTGTTATTGTTTTCTGTAATATGTGTTTTCATGTTGTGTTTCCTTAAATACATGTGACTGCGTGTGCAGTCGCATGAATGAGCTTCATCCTGTTTGTGATGTGGAGGAAACAACACTGAACAAGGAGAAATTAAATGTAAACAGATGTAAAAACAGTTTCAGTAATCAAAGGTTAACAGTACCAAACTGTATCAACACTTGCAGAGCAATCGCGTTACCGGAAATGAACAAAGCTTCAAAAAAAGAAAGAGACTGTGTCTGAAATCACTCTCTATGTAGTAGTGCACTACCAAGTGTATTCGCCATTTTGTAGGAGTGTTCAAATGTGTAGTGAGATTCTTTTTCTAAGTTATTTTCTTCTCCTTTTTTTTAACACTTAATGTTTTTACATTATAAAACCAAAATGTGAAATTCATGACATTTTCATTTTGAATGATGCCTGATATGCATAAGATGAATGTTTGTGTCAACTACAGAAACAAGCAAAAAGTCCATTTGATTGGCAGAAATGGTGACGAATATTTATCTCTGCAGGAGTAAAGTAATTGTGCAATATTTTTTTAAAATTTATTTTAGAAAGATGACATGTTTTTTTCTTTTTCACATTAATGTCAGAACACTGGTATTATTACATATCAGATTGTTAAAAACCCTGTGAAACTAAACATGCTACTTGAAATGATCTCCTTTTTAACCTTTACCTATCTGTTAGATGTTAGCTAACAGATAGCATCTTAACATGCTTATCTGTTAGACTTATCTGTTAGATTTCATCTAACAGATAAGTAATTATCTGCTTACTTGCCCTCATAACATTTGTGTGACAGCCTTAGCTGTGAGGCTTGAAGTATCTGCTGTTAAATGTGCCAAGGTGCAATATCTCGTCTACTGATCTTTTCTCTTTTCTCCACGTGAAAATGTCTTTCTAAAAGATGATTTATCTCAGATGTGGCTGGTCCAGATTTGAAACCAAAAGGTGTTGCTGCACAATTATAGTATACATCATGAATGTCCAGCAGATAAAACTGGTGCTGAACATTTAATATAAATATCCAGACGGAACAGTGATGATGACGATGATGGTGATGATGATGACCACAAGTGTCAGCATGTAGTCACCACAGTGACTGCAGCATGTGTAAAAGATGAGTCTTGTAAGAGAAATGCTATTTCAGCCCCAGGACACTCAGGTTGTGCTTGCGTCACATGCACGTGTACACACTGACCCCTACTGTTGGACTGCATTTTCTACAATTTTCATCTCACTGCAGTTTTTCATTGTGATGTACAATATGGGAAAAATAGGACTATTGTTTACTCAGAACTCAAATCTATGTTATGAGTTAAGACGTTAGAATGAATGAATGAATAAATAAATAATGCAATAAAATTAAGAACTAATAGTTTAGCAATAATCTTCAAATAAATGACAATTGCACTATTCTCATAAGCGATATACATGTCTGCTCTTATGATCATCTTTTTTTTCTGTCACAGCTGTGACACTAAACAGATGTAGAATTGAAGTACATATACCCAAACTCTGGACTTGATGACAAATTTGGAATTGGTGGCTTTGATAACCCATATCATTTTAAGAGAAACTGCATGATGATTTTTTTTATCTACCATGGCAAAGTTATAATTTCTGCTTACTGTGTACGTCACTGAATCTAGTATATACTCCATACTGGTGCGGCCATTGTTAGTATGTACTGTCATGTTGCTGTGTCATTGAAAATGTATGGCTGACATGTTACTTCACTGACTAGTAGGAGTTTCCTGTTTCAACAATAACAATAAATATTACACACACAAAAAAAACATTTTTATGTTTTCTAAAAGAATTCAGACTTCATTCCATCGATTAATATATCAGTTAAGAGCATTGTAGCCTTTTACAAGATTATACAATTGCAACAGAGCAACTGCATAAAATACATCTGGTCAATAACACAAGTACTTTTATACTTTGAAATGATTTTCATTGCAGTAATTTAGACCATAATGTCACACCTTGCATTAATCCTCTGCTTCTTCTCCAAAATGATGGGCCTCATGTTTTATAAATGACTCTATTTAATCATTGCCGTGTCCCCATTAAACAGCATAACCAACTGGCTAATTAATGGAGTGTCCAACATTCCTGGCTTTTATTCTGGGGCACAAAGGAAGCCTTTTGTTGTTGTTGTTGCTGCTGCTGAGCAATAAATCAGCAGCTGCAGTGAGTAACAGCAGTGTTTCGTCAGTGACCTCCAGCATCCCTGCTTTCTGACCTCCACGGTGAAATGCTTTTAGGAATCAGCTCTCACCATGAAATCAGGCGTGAAAAGTGGTTAACTGTTAACCAGCAGCAGCTTAACCAATCAGCCAACATGCCAAACAAATGGAGATGCACGCATACCAGTTTGTGTTAGGACCCCGAAGCCACTTTCAGTCTTTCTTTGCGTCTCTCTGCATACTTGGCTCACACAAATCAAATCAAATGTAGCCAAGTGAATTATTCTAATCTTCGTCTTGTTTGCTGAGCAGTAGCTGAATTGAATTACCACTCCATTATCTTGTGCACCTGCAGTTTAAACCTCATAGGGGAATAATGTGCACTCAGCCACATGCACACGCCCCTGGCAGTCTGAGCTTTAATGCCAAACATGTCCCACTGAGTGCAGGTTGTAAGTAGAAGAGGCAGGTGCTGAAAGATTGGATAGATCAGAGCACAAGATTTGCCCCCTGGCTGGTCAATGACTGAAATTTTCATCAACGAAAAAGAAATCTGTACCCCTCACACACACACACACACACACACACACACACACACACACACACACACACCCTCCACGTGTGTGTTGTAATCGGAGCTGCTCTGATCTAGCCCACTTTCACAACCACTGTCTGTCTTGCCTGCAGTTTGGTGAAGGGTAATGCACAACTAATGCGACTAACTGCAGACCCATAGTTATGCTTTTATTAATATTTAAGCCAACTTTGTGTGTTATTCGTGTGTTTCAGTGTTACAGCTGTATGTGACCGACTTCTGAGTTTTAGCAACTGGGGCGTGATGTGAAGCTGGTTGGAGATAAAGATGATCTGTGATGTCACGGAACCCCTGACATCTCCACAACTCACTGAATGATGTATTTTTAGACCTAAGCATGCCTGATCAAAATGACAGGGTTGTGTTATGTTTCTGATCTGTTTGTTTCTTCTTAAATGAGGCATATTATGCACTTTGAGATGTTTGGTCTTGACCACTCTGTGTTGGCTAATGATAGGCCATTTCTTTCAAACATTTTAGAGAAGATTGTATTCCTTCAACAACAATCATTTATGGATGCAAATGGCACACGAGATTTTTCAGTCTGGTTTTATGACCCTCCACAGCACCCAATCAGCATTATTAAGAGTCAAAAACGATATCTTTTTGGCATGTTGTGTTGGTTCTGCTTGGCCAAACTGCTGCCTTTAAGACAGTGGAAGACACCATTTTCATATCTTGCTTAAATCACCTAAAAGGCATGTGTGACAGCTCTTGATTGGTTTAGATTTTATCCTTCTATGCCAGCATCTTAACCTCAGAATCGTCCTCCATCCCTCTGTCATGTGGGGTCCCACAGGGCTCAGTTATAGGACCACTGCTTTTGGTTCTGTACTTAGAAGAAATGAAATTGTATTCCACTGCTGTGCTGATGATTGTCACATTTCCTTGCACTAAAAACAGAAGTACTGCTTCTCAAGTAAAGCACTCTTGGATTGTTTCAAGAATATTAAAGCTTGTCTGGACCCAAACTTTTTAAATTTTATTGAAAATAAAATAAAGATGATAGTATTTGGACCAAGTGGCCCCTGTGAGTCCACTTCTACTGATAACATCTTTAAACTGATTATTACCAATCTGGGTTTTGAGATAAATGGTGATAGGGTTGTTGTTAAGTCCTGGTTGTTGTTTAAGACATTTGACAAAAGTGAAATCATTTCTTTCCAGGCAGAATTTTGAAAACTCCAATCCACACTCTCATTTCATCCATTTGGATTACTGTGATGGATTTTATGTTGAAGTGAGTCGGTCCTTGCTTCCTCTCCTCCAGCTGGTTCAGAACGCCACTGCACAACTTTTAACTGGTTCTCATAAAAGAGAGCACATCACCCCTGTCTTCACTCCACTGGCTGCCTGTGTGTTATAGAGTTCATCTAAAATTCTTATGTTTGCTTTTAAATGTTTAAATGATCTTGCCTCTCCTTACCCCTCTGAGCATCTTCACCTTACTTAGTCCCTCAGGATGGCTGACCAGCTGCTCCTGCAGGTACCAAGGTCTAGGAGGAAGCTTAGAGCGGGCGTCTTTATTGCTGCTCCTCAACTGTGGAATAACCTTCACCCTCCACTTTTTTTAATGTTTTACCTGTTCGTACAGCACCGTTTGTTTGAAATAAATAAAAGAAGATACAATCAAATAATCTCATGATCTGTGATAAACTAACAAGGTTTTTTTTAAAAAACATTTAATCTATATTAGATGTGTTCTCAATTCCATAACTAAGTTAGTTTCTTAATGATCAAAATATAATAACCAGTCCTTAATAACTAACATTCCATAGCCACTGTTTGTCTAATAACACAAAGGAAGAAAAAAAAGTATTCTTATAAAGTACAAGATCACTTCAGCAACAACGACCAACAGGTCGATACCTCAGTATAGATATAAAGGTTAAAAGTAAAATTACTGTGAAAACAATAGAAGTTAAACCAATCTGAAAAAGTTAATTGATTATTTACAATAAAAATGATTATCCCAAAAATATTTTTAATATTGGGACCAACAAAAGCTAAGAGAAATGACCCTATTTTTACTTTCACAAATGATATAAAGATTTCACAAATCATAAACTGTTTTAGATGCTATTTATAATTTAAGTCTAAGTATTGTGGTTTTTGACCTTGACCTTGTCTTAAGCCTTGTTGCCCTAAAATGCAGAGAAATAACTCTTCACTTGAATTAGAAACTAACTTCATCTTTCTGGTTGAGATCTCTGCTGTGTATTTTAAAGTGGGAAAGTTAAACCCACCACAGCAATACAGATCTAATGTTCTTACTTGTCTTAGGACCTCTTTTCAACAACTTTACTTTGCCACTATTTTCCTGATTTCACTGTAACGGACTGAGACAGAGTGATAACACCTCTAACGCTATCAAAAAATAAAAACATTTTTAAAAAGTCACAATGATAGGTGACCTGGTGCTTTATAATCTTAAAGGATCTATCATTTAAAATATAGTTCTCCCGACAATATAGCATCATGTAATTAAAGCGCTTCTAGGACGTGTCAGAGTTATGCATGAATAAAGGTGACCACCAGGGTGCGCTGTTGCTCAACTTAAAAATGCAATTTGAACTATTTTATTTTTACGTCAATTAACAACAAAAGCCAACTCAACGCCCTTAAAACGAAAGCAAAAAAGTGCAGTTCAAGTCTAGTTAAGCACAGCCCAATTCACTCTAATTGTGATCCCATTATGTTTAGACCAAAGTAATTATAAATTAGCCATGTATTGCCATTCATTAATTCAATACTATTCAGTCCTGTTCATTATAAATTAATTTATAAAAAGCATATTCTTATAAGGGAGTCTAGCTAAGATCACACTGAACCTTAAGTGCAGGTGAGAAACTTCAGAAACCTGTGGTAGAACCAGACTCAGGGAGGGTGACCATCAGAGAGTATACAAGGAAAATAAGCTGTGATGTCATTAACACTTGAAGCCAAAATGCAAAACTGCATAAGTTTCAAATGATAAACTGTTTATTAAGCACAAAGCTGCAAGGAATGTGAACAACAAAAAACTGCATTTCAGTCTGTCCAGCTGTTGAGGGCTGCAGTAGTCTGCATCAGAACTCCGCCAACAGTGAGTTGAAAAAGAAAAGAAAAAAAAAATCACACTAAAGCTGTCAGTGGTCAGTGGTGGCTAAGTCCACTGGAGTTAAAATCTTTGGCTCCGTGTTTCTTGATAACAATTTTAAAGTGTGGCTGAAGTGCTTTTCCAGTCTGGAGGTTTGCACCTTAAGCAAGCATCCGCTGCTGAGGAGTAAAGTGCGTTTCTGTCATGGACCGCTGAGGAGAATTATTCTTGTATAGCAAAACAGCAGCTGCCTTATGTAAACACATTTGTGACACATTATTATCTGCAAAACCGATAAAACAAACTTGCTTGCGTGTTTACACATTTGGCGGACAGAGAGTAACATTATCAGTCATTTGGAGTCGTTTTCCTGGCCACTGCTTGTATGTCACTGTTGTGCCCCGCTCCAACTCTTGAAAGAAAAACTTTGCTGTTAAATGTTTCATTGTCCTCCAGCAAAGTGCCTACCTGCCATTTCATATGAGTCAGGCAGTAAATCATGTGCTTTTATTTCCTTTTCTTTTTAAAGGGTTTTTTTTTTTTAAACCACTGCTGCAATTGCTGAAGTTGAAACATTTGATGACTAATCCTAAGCATAAAAGCCAAAAACTGTTAGCGGAGCAAAATGAAATACAAACGCAAACTGTAGAGAAACGGAACAGAATTAAAATGTATAGTTTTATTACTTGTCACCCACATTGCTCATTGCAACTGATCAGTTGTGAACGCATCTTTTACAAACTGCAAAGAAATGCAGGAGTTCACCTTCTCACGGGTAAGAGATGGTCTGAGCATGCTTTTTCAGTGTTGGGCTGCCTTAACTGGATTAATGTTTACTTCAGGGTCCAGTTTAAGATTTTAACATTTACTGGCATAGCAGCCTGTCAGAGTTCACATAGTCTGATTTAGGGATTAATGGATTTTTCATTATACATATAAATTATTTGTATTATTATTATTATTTTGTCAATTGAGGGTTTTTTTTTACTATATAAATAAATATTGAAATTCAGTGGTCTCAGTTAAACAGTATGTTACAGCCAGACTATTACATAGAATATTACCAGTTATCGCCACACGGGGGCGCCTCGCCTTGTTTTACTGCTTAGATTCACTCTTGCGTCGGCTTTTCTTTAATGTCCTTGCCTTCAGTAATGCGGATCATTGGTGTAAGCTACAAGACACGAATGTTTAATGTACTTTCGTGTAGGGAATGCTGTGAGACCCTGTATGGTCCCAAGAGACAATCATCTTACTTCTGCATGTAGACTCATGCTGAACGAAGTTCTGTTGCAGTTCCTCAACTGACCACTAGAGACCAGCTACAAACATGAGTCAATCTCTATTGACTCCCATGTTAAAATGTAAAAGAGCAGAAATAAACATATACTCTGGTTCAAAAAACCGTTTTGGTCTCAATCGTTTGATTTCACATCCATGACAATTCTGAGGGGGTGAATTCATTTTTACCAGTGACAGGGGAGTTTATATAAAGTATTAAACGTAGTGCTAATATGATTGAGTGACAGTCAGCTCAGCCAATCGCTAGCCGTTATCATTTCCTCATCCATCATTGTCATGCTACCGTGCTTAGCAAAGCAACCAGGCGTTTGTTTTAACCCAGCGTCGGATGAACGCGATGGTCATTTTTGATTTCGTCTTCGCGTCAACATGTTAAATAGTATATCCAGCTCCAGATGTCTGACAGCAGTTCAACAGCTGCAGTTCTGCAGATATTTCAGTGGAGTTCGGTTGAAGAAGCCGGGACCAAAGCTAACTTTGATTGACATACGGTGGGCGTGTTTTCCCATTGACTTGCTGGCCAACATGGCTGCTTCCTGCACGAAGAAAACAGGTTTCAAAATCTGTCTTCAAAAACCAATGGGTCACGTGACCTAATGCGTTGTCCATTGTTTTATACACTCTATGTATGGTCCACATAGATGTCTGAAATAAATGTGCGGTGTGGAAATTAATCCCCTTTGCCTCCCGTCTCAATATGGAGTTATGGAGGTAAACGTCTTTAACTGAACTATGATTTTTCACATTTCTCTTTTTCTTGTTTTTTTTATAAATGTAATGTGACATTCTGAGTGGGTTTTTGAATCCGCTCAACCTGCAACCCAATTTGACCTGACTAAAGTGCATGAAAACATTTTTTTAATCCCAAATCAGTCACAAAGCTCTTGGCTGCCCAAACAATCAGTAATTAATATTTTATTATTTATGAGAATATATGTATAGAGTTTTATTCTCATCTTTGAGTAGAGATGAAGTATTTTTGAGTCTTGTCATGATTGTAAAACCACCATCTTGTACTATATTCAACCTTTACAGTAAAATTTTGATCTTTGTGTCATCAGATGAGAATAAAATAAAAGGTTAGCAATTCAGTTGTATTTTACTTTTTGAAGCTGCTGACCCGCCTTCATCTTCTTCCAAGTATAGACTCAACCGTGGCCAATAAGCTTTTAATCTGTCGAGAAGCAAAAAGTCATGTAACAAAACAAGGCCACATAAAAATATCTTGCATCCCACACTCTTCCTCAGTGATAACGACCGCATGATTCACTATCAAAGTGAAATTGGAGCACATGATTAAAGCTTTTAACTTTGCTCACAGAGAAACGTGATGGCTTGATTTTATTCATTCCCAGGACTGTTAGAAAAATAGAGAAAAATACACCTTAGATACAGGTTAATCTGATTTGAATCAAGCAAAATGTGCTGACGATCTTTTCTCTTTTCTTGTGAGGAGATTAAAATGAAACAGGATGAAGAAATGGACAGCTGTGGAGAGAGAAATTAATTTACTTAAATGATAATACACTACATTACAGATAATAAAGGCTTGAAACATGTTTTGAAATAATGGTGCCGGCTGGGCGCTGCCTTCTTCTTCTTCTTCTTTTTTTTTTTTTTTTACTCACAACTGTGGTGGATGATTTTAATTGCTTTGCAGAGGAACTGCATTACTCCCACATCACAAAGTGTACCAAAAGAGAATGCAAGGCATGGAGCTCTCCAGCAATAAATAACCTCTTCAGCCTGTTACAGGAAACCAGAAGCAAAGAAGAAAGAAAGAAAGAAAGAAAAAAAGTCCACGATCTGACATACACACACCAAACTTTCCCTTCAGCCTCGCTTTCTTACTCAAACACACGCGCTCCAACCTTTCCTGTCTGACCAATCTCTCTCAATCTGCCTCTATTATTACTTTTGCCTTGTCATTTTCTTCTTTTATATCACCTCTTGAGTACCCCCCGGTCCACTTACTCAGCCTGCTTGTCAATTCTGTCAAATGACATTTCCAAGAGCTGTTAAGTCTTCATAGGATGTGAAAGTAGCAGCTACGCACCTGCTTTAGAGCGCCGGAGAAATGAAAAGTGAAACTCAATTATACCTGGAAGTTTTTGGTTTTGTTTGTGTCAATGACGAGGACATACAGCAGACATCAAA
This sequence comes from Zenarchopterus dispar, assembly GCA_028564865.1. Taxonomy (NCBI): domain Eukaryota; kingdom Metazoa; phylum Chordata; class Actinopteri; order Beloniformes; family Zenarchopteridae; genus Zenarchopterus; species Zenarchopterus dispar. The sequence goes on along the minus strand of JAOWBL010000017.1, from coordinate 10,879,288 downwards.
ATCCCTCATGTCCGATGTTGTTTTTTCTCTGTCTTTACTTCATCATTTACTGCAACTTCACAGTATCCACAAGAAGACTGTACACCTGGGTTTTCTGAATAATCATCTATATGTACTTCACCTCTCAAATGCCCTTTCGGTCTCTGTGTCCACATCCTGTAGCCGCAAAACAACGCCAAATCATTGGCTTTCCACCTGCATGCTTGACATATGAGGCTGTTCCAGAAGTTGGGCTTACATGTTTATTTTAGACAGAAGACACTTTCTCCTGGTAACCCATCCAGACAAAAAAAAAAATACTTGTTTAGTCTTCTTTGACTTGTCATCTTATGGGATTTAACATTTAACATGCTCAGGGAGACCTGCAAGATGGGATCTTACTCTTGGATTATTTTGTATTTCTCTCAGCACTGCAAGGTCTGACCTCAGGATAACTTGCTGGGACATCTACTCCTGGGAAGACTGGAAGCCCTCTTGAATGCTCTCAACCTGAGAATCCTCCTCCTCACTGCAGAATGCTGAGGTCAAAATTGTTTTGAAACGGTTTTATATCCCTTTCTAGATGAATGTGCAGCAACTACTGCTTCTCTAAGACAATTGCTTATGTCTATACCTCTTGGCATTGTATTAAACACACCAGAATGCTCCAGACTAACCTTTTTGTTAGAGAAAAATGGTCCTTTGAAAAAAACAATAGAAATATATTATGTTGATAGTCTGAGGTTATATTTCCTCATAATAAGAAACATTAGGATTAAAAAGAGGGATATTACCTGAGGTTCCACCTCTTCCATGAAAACCACAGGGCATGGACCGGATATGTTTCCTCAGCAGAACGCTGCCAACAGTTTTCTATTTTATTGTTCTTCCTTAGTAGTGTTCAGCGAAGTGTATACGCTGCATTCCCTTTTTGTTGTTGGGTGGCCAGATAAGGTCCTTAGAGATGAGGCTGCTCAGGAATTTGAAGTTGTGTACCTTCTTCCTCTCAGATGTTCAGGGTGCAGAAAATCAACAAAGTGGCTTTCAGTCCCGTAGACTGCAGTTTGAGGTGTCTATAGATCTAGGCACTTCATGTTTTCAGATCAAAATAGGAAATATTTGTATTTATGCAGTTGAACAACAATGGTGTATTTTATTTCATGCCATAAACTCCCCATGTAATGAATTCCAGTAGGAGTTTGTCACCTTTTTAAATCAGAAAAAAACCCCACTTTCTTATGGTATATTATATAAGTATTTCCTTGACGTTACTGCTTTTTATGACCATAAACCTGTAGGTTTTAATGCCTAAACCCAACCAAAAAGTTAAACAGCTAAAATGATAATTAGGATGAACAGTAAATTAAATGTAGAAAGTTCTGAGTGCGGTGTGTTGTTGAACTGCATCGAGAATAAAACCATCTGCAGACTTGCACCTGTTTGGTAAAATAACCACTCCTTTGTTTATGAATCAACAAAATAACTTAACACTGTGTCTATCTCTGTGTCCATTTGTATAAAATACAACTGAGAAATTAAATGTTCCCATATTTTTTTATGTTTTATGCTTTATGAGTTTTGATGTCATGTTTTGTGTCTTTTGGTTTTAGCTTTCTTGTTTTACTGTCTTTCTTTAGTTTGTGTTTCATATCTTATTGTTTGCTTCATTTATGTTTTATTTTGATGCAGTTTATTTTATTGTGTATTCTGAAAAAAATCTATCTTTCTTTCTTTATTTATTTATTTTCTTTCCCGTCCTTCAGCATCAGATCTGTGTCTTTTACTGCACGGTCGTGTTTTTTTCTGTCTCTGACTGACAATAAAATTTTGATGAGAAAAAAAAGAGAGAAAAGGAAGAAAATTTCCCTTTCCTAATCTCAGTGAGGCGTTATGTTTTTCCATTTTTCCTTAACAGAATAGATGGGCAGAGTCATTAGAAGCATCAGTTTGTTCTGAAGTTTCAAATTCGAGAAATACACAAAAATGTGTTGATATGTTGAGTTTCCGTCAGACACACTTATGCTTTCCTTTCTTCACATATTTCCTTCTATGGAATTTCCATATCTCTTTATGTCCTTTTTTAAAGAGAAGAAAAAACTTAGTTAGCCTCTGTAATCAATGTTTCCTAATCTAATGTTTTTTTCTGAATGTAAATATTCATGTGACTTATCTGAGTAAATGAATAGATACAGTGAAGCCCAGAAAACCAGAAAACATACTTATTTAATCAAATAATTTATTCCTTTCTTTTTTAATGTTTACATTTCTTTCCTCTGTTTTTCCCTTAAAATCACCTTTCGTACCCTTTGCATCTTCGCTTCCTGCAGTCACATTAACAGTCTCTCCTTTCAGACATCACATCTGCTGGTTGCCTGATCTCCAGCTGTTTGATTCTGTGGGCATCTTAAAGTAATTAACTCACTGGATTAAAGCAGGTGAATTAATTGGAACCAAGACTGAATATAAATTGATAGAAACCAAAAGTAAATAAAAATTATGAAAAGTAATTTGAAAGACGGTTTTAAAAAAGGTTCAATATCAGGCAGTTAGTTCATATCCAAAATGTAATACAGTAATCATCTACGAGATGTTCTTGCACATTACCTTATATATCCAGCACAACCTTTTTTTTTTAGATTTAGTCTGAAGCATAAAATTATAATTATAACACCATCAAATGAGGTAATTCAGCTGCAGAAGAAGACAATGGGAGATAAAGTCAAAAACAACAGAGCATCTCTTTAACTAAAACCTTTAGGCACCCAAAAAAGACACAACTATTTCCGTTGTCTTCCCACACTGCTCAGTGTGTGAACTCACCCACACAAAATGCAAAGCACTGCCCTCAGTGTCACCTCATGTGCCAGGTTGCCACAATAAGAGCAACAACTTCCCACTCTCACTTCTATAAAGCTACCAGCATGTGATGCGTGCCCTGTCCCAAACCTCAGAGGTCAGCGTGAATCTCTGGCCTTGACAAGACCCCGGCAGCCTGGAGGGCAAGCAGTTTTGATTCCCTCTTTTGGTGCTAAACATTTTGGAAGATGATTGACATGTTTATTTTTATGACGACTGTCCACACATTTCTGTGTATGTTAAGATGCTGCTGGGCCTCCAGAGTCCAGCCTGCAAGAGATGGAAACATAAAAGCTGGAGCATCAGTCCTCAAAAGACTTTTTGCAGCTTCAGCTTGATGCACGGGCTACAGCGTTGTTTATGTAATTTATTGGCCGTAAACAAATGTCAAGGGAAAACAAGTGAAATGGAGGTCATCTCTGTGGGGTTATTACTTCTGAAGACAACATAACCTTGTGTGTTCCTCTTACTGATAAATCCATCTCTCCCAGGGAACAGAGGACTTCTCCTTTCTGTGTGCCAGCTGTTTCCGCACACAAAGAAAAAACAGTTAAAAAAAAGAAAAGAATATTAAAGATGTCCTTCCATCATCATATTGCATGCACATACACATGGTGTTTGTAAAATAGTGTTTTTTTTTTGTTTTGTTTTTATTTTTTTCATTTGCAGTCTGGTCAGAATTTCTGGCAACCGGTTTTAAGAACAAAATGTAGAATATTTTCAGAAGTAAACAAGTTCTGTGCCACCAGAATTTATTTAAGATTTACTTATGTATTTCTCTAATGCCTTTATGCATCGCTGGACAGTAAAAGGACAGAGGGCAGAGACATGCAGCAAAGGTCAACAGGTCAAGATCTGAGCCTGCAGACTCTTAGCCTTCATGAGAAAGCCATTCAGCCCACTCAACCCACTCAATCAGCAAGCTGCAGGCATCACCAGCTCAGAAAAGAGGAAAAAAAGCCCCAGCTTCTTCTTTAGCTTAATTTTCAGTATTTACATAATTCACATTATATATTAAATAATCATTTTCTTGTTTATTTTATTCTTTTTGCACAACGATGGATAAATATGTGTTATAGAGCTTCAGAAATTCTCTTATAAACAAATAATTACATACGCTGCAAGGCAGCGGTTTATAATATTATGAAATATTTTCAGGTGAAGAGGAAGCTAGAGTGATGAAAACATAATTAGGCTGCAGGTCTAGATCGTGTCAGTTCTAACAATCCTGAAATCCTATGAGAACAGACAACATGACCAATCCACAACCTCAGCCTGAGCCAGGAGAAGGCTCCAGTACTTGTCCCAGAACTTTAAAAAAAAGTCTCATCCATCTGCCCAGACCAGAAACATATCCAAAGTGCACCCCACCTTTCACCTGGTGGCAGCTGGGAGAAGCTCCAGCAGATAGAGCCCTGTGATCCTGAACATGTTTGAAGTCAGTATTCAAAATAAATCTGTCTGCTTGTAATGACTATAGACCACTTGTCCCACAATCCCACGTTGTGAAGTTGTGGAGGAACCTGTTATTGATCTGCCTGAATAAGAAAACAGACACCTTTCAGGATCCAGCAGTCTGCACTATTTGTGAGAAAATACAGGCAGATGCGTCCACAGTGGCCTGGATTATTTACCCTGACAAAGAAATGACAGTGAGACTGAGAGATTGTGCCTCTGACTGGGTCCTCAGCAACACAGGGGACTTCCTGTTGTCTGCAGAAATTCTTAAATGACCGCAGTCGTGGGATATAAACATGGTGGCAGGAGACTGAGTTCAGAGAACTGGTGGACCGCTTTGTGACATGGTTTCAGAACAGTCACCTCATCTTGAAAGTGAAAAAAAAAACCCCAAAAGAGATGACTGTAGTATTTTAAGCATCAAATGAAGTAGTTGAAATAAACTGAACACAATGATAAAGAAGACTGGATCTGTGCCGGGGTCTGTCCCTGGAGATGATCATAGAAGAATATTGCATAGGTTGAGGAGCATAATGGAGAAAACCGTATAACACAGGAACTAAATCATGCATCTACAGAAATCTTTTAGGATTGTTGCAACACAAACTGCAAGAGGAGATCATGCCTGCCATTAGTATAACCATAAGTTTTTACACTGATTTTACAGAACCTACTGACTCATCAACTTTTACTGGAACATGACAGTAATTTAGCTTTAGGGATATGTAAGTCTTGTTAATAAAATTTAACTAAATATTTTAAATGCTGTGGCAAGAACTCACCAGAAATATCCAAGTTTGCATGGGAGGTTACATTTTGGATTGATTTTTACTCTTTGGTGAGAATGATGAGAAGAAAAGGGATTTTCCCAGTGAGGTACTAGAAAGAGTAAATCTTAACTGGCTCTGAGGCGATAGAGAGACGTTTCAAGAAGAAACAGGATGAAAGGCTGTGCCTAAATGTCTCATAGTCTGGTGGATTGTCACTCTGGTTTCTTGTTTTGATGTGGCAATAAAGTCATCCAGCTTTTAATTTTGTCTTTACCCATTTCCCTGATCATTAGCAAACATGCTTCACTGCACTTGAAGCGATGTCTGAACTGATGTCTGAAGTGATATCATCTGAATGAAACTGTGTCTGTTCCTCTCAAGATCTGTGGGCTATATTCTATCAAGCAAATATCACTTTGTGCTGGGTGGTTTTAAGTTAAATGACTAGTTCATCTCTGCACATTACCATTGTAGCTTGTTAGCCAGATGTTTGCTTGATTTTTGTTTATTGTTTGTTATTTTCTTGTGCTGTTATGAGCTGTATGCAGTTATTTTAGATACCTCAACTCATGGCTTAAAAAACAGTGGTTGTGAGTTTATTTCAAAGAAATATGGTGCATAGCCTAATTTTTACGTTGGATGCACGGATTTCATCATGACCAGTTGCCATTGCAATGTAGTTTCTTTTTTTTTTCTCCATTGGTTTTCTTAGCTTTTATCCCCCCCCCCCCCCCCCCCCCCCCCCCCCCCCCCCCCCCCCCCCACCCCCACTGGTTGTACTGGGTAAACTAATGCACATATACCCATATCTGTGGCAACAGCTGAATATGTGACTCCTACTTATGACGATGCTGTACTGCAACAGAACCCTTAAACTAAACAAAAAATGCAACCATTTCATGTTTCTGCTTTAAAATGGACATAAAGGGATCCTGTTTATTATGTTTTCCTGTTTCATTCAGGTGGTGACCAGTCACCTACCAGCATACTGCCATGGTGACGCAGTTCAATTTAAAACCAACTGCTAATTCAAACATACACAATTCCTTAAATCTTGCACGTTGGTCAATACCATCTAGTGCAGATTCAGGTGCGAGACTGATGATCATAAATCCCTGAACCTCTCTGTTGTGGCATCACTGAGCAGAAATACACAAGAAGTACAAAAGTTCAAAATAGTCACTACAGACAGATATCTCTGTGCCACTGCAGAAAAGGGGCGAGTTTATCAAATTACTTGGACCAGATTGTGGAGATTCTCATTAGTTATGTTCCTTCGTGACAACTGGGGGTTAAAAGCCCAATTTGGGGGGCAAATTGCTCCTTCAGGTCCGTATGAAGCAAATGAAAGAAAGAAGGAACAAGTCACCATCACATCTTCTGGCACAATTTACACCTTGTAACCCACAGTGCGCTCATCTTGGCTTGGTCAGAATGTAAAGACTGTAATCCATTACCTGGTAATGTCAAATGAGCTTCTGCAGCACTGATAGACTCTGCAACCATAAAATGTAATTACTGAAATTGGATTTTGAGAGGTGAGAAATGAGCGCATCGTAATTCTGAATGATTATCTCTGCAGGTGTAGTGGTGGACCATAACTGGGAAAAGCTTCTTTTTTTTTTCTTCTAAGAAAATTGCAAGAGTGTTGGTGCTCTTTAAGGCACACATGTGTCCTGTCCCCCTTTGAAAAGGTGTAGAGAGGGAATTGAATCTGAAGAAAGCATTCAAAATGCTGCACCTATAATAAACTGGCCTCAGGCTCTATTTTATGTCTGCATCTAATGTTATTCTTCATCTGCATGCTTTTTTTTTTCAAAAGTTTGAAGAACCATATTCTGAAAACAAATCATGTTTAATAGTGACTGATCATTTCTATGTACTGCATAGGTAATTTCAAACCAAATTACTCTTACATTTACTCTTTCATTACATTTATGGGCACAGGGACAATGTACCTTTGAACTTTATCTCTTATATTTCCATGGAAGGTCACTGAAGTCTCATCAAAGAGGTTACCACCTAGATGTACATGGATGCATACATACTGAATTAAACCTGAGCCGCAGTGTCAAGTAGTGGGTTCACGTGCTCAAAGACAGCACACCATGAGTGTTTCTAGGAACGAGAGCAGCTCATCAGTACTTTGACAATGATGCTCAGATTATAGGTAGATGCAATTCAATGCCCAAACACTTAGTGTCACTAATGCAGCAAACAAGAACATCCAATGTCGATAAAGCTTACAGAAAAAAACAGAATATTTGAATTATACTGCAGCAAAAGAAAGACTGCAGACTAGCCTGGATTTGCTATGTACATGGTTAATAGCAGTCAATATTTTATCGAGCTTCTCTTTAAGTCACAAATCTCCATGTTGTGAGAAATGTGGGACTTTGAGGTTCCCTATCTACCATATGCTTACACTTTGTCAACCTAGAACATCACAGTAATGTCACAGAAGGTTTGGATGCTGTTAAGAAAGAACCCAGGAGGCATCCTCATCACATGCCCAAACCATCTCAACTGGCTCCCGCTGATGTGGAGGAGCAGGGACTCTACCCAGAGCCTCTCTCGAATGATATAACTTCTCACCCTATCTCCAAGAGAGTCCAGCCAGCCTTATAGAGGAAATCCTTTTCTGCTACATTTTTTTCCAAATTCTCATTTATTCAGTCACTATCATATGGCCCAGGACCATAGACGATGGATGGTGGGAATATCACCATGTTCTTAGATTTGAAGATGCTGATTCCCATCCTTGTTGCTTCACGCTTGGCAGGGAGCTACTTCCTGAAGCCACCAAACTGGACCCCCTCTGTTTCTTGGCTGCACCTAAAAATGCTGTTCATGAAAGTTATGAACAGAATCAACAACAAAGGACAGCTTTGATGGAGTCCAACTCCCACTGGAAACACTGCAGGCCAAACTATCTCTTCATTTGCACCGGGGCTGAATAATCCATAACGATGGACTCAGTACCCCATACTCCCAGAGCACCATCCAGAGGATACTCCAAGAGACATGATCAAATGCCTTCTCCAGGTTCACAAAGCACTTTTAAACAGATTGGGTAACATCCCATAACCTCCCCTCCAGGACCCTACAAGGGTATAGAGCTGGCACAGTGTTCCATGGTCAGGGTAGGAACCACATTGTCTCTCCTGAATCTGAGGTCCAACTATCAGTCGGACTCTTCTCCTCTGCAGAGAACTTACGATGGAGGCTGAGGAGTGTGATTCCCCTGGAACTGGAAGACAACTTCTTAAAAAGGGGGACTGGAGGAGCCACTCTGGAGATCTTCCAGTGGGGAACTTTTTCATTACCTTGGTAACCTCAGCCCTAATAATGAGTCCACAGCGATAGCTTCCTGTGTGGAAAACATTTCGGTGGGTTTGGGAGGCTCCTTGAGGTATTCATTCCACTTTCCAACAGTATCCTCAGTGGAGGTCAACCACACTCTGCTAGAATGAATGAAAGTGGTTTTCCAGGGTCTTCTCCCATCTCCAAGTTTTTGCCTTGGTAACTCTTTTTCCCCTCATTTTTATTAGGTAGTAAATTGTGATATACGTCTTTTTTCAGGTATGTCTTCTTCAGACCACCAGAGGAGCTCATTCCTCCTCCAAGAGCTGCATGACAACTATATGATGTTAAAATATTGACTGATTGACTCTCTACTGCAACAATGTAAACTCCTTTCCAACATTAGAAAAAGTATTATTGACTTGATTTAAACGGAGTTTAACTGAAATGAATCTGATAACAAAATCAAAAGATTCTCAACCTCACTTTTCAAAACATTCTTCTTAAACTGAACAAACATTTGTCCACACAGTCTCCCTCAGACCAGTCTTTTCCCAGTCTTTTATGCTTAAAGACGCTCACTGAGATGCCCCCTTCTATCTTTTTATCTTTAGTGATGGAACCAGTGAAAAATGTAGGTACTTTTAGGTGCACATTATGCCTGTGTGCTGCTTTAACCTCCTCAGCAGTTCAACAGTTGGTAGAAATATAGACTGAAGTATTTGTTATGTTCAGAGGATAAATTAAAAGCATATTCTCAAAGGATAAAAATAAATAAATAAAAAATAAAAACATGCATTAGCTATTTATAAGCTAATGCACAAAATATGTTCAGCTTTTAGCCTCACAGAGGGTTAGAGAAGAGGAGAATTCAGCCAGATTTTTTTTGGAAGTTAATTCCTCAGCATTGTGTACTAGGAAGTATAAGATGGTAATGACTGAAAAAACATGAAACTACAATAAAACAAAACCTACAATTGTAGTTAAACGTTATACATCTCAATCAGTTATTTTAGAAACATAAATTTCAAGAATTTATCCTATCATCTGAGAAGATGAGTTCAGATTCAGCCTCCATTACCACTCTTATCATGCAACAGTGTAAAGTAAAACACTTTGCACTATTGCTCTTAAAAAAACAAACCAAAACAAAAGGAAAACGTGAATGGCCTTGTTTATCTTCCACCTTTCAAACTTGGCTGCAGATTCATAAGTAATTTCCTTTCTGAGGTTTTGCTAATGAGTTCAGACTTCCTCTCCGAGTGCAGGCATTTAATGCTGATCTGAACTCGAGCTTTCATCAAGCCAAATCTGCTCCAGTGAACAACATTTGCTTTGACACTAGTCAGCGGGGCATAGTACAAAATACGGACACAAAATTCTCCTTAATAAAACAATTAGTGTGACCACAGGCAGTTTGTTGTTAATGCGCTGGCTTCATTGTTGTCTGTAATGGCTCAGGAGCAGTGCCAGCCTCTCAGACATGACTCTTTTACTTTCTTTTGAAGATGTGTGTCTGTCTGCCAGTGACAGCCGAGTGAAGAGTTTAAGTCCTGGTCAGACCTTCTTAGTTTGCCCATGTTCAGCTGATCTAATATGAGGAAGGACAGTTTCTTTCCAGGAGGCTGAAAACAATATATATGTCCAGAATATGATGGCGTGTCGATATAACGTTGTCAGGATCCTTTCTATAACTTGTTTGAAATGTCTACTTTCTTTTATTGTAAATCCAGTGATGAAATGTTGCCTTGATATTTCTGCTTGTGTCCTGTAAAAACCAGTTTGAAAGGGTCTGTGACTGTTGACTTGACTTTTAATGCTCTGTAAGGTAATTCAATTGGAAAAGTACCAAAAAATATTCTGCAAAAGACTCGGCATGAGACAAAAATTGACTGATCTTTTTTTTTTTAATGAGAACTATTCAGAGAGGTGATGACACTCAAACCAGGTGGGAGTGGTTTATTCTGACGTCTTTGGAACATTATCGACTGCCAAAGTCTAGTTTACATAATAGGAGGAAAGCGGAAATAGTATTACTTCCTTCACAATAAAAGCAACACATCATCACTTGTTAAGTAGCTTGTAAATGCAGGCCAAAGCTATCAGTTTGTAATTCAATAAACTGCTGGTTGGTTACTTGATTATATAATGTAATAAAGATAATAAGACTTTTTAAAAATTTCAGCTTAATTCAATTTTTTTAACTATTATAACAGTTTTTGTCATATGTGGCAAAGGCAAGTATCCTTCATATTTTTGTTTTTTCTTTGATAGATAATTTCCTGTTTACTTTGAATTGTTCCTGTCATTCAGAAATCCCAGACTATGGAGAGATGCTTTGCTGTTCATTATCTTCAAAATTTTGGTTTGGAAGGTATCCATCTAAGAATACATGCTGAGAATTTATTATTTGTTATTTAATTTATTATTGTAAACATTTCGTTTTTACCCTGTAGACACTTGACTGATATTACAACTGAAACTGACAAGGAACCAATAATGGATCACTGACAGAAGGAGTTTTCAGATGACAGCCTAATAAGTGTGCAGTATGACTGAGATTGGGATCATTTTAAATTTTTTTTAAATTTTTCATCATTTAACTGAGTTTAATTTTGCCCATATTGGCCAGTTCATTACAAAAAAGTGAACTTGATGGTCTTCATTAAGAGTCAAGTCCTTCAAATTCTTAGTGAAAAAGAAAAAGCCTTGGACTAACGAACAGAGGAGAGTTTACTGATCCTTTTTAGTGATTAGTACAACACTTCATAGGAATCAACAGTTGCTATTTGATATTGGTGATGATGGTGATATCTTGTAAGACCTCTTTTTTTTTTTTTACACTTTTAGTACATTCACAAAATTAAAATTACCTTGATTTTATGACATGTTTGAGTCTTGTCAGAGGCTTAAAATATCTGTTTATTCTGACATCAATAGCTGGCTCTGAGAGGACTTCCTTAATCCAGCTGTTAAACGAAGGAGGTTAATCAGATTTCCACTGGAGAAGAACGGCTCTGTGGGCTATTACGGATATAAAACCAGCTGCTTTCCCTTGTAGTTTAGAAACAGAAATTTCTATAGGGAGAATCCCAAAAATGGAAGTCAATAGAGAGGATGGGAGTTTTTTTTTTTCTCACTGCAAATGAAAATTGTTTTTCCAGAAACTCTTCTGTGATTTGCAATTCCTAAACATATTTCCCAATGTTGGCATCTCAAACATGCCGAGCTAATGTTGGGATATATCCTTGGAAAGTTTGTCATTTGAATGATATAGGCAATGTAAAACTTTAAACTGAATTAGGCTGTCTGTGATACAAATAGAGGAGGCGTGAATCTTTTCTAGGTATGGTTGACACAGAAAGTTCAATATCTAGATCCTTTTTCCCAATATAGTTTTATTTTGGTCCATGAAGGTGGCTTTGTACCCTGGAGCTTGGTGTAGATTTTAAGTCAAAGGTAGTAAATTAAAATGTAAAGAAAGGGCACGCTCTCGATATTCCTTTCAAATTTATAAACAAGTGCTGTGTATCTTTTGTTGCTACATTTTCTTTTGCGTAGTTGACGACGTCGCGCCCTTTTATTTTGAAGGTGCGCAACGGAAGTAGTTGACGCAACTCTGTTTAACTTGAAGCGCCCCCGATCTCAGCCGGTCGTTAGCCTGCGAGCTGGGACTCACGTCCTTAAATCTGCGCAGACTGACAGTCGCTGAAATGAACTTGTTTCTGTCCGGACTTCCCGCGGGTCACAGCAGAAATACGGCGTTGATTTAGACTTTGACAACCCACGCGGCGGGGGCGGCGGCACTTCACGCGCTCCGACTCACAACTTTCTCCGCTCCTGCTGTTCTCTCGGGATCAGGTAAGATCATTCCTCCTACGAACAGAGTCAGCGGTGTCACGGCAGCTCCACGGAGAGAAGATCCGTGGAGCTGTCTCAGACCTGCGGCTGCAGGTTAAACAACAGAAGGCCCGTGGGTGAGCGCGTGTTTGCGAGATCAGATGAGCCTCAGCCTGGTTAACAGGTGGCAGCGCAAACTCCAGCAAGAAATCCTTACTCACTCCAGCGCACTCCCCACGAGTGATCGTTTATGGTCCTCAGATGAATTTAATCAAGCTTTAAAATCATCTTTGAGCTCGTGTAATGACGCATCTATAACAGGTATATAACTGCAAAACGCACTCCCCGTTTATTGTAAGGATTTTGAAGTCATCCATTTTAAGTTTGATAAGTGGTTTCTGTTTTAAATTTAAACCTGTCTAATGTGAGCACTGGCGCACTCCAGAAAGCACTTATCACGTGTAAACAGGCTGCAGCTATCAGCCAGCTGCTCCGAGGTTTAACTGTCCCCTCCCGATCAAACCCATCCACGCTGCTGTGGGAAAGATTCACCAAATCAATGACAGCAACGATTCAAGATGCAGAAATCTAACTTGTTGTTTTCGTGTAACAAAACCAAACAGATAGATAGAGATCTAAAGAAGCCTTGAACTTCAGTGAACTTCCCTGTTATGAGTCATTTTGATGCTGTTTGTCATTTAGTGTAAATAGTGGAACATTTCCACAGTGGGTGATGCACAGATCAACTAAATGATCAGAATGTTAATTCTGATCGTTTATAGCTGCATCTTCTAGGAGGTCAGGTATGGAGACAGACCTGATTATAAACTGTTTACCTGCCAAACATTTAACAGGGATTTGTTAGTCACTGAAGGTCCTGTTGAAATAATACAAACGATCTGATACTGTTTTTATGCCCTGAGATCACAGGTAAGGCACATGAATGATTGACAGCAGAGGTACTCACATATTTACTTGAGCAAAGGTACCAGCACCACAGCGCAGAAATGTTCTGATACAAATAACAGCCACAAATAAAAGATTTTTATTTACAAATCACAGTCGAAGGATGTTTGGTACAAGGGATTATATATTTTAATTTTATTATTGATTTTATTACTTTTGTGCTGGAGCTGGCAAAAGACTTTGAACTATTTTTATAATTATAGATCCACTATTATACATCAATAAAGTTCTTAATCTGTTCCATTTGATCGAAATTTACGAACCAAATTTTGGCTCGCATTGCTAAAATGTAGTGGAGTCAAAAGTACACTTTGAAAAGTAGTAGAGTGGAATTATAAAATAGCAAAAGATGGAAATAGCAAAGCAAAGCATAAATCGTTTTTAATTGCACTCAAAGTCCACGAATAAGCAAAAACTTCTTTTTCTTTTTGGTAATTATTAGTACTGTTATTATTAAACCCTTATTTTACCAGGAACATTGAGATCTTTTTTTTTTTTTTTTTTTTTACAAGAAAGTCTTGGAGACAACATCAGCAGGACATTAAAAATAGTTGAACTTTACATTGAACATCAATAACGGTCTAAGTTCTTTCAGTCGGGAATTTCTAGCAGTGGTGAAGCTGATTCAGTGTAACAAGGGCTGCTTATTTAAGTACTATGTTTAAGTAAATCTGTACAAACTCAGAACGAAGAAGGAAGTTCCCTGAGTTAGACTGACAGAGGAGGGAACATGGATATGATGGGAGGAGTTCAAGAAAATCCTCGTTAATAGGAAGACTGTACCAAACAGTGCTGTATAATAGTAACTTTATTAGTCTGCAAGAGGAAATGACTGGAGAAGTGCTTTAGAGGTCATGCGTGCAGTAACGGGGAGATGTTTGCTCGTTCTTAACGTCACCTGTTGAGGATGAATTCATCATGTTAGCTGATGAATCCAGGCTGGACCAGCAGCTCAATTACAGCCCACGACACCAAAATGATCGTAAGGTAAATGTGTTTCCAATAAACACAGCTCTAATTATTGTAACTGGTTTTAGTTGTTATTATTTTTGTTATTTTGTGTATTTTTTTCTGTGAACTCCCTCCAGATGGTTCCTGGGTGGCTGTCGTGTAAATCTCCAGCCGTGCTGGTTATTACAGTAGCAGCTGCTCATAAAAGCTGCGCACTAAACTGTGCTAATGTCCTAGGCCTTCGCTTCCAAGCCAGGCCAAAACTCTTCCTCTGATGGAGCTTTTTGTTTGTTTGTTTTAATATCAGTATTTTTCTTGGTGCCGAGTCAGAGTAGTAAAGCTTTACGATGTTATACTTTCCAAGTCTTCTCACAACACTGAAAGGACATTCTGGCAGCAAACAATCAAGCGTTTTTTCTTTTTTTAAGGTGGTTTTTCTGTGCGCAGCAGTTTGGGGCTGTCGCTGTCAGAAATTTCTTTTCAAAATTCTGCAGAGGTTCTCTTCTGAGGACGGGTCAGGACTGCAGACAGTCCAATACTTGCACCGGCGGCAGAAAGCATTTGTGCATTGTGTTGTTGAGAAATATGTAGGAGTTCCTGGAAAGCGTGTCCTCCTGAAGGCACCACATGTACCTTTCAACTTTAATGCGTCTATCATAGAAGGCGTAAGTGACCTTTTATCAGGGCAGCTAATAAAACCTGGTACCAGTGGGTATCACTTTGGCTTTTTAGGCTTGTTGCCAAAAAAAAAAAAAGATCACATGGTGTTCATTTCTTTCCAGATTTGTCTGAACACATTTCTTTGAGATAGTTCGTCTCCGATGCCTCCAAGTCCAGAGATGTCGATGATGATGTCTGGAAAAAAGGTTAACGCAAGGCTTCTTTTTTTTTGCATGGAAAAACTTTTAGTGACACATTTGAATGTTACTTTTTACTGTATGCTAAACAACAATTTCCCAAGTAATTTATTTAGCATTTGGTTGCATCTTAATGCAGTGCCTCCAAAATGCTCTTTCTGCAATAAAATTCATGGATTGTATATTACATACGGTATTTTACACCGCTGAAGAAGAAAATATGTAAATTCCTTTTAAATTTTACTTGAGGAACACTATCTGTCTATCTATCTATCTATCTATCTATCTATCTATCTATCTATCTATCTATCTATCTATCTATCTATCTGTC
>JAOWBL010000017.1:10851422-10863877 GCA_028564865.1 Zenarchopterus dispar | reverse complement strand
TATATATATATATATAAAACACAAACATATATATCATATATATGTTTGTGTGTATATATATATATTTACACAAACATATATATATATATATCTATATATAAACACACACACACACATATATAAATGTGTGTGTGTGTGTGTGTGTGTGTGTGTTTGTGTTTGCATTTTAAGGCATTTGGTTCTGGATGTCCAATTTGAAGAACTTTTCTGTTTCTTTTTTGTTTTTAAAAAATCAGTCCAACTGTTGTGGTTGCCTTTAAATCATCTTTAACTTTAAACAAAAGCATATGTATATTGTAGGTGTGTAGTTCTGAATTACTAGTAAACAGTATTATAATAATCAGCCTAAGAGGCACATAAGATTTTACAGGTTATGAATGTATAATACATTTTAACTTAAGAAAAAAATGTTTTTTCCTTAATGTCTCTACTTCTGCAAGGCAGTAATGGTGTATCACAAAGGGGAATAAAAGGGTTTTTTAATGTCCTTGAGGAACATTTACCAGCTGTTGTAGTGCTCTGGAGCGGATAAAGCTTCCAGTTTGAAACTGTACCATGTGAGCTGATGTTAGCAACGGCAGGATGAGCAGCACAGTCCGGGAGGAGGGAGTTTTTCTCTCACAGTAATCTGCCAACTCCTAGAGAGCGCGACAGTGAGGAAGTCTGAAGACAAGGTCAAAGCTTCAAAAGAAACAAGAAGTCGTCCACATCTGCTTTTAGCCTGAAATGCTTATTAAAGAAACAAAATCTCTTTTTTACTCTCCTTAAGTGGTTCATTTGTTTTAAGAGAAAAATGATCGACTGCAAGTACAAGGTCACTGGAAACTCTGAAAGAAAGCCACTTGGAAACTCTTTTGCTACAGGACGTTTTTAATTACCCAGAACCTAAGATGACTGGATTAACCATCCGCATGTTCCATCCATCCATTTTCTAGACCCGTTCAATCCATTTCTGGGTCACGGGGGTCTGCTGGAGCCCATCCCATCTTCGCTTGTTTGTGTCTCTTAGCTGACTCTGCCGTGGCGTCCTCTGTAACTCAGCAAATTATTTTCATTATGGTTGACATAGCTCAGTAAAGCGATATACAGCTATCTCAAGAGACCAGCAGGATGGGAGTCCGGAGTTACTTTGGCTGCTTTTTCGCAGATAGCAGGCATGTAAGATGACAAGTGGTAAAAGATGCTTCCTAAAAGTAGGCAACAATTCCTTTAAATTAAATTGAAATCAGTTTTTTTAACATGAAACTTTTTTTTTTGAGGTGCTTTAGGCAAGGGAAGTTTATTTGTATATCACATTACATAGAGAAGATAACTCAAAGTGCTTTAACGTGCATTAAAAAGAGTTTGAAAGCAGAATTAAAAATAAAAAAAGAGCAAAAATTGAATAAAACAGATGAAATGCAAGAGATAAACATTACAGTGCATTGTGGGAGATTACCGAGATGCAGGAGTAAATAAAAAGTTTTTTCAATCTTGACTTAAAGCAACTGAGAGTTACAGCAGCCCTGATGCATTCTGGGAGTTTCTTCCACAGGTCAGGAGCATAAAAGCTGAATGCTGCCTTACCGTGTTTGGTTCCAACTCTGAGTACAGAAAGTCGGTGTGACTCTGAGAACCTGAGAGTTTAAGTTGGTTCATAACCAGGAGATCAGAGATGTATTTTGGCTCTAGACCATTCAGAGATTTATAAACCATCAGCAGGATTTTAAAGTCTATTCTGTAACAGACAGGAAGTCAATGTAAAGATCTAAGAACTGGAGTTGTATGGTCCACTCTGTTAGTCTTGGTGAGGACTCGGGCAGCCGCGGTCTGAACTAACTGCAGCTGTTTGGATTTTTCAGAAAGACCCATGAGAACAGAATTGCAGTAGTCCAGGCTGCTGAAGATAAAAGCCTGGACAAGTTTTTCTAAGTCCTGCTGAGATATCAGTCCTTGATATGTTCTTTAGGTGACAATAGGCTGACTTCACTATTGTCTTAATGTGGCTGTTAAAATTCAGGTCTGAGTCCAGAACCACTCCCAGATTTCTGGTTTGGTTCTTGAATTTTAGTTTCACTGCTTGAACCTGAGTGCTTTCTTTCTTGGCTCAAACTCTGTTATTTCTGTTTTGTCTTCATCTAAATGAAGAAAATTCTTATACATCTGCTCTTTAATTTGATCAGTGTTTGAATTGGATTATATAGATGGTTGTGTCATCTGCATAGCTAACACATTTTGTTGTTTTTCATCATTTGAGCTAGTGGGAGCATATAGATGTTAAATATCAAAAACCCTGAAACTGAACCCTGGCTAACTCCACGTTATTTTTGTTAGCTCCAATTTGTACTTACATAAAGACCCAAAATAGTCCCTGTCTTATAGATAGGATCCCAACCACAGTTATACACAGTGCTGTACCAGAAAACTTTAAGAGAACAAGCCAGTGAGCAGTGTAGTTAAACTTCAAATAGCAGATATCTAAGCCTGGGATTTCCTGGCCTTTAAAGACTCCAAATGCCAGAAAAGAAATGATCAACTCATTGACGATCAAGATGAAACCATCTTCAGAATGCCAGTCAGTAAGTGCTTATAAATGATTAATTTAAAATAAGAATCTAGATCTTAAAGAGTGCATGTTGTGAAAAGCATTTTTTTTGTATGTGTCTTTTTCTCAACTCTTGAGATTAAAAAAAAAAACAATATAAAAAAAGCAGATAGTATGTCATGTTTAAGACAACCATTAGTGGTAGTTGTCGGCTCTATGTGAAGTACCTGAAACATGACTTCAGCTGCAACTATCAGTGATTGAAATAAAGTCTGGATAACAATTGAAATCAAAGACATATTTTTAAATATGGACATATGTAAATTAGGTTGTTGCACTTGGTTTATTAAAAAAAACAACAAATTCAATTTAAAGCTGCAGTGCACTTATTATTTTTGGACACCAGAGGGCGCTCTGTTTTGTTCACCGTTATTACTTTATCAGCAGCCAATTTACAGTATCGGATTATGGTTTTTTGTTTATTTGTTTGTTTTTTGCATTTTTTTTTAACTAAAAGTGCCGCACGGAGCAGGGATTATTTCATGAAATTAAAATTCTGGACAGGAAAACCAAAATAGTTAAGATGCTTGATCACCCTGAAGTGTTGAAGGGAATTGTAAGACCTTGTAGATTGATTGTTGTAATCATCATCTTAAACTGAGAAGAAACTGTTGAATTATTTACTCTTAAATTATTTATTAATTATCAAACATGTTTTTTAAACAAATTTCACAATAGATTTTTCCATGCACTTGCCAAACATTGATTACGTTCTTCTTTGTCTTTCACACTGAATTATCAACTCATTCCAGCTAACCATACACTAGACACTAGAAAAAAAGGTATAAAGTCAGTGTGTTTTCCTTTTCATTAATCAGTTGACACTGCCTGGGGACTGTTTTAAAAGTCATGACCAAGACTATCTTTAAACAACCATTCTTAGTTATTTCCTTCCTTTCTTCTCACTTTTCTTGTGCTTGATATCACAAGAGGAAATTCAAAGAGTCTGATTCAGTTATATTCCTTTCTTCTCCCTTTGTGTCATAAAACCTTTTGTTCATATAAAAAGTCTGTAAATTTGCAAAGCCCAAGAACCATGCCAGTATAAGCTATTTTAGCTCAATCACCAGGGAAACAAGCATTTTTGGAAATCATCATATTGTTTATTATTGCGTTTCAGGGTAAAATTAGAAAAAAAAAATGTTGACAATGTATGGTAGTTAGCAATTCTTAAAAAATAAGGTAAAAACAACTCAGATGAACAACAACACATGCCATTTTGCTGTTTTTTATTAAATGATGTAAAACCAAGCAGAAATGCTTCTGAAAAGCTACAACCCATCATTCAATAGTTTGGAGATCACCTCTGGAAGCATTTACTTCACACATCTTTCTTTTGGATGATGCTTTCAGGCTTTTGTGGAGGAATTTTGGCCCACTCTTCTTTGCAGTCATTCTTCAGTTCATGAGTCTTGGGAGGATTTGCTTATTTACAGTTCTCCTAAGATCTCACCACAGCATTTCAATCCGTTTGAGCTCGGGATTTTGACTGGGTAGTTGCAGTGCTTTGATTCTTTCTGTTTTTGTTGAAGAAATCTGTTGTGGATTACTAGCATCGGTTTCCCTTTGCATGACTCGGGTTTCGTTGGCTTTTGGACAGATGGACCCAAATCATGACCCATCTACCACCGTGCTTGACAGCTGCCATGAGCCGTTTCTTCTTATCTACCTTCTGCTTTGGTCTTGTCAGTCTAAAGGACAGTTTGTTCATGTGCAACTTCACAAGGGAGGAGAGGCTTTCAGTCTGTTCACCCCGTACGTTTCGTTTGCAACACAGAAGCAGTTGGTGTGCATCACTGACTGCTTTATCATTTTGCCATGGTTATTGTTGAAAAAAAGAAAAGAAAAGAAAGAAAGGAAATATGAAAGGTTGGATTGTCTAACCCCAACATCTAGTGAAGGACTAGATGATTTTTGGTTTTTAGGTTGTAAAAGTTTGAATCAAAAGAGGCATTACGTAATTAAAATGATCCATCATTTTAATGGCTTCCTATCTTTTATATAAAATTATAAGTTTCAAATTAATATACAGACATCATGTCACTATGATTAAGATAAGACTTTTTTTTATTGCACTTGCTGGAAATTTCCGTTACAGCAGCAAAGATGAATGATCAAAAATAGGACAAAAGATGCAAAAATAGACAAAAAAAATAGACATAAAAATACAAAAGTATATAAGAATTTAAGTAGTATTTAGGCTGAAAAGGAAAATTATTGCACAGTATAAGGGTCCTAAATGAGCAGACTAAACATAAATATAAGCCAAATAACTTCCCCTGTACAAGAGTATTAGGGCTATCAATCGATTACATTTTCAAACCATGATTAAATGAAGGATGCTCATAGTTAACTTGCAAGTAATTGCACAGATAACTTTTGAAATGTTCTGTTAAATAATGCAGAAGCAGGCAATTATCTTTGCTTTACACAAATCCTTGTTGTTGTATTATTATTTGTCAAAAACATGTCCCGAAAGAAAGCAAACATTGGCTCAAAAACAAACCGCTGCTTTTGATCTGAGTAATTCCAGCACAAAATAATCTCCAATTAAACATCTCCTGTTTTGAAGCAGTTTTTAATAAACATTTTTACAGCCCGGTTCAAAAAAAGCACTCTAGTTTGCATGATTTGATTTCACATCCACGACAACTCTGAGAGGACTTCATTTATTTATACCACATCAGCTGAATTTACAGCAATAATATTTTTCTGAAGTGGGTCAGTTGAAGGAGCTGACAGCCACAGCAAACTTTGACTGACGTGTGACGGCCGCGTTCTCATCAACCCTGAAGGCAATATGGCGGCGTGCCGTACAGGAAAATATATTCTTTTCTTTTTTTTTTTTTGTATTTACAGTCTACGAAAAAGAGGCTTCAAAACTGTTCTTCAGAAAACCAATAGGTCATGTGACCCATGCATTGGGTTTTTTACAGTCTATAACTGTACAATGTATCACTATTAGTATATCTGCATGATCATCATTTATGATCATTTATGAAATTTATATCGTCTACTTTCAGTGCAATAACTTGTACACTGTTCATCGGAGAAAGGCTCACCCACAGCGGAGATCACAGTACAGAACATTAACAGCTTACAGATTTATTACTCTGATTTCTTGTGTTTATATTTGACATAGATTGTTAAAACTTGAATCACTTGACCTTTACAGTCAAGCTTGCTTACAGTACCACCCTCCATTTCTCTGTTTTCAGAGGTGTAAGTAGAACTTTTCCAAGTTTGGGTTAATTATTTTCTTAAAAAACGAATGAAACCTCTCTCTTTCTCATCTATATTATTCAGCTTTAACTACCCCCAAATTTCTCTTTTCTCATTTTCCATTTACCAGACCAGTCTCTGACTGCCCCTGCGGATTATTGAGTTTGTTGGCGACACAAGCCGAAGTGTCTCCGAGGCATTTGCAAAGATTGATACTACCTTTTTTCTTCTGGATAAGAGATTACTGGCAATATTCTACTTCTTCTAAAAAAAATGTAGAGATATTGTGTACCAACATTGAATGAAGCCTCTTAAAATAACGGTGTCCTGAAAACACCGTGCAGGAATGATTAACTGGTTGGTGTGCACATGTGCACCACATGTATTGATCCACCGCCTGGCTGTCCTTCAGGAAATCATAAATCCCGTTCACTTTTTCCACTCATCTGTGTTTTGTTGCACTTCTGTTGAAGTAAAACGGGAAATTTTACTGTACACTATCATTTTTTACTACAGTGATCTCCAAACCCTGTAAACCTTACATGTATCTACAAAAAGTACAAAAGGAAACACGAAATGTTGAAACTGAGAAAAATTACTGCTTGTTGTTGAATATCACATTTACACGTTGAATGGGATCCAAACACCTGGTGGTTCTTGGGCCTGGAAGAAAACGGGTATCCTGGTGGGGCCGCGTCTCTCCGAGCTGAAGAAGCGTTCCCCACTCTGTGTTTACAGAGTTTTTAGACTTTAAGAATTTGTCAATAGCAGAGTTTAAACCCTGCTGTGTAACAGAATAAATAAACCAAATGTGATGCTGCCAAACATCTTACTTTGGGCTCATCGGGCCAAAGCACATTGTTCTTGAAGTCTGCCGTTTGTTCAAAGGCAATTTTTGCAAACCTAAAACCGTGCGGCCATGTTTTTTTAGAAGAAATTTTCTCCTGGTAATTTTCCAAACAAGCTACACTTGTTAAGCCCTTTTCTAATTATACTTTTATTAACTTAAGATTTACTGTAACATGTAAAAACTGGAAACGCCATGTAGCCCAGTTTCAGTTTATTTGCCAGTTTGCAACATTGTGGGAGAGAGATGGTTGTAACCTTTGAAAGTCATTAAAACAAACAAACTAAAAGGCTAGCAAATATTCATCCTGACCCCTTGGTCCCACTGGGAGCTGAAGTGCCGTGGAACACCCAACCCACTCGTAAATATTCATTGAACATGACCCCACCAGAACTACCAGGATGCAGTTTAGAAGCGTCACAGAAGCGACCTTCCTCTCTGCTTTGGTAAAGCTATGTACCGCATATTTTTTAGCTACTTTGATCTTGAAACCTTAGAGTAAACTCGTAATCTCACGAATCCTGCTGAGCAGGCAGCGCTTGGAAGTTCTTGCTTCTCAAACGTTCCCGATCGCAGCCGAGGTGTCACTGAAGACAGACCAAAGCCGCAATGAAGCTGGACCGCGGTGCTTTTACTCCCGCTGGGACCTAGTCCGTTCTAGTACTAAACAGGATACTTCAGATTAAATAAAACAGTCAAAACATGCTAAATCATCTCCCCGGGCTCAGATTCAACATGTTCCGAAGCAGTGCTCTTCAACTCTTCAACCCTGTTCCTCAGGGCATGTTCCTCTGCTCGAAGAACGCCTGGCTCAAATCAGTGGACCATTGACAGGACTGGGTAGGCTTTGATAGCAAGCTGATGGTCAGGGGAGGAACATTTAAAACATGCAGGACAGTGAGGCCTGAGGACCAGGGTTGAAGAACCCTGCTCTAAAGCAGTGGAGCAAAAATAATGTCTTTGCAAGCTGTTGACGTGTTTTTGATGTTTCCCTGCTTCAGCACTCCTAACTCTGATGAATGGCTCATTCCCAGAGGTGTGCAGACCTCGATGACAAACTGTATAGAATAGATTGAAGCACCTGAGATGTGGGAAAAATAAAAACACTGATAATGAATGAGTCTTTGGAGAGAGGCTGTGCAGTTCTGAACCTGGCTGAAATCGCCTCAGAGAGGGCGGTACCAATGGTGGTGTTGGTGGATGACTGGACAATAAATACCAGTGATAGCTAAACCTGTCAAGTCAGTCACGACGACTGTAACAGAGCGTATGAATGAATGAATGAACGCTCTGATGTTCCTTTTTGCCTTTTCGCCCTTAAAAGCAACACAATTTTATGTCACTTGAAAATGTTGCTGCTCATGTCAAGTTTTTCTAGTTTGTAAACTAGTGTTTTTTCTCTTTGTTGTGCAGATGGAGATCTCTGAGACACAACTCTGACAGGAGATCAGAACATACCATGTGAGACTCCTGGCTGGACTCACCACTGAACACCCCCCCTCCACTGATTTCACCATCTTATGCTCAACGTCTCACGGATTGTTGTTGAATCGGTTTTTAATTCCATGTGATCTGTTCCAGCAGAGTCACATCTGACTGATCAGAGTCAAAAACAAAGTAAAACACGTTTGGTTTGAAACATCTGCTGGTACTAAAAGTTCAGCGCATGAGAAACCTGAAACTCTTCTGCTCTGTGATGGTGGATCTCTGTTGTTCTCTGTGCCACTCTTTTGTCAAACCAAGGTCCAGCACTTTGTTGACAATGAAAGTGCAGCATTAAACTTGAGACCGGGAGAACATATAACTGTTTTAGACTCCCTTACTCCCCGTCAGTGATGTAACTCTCGGGACACTGATAGCATCTGTTACGGACATGGCCGCTGCTTCCCCTCCAGAAAAGCATCGGCCCCTCCTGCAGCTCCAGGAGGTGGACTCCAGTCGAGTTGGCGGTCAGATCCTCTCGCCGACCCGCAGTTGCTCCTCCCCTGGTCTGTCCCACGAAACCGGCCAGCCCATCTGCATCCCCGCCCCGTACACCGACCTCGGCCACGACTTCACCACCCTACCTTTCTACAGCCCAACCATCTTCAGCCACGCTGGTCCCAGCATTTCAGAGTGTCCGTCTGTCCATCACTCACTCAGCGCCACCTTGTTTTGGCCAAGCCACGGCCACGTGGGGCCGTCCATACCCCTGCACCACTCCCAGGCCAGACCCCAGCATGGCCAGCCACCGTGGGACAGCGTCTTAACAACCTGGTAGGGTGGAGCGTCACCTTTTGACAATAACCCAAACCCACTAGTGTGTCAGTAGTTATAACTGTCACATTTAACAAGCCGACATGCTCCCAGGATGAACATTTTTACCATCATGCTATTAATACAATGATATCTTGATAATTTTGTAAAAGTTTCATGCGTGTGTCCTGGCTCATGTTTATCTGTTAGTAAGAGTGTTAGTAGGAGGCGCTCGCAGGAGAACGAGGAGGGCGTGGTGTCATCAGGCGGGAAGGCCGACCTCCATTACTGCGCCGTGTGTCACGACTATGCTTCGGGCTACCACTACGGGGTGTGGTCATGTGAGGGGTGTAAGGCCTTCTTCAAGAGGAGCATCCAAGGTCAGCTGGTGCCTCTGAACAGTGCGCAGTCATTTTCCCGAAGCTCCTCACAGACTCACGCGTCTGCTCGATTTACTTTTAAAGAAATCTCAAACAAGCGCATAAGATTGTCACTTCATCACTGCAGTAAAAAACATATTTAGGAGAAACTAAGTTAAATGTCTGAACCGAGTTGTAGAAATGTTGCTTCTGCACTGAGGGAGAGTGTGTGCGTGGACTTCATGTTCAGAGTTCAGTGAGAGTGCAAAGAGGCTTGAATTTATTCCAGAGAAACCATTATTGACTCTCCTTTGCTTCTTCTTGTAATTTTCCTTCCCTTCCTCCCTTGAAACTGTCCTCTTTGTTCCCTCTCATTTGTTTCAGGACACAACGACTACATCTGTCCAGCAACTAATCAGTGCACCATAGACAAGAACCGACGCAAGAGCTGCCAGGCGTGTCGCCTCCGTAAATGTTACGAAGTTGGCATGACCAAATGTGGTTAGTGTGACATTTTATCTTTGGTTTAACTGTTATCAACCTCAAAGTTTGGATTCTTCTCTGCCACCATAAAAACACTAAACTCTACCTGTGCAACATTGTGTTACAGTTTAATTTAGTGTCCTTTAGAATACAAATCATTTTGTACAAAAAGAAGCAAAGCTGCAAGAAAGATTGATGAGTGATTGAACCTGAATATTGGGAGGAACTCATAAAACAACACCCAGCCAACATCCTCGCCCTCCTCACAGTGAGCATTCTTGGAGGATACAGGTTTAGTACGGTGTTACACAGTAAAAATGCACTAAATATGATCCTGTGTTTGGCTAAGGAAATGTGGCCTACTACTGCCTACTTAATGTCCGTACTTTGGCCTTGTGAAAAGATGAGATTACACTCGATTTTCTGAGCATATTAGTAGAAGTCTATAATAGTTTTACACATTATTCTGCGATGGCATGTCAGTTAGGTACATCATATCATCTGCGTTCAAATAAATTACACCTTCATACAAATTTAATATCACGATTCTTCCACCTCTCTGTTGTTGGATTAGCTCTAAACTCAACCACTGGTTCTTTATTCTAATAGAAACCAAAACTGAATTATCTGGAGAGGGCATGCTACTTTTCTCACACCTCAAAATACCTTTAAAGTTGTTCCTTTGAGTTCCAGCCATTTGGTGAAATCTTATTTTGAACTTTTTTGACACGACAGATATGCTGCTTCGATCTACAAGTGTCATATCGTTAATAGGTTTGACCTTGTACAGCTCCATATCATTATACTCCCACCTCCATGCTTCCCTGTCAGGACCTGTGCATTCACTGTGAAGATTTCGGAAGGGTTCAGAGCTGAACTCCAGGCTGATTTACCTGGATCTAACACGACCAAGGTCTCTTCTACTTTCTGTGGCAATACCTAAAGATGATAAAGCCAAAAGAAGTTGCCTTTCAGTCTTGCAGCGTTGTACAAAAAGAAAAAAATAATTTCCTTTGGCACCATCTACAGAGGTTGATATTATGTCTTTTTTTGGCACTCATCTTAACCACAGCTGTGTCTGATGGAGAGCCTGACACAGTCATAGGTCCGTCTGATGATGACCTATCTGTTTTTGGGGCAGTTCAATGAAATCAAATCAAATTCTATTTGAATGAAAATCTGCTCTTGTTCGTCCCATTTTTAAAAAATCTTGAGCCTGCAGGCTGAACCAGCTGCAGGTATATGTCCAACTTGTTTGTACTTGATCTGCAACCTCTTGTGAGTCAACAATTGTAAGGGTTTCTGTCAATGAATGATTTCTTATCAAACAGCCAGTCAGGCTTTTCCAAAGGGCCAGAATTCATCTACAGCAGGCCCGAAAGTAATAAATGATTTCACTGAACCCTCGGATGGCAAGAAATACTCTTCAGATGTTTTTTTTTTTAATTGATCAAAGGCTTTTGATCATGCAGTACTAAGGCTCATGAGCATCGGACTCTTGACACACTGTTGTATCAATTGAAAATCATTTTTCAGGCAGACCTCAGTGCGTTCAGGTAGAAAGTTACAGACTTAAACAGGCTCTCTGTGAGTGCTACCCAGCTTACTTTGTGTGACTTTTCCTGAATGCCAACAATAGAGAACTAGTGTTGTTTTCAGATGCAAAACTGAATGAATCGTCCACTTATCAATTCTGTTCAGGAAAATGAACCCCAGAACAAGTTTCTTGCTGTTGTCTTGAAATCCCATCACCCAGTATGGATGTTGGCACCAAAATCTAAACAGCAGCACGAACTCAGAGAAAAACAGTTCCACTCTGACAAACATGAATGGCCCTGTTAATCATTCCAGCTCACAGAGTTGTCTGTGACCGCCACAGTGGCGTTTATGTGGTAGTTTGCCTGTTTGCAGGATTACTCTAAAGGTTTTGGAAGGAGTTGCATGAACATGAAAGATATTCAGGATATAATACACAAAAACAAGCAACAACTAAGTGTAAACATCCCCATGTGTCCCTTTTTGTTAGGTATTCGCAAGGAGCGTGGGAACTACAGGAGCGCGGCGGCGAGGCGAGTGACCCGTCTGTCCTCACAGGGCCGAATAACTGGGCCAAAGATGCTGACTGGGCCGGCAGAGGGTTCATTAAACGAGCCCCACTCATCCACGCTGACCCCTGAGCAGCTGATTGAAAGGATCATTGAGGCGGAGCCACCGGAGATCTACCTCATGAACGACGTGAAGAAGCCGCTGACGGAGGCAAACGTGATGATGTCACTCACCAACCTGGCTGACAAGGAGCTGGTTCACATGATCAGCTGGGCCAAGAAGATTCCAGGTGAGAGTGTGCACAGAGCTCTCCGGGATCATTAAAACAAGTAAATTAGTCATTTAAGAGAGAATTTAAACACTGAACGTTCTTAAAGTTTATTCCATTTGTTCTTTTATCAGTTTTTAACAGGATGTAAGCAGGTTTCTGATATCATCTGTTGAGAATTGCAGGATAAATCCATTTTAACATGCATGAAATTAGAACCAAAGGAAGTGTGATTTTTGCTGTTTTCAGGCTTTAAAGACACGTAACCCACGATAAGTCTTTCAGTAGCAGAAGAGGTGAAGTAGTTAACAAAGTAACATGACTCTGGAAACAGTGCTGCAGGATTTAGTGTCTGTCAATCTGTAAACTTTCAGCTTTGAGTGTTGGGCTCAAGTTCCACCGATGATAATC
>JAOWBL010000017.1:10811038-10839704 GCA_028564865.1 Zenarchopterus dispar | reverse complement strand
GCAGACGATGTTGCTCTGGAGCATTTGTTCAATCTGTTAGAGACCATGAGGAGGGTTCTGCTGGATTTTAGCCCACTCTCTTAAAAAAAAACATACTTCTTTCAGCTCTTCTGAAACTTTCCCATCTTGTGCCCCGGCATCTTATTGTGAAACTCACCTGACTGTTTGTCTGAGGCCGTCAGTCCTGTCAGACCCAACTCCTCTGGCTGCTCCTCCTCATCCAGGATCAGAGAGACCCTTTTTATGTTTTCGATGCTGCCGCTGCACTGAGACATGAGCCGCAGCTGGAAACATGACAAAGACGTGTTAAACGGTGGCACGTGTGGCAGCAGACGACCATCAGCTTCTGGAAAACAGTTAAAGTGCTGCTGGGGTATTTATGACACATACATAACCCTGCTTGAGCGGAGTGCTGGTGAGGGTCGGTGTCGTCTCGGCGTGTCCCACTGCGACTCTTGGGGAGCGCCATCGTGGAGACCCAGATACAGCCTTCGACCGGCTCGAAACTTAAACAAAAGGAAATGAAAAATCAAATAGGAAAAGGTAAGAAAAGAGAGAGAAAAAAGCATCCGAGTGGGAGGATGTGGAGTACGAACTCATAAAGAGATATAAAACACAGAAGAGGAGGGGAGGGAGGACAATCAATGAAGGCTTAAAAACACAAGAAAGAAGAATGCTTGTTGAGATGAACTTAAAACAGTAAAGGCCACACCACTAGGGGAAATAGTTTAGATGTCTAAATCCCAGGAGAAACGTGAAAATTCAAAGAGAAAAAGAAGAGGAAAATATCTCAAGATAAGTGTTATAATTAAATCCAACTAGTGAAAACTACAAATTAATGTATGAAGAAGAAATGATATTTTTTTAGAGTCACAATCTGCCAAACACCAGTGTTGATGTAAAAGATTAATGGGTCTTGGAAGGTATTTACTGAAGGCTGAGGTGTGGAAAGATGTGAGTGTATTTACTGCACAGAAACTGAATATATTTTTGTGGGTTCAGTAAATCCTTCTTGGACCTGGTCAGTTTCATCTCTGAGGTAAAAGGCGCCCTGGAAAAGTTTTTTTTTGTTTTTTCAATGTCTATGAAATTTGTTTAAAACCAACGTTTTTCCCAGGAACAACCTGGGAACGTTACTGGAGTCATGAAGGAAGTGATGCAAAGATAAGTTTGTTAATTTATTTTTTGTCTTTATTATTTGACATGGAGAATAATAACATATGGCCCATTCAGAAATCAGTGTGAATACTTCTTGCGTGTATGCAGGATTAAACATCATAAACATACCTGTGCTGAAGTAAGTTCCATCTTCATCTTGTTCTTCCTCCTCCTCATCATCCTCATGTGATGACGACCCCACGTCTACGGTGTGGTCCCACTCCAGAGGCAGGGAGTCCACGCTCAGAGGTGTCTCCCTACCTGAAGGCTCCAGGGCAGACGTCAGCAGGTGGGTGGGTGTGGCCGGAAGGCTTCCCTGGCTCCGCCCCAGCCACGGCCGGCCAATCAGCTCCAAGCTGGACTCCAACGAAAAGGAGGTACCAGAAACCTCTGGTTCTTCAACCATCTAAGGCAAAAAAACAAAACAAAAAAAGTAGCAGTAACTTAGGCTGTCCTTCAGTTTTACTGATTTATTAACTGCCCACTGTTCACTTTAGCACTGACTAAGATTTTACATTTTTACAAATTTAATATCACCCTATTTTAAATTTGTAATTTTCTGCAGTAGTGTCACTGTTTTTGTATATTTTGTTACTGAATTTATGTTCATTTTAAGTACTTTTAGTTAACTATAGGAGGAAGGAATCCTAAAGCCTTACAGAAGATGACTTTTACGATGTGCTGACTTTGCAAAACACAGGCAAACAAAAAAGATAAATCTCTGTTTATGTGAAATATCAGCACTCCTCAAAAGAAATGATAATAAACAACAGTAAGAGGGATGCTGGATGCTGAAGAATTCATGCTTAGGGATCTAGAAAGACTGTTTGAGCTTACCGGGGGCTGGCTGAGGCGCTGGTGGAAGCGGACCAGCCTACTGAAAACCTCCTGGCAGTACGAGTGGAGCTCCTCCAGCTCATCCTCTATCAGTGCTGCATCCTGCGGCGAGCTTTTCTGGATCAGACCCTCTCCAAACACTATCAGTCCGTCAATGCGCTCGGTGTTCAGGGTGATCTCCTTCTGGAAACTCTGCAGGATGACAGATGGATGAACAGAGACGCAGTCAGGAAACTCAAAGGAGCAAGCAAGCTCGTTCGTAGTACCTCTACACAAAAGAGAAACCTTGACAGTTTAAAAATGTAGCCAGTTCTGTCTGAGCCTTTACATATGACCCTGTGATTGATTGAAGGACTTCTTGTAGCCATATTAAACAAATCATCTTTAAAAGGAACCAAGGTTTACACATTTGCTCAAAGACAGCACTGAAGTCAAAGTCTTCCTCACATTGAGCTGTTGTATCTTGTGATGGACGTCGCTCTCGGAGAAGTGCTCAACGTTCGTGAGCTGCAGGTCCAGCTCGGTCAGCCACACCAGCATGCTCTCCCGGGTGCCTTCAAACTCCTCCCTCTGGCTGGTAAAATGCTGCGAGGAGAAATAAAGACCAGATGACGGGAAAAGTGAACTGTAATATGTCTGTATTCCTTGAAGGAGTTTGTACGTGGGTTACTAAAACAGCTGCTGCTGTGGCACCTTGAGTCTGCGGAGGATGGCGGCCACCCGGCGGTGCAGGATGTCCCAACGCTGGTTACCATCACGCACCATGGCTTGGAGCTGGCTGGCTCTGTCGGTGCGGTTCTCTCGGGCCAGGCGCCGGTACTGGTTGTTGATGAGCTCCAGCTGAGTCAGTCGCTCATTCACCTGCCTTTGGAAACGCTGAAGAACAGTTACAGAAGATCTGAAAATGATCTCTCATAGGGGCCGGCTGTGACTCAGCCATCAACGGCGACTGATCGATTGAATATTTTCTTCCTTATATTTTTCAGTGTTTTGCTTGTGCAACAGTGAAAAGTTGAAGTGAAGCCTTTGCTGGCCTCGCAGCTGACCTCGAACTTCTTGAGCTCCTCCTTGGCAGCGGAGAAGAGGACGTCAGCAGAGTTGGGGTTGGCAGCAGTTCTCTCAGCCATCTTCAGCCAGTCCTCGAAGCGGGAGTAGTCATTAAGGAACTTGCACCAGAGTGTCCACGTCTCCTCAATCCTGCAAGCAAATATGCTGGCGTTACAGCTTCCGCCATCCTTTAATTTTTTAAACATAAAAGCTTAAAAACAGTTGAAATACTACACCTGCACCAATCAAAGTGAATCATTGAAACAAGAAAAAATACTTGTAGTCTGATGGCATCAGTGTTTTATTTCTCCAAATCATCTTATGATGAAAGTGTTTGTTCTCCGAGTTTGTGGAAAAGTGTAACAGTACGCCTCATTAAATGGATACCAGTGTACAACAACAGAGGGCGTTACTGTAACAAAGAGCTCAGAGGTCATGTATTTTGCTTAAAAGGTTAAAGTGGACACTAATGTGACATGATGTGTGTTTTTGTCCCTGCCTGAGCCTCCTGTCCAGAGCCATAGTACAGATGGTCCTCCAGCGCTGGTCCAGGCTGCGGCTGGTCTCCTGCAGGGAGTCGCTCTCCGCCTCGGAGCCGCTGGCGGCGTCTTCATCATGCAGCAGAACATCGCACAGACTGAGCACCGATGCAACACCTTCCGTATGCTGCTCGATGTCCTTCTGCAGCTCCTGGAGAGACACACCAACGGGCATCACAGCAGCTCATACCACAGAGCTCACATCCAAAACAAAAAGACAGAGAAGCACCGCATGTGTGGACAGTGAGACCGCCTCTCCTAAAATTAAACAAAGAATGGACGTGAATTATTCATGAAGTTACAGGGAACCAGAACTGACAACACCTGGCAAAAAAAAAGACCACTCTTGAACTATGTTCATCAATATGTTTTATTTTTTAGACAAAAGAAGAATCCCACGACGGGCACTAAGGTGTTTTATTAAAAAGCATAGTTTGACTTTGTAAAAAAAAAAATGCTTGAAAATAAAAATATAAAGAAAATTGTTGTAATTAACAGCAATTTTTTGACAGAGTACTTGTAGAGCACATCCAGGCTGACTGACAGACAGGAAACATCGCCTCAGGAAGACAAGATGACATTTCTAATGCTGAAAAAGATTTTTGAAAAACTCTTTCAAGAACTAACTCAACAGAGTGTGGCAAAATATGTTGGTCCAGGTGGGATGGGTCTTCACTTTAAAGGAAGTACTTACAGAATGGGAAGTTTGAAAAGGGGAAAAATAATGGACAGGGGAAGACATTAAAGCAAAAGGACCAAAAAGCTAAAAGCAATATGGCTTTTCACCAAAAAAAAAAAAAAAAAAGAATTCAGAAACAGGATTCAGTGTTTAAAAAGCCAAATGTAAACTTTCAGTTTCACCTAAACCAGTTTAGAGAGACCTGAAGAGAAGCAGTTGTGGATTTTAGGTCCTTGGATGAAAGTGATATTCAGTAATGACTCATTAATCTAATTTAGGAAAGGCGATAATGCCAGACGTTTGTGGAGATGTGCTGGTTTTCTTCAGGCAGATGTTTTTATGTCTGACTAGACTTGCATGTCAGATAAAAGAGCGGAGGAGATATCACTGACTAACTACATTGAAATTTGGACATTTTTGGACAATCCAATAACAGAATATAGTTTTAGTGATGATGAAGTTATTTTTAACAAAGAGTATTAAAACCTTTATCACAAAAGACATTAACTCCATGACATATACAGTCAGCACTCTGGGTCTCAATCTGACTGGAAGTTTGTGCAGGAAGCAGAAAAACATCCTCCTTTACAAAGCTCCATCTCACAAAGCTGATGGGAAAAAGCTGGAAACTGAGTTTATATTGTGTTATATTTGTAAAGTCCATGACTCAACAAGCTCAAGCTGCTGTAAAAGCCAGAGGAGGTGCACCAACGTGCACACTTGTGATTTTAGTGGTTCATGGATAGGACTGGAAAAAGGAAATATTCAGGAACAGAGAAATATAAAACAGGAAGATATGAATTTTATACAGAAGGAAACCTCAAGCAATGACAGCGATCATGTGATTTTAATCACAGGAACCCACTTTCCAACTTCCGGGTTGAAGTCAACCCTGTGGGAAGAAAAGTTGCAGTTCATTGACCACCAGGCGCTGGTGCCAAAAGTAAGTCCATCTCTTGACTCCCACAATAAAAATGTTTAAAATGCAGAGCCTCTGCATTGATGTAACCCCCATTTCCAGAGCCCATATGTGCACATCATCTTACATGCACATCCAAAATGTTCTTCCTTTGCGTCGACGCAACACAAGCTGTGATTGGTCTGCTGTACTGCATCATTTTTGGCAACTTCAATTCCCGCTTTATTCCTTCTGTTAGACCTGCTCACAGGGTCCACAGACCAGCTCCTCGCTAGACTTCTCTTTCATTTACGATGCAGCATTTGCAATAAAAGCATTTGCTGTTCTACATCATCAGCTCCAACTCCAACAACATCCTTCCTCTTAGAAAAGCGAG
The DNA here is from genome assembly GCA_028564865.1 of Zenarchopterus dispar. Taxonomy (NCBI): domain Eukaryota; kingdom Metazoa; phylum Chordata; class Actinopteri; order Beloniformes; family Zenarchopteridae; genus Zenarchopterus; species Zenarchopterus dispar. Next base: position 10,834,149 of record JAOWBL010000017.1, on the reverse strand, counting down.
TTTTAATGTAATTTCATCGAAGAGCCTTCCGAAACTTGTCGCCCCCTTGTGTTTATGTGGCGAATTGCTTCCCTAACCCTCGACACAAAACTTTAAAAAGTTACATGACAGAGTTCCTTTTGAGCTGTCTTTCTGGAGAAGCAGAAATCAGGCTGAAGTCTCTGTGTCGCTGGGGGGCTTGCCTGAATACAACGGCTGAAACCCTGCTAGAGGGCAGACCTGTTGCAGACCTGTTGCTAGTCATCGTTTTACATGTAAACCATCCTTGAAATGAGAATGACTGGACAAATTTGATCAAAATGAATGTAAAGTAATATTCCTACTGGCCTCAAAGGCCCGTTCCTGCAACCCATTTATGACGTAGTACCGTGCACTGCAAGGAAAAAGAGGCTTCAAAAGCACAGAAACCTACGTGTGACGTCACCCATAGGTCTGTGTGTGTGTGTGTGCGTGTGTACCTGCTGCTCAGCCAGCCTCCTCTGGATTTCCCGTTCATGACAGACGCTGTAGGTGATGGGTCTGGACAGCTCGGCCTCGATGCGAGAAAGCCACGAGCGGAGGTTGCTCATGTTCTTGTCCAGCTGCTGCACCGCCACCAGAGTCTCCTTCAGCTTCTTCACTCTGAAAACACACAGACACTCATTGATTTACAAACTGGATGAGCCAAAGTTCATGTGGAACCCGTGACTGTTTACAACTTGATTCTGTGGTGTGTGACCTGTCTGGACTGTCCCTCCCCATCAGGAGAGCTGGGACAGAGTCTAGCACCCCCGCATCCCTGAACTGGATGAAGCAGGTATAAAAAGTAAATGGATGAATTGATTTTTGTAGGACTGGTGTTTTGTCAGTCAGGGTCATAAACAACATCAAACTGAAAGGTCCCCAAACTTCAGGGATCTTGAACGAAAATAAGAAATTCGGAACCTACAACATAATCAGGTATCTTCCCCCAAAACTAGAGTCACCATGGCAACTCTCCCCTTCACGAACACACGCTACACCATACTAACTGGTGCCATAGCAACGCATGGGACAAAAAGCTCTCTTTCGGAGGATTAAAAACCTGAAGTGTGCCCCTTTTTGGAGTCTGAGTTCATTTCCTCATTCAGTCCTTTCTCTCGTGTCGAGGTCCAGCAGAGTCTGTCAGAGCTGCGAGGGAGACGCTTTCTATCGAGATAATAGGCGCTACAAAAACAGGAGTGGATGTAAGTCTCAGACTGAAGAATGAATGAAAATTAACCACAACATATGCTGCACGCACCGCTGTGAATGAGCGAGTCATGCAAGATCCACTTCAAGTTTTAAAACATTACAGTCAGCATATCTCTCTTTTTGGGTTGTTTCCTGCTTCCATAAAAATCTTAAACTGGATTGAAAGTTGGAATTCCTCGCCATTATAACTTGATTCATACTCTTTTTTCCCCACATTCTTGGATGACAACAGCTCCTGTCTTCAGTCAAATTCCTGCTTATTTTAGGCTGCTGTGGCGTAACAGAGTTATTGTCATGTGTCTGGTATGTATTTGGTGAGAAGCTGAGAAGTCATGTGGTCTTTATAGTCGCTTGGATTTCTCCTGCGGATGCCATGAATGTCCTACAAATTCCTCTCAGCAGTGCATCAAACAGTTTTTGAGAAATGTTTTAGATTGTGAATCAGAATCAGTCCGGCTGACAACCCAAACCAGAGGATCCTGTCACAGAGCGTTTAAAAAATATGTGAATGAAATGTGTCTGAAGTGATGAAATCATCATTATAAATTTAGAGTAATAGAGTAAAAAAAACACTCAGATTCGTTCACATCTATTTACTGTAATGGCATGGATTAGTTTGGACACTATATAAAGTTAAAGATAAGCATTTATCTAAATCTATGCTGGTTCATGAATGTTTAAAAATTTGTTTCCAAAAAAGGAATTAGGGTTATTACTTAATGAGAGCTTTTAAATTCATTTCTCATTTCTTCACCAAAAGGCTTTTTTGAACTACTTTAGCTTTTTTTTTTTTTAAATATTCAGCAGATGTTTGCTGACGGAGGTGATTCCCTTCTACTTGGTGCCGGTTGAAATGCTCTCTGTATCATCAGGACTGTTGCTTGATCACAAAATACTGCACATTTCTTTTTTTTCTAATACACTTTAACATTCCTGTGCATTACATATTGGCCATCTCCTGCTTTATGTGCATCAGTTATTTGAATTTTCGTCCAGTTACAGAGCTGTTTAGATGAGGCTATGGCTGACAACTGGTGGAAAGAGTTTTGAAGAGTTAGTATTTATAAAACTTTGACAATTGTATCTAGTAGTATGAGGGCTAGGTGTACGTTTTCTTAAAACTTAACTAAAATGACATTTTTTAGAAAGTGTGCCTTTCCTTTCCTTCTTCTTCCACTCTAAAATGATACAAAGTAAAAATAAATAACGTTTCTTCCTTTCTTCTTTGACGTTTGGGGATAACTTTCACATAAAATATAATTTTGAACACTAGTCCATGCAAGCAGTTTTCCCTGATTTAAATTTAATATTTGAAACTATTTTATAAAACTGCACCTCAGACAGATTTAAACAGACGTGTTATACCAAAAATATATATATGTTGTTTGTGTTTGTATTAAATGCTTGTTAAGAGATTGACGTAAAGTTGAGGATGCTGAAGTCTAAATACTTAGCTCACATGACCATTAACATACGCCGCTACAAATTTATGACCATCTAATGAAGACATAGTAAAGTTAGTGTCAATAAATCCTAGAAAACAGTCTCCTGAAGCCTTTTTCTCCCACTCGCTCCCTCTGCACTTCTGACAGGCGAACAAAGGCCAGCAGCTTCATGTGGAGGCCAAACAAAGACCCCAAACCCAGTCAGGGGTGCTTGTTCAGGAAAAGGACAGGGGCAGAATAGACCGACAAAATGAACCCAAAAAGAGTTGCAGGATGAGGGAGGATGTATGCTTGGTGCACTGAGATAATAATGTCGACCTGACCACAGGAGGGTCTAAAATTACACTTCAAATTTACACTCCAGCTCTCTGTATTTCACAGCTTTTTACAGCACTTTTATATTATTTCTAATTAATTTGGTTTGTAACTGACATCTGACTTATTAAAGAATTTAAAAATAAACTCTCATATTAAACGCAGCCCACTTTTTGTCTTCTTTTTCTTAAATGTTGCTCTGAGCTTTGGGTTAGAATTTATTACATACACAAACAAGTGAATTAAATTATAACTTCAACTATGAGGAAGCAGCTGATCCCAGTTTGTTTTTTTTTGTTTTTTATTTAAAAAAAAAAAAAGAAAAATGCTGGCCAGCTCATTGTCTTTGGAGATCCCATCTCATCTACATGCAGTAAAGCCCAGGGATCCGCTCATGCTTTGAGAGTTACATGCCGACACACCCTTCCTGCTCCACCCTCATCCACCCATCCTCCTCAGGAGTCATCCCACTAACAGACTACAAAAAGTGGGGGCAGTAAGTGTGGACTTGTGCACATATGGTGCTGTCTGAGATGTGAGCACAGCTCTTTTCTCTCATGGTGGTGGGGGCAGCTTGGGTGTGGATGGTTGTGGGGGAGAGGTCTGCATCTCCTGCTCTTCCACAGGACTCTCCATCTGTCTGAAGGGATATCAACAGTTCCACAACAAAAGAGCTTAACCTCTACAGTCTGGACATTGCAGCTCATGTATTCCTGACAGCTGCAGAGCAGAGCTTGCACAACAGCAGGTGGATGGATACCCATAACAGCCACTGTTTACTTCCTTAATTGTGCTTTTTGCTGTGGAAGAGCTTTGCTGTTGAGAGTACTTCTGCTGGGGAATAATGATGTGAATTTAGAGTGGGGTACTTAGCAAGTCATTCGTCTTAGCCAGATGCTCAAACTCACCGTTTGCCATTTAATTCAGCCATCATCTTACCGTTTGTCTTTGTAAAGTGCTTCCTGAACTACCACAAACAGACTCTTTCAGAAAGTGCTTAATTGATATAAACAGGCATCATATCCCGCTGTGCAGCCTCGGAGGCAGCTGTGGCCTCTCTCACCTGGCTTCGATGTGGTGGAAGAGGTTGTGCCATCGCTGATTGATTTCCTGCAGCGAGCCGCGGACCTGGCTCTGCTTGGCCTCGTCGCTGGCGACGAGTAGCTGCTCTCCCAGCTGCTTCAGGTGGCTCTTGTTCTCGCTGAACAAGTTGATCTCTTCCATGCAGTCCTGAGGAAACACGGAGTAAAGTTTATGATAAAGACGGTCACACTTCCGCTTTATTCAGTTCGCCACAGCTGCTTCTTACAAAGAATTTCACATTTAACAGCCCTAAACAACTGGGCCGGGGCGCTGAAGCCAATTATTACCCTGCTGGATAAATGAGGTTGCTTCATGATTGTGCAGGGAAGAACAAAAGGCTCTCGTTGGCTGAAAGGACAACTGTTGTGTGTGAAAAAAAAAAAAGAGTAATGAAGCGTCCCATTCCAGGCCACCATCTGCTAATAACAGGATAATGCACGTTGCTCATATATGGATTTTAATCATTCCTGCTAAGAGGTTCTTCATGGCCTGATTAAGGTTTCATGGATTGAAAAAAGTTTAATTAAGGTTTTATCATGAATAAGGGGTGCAACAAATATCCCCTTGAGTGAAAAAAAGAGTAAACCATCGGTCAGTTCTACGCTTTTACATATCAGGATATTATAAATCTGGTTTGGTCCTAATCAGGTCTTAAAATTAATAAAATACAACCTCAGATGAACCAAATGACATACACATCATTAATAATATGATTTTTAAACATTTTAAAAACTAATCAACATGCAAGTTATTATATAAATATATGATATAAACAATATATTAAAAAGTTATGAACATCCTGTGAATTAAAAGCTTGTGGCATCATTTTTAGCTGGAACAAGTTGAAGTTATTTTCTTTATGATGGTTTCAGTCTCTGACATGGTTGTGGAGGAGCTTCGTCTGCTGTTCTTTACAACATTTGTTTTTTGTTTTTGTTTTTAGTTTGTTTTTAGTCCACAGCCTCATTTCAGTCAAGATGAATTCTGGACTGGACTGCGCCATGGCAACGCCAACATTTCAGCTCAGAAGAGAGATACTTATACAGATGCAGTGTTTTAAGTTGTGTGTTCTTACCAAGTGCCAACCATAGTTGGTTGCTCATACCCTCATGTTCACTTTTGTCATCACTTTCTTGAGTATTTTAGTCACATCTGCCAAAAAGTCCACTGGAGCTCTATAACCTGCTTTCATTGTTGTTGATATGTGACCTGGTCCTTTAAATTGATCCAGAATTGTTGGAAAAGAGGACAACAGTAATGTTGGGTGTTTTTTGCTGACAGTAGGATCAGGAGATCGTGAGTGCTGGGTAACTCTTGAAGAATAACTTTGAATAAAATTAAAGCTGATGTTTTAAAGGGCCAAGATCATTGTTAACTGTGTCCTTATTCACAAAACACTGAAATTGGCAGGAGGATACCTTTCAAATCGGGTTTATTTTAAATCAGCTCATTACTGTCAAAGGTTCATTTTATGGAGTAATACACGCTTTAATGTGCTCTCCTAAACTGTGTCACCAAAAGGAAAGAAAATGTGCAGTGGAAAGGTTTTTTAAGGCTCTGTGAGATCAAGTGCATCAGGTGGAAGGAAGAATCATCTCCGTGGCCTCCTACCTTCTTCAGTTTTTCAACCATTTCCTCGATGCTCACATCGCCGCTCTGGCACACCTTGTTCTCCATCTGAGCCAGCCAGTCGCAGAACTCCTTGTTCTTGTCATTGAAGATGGTCCAGGCATTGAGGCAGTCAGCTATTTCTTGCCTTCGTAAGGATACCTTTGAAGAATTCACATGAAAACAGATGAATTTAGTGTCTGTGCATTTACTGAAAACGTAGCCCTGTGAAACCTGATATAATGTACTTTATATATGGACTTTTTTAAGAATAACCATTTCTATATATTAGCCCATTTGAAAACATCATCAAGTATCAATTCTCAAATAATCAGAGACACTGGTCAGAAAAAATATTTCATATTATATTCTCTCTTGTGCAGTTTCCAAAAATCATAAAATACTTTACTTTGAAGAAATATTGTAGAAGAAAAGACTGCCCGGCCTGCAGAGATGCTTGTGGTGCGCACTAAGCAACAGCAAGAAATAAAATCAATCCTCGTGCATCTTCTGCTCTTTTTCCATTAAATCACAACAGCTAGACAGAAACTCCAGTTGTGCACGTCTGAGCTTTCTTGTAATATATAAACACCAGCTCTTTTACACAATTGTCATCCAGTTTTAAAGTAAGCCTTGAGAGTAACAAATGAGAACTAATTGCCTTTTAGATAAATCACAACACTAATGATCTTTGCACAACAACAGATATGAGTCACTTCTAAACTCACTTTTCTGACAAAAATATGTACTAGAACAGGTACAAACGCAAAGGTTTAAGTTGTATAGCTTAAGAGGAGGGGGTTCGATGAATGCTGGGTTAAAATATTTATAAGAGTATGAATTCAAAAACCGCTGAGACCCAAATATAAAACAACAACAAAGCATCGAGTGGATGAAGCATTTGTTGAATCAAGCTTATTGTCTGAGTACTATAATGAAAAATAAATCTCCTAAATGTAAGAATGTGACTACATGCTCTCTTGATATTTGTATCTAGTGTTGCAGATTTGATCTCCATCAGAATCAGTAATCAACTGAACTGAGAGAAACCCCAGAGAGTCTGGCTTTTTGGGAAAATTAACCAGGTCCATTTTCCTAATAACAGCTTAATGCTGTAAAAACAGCTGAGGAGGGGGCTGGTGATCTTTTGCAGGTTTCAGGGCTTAGTATATCCCCAGGGCAGGGATTGAAGCTGCTTTATTTTTCTGTTCAGTGGCTTTTATTCCAATCAAATGCGCACTGCTTTGGCTTTAAAGTACCAGCGCTGACAGGCCCTCTGGACTGTGAAAAATTTGGGCTGTATTGTGAGCTGCAGTCACCCTGAGAGGAGCTCGCTCTGCCCCAGGAACAATAGAGACTGCCCCCTGAATCCCCTCGGCCCATCCAGGCCATCTGCTCGTCAGACCCATTCCAGTGGCTTCTCCCATCTGCAACCTGTTAACTACGAAGAACTCAGGTCCGTGACGTCGGATCATGTCAGGAAAAGTTTGATTAAAACCCAAGGAGTGACAATTTGTTGAATTCAATCTGGATGTTTTATCTTATCTGTGCAATTTTGCAGAAAAAGCAGTAACTCTGAACAATCGTATAATCTGTGGTACAGGTTTCGATACGGATCATGCTTCCAGGTTAACGCTCCATGACTAATATGGATTTTCTTGAATTAGTGCAAAATGGAGAGTAATCAGATCATTTTTACAAGCAACTACAACCTGTACAGAGATAATCATGGTACATAAAACATTCCTTGTTGCTCCTACGTCACGTGTGAATACCAGTAACTCTTGGAAGCAGGAGCTTTATTTAATTTAATTTATCACAACAACACGAACAAAAAAAACTTAGAACTTTATTGTAATGAAGAAAAATGCTTTAAATTTGTCAAAACTGCTGCTTTCATTAGAACAAACATAACATGATTTTATTTAGGAATGTGAGCCTTTGTGGAGCTCATATAAAGTAACCTTAGACTAACTTAACTCAAGCAGAGAGAACTTGATTACTATCAGCTGAGTTAAAATCAACTTCCAACCAAAAGGTTAACATGGGCTTTTGAAACTTTTACAACTGAAATGTTAAGAAAACAAATTACTTTAACCTTTATTCAGGCAAACTGTGAGAGTTTTAATGAGACAAGATGCAGTTTTCCCTCCATGAACCTGCACATGCTGCCTCTTTCATCAGACAAATGAGTGTGAGCGAGTGGGTGTTTTCAGCCTCAAAAGTGCTGAAGCCTTGTGCTGCCGGTTGCCGCCAAGAAGCTGCTGGTAGCAGTCTATCCCTTTCTTTCTCTCCTCCCCAAACCTCTGTCGCCACCTGTTTCACCTACAGTCGCTTCTTCTGGTTCATCCTAAGGCGTCTCACTTTAGTGGTAAAATCGGAGTTTTCGTTTACCAGCTCTCACCTTCACACACAGCTCTCCCCACTGACCGCTGAGCTGCTCCAGCTGCTGCTCCAGCAGAGCCGAGTCAGTGGCCGCGACATACTGGGACAGGTCCGTCTTCATTGTGGCCAGGTCCTTCAGTCCGGCGGCCAGACGCTGCAGAGAGAGCTCGGTCTCCTGCATAACACAGACAAACGCGCAGCGCCCAGTCAGACAGCCATCAACGAGTTGTGTGCACAAGCAGCTTTACCTCTCGCTCATGCTTCGCTCTGGCCATCCAGATTAAGGGACTGTGGATGGGACAGGGGGAGGGTAAAAGGGGTCGAAAGGGGGGAGGGGAGAAAAAGCATGGGGGTATTGAATAAGGGAAAGGGGGGTAAACTCAGAGGCTTTGTGGTCGGATGGAGGCAGCTACTGGTGGAGTTGAGGGGAAAACTTGAAGCAGTTTTTAGACCACCTGACCCATGAAGTTTTCTCTCAACAAACAGGCAGATTCAGTCATGCAAAACATAAAGCACACCCTTCTTTAAATGTCAGCATTAAGGTATCTGCAAATTTTAAAAAAGGAAAGAAAAAAAAGAAAAAAAATCCCACCTAACAAGATCTTAAAATGAGGTCAATAAAATCTCAGACAAACAAAGAACAATACACAACATATTACATAAATATCATTATTTAACAAAATTGGGTATTTAACATAATCTCAGCCAAAATACAGAATCAGTGTTTGGACAAACCTAAAAACACTCGGTTATTCAATCGCTTGTAGAAACCCTTTGGTAATAGTTGAGGTCTGGGCTCTGACTGAGGCATTGTAACAACCTGATCCATTTCTTTTTCATTCATTTTCTTGCAGATCTGCTGGTATTACTGGGATCAATGTCTGACTGCATGACCCAGTTTCAGCCAAGCTTCAGCTGTCAGACAGATGGCCTCACATTGCGTGACTCAAAGACTGCAGGGTTCCTTCGTCGAGCAGCTACAGAGTGGCCAGATCATTACTCCACCACTTCCATGCTTCACAGCTGCTGTGAGATGTTTGTGGTAAGATCCTTCTGATGCCTGATTTGCTCCAAACATGGTTCTGTGAATTATTGGTTATGTGATGTGGTTTGTTTAAATGTAACTTTATTTTCTTCTTCACAGAGCAGAGGAACCCTTGGTTCCCTCTTTGTTTTAAAATGTATCCACAAACTTGACTTATATCACCTGTAGAAGCGCCTCCTCCTTTGATGGTCCTGGTCTTTCAGCCAGAAGCTGGGTCACATTGTCCAGTTCAGACGCGATGTTGGTTAACCCACCCTGACTCCGAGACCACATCTGAACAAATAACGGGAAACAAAAAGCAGAAATCTTGATTTGTCTCAGATATGTGAACCTGTTCGCTAGCACACTGGGCAGTGCAGTCTGAAACATTTGGCATAAAGCAGGAACGAGTTCACCAGCTCTTTAACATAAAATGTGTCATGTTTTTGCTTGGTGTGATGTGTTTGCTACACTGACTGATTCTGGTCTGATGACTACTTAGCATTTTATTTATTATAAGAATCAGTTTGCATTCCAGTACGATTGGCACTATTTTTCTTCTTCTTATCTGTTAGATGGATGTATTTCCTTCACCAGAAATCCTCTCTCAGCGGCTGCTGAACTAAGAGGCGAGATCAGTGGGTTCCTGGATTACTCTGTGTGATCTTTGACATCTTCAGCAGAGGGATTTTCCTCCAACTGTGTAGACCTCACCGACCTTAAAATACAACTGTTTCTGACCTCTTTGTTCACCAAAAGTCATCAGATGTCATGACTCACAGTTCATGAAGGAAGAGCTAAAAGTCTAGCCCTGGTGATCCAGAAACAAATGACTACTTTATCAGCAATATCATTTAAAATAGCAATCACACCTTCTCAGCTGGTATTTTCTATCCCTCATGATAAGGAGACAAAGCAGATGCAGCCTTTTTTATATGCGTGTGTAGAGGGCAGAAGGAGATTTTTTTTTTTTTGGACAGGACAACGTAAAGACACCAAACTCCAGTGATGGAATGACACTGGTAACCAGCTGTCTGTGGATGTGGATCATGGTGAGATTTAAGCTCCTCTTTGATCCCTCTTGGCAGAAGCTGAGTGTTCGGGGAAACTACAACTCCTGTGTGTGTTTGTGTGTGTGTTTGGGTGGGATTGCGTCCTGGATTGGGGTCATGCGAAGCAAAGCCGTCCTGTTGCCTTGCTGATATTGTAACACGTGCTCTCTTTTCGACTGAAGTCATTAAAAACCGGGATCTCTACATGTTAAAAGGATGTCAGACTGAGACACAGAGCACAGATGTAAGGATGGGGAAAAGAGAAAGGAATTATTTGAATTCTGCAGCTTGTTTAAGAACAACACACCTCAAACACATTTTAAGCAACATCCGCAGCTGATGAGATATGTTTATGTTCATGAGCGGGATACAGCTCTTAGATGATTAAAAGGTTTATATTCTGTGTTCAGTTATGTTAAAAATATTTACCATGTTTGATTTCTATCTACTGTTGTGGATTATTTCTGCTGTTTATAGCCTAAAAGGCTGATGTTTCTCTTAAAACCTTTGACCATCTGTCAAATGTCCAATTTCCTTGATTTTAAGAATTTTTCCAAATCGTAAAACAAAATGAAAACACCAGGTGTAAGAGTTCACATAAATGAAATGAACCAGCAGGAACGGCACCTCCACAGCGGTGTTGACCAGGTCCTTGTTCGTCCTCAGCAGCGAGGACGTTCGCTCCCAGGTCTCCTTGATGTCCTGAAGCTCAGACTCCACTCGGCCACGACTCTCAGGTTCTGTGACGGTTTCACACAAAAGCTCTCCAGCCTCCACAGTCTTTTTGTACACAGGAGAGTGCAGACCTAAAGACTCTTCAACACGCTTGAAAAGAAAGAGGAAGGGACAAGTATTCTTTATGTCTATTTTATTAAAACATCACATCTGTCCTCTGGTTAAATTAAAAAAAAAAAAAAAGAAGATATTTGCCTAATGTCCTGCTTAACTGTGAAATGGCTGAGGGGAAGTACAAACGTGCTGACCTGGTACACATCTAAGCAGTTCTGCAGCTGTTGGAGTGTGTATAGAGACGGTCCAGCGGGGGGAAGAAAAGAGCCCACCACCCTCAACAGCTTCCACAGAAGTTTTGATCCACAGCTGAAGAGTCTCCAGTGGAGCAGGTGTTCTTTTGTCAGCGTGCGGTTGTGCGTAGCCACGGCGACAGAGCTGAACCAGGTCTTCTTCACAGAGGCCACTTGAGACATGAGCTCCAATCTGAAGCGTGAAGCAAAACAAAACCTTCAGTTGGTACAAAAATTAAGAGAATCTGAAGAATATTGGAGAAGACTTGATATACTGACACTTTAAGACAGGTGGAATTGAATAATGACTTTTTTTTCTTGTTCTTAAACAAAAAAAGACCATCAGAACATTTCAAAGGTGTGAACAACACTTCAATCAACGGCAGAATTAAAATATTCTACTTTGGGTTAGGGTTCAAATGACTAATAAGAATAAAAATAAATAAATAAAGGATGGACATTGAAGAAAAGGCCAACTATTTCCTCCACTGCAAAACACCTTTGATACTACACTTCAGTTACATGTCTGACTGTGATGAAGGAAAAAAAAATGCAACCAGAAAGCCTCACATGTAATTACTTTAGATGACTGAGAGGAACAAAATTCACAACCTCAAACTGACTCAGCTGATAAATACAGACAGCTAACATTGTCTTTGTGGTAATGTCCCAGATAGAGAGAGATTTTCTAGTGACTCATAAAAACACAAGTGAAAACAGGTTCTTACAACAGCTTATGTATGTTATTGTGTAGTGAGTTGTTAGACAAGAGTATTTCATTCAGTTACCTTTTTCCTTGAGTTTCTTTTTCCATGCACGCGACTGCATCGAAGAGAAGATCCTGCAGGAGCTGACGCCCAATTATTCCCTCAGCCTGAAGCCTCTGTGGGAGTGACGGGTAACAGCGGGAGGGAGAACACAATGACATTCAGAGATCTATGTTGCTTTTTTTTGTGATTTATGTGATTTTTTTCAGTGATTTATGTTACTGATGTTGTTAATGAAGGTTTATTTGTCAAGACTTCATTACTTCAAACAGGCTGAAAAAGAAGGTGACTTTGATGTTACCATAGCAACAGAGAGATGAACTGTTACAATGTCATTGTAAATCGAGTCATTTATCACCCTCTAAAAGTTGGGGAGTTAAAGGAAGCTTATGTTTGTCAGAGGTGTATCTAAATGAAGTCTGTGAACTAAGTCGGTAAAGTAAATGAATAAATGATAACTACGGATGCCAATTAAAAAATAAAAATGCATTCAGATCAATAGTTTATTATACCTGGTGGACCACCAGGATCTCTTGAAGGTTTGGGTAAGTTGGAGGCCTTGTGCACGCTGACTCCAGCTCCAGCTTGTTCTGGATAGATTTAAGCTTCTGGCACTTCTCCTCAAAGGTCTGGGAGTGCTGGTGCTCGGCGTGCAACTCTCTGCACAAAAATCCAAGAGAGGGGAAATTTCTCCTTTCAGTTTATGTTTCCAAATTTAAGCTTCAGTTAACTCCATTAAAAATGCATAATCTTTGGACAACATGGCACAGAGAAAAAGTATCTGGTTCTAGTATTTTACATTAATGTAAAGAAAGCTGATTTTGTAAAATAATGTGATGTGGTAAAGTAATGACGGAGGACGGAAGCTTTCAGATTTTCAGGCTCATTACTGCTCTTTACTCGTTTTGATGATAAGTTGAACCTTCTCACCTGTTTACGTCTGACACCTGAGTCATGCTCTCCACCCACCGCCTGCAGAGCGTCTGCAGTCTCTCCATCTCACTGCTGCTGAGCATCACGTAGTCACTCATCCCTTTAACGTCAACCAGGGAAGGCACCAGCTCACTCAGCTCGAAAAGAACATGCTGCAAAATCAAAACACAATAAACATAAAAGTACAGTTTTAGTATAATTAGGATAGTTTTCTTTCATTGAAATTCCACCGCTCCAGTTGTGACTAACCTGGACAGAGTCTGCGTCACACACGCAGGTCTTGAGTTTATGTAGCAGGCTCTGCAGGTGTTTTTCAAGGACCTCCAGTCGGGTAGAAAATAAAGTCTGTGTTTCCAAATCCTCCTGTTCAAATAGGAATTTAACTGACTTCATAATAACCTGAGTTTATGAAGATTAAGTTAAACCAAAGTCCTGGGAAATTATTCTTCATCCACAAAACACTCTAAAAGTTTCTTTCTTCAGTATGCAACAACCACAACCTGTAAAATCCTCCAAACTAATTCTCCTACCTGGAGACGCTTCTTTCTCGCTGACAGTGTGAGGTTCAGCACCAGGACGTCACGTGACAGCAGTCTAGTTTCTGACTGTACTAAATTTGCAGCCAGCGGCTCCAACTGTCCGGTAAGAGGTTTGGATGCCGCCAACACGTCTCCCACACTGCTTTGAAGTTCTTCAGCGGCATCTAACAGCTCCTGGTGTCAGAAAAAAAACACATTTTTTCATTCATTTTTCCCTTTCTAATGATTTTTGTAAGCATGTTTGTTCATAAGATGAGATGAAAGTCTGAGTGTTTTCAGTTTTCCTCATGTTCCAGCTGTTTTGAACGATTGTATTTTATGCTTCTTTAGAATAAAAATTTAAAAAATAGACATAAAAATGTTTACATCTATGTTTGAAAAGGGAGGAAATGAAAAAAAAAAAAGCTTTTTAGAGCCCAGAGTTTGTTTTTCTGTACGACCAACCAAACAACACGTCATTTGGACTGCACATTAAGAGGAGAGGAGTTCAGGTGCACAAACTCAGAGCAGCATTTGGCTGAATTTTCTGCCCACATACACACATCTGCTCCATTCCTGGAATAGAAGAGCAGTCATTGAGAAAAATATTTAATCAAATTGCAAACGTAATGCATGGAGCCTCTGAACCTGCAGCAGGAACAGGGTGAGTCAGGCAGGGAATTTAATGAGTACGGCAACAATGAAAAACAAGGTCCACCAGACTGCTCCTGCGTCCTCTGGGCAACATCAGCACAGGTTTGTTTTCTTATCTGTTGGCAAAATTACGTGCATACTGTTCTCTCTGAAATGCCCTTTAACTTCCTAGAACTCGTTTCAACTGAACCACTGAACAAGGACACACACCAACAACTTTTACAACTTTGACATTTTAAAAACCAACCAGAGTCAATTCTAAAGCAAAATTAGAAACTAACTTTATTATTAAAAAAAAAAAAAGTGGAATCATCAATCTTGCAGGATGATGTTACAGCTGGTCTGTTGCACCAAATAAAAAAACAAATATGACTCGAAAGTATTTCAGACTGAAAAGATTCTAAATTGTCTTCATTGTAAAATTACAGCTTTGCAATCTGGTATTGTCAAACACATCTTAAAAACCATTAGATAAAACATCCTTTTTTGTTTTAGATCAGTTAGACAAAAAAACTGAATCATAAATTAAAAAAAAAGAAGTAATTGCTAGTCCTACTACTGATTGAGAAAGCAGTTGTCAGATCAGTTTTGCAGGATGAAACCTGCTCTTTTTTTTTCCGTTTCCTTCCTAAATCTTCGGTTAAATTTGCATCCACTGTTTGCTGGCCTTATTGTTGCAGCTGGTACGTTTCTCTGGATGATACGTTTTCACAGTCTTTGCCATGTGTCATGATGCATGTTCATTCTGCAAAATAAATGCATTATCACCAAGCCTGATGGACTCGGCAAAGTGTCCAAAATGAACTTTTGCATTTACTGTAAAGTGTTTGACACACCCCTGGTCCTCGACATGCAAGCCCATGTCACAGATGACTGCAGAAATGTTTTCTTTGTTCTTGATGCAGTCATCTTTATGTGTTGCGTTGGAGCTAAACTAAACAAGGAATTGTGTAAAATCACCACCCAAGTCTTTGAATTACCACTAAATATCCCTTTTTATTCAATCATTCACACCACATGAATGTTTCTCTTTAGCCCACTGGAACCTTGTATCCTTCTGTAAAATAATGTGATGTAATAAAGAAATGCTTTTATTAGATTTTAATAAAGGTTTCATTTTGTGTTTCTATATGTAAATTCCAATCTTTCTCCAATCCTTTTCCTACTATTTGAACTACAGTTACAGTTTCAGCTGATTTATTACAGCTCAAATACTAACTAACGGTATCTGTCTATTTGTTTTAAATATCTTTTGCTATGCCTTTTCTATTTTCTGTTTCAATACATCCGTGTTCTTCTTGGACTGTGGGCTTCTCTTTTAATAAACTTCCCGTTTTGTTTGTATTTGACACAGCTGACAGGGAACAACCAACAGCGTTTGCCAGTCGGCTGAATTACCTCCGAAGAGTTTTATTTCCTTTTCCTTTGTTTAAACTGACATCTCTCGTGTTGCAGCTGTGTTTCACATTAATCAGCCAGATACAGTAAATTATTGATAACCTACGTATTTACAGGTTGCTGCCAGTGTTCAATAATATTGAGACGTGAAGCAGACAATTTCTGCTAACAAAAAGAAACCACTGAACTTTTAAACCCACTTCCACTCTTGAGCTTAATAATCTGTCTCTCCCGAAAGTCTCAAGCTCACCTCGATGGAGGAAACCGTAGCTTTCTCAGGTGAAAGTGAACTTGACAGCCTCTCCCACTCATGCCACAGGTGTCGCAGGCGAAGCGAGCAGCTATCAGAGAGGCGGGTGTACTCGCTCCAGAGGGAAAGTGTCCTTGTACTCTTCAGGTGCTCCTCGTTTATCTCCTCCACCGTGTCCTTCCACCTGAGAAGGCCACATTAGAAAAATACTCCATAATTGTAATGCATGTACATCAAGGCTACCACCGTCTGATTAGGCTGTAATAATTCTAAGAATAACATGTATGTAGCATGAGTCCAGTTTACAGTGAGCAAAGGTTAAACAGTACAAACATGAATGTATTTTTTCACCACCGACCGTTTCCGTTCTTCTTCGACTTGGTCACCGAGTGGCTGTGCAGCTCCACGAGGGAAACTCTCCACAAGTCTCTGGTAGGATTTGTCCACAGTTGTCCAAAGTGCTTCTCCCTCCGTGGCCTTCGCCTGCAAATCCTGTGTAAAGAAAAGCACTTTTCTTCATATTTGTCCCTCGGAAGTACATTCACCTCCCTGAAAACAGAACACAAACTAAAAAGAAGTGGCAGCCAGAGGGGTTTGAGTGCTCACACTTTTACTGAACCTCTGACAGGCATGTCATCAACTGCACACAGTCAGGGGCTGCAGTTCCACAGGAACACAAAAGACTATTTAGCATTTTCTAAATAGTAACTATAAAAGTGGTCAGACTTTGACTGAACTTTCTTTAAGAGCTAATATTTCCGTCAGAGCAGAGGTAATTATGATAAAATGCAAATGCTCAGTTTTGTAGTGTTTACGTGCACGGAGCGATCCTGGATGTTACTCGCCTGGAGGAGGTTTGAGTATCCGTCGGCCTGCTTTACTGAGAAGACAGGAGCTTTGTGATGCTGCAGGGCACAGCTCATCCTAGTGGTCTGCAGAGCGACGTCCCTCAGATCTTTGTAGAAACAGGTCCACTCCTCAACAGTCTTTCGAAGGGCTTGTCCCAGAGTTTCAATCTGCATGTTGCCAGGAGGAAAATGCTGTGTTGATTTACCATCAAGAGCATCTGACAGGATCAAGTTTAGGATCTGGATCTGTGCAATTTTTTTTTTTTTGGTATTATTATTGGAGTGTTTCATTGCATAATTTATCTGACATATCTGCAGAATATTGGATTTACAACTCTTAATACCATTTCTTCTGGCCTTGACATTTTATGCCTGTGAACATAGTAAGAGATGTGCTTTTACCTGTTGACTGAAATCCTCACAAGCATGAATAACACGCTCTGTTTGATCAAAGAAGGCAACATCACTTGGGCGTTGCCCTTCCTTATCATCATAAACTCTTCTGGTCTTCAACTCCTGTAAAGTTGTAAAAACTTCCTTCGCTTTGCACACAATGGCCTGGAAGACATATAGCAGTCTCAGATCAGCGGCAAGTATACATCATAACCCTGCACGATGTGCACTGATCTATTTGCTTCCCGTTTCCATACCTCCTGCTCCAGAAGAGCCTTACAGGCCAGAGTTTGACTGGTTGTTGGCTGTTTCCACTGATTCAGCTGCTTTTTCTGCTGCTCTATCCAACCGCGAAGACTCTGCAGTTGTCTCTCTCGCTGTGTACAAGCGTGATGGATCTGTTCAACTTCACGAATCTGAGCACATGGAGACAAAAAGAAACTGATTCATGGGAGCCATAAAAGCCATGAAAATAAATGTTTTCATCGTCCATTTGGGATGAAACAACAAGTTTCCACTTTTATGGCCATGCACAGAACCAAGTTAATGGTTTCTTTTCTTTGCCCAGGATGAATACAAACCATTTGTTACTATTTGGTTTATATAACATATTTACGGCATGCTTTAGATACTTTTCCTTCCTTGATCATCTGCCTTAAAAATGAATCATTTATTTCCCCTAATACTTTGACGCTATTTGTTAGAGCTCATGAATCTGTTGAAATGAAACCATTTTTTTTTAGGTTTAATTGGTTATTATAATATTGAACAGAGATGTGAGAGGGGTCACGGTTGATTCACTCAGCTTCAGTGTGGACAAAGACCTGAGTGTCCAGATCCCTCTGCAGCAGCAGCCACTGCAGTCTGACGGCACCGAGTTTCTCTGCGAACATTGTTTGTTCCGAACGGAGCGCCTGGATTTCTGCTCCCGCCACCTGACGCCCCGGCTGAGACAGGACATCAAGGAGCAGCTGACCGCTGGCCACAGCTGTCTTTAACACCTGGAAAACAGCGTTACATGTGAATAAAACCACTCAAATAGTTACAAAAACATCAAAACCATGCAACATGCCTCACATAATCTGCATACAGTAAACCTGTTGTAACAAAGGTACCTCAACTCTGCCACTTGGTTTGTTTTGTCAAACATACTATAATTCTTGCATTACTTTTAAAATTGATATTTATAAAGAAAAAAAAAAACATCAATACTTTATGGGTAATGAAATTTGTAAAATACTGGATTGCTTTTTGTACAGCAGTTCATTTATTTTGTGACTCACTGCTGTCTTTACATGAAATGAAAGCAAAACAAGTTGTGGAAACAACAATATAACACTCCTGATTTTAACCTTTTTAAAAATGAAGAAATGCTTAATTTCTCTCTCGAAACTTCCACTTATTGGTTGGGAAAACTCACTTGGGAAGCCGTATACAAGGCAGTGGTCTTGGGATGAAACAGACAACGTGTATTGTGCTTTGACTTTTTTTTTTTTTTTTAAACTTGGCAACAGCATTATGAGGACAGGAAAACAGAAAAAAAGCTTTAACTCTCAGGTTATAATCATTTGGATATCCTTATCGTAATTGTCTCAGCAGGCAATACACCAACACCATGAGAACGGTGACATTACGTTTTACTTGTAACAACTGTGGACAAGCAGAACAGCAATATGCAGATGTGTGTGTGTGTGTGTGCATGTGCTTTCTGCACTACAATTATAATAGGCCTCTGCCTAAAATATTCTTGGATTACACTAATACAACCATCATCATCTTCCTGTTTGCCACTCTGGAGAAGATGCCTTTAAGCTCGAGTGTGTGGTAGTTTCCCGTGGTGTGTCATCCCAAAGTTATTCTACCAACTACTGGTTTGGCACACACACTAGAGTGTTTTCAGTCATTTTTTTGGCACACGGGGTCGTTCTCGTGCCATTGTCATGCAAATATGTGGAATCTTTTGAAAATGTAAAATAAATAATTTTCCATTTTCAGCTGAACCATTGTAGGATAAATTTAAACACACTCAGATGAAAACCTTTTATTTAAACCATTTTTTAAAAAATGCTTAAAAAGGCACAGCAGGTCAAGTTAGATGTGGTAGACATACAAGTACCTGGTACTGCTGCAGTACTTTGGTAATATGCTCTGTGCTTTCAGCATTGAGGACCTTCTCCTTCTCCCGGTTCAGCTGAGCCTCTATTTTTTCCCACCTGTCCTCCAGCTCAGACAGCAATTTGAGTGGTGGTTGTCCTGCCAGCGGTTCCTAATGGACATGATTCAGCAGATAAGAAAGGGAGAATCACTTTACATGTCTGACGTCTCAGTTCTTTTAATTACCATCCTCTCCCTTTATCAAGCGTGGTAGTCATACATGAAACATCTACTCTGTTCCAGTGAGAAATGTGTGTGTATCCACGTTCATAAATCTTTCTTTAGAAGATAAAAATCTTTTCATCATCTGCTGAGGTGGTTGCCAAATTCTGAAGACATCTAACAAAACCTCCTGCAAGACAAAACTGGCAAAATCAGTTTAATAATAAAGAAGCCAAATATCTGTTTCCCTTCACTGGTGATAAATAGAGAGAAAATTAAGCATGACCTAACTCTCGATTCCTCCCTATGTTCAATCATCCCAAAATAATCTTTAGCAGGGTTTGAGCTCTGTTTCACCAGATGGAGATTTCCCAAGGCCTCATTATCTTTGAAAACAAACAGCACTTACATCAAATTTGAAAGAAAGCCACTAAAACATTTGAGATTACCATAAGGGATGTATTTTGTACAAACTATTAATGTTGCAGGTAGGGTTAAAACCTTTAATTTCTCAAGCTGACTGTGAAAAAATTACAGTAGAGCACCTGCTGCAGCTGCCCTTGTATCCTGGACAGGTCAGAAGTCATCTGGCTCCAGCTGACCTCCAGCTGGTGGAGCTTGGATCTCAGCTCGGGGCAGTCAGGTTCCCTCAGGTGGAGGAGCCGAGTGGCGTGCTTGGACACGGATGCTCTCAGCGCAGACATGGCTTCCATCTCCATGGAGAAGTCCTGGCAGGAACAGATAAGAGGACAAGCCCATGCTAGAGGTTCGCTAGAGTTTATACATTTATTGAGCTCAACTTGAAATGTGAAACAAAAGAATTTTTTTTTTGGTTGAAAGCATAATATGTTTGGGTGTACGAAGTGTCTACCAATCAAAAAACTGAGCTAACACAACCATGACACTTTGACAGAGGCCACTTAATCAGAAAAGTATTTGAACAGAATTATCATCTTTAACCCCCCTCACTTTCAAAACTTTGCTTGGTTAGCTCTATCTCTGAAACAGGTAGCGCAAAGCTGTGATATCAGTTACAAAACAGGCACACCTGTTCCCTCACTGAAGAAACGGTGGAGTGGAATTAAAAAGCTGCAGCCTGCCCTTGTACCAGGCGCTCTGAACATATGTGTAAAGATGTGATTGAGAACAGAGCTTTTGTACAGTATCTCTGTGGTATTTTGACCAAAACATGACACAGAAACTTCACACTTCAAGAAACTCTGTAAATTTTGAAAAAATGGCTTTATGTCTCCTATAAGGTTGCAGATTACTATAAAGTCAGGAGTGAGTACAGACACGTCCATCTGTCTATCATAATGTGTCTTTAGTGCTACAGTGTTACTTCACTTTAGTTTTTATCAATGGAGTACAGGTTTATGGAGGTATTTGACTTTCTTTCATAATTTTGCCCACTAGGACTAAAGCTAAAATCAAGTATGCAGGCTGCAGATTACTATTCATTATTTCATGATAAGATTATGAAATATTATTTTTTTTCCTCTGATGTGGAAAACTGAGACTGTCTACACTGACCACACACAATTACAGTAGTTTTCTATGGTGTTTTAAAGAAAAATATTTTATAGTGACAAAGATTCTTGGGAATTCCAATCCCAGATCAGGCAAACTCTTTTTAAGTTCTTATTTTATCAAGTCGAAGGGCATCTGTTGAGAAGAAAGGAGAACCTCACCAGCAGCTTCACCAAACTGCTCTGAACCGTCTCCTGACTCAGGTCAGAGGAATCTGCCAGACCTGACAAGGCCTTCAGGTGTTCACGGGCATCAAGCAACCATTCGCTGACCGAGCCAAAGTCGGCCTGGAATCTGTGGGGAGGACGAGAAAAACCGATGCATCAGTCAGTGGGGCAGAACAAGACTGTAGTCTCACACAGCAGTGTGAGGTCAGGATTTCGGCACAGGCCCAGGAGCGATAACGAAGGCCGCAGATCAGTGGCATGTGCTTTTTCTTTTTATATTTTACTCTACTGAAGTCAATAAAATTACAGTAAACTGCTGTCTTTCAGTTGCTGTAAATGAGTGAATTTCATCAAGAACACGATTGGAAATTTAGCCCCCATGCGTGTTTTTCTAGTCGATTCCTGTGTGGAAACGGAGTCCATTTTTTTCCTCAGATTGATGTACTAAATCCTGGGGAACATTTCTGGGCATGCTTCAAGAACCTAATGGAGCAGAATCCTTAAAATCGTTCCAAATTGTTTTATTCAGGCTGTGTAAAAGTCGTAATTTTTATGTATCCTCGGTTTACAGTCATGACTTAAGGTTACTGCTCTTCAAGCTGCAGAGCTATTTGGCTGCAAATTCTGGACACATCTCACAAACTGTTATTAAAGATGTCGTCAGTGTTTTTCTTTTTGGGTTTCTTTCTTCATAACTTCTTTTATAAAAGCTTTTTTAACATCTGGAGTCAAAAGTAACTTTGGCATCAGAATTTTACTCTGGTTAAAAATTACTGATATTCTTGTTCCAGAAAACAATCTCTGTGCTCAGGTAATAATTCAACCTGTCAGGCCTCTGCTTGTAGGTAATGCAGATCAAAATGATCTCTCTCTGTTTTTCATATAAACAGATGTCAAAGATTAGTACTTCTGACCCTAGCTCACCTGCACTTGATGTCCTGGATCTCGTTGCACCGCTGGATCTCCTGTTGTGTCCGTCTGTAAGCGCCCCTCCACCGAAGCTCCAGAGCGCCTCCTGCCTGACTCACTGAGGCTGCAAAGCTCGGCTCATCCTGCAGCATCTTCTCCTGATCCAGGAGCAGTCCTAACACGGTCCTGCTCTCATCCAGCCGGACCAGTGATTGCTGAGCGACAATTACAGTCATCAGGACTTAAGCTGCTCTCACACAAACTTTTCAGAACAATCTCCAATAAACAGAAAATTACTTAAAGGCCGTTGTACAGTGGATGTAAAAAAAAAACTGACGACAGTGAAGAAAGAAGATAAGCTCATTTAAAAAAAACATTTTTTAAAAATCAGAAAAAAATACATGTAGAAAATAAAGAAAGAAATAAAAGCAGATTTTCCTGATGCCTCAGTGTCATAAATAAAACCACCTAATCTGCTTCGGTAACAATGGCCTTCATCTCTTTATAAACATATTTGATCTCCTTCTCATTTCTAAGACAGTCCTAAAATCTTTTTATTTATGAGCCCATAAATGAACTGTAAACCTCTGAAGGCTAAAATAAACACATCCAGCAGGACATTCATGCTGGCCTTCATCTTTTGATGGGCGTATACACCAACATAAAGAAATCAGCTATTTACACATACAGATTATAATTTCAATATGAAAAGAACAAAATTTACAAACCTCAAAACCAAAAACGAGATTTCAGAGAAAAGAATTTAACTATTTTTTGAAATTCTCCTTTTTACTCATTACTTCCCCAGAATATATTTTCTATAATATTAAAGGTGTTCTGTTGCTTTGCTTAACACAATTTTATGTTTGAAAAATAACTTTGTTGTGTTTTTGGAGGAGTTGCGAGTGTTTCGCCTTTTATACCTTGGGCTGCGTCGGGGGAAACCTATAAGCAGCGAAACAAGTCAAACAGAGAAGAAATGAAAGTAAATGTGTCAGGATGTACCTCACAAGCGGCTAGTCGTTGTTTCACCAGCTCCTCGTCGTCGTCTCCCCTTGGGTCCCCGCTGCTGATGAAGGCTTCACATTCATCCAGCAGCCTAGTGAGTCGCCCGCAATAATCCTCCCAGCAGGTCCATCCCTACAGCAGAGCCAGCCATAAAACTATACATCTATTCCATCTTTTGATCTGCCAACAGCAGATGTTAAACACACACACACACACACACACACACACACACACACACACACACACACACACACACACACACACACACACACAC
>JAOWBL010000017.1:10775786-10810938 GCA_028564865.1 Zenarchopterus dispar | reverse complement strand
TAACCCTAACCCATTGTCTCGTCCCAACTTATCTGTGACGTGTTGCATCACATTCTGAATCACCTTATTCTTTCTTGATCGATTATATTCCCTCAGTTCAAGCATGTTTATATATTTTCAATGTCCTGTTGTGTTTTTCAGATTTATAGCTCATTGGGTTCCCTTTATTTTTACACTTTACACAATATCCCAACTGTATTGATATCAAGCTTGTAGTAGCTTGGTGATGTGGTGCCACATGTCTGCTCTGGTGTCTGTTAACAACATTTAGATTTTCATTTCTAAATAAATAATTCTCCAGAGTCTCCAGGACTGAGCAGCAGTTTGTTTGGTTTATTTTGGTGGTAAACCCTGTTTCATTTCAAATCCATTCTTAGTTTGTGCCAGTTTTCAGTGTAAGGGAGGTGGTGTGCTGTTTTGAAAAGTAGCTCTCATTTGCGTTGTGGGATGGATGGATGGAAGTTCCGTATCCTGAGGACTCTGTTTCAGTTAGACGAAGGAGGGAGGTTCTGGTGGTGGATTTGGTATTCTGCTCAGCATCTGTCTTTCCTGTAAACACCCAACACTTTGACATTGTGAGAAAAAGGCAGTCCCTTCAAGGTTTGCCGTTTTTCAGTTGCAACTCAGTGAAATGGTAAACATGGTTAGTGCAAGCAAATGTGTGCTTGTGTGCTTACAGTTTTTTTTTTCATTCTATAAATGTCTCTTTGCATCATAAAAAAGTGGCAGAAACCCAAAAATATTATTAGCTTTAACAACCCAAAGTCTGCAAGATTTACAGACAGAGGAGAGGATGAGAAAAGGAAAGAGAGGGTCAAAGACAGAGAGTTGTGTGAGGGTCTCCATGGTGATGTATCTCTGCTCAGCCTGAGAATGGGGGTCTTTTATTGGTTGCCATGCCAACCATGTTGACTGACGATGTGCTTAGAGTTGGTGCCAGGTCATAGGTCAGCTAGGTGTCTTTGTATTTTCCTCGTCCAAACAGTGTCATCTGCAGACGTATTTGTTTCTATAGTGATAATATTGGCAAGATGAAAAAAAAACTTCGGTTCTCTGATTTTTTTTCTTTTGCTCCCTTCTCTCCCTGTCTCTGATTTTTTTTTTCCTACCTTCTTGTCACCACTTTCTCTTTCCCATGGCTTACCCCCCACTCCCCCTCTTCTTCTATCCTTTACAACTTGCTGGCCATTCTCCTTCATTCATCTTTCCTCCTCAATCAACCTTGTCATCTCTGTAGGCAAGTTCAAGTTGCTGGACGAAGACCGGGATGTCAGTGATCCAGTCCAGTACTTCTCCAGTGTAGAGGAAGTTGCTGGAGTCTTCCCAGACCGTGTCTTTGTCATCGAGACAATCACTTTCAGTGTCAAGGTTGGAAACATTTGCTTCCTGAAAGGCAAACCTGTAACATATCTCCTGACAACTACAAGTCATTTTGTAGTATAGCACATGCTGTCTGTACTGTCTTTCTGTCATGTAGTGTCACATGTACATTTTAAAAGGATGTGTGCGCGTGTGTGTCCAGGTGGTTTCAGGGGAGTTCAGTGAAGACAGTGAGCCATACAGCTTCACTCTGCAGGCTGGAGATGAGCTGTCCCTCATGGGGAAGGCAGAGCTTCTTTGTGCCACTTCTCCAAAGGAAAAGACAGGACTGGGTGCACTCCTGAGGCGCCTGGGAAAGACTCCCAGAAGTAAGCCAGGTCAAATTAAAGAGTTCTGACACTTAGTATATCATGTGCACAAAAAGTGCTGTTTTTTTATAAACTATATAATTTTTGTTTGTTTGTTTGTTTTATAAAAATTACAACATCAACAAAAGAAAAACCCACTGGAAAATCTCTTAAATAATTATATAAATTGGCAACATGTTGGTAAATCACTTTACCAAGTGCTTTACAGAGGTACTCTAAAACAAGCCTTCGGTGTCATATTTTTATCCTCTAAAATCATGTCTTATTTCCTTTCTGCTCACTAAAACAGAACAGTACAATATTTCACTTTCATTTCAGTTCGGCTCGATTCAGTTTATTTGTTTTGCACCAATTCACAACAAAAATTATTTCGAGCTACCTCTGCTGAGGATGTGCACAGATTATAAAGATCCAAATAATGAACAACATGCTGATCAATTATCCTCTATTGCTTCTAGCTCTCTCTGGTGACTTTGAGCAACTGGATGTGCAAAAGTTTAATTAAATAAAAGACTAATGTGGTCATTCTTACTGCTTTGTTAAGTCTAGTATTTTGTTAATCTACCTTGCTTTCTCTGTCTCTTCAGGTAAAACTCCTTGCCTGGTGTGTATGAACCACCGCACAAATCAGAGTGTCAGCTTGCCCTTTGGCTGCCGTGGACGCTTTTGCACACGCTCCCCCCTGGAGCAAGGCATGCTGGGAGGGGAGCACACGGTACGCAGTATAATTGAAAGAGTTCGCCTGCCCGTCAATGTGTTCGTGCCATCACGGCCACCACGGAACCCCTACGATCGCCATGTGGTGCGAGAGGGTCACCGCTATAAGTTGCTGAACATCGTCAGCAAGACGGTTGTGCTCTGTATGGTACTCCGCCGGCAGGAAGTCTCCCCTTCTCACTTCTTGTTGCTACGCTGTATGCCCTCTTTTAACGTGGCTGAGGCTTCTGTTCATACTGCAGCACTGGAGAGCCTGTTTCTGCGACATGCCTTCGACCCAGACGCCTACTCTCGTGCTGTTAGAGAAACCCGGCCCGAGTTGGAGTGTATGACCGAGGAGTGTGTGAGCCCACGACGCTCACGACTGTGTGTGTCTGGTCAGGACTCGCTGGCACCGGCACTGCAGCGCCTCTCAATGTGTGGGTATGTCGGTGGGGTTTCGGAAAGCATCTCACAGCGCTGCCAGGACTCTTTTGGAGAACGCCTGGGGGAGGGACCAGGTGAGGACAGGGAGTATGTGACTCCCGAGTGGACTGAGAATGAAATGAGGACCAGTGAGGAAATCCCTTACGAGGAACTCTGGACTAATCAGACTGCAGAGGGCTTGGGAAAGGAGCCCAACCTTATATCCTTCCATTCGTCTTCCTCATTGGATGGTTCTCTTGGCACTATGGTAACAAAAGTGTCTACCCCACCACCGGTACCTCCGAAATCTGATGCTGTGAGTTTCAGTTCTCAACTACTGTCCCTTTCTTCATTCCTTTTTTTCTCATCCTTCTTTTTTGTCCACAAGATCCTCTTGCTTTTAAAAGTCTGAGCATCATGCTTGAATTATTCATACATAACAGCTATTAAACCTCACTGACACACTCACAAACACATGCCGGCTTCCTGGAAAGGCTGCTTTACATTCTAACTATGGAGATGACACACAAACAACTACAGTGGAGTGACACATTCAAAGAAAAATAAACACCTGCAAATATTTTAATGAGGTTTTGAGTCTCTTCAACTCTTGTGTAGGTTTGAGGGTTCTTTAAAAGTGTTTTTCCCTCATTCCATATTGGTTCAAAATCTCCTGAAGCTGTTTAGCTGCCCTGAGATATGGAGAATCAAATACCAAAGTCTTCAAAGTTGAAGGCTTTGGTATTTGATTCTCATCTTTACACTCTCATCAGTCCTCTCTCATCAAGAAGTGCTTCATCATAGATAAGGGGAGGATCACTATGAAAAGAGCATTTGCTTGTAGTTCCCCCTCCACCCCACCCACCACCACAGTGTTTTCTACTACATGCTACAGTGGTCAGACAGGTAGTAATTTAAAACTGAAAATGATAAATATTGAGTGGTTACACGGTTACTTTTGTGAAATATGACAGTTTTGATGTGTGCAGAAAGGTTTTAGAATATTTTTTCTCATCTCATAGTGCAATACACTCATAGCCATATTAATAGATGTACTTATTTTGCTGCTATTTAAGCAGATATCTAATCAGCTACTGACATGGCAATACCTCAGTGCATTTAAGCAGGTAGATATGTCACAATAAGGAAAAAAATATTTTAAGTAGCTTTGAATGTGACATGGTTCATAAAGGTAGTCAGTCTTGAGTATTTCAGAAACTCCTGATCTTCTGGAGTTTTAATGTACATTCATCTTTAAGGTTCATATAGAATGGTCTGAAAAAGAGAAAATATTCAGTGAGCAACAGTATTTTTGTTTGTTTGTTTCTTTTTGGGGGGACAGAAATGCCTGGTTGATGCCAGAGCAGATTGGCCCTAGCAGACAGAAAATCAACAGTAACTCAAATAACCACCTGTTATAGCCAAGATATACAAATGAGCATATCTAATCACAAAACACATCAAACCTGCAGCAGCAGAAGACCAACTGGTGTGGGGTGACTTCCTCTGACCTCTGGCATCAACAAGGCTTTTCTCCTCAGAGAAGTGTTGCTCACTGGATAGCTTCTCTTTTTCAAACCACTGTTTCTTATGTTTTATTTAAATCCAGAGATGGAATTTTTCTTAAATAAAATCATCTCCAAACAAAATGCTTTTAAGTAGTAAATAGTGAGGTCAGGGTAATAGCAAGTTGCTTTTGTTGTGGAGTTGTTCCCTAGGATCAGTGTTTACATGTTGGTGTTTATGATGTTTGCAAGGGTACATTATCATGCTTTTGGTTTGCTTACTTAGCTTTTTTTTTCTTTCACAGTGGTTTGTGGGGGTGTAGACATCATCTTAGCAGCTGGATTATAGCCTGCCACACAGCCATCTTCATTCCCTGATATTTAGCCTGCCAACACATGGTTTGCGTGTGTGTTTGTGAAGCTTCTGAACTGGGAGGGAGTTTGTTTGAGATGTAAAGGTCACAAACGTTGACATTTACAAAGCAGATCACACACACTCACATGAAGCCTCCTGAGAAGTCAGGCTTTAGGTCGTAACTTTTTTGCTGATGCTTGCTTGTTATTGTTGTGAATGTGTTTGTTTCTGTGTAGGTGAGAGAGGAGTGTCGTTACTTGATTGCCCCTCCGGTGCCCCCTCGCTGCTCGAAAGGAGGCTCCATCTCCAGTCCAGCTCCCAGCCCTCCTGTTCCGCCTCGTTTCCCCAAAACCTCTGTCTCGCCAAGACCAAACCTGTCGTTCTACTCCTCTGGACTGCATGACAGGTGTGGTATAGTTCCTCTTTCACTCAAACAAGTGAAAAAAACAACCAAAACTTTAGCTGTTCACTTCTAATTTGGAGGAAGGGACAAAGAATTGCAGTTCTTTTATAATAGGCGCTTGTATTACAGGCTGCAAATACACCAAAAAAAAAAAAAATCCAAGTGAGATGGTGGCAGCGTCTGAAGTAGCCAGATCAGCAGTTTGGTAGATATTAATGGTTCCATTGCTAGAAGGATTTCCCGGGAGGCTGGTCAATTAGTTCCCAGCACGTATCAGAGTACCCTAGGGCAGGTCACTGAACCCCATATTGCCCCCAGATATGGTCATCGGGGTGTGATTATTGAAACAAAGCGTTATATACCGTGTATTATAAAGTACTAAGTGAGATTAAAACCTTAGAACTTAGATAAGAAGGTGCTATATATAAGTCCACACCATTGACTGACTGAAGAAATCTACTGTGAACTCAGCAGCATAAAGAAGCCTGGATGTCTGTAGGAAACAATAGAGGTGCATGATCTTAGGTTTCCATGGTAATGAAAAAAGGTTCAGAGCAGCTCATGATCATTTTAAAACTTGCAGGGATAAACAGTCTGCTCAGGTTCAGTTAAATACAGAAAAGCAGATTAGAGAACATTTCAAAGAACAGAAGGAAAGCGGCCCAAAGCGATCTGAACAAGAAATCCAGAATTCTTTGAAGGTGAAGGAGTAGAATATTTCCCAACAGAATAATTTCATTCTAATTGTACCTCGTTTTATTCTCTGAAGACAGATAATGACTTACACCGGAAGAAGTATTGTAATCACAGCCTAAATAAGATATATAATGTCATTTTCTCTTGCTCTCTCCTAGCTGCTCGCCCTCTCCAGACGCTACCCTCTACTGTTACCCATGCTCCTGGGCCGACTGCCCTGCTCCCAATCCAGCCAGTCCTGAGCCCGTCTCTGCCATCCCTGCAGAAAGCACACTCAGCCCTCAGCCTGCACAGGCCACCTGGGCTGAACCGTGGGTAGATTCCTTCACTCCCTCTGGACCCAAACTCAGGCCACCGCCCCCACAGAGTCGATTTGCTCCCTTCGGTGCATTGAACCCCTTCAACCGTCAGTCCCCATGCCCATCTCCTGAGCCTACGGCCACTCCCACAACAGATTCTTCCAGAGGCGCAGAAGGTGGTGGGACATCCGCAGGGGTCACTGAGGGATCACCTCAGCCAGCAGACCCCACCTGGCGGCCCCCTGCTGACCTGTCGGCGCTGTCTCTGGAGGAGGTGTCTGCATGCCTGCGGTTCATTGGCCTACCAGAGGCGGCGGTGGCCGTGTTCCAGAGGGAGCGAATAGATGGCAGCCTCCTGGTGCAGCTGACTGAGGACATTCTGTCACATGATTTCCACCTGAGCCGACTTCATGTGACTAAAATCACACAATTCATACAGGGCTGGAGGCCTAAAATCTAACAGTGTCCTGATGATGTGCCTGTTGGCTACTGAGCCTCCATCTGAATGTGCCTTTCACTGTGACCTACTGGCTGCTGAGCCCCACTCACTGAAGCAGAAGGAAACCACTCCACACGGTGGTCAAACTGTAGAACTGACGCTTGACATGCTGACTGCATATTTCCAGTCTGAATCGCAGACTGGAACAAGTTTACTAACAGTGACTCCAACAGAGAAAGTGCCCCCTTTCAGTTTCTTTTCGGGAGCCAACCACAGTTCATTTTCATGCAGCACAGACCTGCAGCAGAGAGGTTTTAGAAACCTATGCAGACCTGTCGTTATTTCGCATAAAATCTTTTATCAGGTGAAAACTTTCCTTCATTTCAAATGAATAATATTTCAGAAAATGAGCAGAATTTTAGAAGTGTTTAGGTGTTTTATTATTTGCACCATAAAAGGTGCTCGATGGCTTTTAACATAAGGTACAATGAGACCTTTGTTGCTGGCCAGATGGCCAGTAAGAACACAGTTGTAACACCCTGATCCTGTCCCCTTCACTGGGGTCTTGCACAATCTTCGTCAGCTGTTTTACAAGTCGTTAAAGCTAAGAATTAGCTACTTATTTAAGGATTAACAAAATTAAAGATGAAGCCTGTCTGACAGTAAATTTAAAGATCGAGTATAAACTTCACATGAATACAGGGTTGTGTAGTCAGCCCACCTTTGGAAAAGTGTTTCTTTGTTTGTTCTACGTTATTCCCTTTTTTAGGTTGAAGGCATAAATAATGTGTTGACATGAAGTAATAAGATTCTGAACTGCTTCAGAAAGAGATTTCTTTTCATGTACCTCAGATTGTTTACTCAGAATCAGACATGCTTGATTTAGACATACATAAAAGTAAACGTTATCATATACTCAGTATTCTTTTTATTTCATTCATACCAAAATATGAGGAAAAAGTCTAAGACGTAAGGGAGACAAAGCAGATGTGAACACTTGAAGTAAAGTCTGTAAAGTGAAAGAAATGATTTTTCCTTTTAATATATTTTCAAAGTAGTTGTGACTAAATGATTAACTGACAAAAGGAAAAACCCTCTTCTGTAAAGGACCACAATTGTTACAAAAATAAAATATAGGCAGAACTAATTCTCTGCTTTTAGAGCAACAAACTGACCCAATGTTTCCAGGATCAGGTTATTCAGATATCTTTCAAAATGCAGTTTATATTGTTGTAAACTTATTATTACTTGTGATTTTCCTGTTGCCATGCAAGCTCCTGTTTGTGCATAATGACATAAACCTCTTTATCTCTTAATAGACTTGCTGGGCTGCAGAAAGGTTAGTAAGCTAATTATTGATGTGAAGTTTCTGAAACTGTTTCTTCTGACATCTCAAAGAGACCCCCACCCCCATGGTTTGGCATGCCCATGAAATATTGATGTAGTTTCGCCGGAGCAATGCGGAAATGAATGAGACACTGCAAAATAAAGGCAAACTAAATGAGTTCTTATTTTATTTATCCTTCAGTTTTTGTTTTGATGACGGGAAGCTGGAGACAACAACAGCAAGGCAGAAGGCTTAGAGAGCTGGGTTTTGCCATCTAAACAAACATCAGGTCAGACATATGGACATGGGGGACAGGTTATTCATCTATTCATCTGTGGGCAGTTGCAGTATAGTGATGTGATGCTAATTAAAAATCTCTGCGCTGTGACTAATAAATAGTCTTACTCCAACTACAGCTTAAAAAAAATAGAAAAGAAAAAATACAAGGGAGAGCACATCATCAGCCCATTAAGGACATGGTTTGAAAGAGAGTTGTGTGGCATTTTGAGCAAAAAGTGTCATTAATACCACAGGAAATTATGCCAACGTTTGAAAAAGGGAATAATCTATCCCATTTAAGATTTTAGAACAGCAAAGTAAAAATCCTTAAATAAAATAAAAAAGATATGAGACAGAACTTATAACTACCGTTAGTAAAATGTACATGTATATGTCATCTCTCAGTCACAATTACAAACAACTTAAAGACTTCTGAAACTTTAAACAAAGTAAAGGTGTTTTATACAAATGGAAAAAAGGTGTGGCTTGCATTGCAGTAAGTCAGATTTGTTTCTGTCAGATTCATGGTTCTGGGCACAACTGTTGTGGGAACTCTTGAGAAAGCCAAGAGGTGAACCCTCATTATTCCATCTCTGTTTTTTGCAGATCAGGTACCCCCTTTTGGCATCACTGAGCCACTGTCTGTACACAATAGAGTTGGAGGAAGTGGCTGAGCGTAGGGATTTCTGGAGCTCATCAGCAGAGGGAACTTTGACAATACTCGGGTTGTTTTTATTAGTGTTGTTTAGAAGTTGTAACCAAAAGCTGCTAATGCGACTGTCAGTTGTACACTACTTTTCATGATGCATTGTGGGATATATTGAGTGCATTATATCAGGTATAACAATTCTTGCTGGAAATTTGAACATTACTACAAAATAACAACTGCAAATTTGCAGAACAACACATCGTGAGTAGGAGGTGATTTTTGGCACAGCCAGTCTCACTAATGTTAAAGACCGAAGCTAAGCAAAGAAATGCCCAGCCAAGTTGAAATTGCTTCATCGTACAAACCTCTGGTGAAATTAGTTTGAAGCAGCTCAACTTAATACTGCGTAACACTTTATTTCCACAGTAAAGGAAATCTTTCCATTGGTGATCTTTTTGGCAATAGCCACTGCAACCTTCATGGTATTCAGTGGGCCTTTCTTCTACTGACATCACCTGGAGTAACCCAAAAAAAAGATGAAGCCAGACAGCACAGATAAACAAATACAACTTTTCATGAGAGATGAATTATTTCCCAGTTTCACTTATAAAAAGAAGTGCTTTCTTAAGTCCAGTAATTAAGAAATGTCACACATACAGCAGAACATACCCAGAGGGTGTGCCAGCTGGTGCTCTAGATTCATCTCCTTGTCTTCATCATTGTTGACATTACAAGCTGATATGAGCCCAAATGACTGTCTTGACCTTAATATGCTCAAGTGTAACTTAGCAGCCACTAGCACAAGACTATGAGGCCTTCACGTGAGGGACTGATTAATATGTCAGTGTGTATGTATACCATTTTAAGCAGTCGCTAAGTGCCACCTGCTCCAGGCAGCGGTCCCACCGAGAACTTTGGTGGGACCTTTTTTCTTTGTAATTTGATACTGGTAAGTTATTGCAAAATCAACGCTTGAAGCCAAATATAAGTCCAAACAAGCAGAATTTTTCATATATACACTGGCTGGCATTGCTGTGGTTTGAGACCCATTCCCAGGAATGAGCCATGCAGTAAAAGAGATGAGACAATCCCCAGTCTTCGCTGTCATTTTCTGACCTTCAATTGATGATCACGAGAAGCTCCATCCATCCATTTATTAACTTCTGCTTATCCAAGTGTGTATAAGCAGAAGTTAATAAAGCTTGGAGGCATCAGCGCAAGCAAAGAGGCCCAGACCTTCCTCCCCCTGGCCACCACCTCTAGTTCCTCAGGAAGAATACTGAGACGTTCCCAGGCCGGCAAGAGATGTAATCCCTCCAGTGCGTCCTGTGTCTGTCACTGGGCCTTATTTCAGTTGGACTTGATAGAAACAACCCCCTAAGCAGGAGGTCCAGGAGGCATCCTAACCAGATGCCTGAACCACCTTAACTGGCTCCCCTTGATGTGAAGGAGGAGTGGCTCTATTCCAAGTTCCCCACAAATGGTGGAACTTCTGATCCTTTCTCTAAGGGAGAGTCCAGCCACCTCACAGAGAAAACTAGTTTTAGCCACCTATAACTGCAATCTTGTTCCCTCAGTCACTACCCACTTTTCATGACCACAGGTGAGAGTTGGAATGGGATGTAAGTCGACTGGTAAATAGAACCGTGCCTTTTGACTGAACTCTCTCTTCTCCACAGTAGCCTGGTAAACAGTTGGCATTCCCGCAGACGCTTCAAAACCTTCCTTTTTGATAAAGCTTACAATTAGGGATGGCTTAGGTGACCTGAAACAGCCCCTACTTATGATGCTATAGGCCTAGACTGCTCAGACTCCCAAAATACACCTTTCCTCACCCTGTTCCCTTCTACTTCAACTTTATTGATACTGTTGTTGTTATTAACCTGTATTCCTTCTTCTCAGCAGATTTTCCTAATCTGTTGTTCTTGTTTCTGTTCTTGCTTCTTTCCTGTCCTCTCAGCCACCAATCGGTCGTAGTAGATGGCCACCCTTTCTGTATCTAGTTTTGCCAAATGTTTCTTCTTGTTAAAGAGGAGATTTTCCTTTCCACAGTCACCTTGTGCTTGCTCGGGATGGGGAATTGTATCAAAGAAAAGTTTTGATGCAACATGTCAGTTTCGTTAGCAAAGCAAAAATAATTATTATTGTTAATTTATTGGCTCTGAATTAATTTGACAAATTTTGAATGAGTTTAAGTCACTTGAGAAGTGTACTTTTGATGTGATTTGGCGCTATCTAAATAAAGCTGAAAAGAACTATCAAACCAGGGCCCCTTGGAAATGAATCCAACTTATAACCTGCAATGTTAACCGAACTCTCCCTCCATTTGTGCAGGGACTCAGTACCTCACACTCCTTGACCACTCCTGAAGAGAATGCCTCAAATCCCTCCCCCAAGTCCACAAAGCCCATGTGGACTTGTTAGGAAAACTCTCATGCCCCCTCTATAACCCCAGCAAGGGTATAGACCTAGTCCAATGTTCAACGGCCAGGGTGGAACCTGCATTATTGCTCTTGAATCTGAAGTATGACTTATCAGAGAGGCTGTAGGCTGTGATTCCTTTGTATTTCGAACATACCCCTCAGTCCTTCATTTTAGAAAGAGAAATTCAGGATTCAGAATTGAGGTGTTAAATGATGCATATTATTGACAATTGTTCTCTAGAACGCTTTGTTCCAACTTAATGTATTCATCAACTCCAAAACATCCAAGGCTTTCTGTGGAAGGGGACCATGCATTGGAGACTTCCGTTCGACCAAATCTCCACATGTCACCTCAGATTGCACCTGCAACATTTTCACCTGCATGCACACCAACATACCCAAAAATATGCACCTATCCTGATTAATCATGTCACATCTGTCAGTTTGACAGTGAAATAGGGACAGGCAGTCAAGACTGTCACAAACATAATCTCTCAGCCTCTCTGACACGTGTGTATGTACATCTCCTCGTCTCATTCCACTCTCCTCCACAAACACAACCACACAAATATGCATGCAAACTTTGGCTGTTGGATCACCGAGTCGTATAACTGCCAAATCATCCTTGAGCTTGCAGCTGACGTGTGTTTGGGCTCGGTGGAGAGAAGAGTAAAAAAAAAAAAAAAAAAAAAGATGAGAAGCAGTCATAGAGAGGGCCACCACTGTGGCATTATGATAAATTCTGCTTGTTTAACACTATCCCTGGAGAACGTATATACTCTTAAAAGGGACAGACAAAAAAAAACTCCCCTTTTCTGTGCTTGAGAATATTTATTAGGGTGTTTCAAGTGACTACCAACTCTAAAACTCTGGAAAAAAAAATCTGTCACTTTGTATGAAGGACACCTATTTCTGAAAACCTCTCATTCAATGACGGGTTTAGATTTTCAGGGTAACGTTGTCTCACAAACCCAGCACAGAGTAGAATTATCCAGTTTCCCCATCTTTATCTCCACCCAACTTTAACTTCAAATCACACTGCATTCATTGCACCTTAGAAGTCACAAATCATCTGCTCTTTTGCTGTTCAGAGCAAATTCTCACTGACAGTTAAAGCTCAGCTAACTTGCGAAAGAAATGAGCTAATGATGCTCTACAAATACTTTGTCTAATGTTTGATATCCCCACTATAAATTGGACTTCTTTTCCCCGTTCTTTTGTCTTTCCCCAACTGGAGGTTGTCCATACAAACAACAAAAAAACTTGAAAGTATCGCTAAAGTTGTTGCCCATATGAGTAAAAGTTGTCGCTGTTTTTACTTTACAAGCCTTTAGATTTGGTATTTTATGTTTTCTCATATGGCAAGAATATGCTTCACATATGTTTCTCT
The DNA here is from genome assembly GCA_028564865.1 of Zenarchopterus dispar. NCBI lineage: Eukaryota > Metazoa > Chordata > Actinopteri > Beloniformes > Zenarchopteridae > Zenarchopterus > Zenarchopterus dispar. The sequence continues at coordinate 10,798,363 of JAOWBL010000017.1, read as the reverse complement.
CGCAGCCTTTGCCTGCTTTTAATTTGATTAAAATGTGATTGTGCATGTTTGTCTCTGTGATTAACAGTCTCTAGGTTATACCTTTCCTCTCATTCAATGACAGGTGGGATAGACCCCAGCTAATATGGCACTGTTGTCCCATTAGAGTGAGCATATCATGTGAAACATTCAACTATTTTTCCTTTAATGAGAAGCTTTAGTTGGCATAATGTAACAGTGAGGCACCCGAGTGTCCCTTACCTGAGGAGAAGACAAGGAAACCTTTGGTCCACATTTGGGACAACTTCACCCATGTTACAGACAAGATAAGCAGATTGCTAAAGAACTGAAACGATCAAGATGAAAACAACATTTTGTGCTAGCATAGTCACAGAACTATAAAACTATATAAAATCTATGTCTTTGGCCCAAAGAGAGCCAGGACAGACTCCAGCAGATCTCCGTGACCTTGAATTGAGGAAGCGGGTATACATAATGAATGGATGGCTAAATAAAACCTATACTGAAATGCCCATCTGCTATAATGATTTGTATTTTTAACATGTTAGTTCAACTGAAAATAAAGGAACATTTCTGTTATAAAACACAGAAAAAATTAATTTGGAGCTAAAACTGTTCTGTTGATAATTTACAAATGATTTCATCCATACAATGTCTATACCTAGTATTTGGGGTCTGCTGGAGCATATCCTCTTAAATGGTATCCTGTCCAGGGTGTACCTTGTCTTTCCCCTGAAGAGTTCAGCCAAAACACAAGCTCCAACCTGGACAAGTAGCTGGTCTATCCAAAAACAAACTACCACAGAGACTGACATTCTCTCCTATGTACAATTTAGAATCAACAAATAACCGGACTGACATATTTTTTGTGTGGGAGGAAGCCGGAGTACCCGGAGAGAAGGGTTAGGGTTAAAAAAAAGAGAGATTTTCTGTGCGTTACTTTATATGTCAGATCTTAAAAGTTTAACCAGGAATCTACTTGATGTGAGGCAATAGTACTAACAACCAAGCCCTGCCCTGTACAATTGTAAGTAATGAAAAACTGCAACTGCTTATTGAAGATGTGTATGCGACAATCTGTAACTGTAATCAGCAATTTTTTTATTATTTATTTTATCACTTACATTAATTAGATTGCTAATTATTGTTAGCTCTTTGTGTCAACCTATTGCAGCTCTGGAGCAAGTATATTAATAGTCCTGCATCTTCTGTTCTTTGGTGCAGGACTATTGAAGTTGACTAAAAAATATAAGTCAGTCATGATTAATATGAACAAATGATTCAGTTCATAACTGCTTTCATAGTTTTATAAACATAAGTCATACACAAAAAAAGCACATCCATTCACATGACAATTTAAGAAATAATTATGCTACAATGGCGAAAAAAATCACAAGTACTTGGATTACTGATATATCGTACCGTTTAATAATTGATAACTGTTGATTTTAACCTCCCAAAAATGGTAAAAAATTGTTTTTCATTTTGGGATTACAAAAACGAAGAGCATTTATGCCATCACACTGCACATTTAAAAGTTTGGTTTGTTGGGGGCGCAAGAGTGTAATTTCTGATGTGACAAGCAAGCCAAGTTGAGGAGGACCTCTATTCCTTCTTGCCTGCTTGTAAGCGCTAATTTTTTCTAGTACTTGAGTTTTAATGTAATGAATAAAACTAATTATATATCTTTAGAAATATTAAATAATTAACCTCCAAGAAACATACAGCTGTGTTACTTTTTAAAAGAAAATAAGATATTTTATTTTTCAGGCATATGCTGGCCAGCTTAGTCGGTGTGGGCTCTTTACAGTGGTTTTTGTAGTCTTGCAGAGTTTAGCCGATTGACAGAGAGGGAAGCAGTGCCGTTAAAGATAAACCACTAAAACAGGTAAGAGCAAACGGAGCTTAAGCTGTTGCCAACAAACATGCAGGAAGAAATGACATGTTTTCAACGTCACACACGCGTTTGTTGGTTTTAATTCTTTTAGCTGGCTCCACATTGACTGACAGGCAGTTAGCTGCGTTTGTTAGCTGACGCACAGCGTCTGGCTTCATCGGTTTGTCTTTGATCTGTTTCTTTCAACGACTTTTTAAAAATAAACTCAACGCATGATTTTAAAGAAGGAAGTGGCCAGTTAGTTTAGTGATAGTTGTGATTCCTTTTTAGGTCTGTGATTGTGTATTTCTGTCTCTGTCGGTCACCAGGAGAGTAATCTAGGTGAAGGGTCATAACCGGGGGGAAGGAGGGGCTGGGCAGGGTGACCGCCAGAGAAATGTCACACTTGAGCCATATACTTAAAAATGATATTCAGTTTCGACAAACATTGACATTATTTAAGTTATAGATAAGTAAACTAATGTTGAGGATCAGTGGGTGTAAAATGAGCGCTGTTGTAAGCATATTAACATTGTGTTTCCAGTGTTTGTTGTTGTTCACTATCTGCATCACCAGATGTTTAAATTGCATTGAAATTAGTATTTCAAGCTGAATTCGGCGACTCATTATCTTATATTAGGATGTAAAATTAGATATAACGCTTAAGACCTTCAAGTCACAGGTGAAAATTACAGATAACCTTTAGCCTACAAAAGTGTGTGTGTGTGTTAGTATTACTCCAAGTTGAAGTATCTAATTTCGATAATTACATGCACATAGACCTCATGGAGACTGTAGTTTCAGGAGTAAAATTTTCACCTCAAGAAGTCCTGTTGTATGAAAATCCTTGAACTGGTTAGTATGTTAGCATGTTTTTTTTCTTAAAAAAAAAAAAATAAAAACGATTTTTATACTTGTATTTATTTGCTTCATAAACTTTATAACTAATCTTTCAATAACTATTTTATGTGTGTTCCTGTCTGTGTGTGTGTGTGTGTGTGTATGTGTGTGTATATATATATATATATATATATATACACACATTTTTTTTCTTTTCTTTCCTTCAAGAACAGAATGGCGTCCATGTTGCTGAACACAATGCGGACCTGCACTGTCAGCCCTGCGTGGGCGGCCCGGTTCGGTAAGTTATTTCATGTTTCTCATTTCTTTTTGAAGTGGGACATTATTCTAACAGTCAAGACATAGGTCTTGAATAAAACACAGCAAGATTTGTTTCTTCAGAATATTTTGATCAGTTCATAGTGTATATCAGCACATCACCCATTCATGATCAACCCTGGCAGACAGAAACAGTTGCTGCCAGCACTCTCCTCTGTTTTTACATGTTTGGTTTGTGGCAACTAAAATTTATTTGATGTTAATTTAAACATTTTTTTTTTCCTGTTTCTCACAGGCACACGCTCTGTCAGCACAACAATACAGCTACAGGCTCAGGGTGAGATAATACTTTTAGTAATAGCAATAATCTAAATTTTAAAATGGCTTTCGTTAATTGCCTTTTTAAAAATTTGACCTGAACATCTTAGTCAGTTTGTTGATTAAAAAATGAGTGAGGGAGTTATTTTTCTCCCCAGTCACCAAATGACCACTGTCATAATTGTTGTGTTTTTCTCTAAGTATAATACACTAAGTTTTTGTTTGTTTGTTTTCGTAAACTTGTATTTTTATTGATTAAACTGAATGGAGGGTATTTACTTTATTTAAAAAAAAAAACATCCAAAAAATTACCCCTCTTTGCTTTTTATTTATCTCTTATTGATAAAATGATGCCCCTACTATTGTCTAGGTTAATGACCTGTTATTGTGTTTGTTTTATTTTAGCTCAGACAAAGAGTAAGAAGACACTAGCTCGACCTGGTGTAAAGAACATAGTTCTTGTGGAAGGAGTCAGAACCCCTTTCCTGATGTCTGGAACTACGTACGACACCATTGTTTGTTTGTTTTATTTTTTAATAACCCGCTAAAGTCATACATTTTTGATATTTTGATAAGAACAACAAGTGGAATGAGAAAATTACATTAACTATTAAAAGGCTAAATTGTTAAGGAAATTTGTTGTCATGCATAGATTGTACCTATAATTTCTTTGTTTTTAAGAGAATTTTTTATCTTTTGTTTACAGGTATTCTGACTTAATGCCCCATGATCTGGGCAGAGCAGCTCTGCAGTAAGTGTGCACGAATTATGATTTTTTTCTGTTAACTCTGTCATAATGCTGCACAAACCACATTTTAAACCACATCCATGTCTGGATGAGAAGAGAGAGGAAATGATTTCCTGATTGGTGATCCACTCGTATTGAGTGTGCAGATGTGAACGGTCCTGTTATTGCTGGATGGAAGCCCACTGGAGCAATGACCTATCAGAGCTGTGTCTTGGTTTAAAAATGTTTATTTTTCTGCTCCCTAATAAATACATTCAGTCAGGAGGGCATGCCTTTTTTAAATTTAAATTTAATTTTTTTTTTTTAAATAACCTGTTTCTTAATCTTTTCTCATCTTGATTTGTCCAGTGGTCTGTTGAACAGAACAGGCATCCCCAAAGATGCTGTGGACTACATCATTTATGGAACAGTCATCCAGGAAGTCAAAACCAGCAATGTGGCACGAGAGGTAAAGACTTGCAGGCCTACACATAATCATGATATGTTTGGGGTCTTGACACATGAAGCATCTTATATCTAGTTTTATTATAAGATTACTTTGTATTTTTTTAATTTATTTTAAATCAGGCAGCATTGGGGGCAGGATTCTCTGACAAGATCCCAGCTCACACCGTCACTATGGCCTGCATCTCCTCCAACCAGGCAATGACCTCAGGTATGGCATGGAAAGACATTTTTAAACCAAATCTCTTCCATCTAATTCTTCACATTTTGAGCTAGGTCATCTAATTTAACAAAATTAATTCTCTGATGTAGCTGCAAAATTCCAGTGATATAGTTTTGTTTTCATGTTGTATACTGTGGATTCTGTGTGGGGTATTCATTAAATTATTTTAAAATAACTACCTAAGATTATCTCAGACTTTAAGCACAAAGATACACAAGCTAGCGGAGAAGTTTAAATTAGGGTTGAAACAAAACTAGGTAAATGTATTAACATAAGAATAATGAAAGAGGATCATAGCAGGACCGCACAATCAAATGCATCCTTGGTTGCTGGAAGCACAAACGCTACTTGGAATAGTAGTATTGTGGAAAAAAATGTTTGCGCTTATTTTTTTTCCTAAATACTTCCCAGATTATGTTTGCATTTCCCTCCATTTATTTGACTTTAATTGGTCTCTTTCATGCTCACACTCTCTCCAGCTGTTGGGCTCATCGCTGCAGGGCAGTGTGACGCTGTTGTGGCTGGTGGAGTTGAGTTCATGTCCGACGTTCCGATCCGTCACAGCAGGAAGATGAGGAAGACCATGCTGTCCCTCAATAAGGCAAAATCTCTCGGACAGAGGCTCAGTCTGATTGGCAGCATCCGGCTAGCACACCTCTCCCCAGAGGTATATGGTCACTTATAATTCCAAACTAAGTCAGAGTTTATTTTATTTTATCCATGACATAATAGAGAAGGTCCTCCTGAATCTTTAACCGCATGTGTGCAGCTTCCTGCTGTGGCAGAGTTCTCCACTGCAGAAACAATGGGCCACAGTGCTGATCGTCTTGCTGCTGCATTTGGGGTCTCCAGAGTGGAGCAAGATGAGTTTGCGCTGCGATCACACACTCTGGCTAAAACAGCTCAGGACAATGGTCTGCTGGAGGACGTTGTTTCATTTAAAGTGCCAGGTAAACAACACTTCTCACTAAAAGTTCAAACAAGTTAAGAAAAGTTCATATAGATTATATTGGCATTTTTGATGCTTTCTTTTTTGTTGGTGGTTCTGTTCTTGAATGGAATGATTTATATTATATAATTATAACAAAAATGTTAATCATATTTATAAAGGACTATTTAGCTAATAACTTAAAAAAATGCCCGTGTTTGATGATTGTTTTATGTGACATCGATTTTAACAGCCATTGTAACAAAACAAGACATGCATTTTGATTTAAACTGAAAGAAAAGACTCATAAAACTGGACCTGAGAATTGTTACTAATTCAAACAGGTAAACATCAAAGGTCCTAATCGTTTTTTGGGGGGGTTTTTTTGGTGCATTATTGTTTAAATGATGACCACTGAAGTTTTTCCATTTTTTTGCTCTCCAGGTCGTGATATTGTATCAAAAGACAATGGCATACGGCCATCATCTATGGAGCAAATGGCCAAACTAAAGCCTGCCTTCGTTAAACCTCACGGCACCGTCACTGCTGCCAACTCCTCTTTCCTGGTAAACACACACATCAGAGCCTGAAACACGCCTCCAGGATCAAACACTAAGTCAGTATTGATGGCGTCTGCTATGACGCACAAAGTGAAATAGTTTTAAGCTTATATGAAGATGATATCTTTTTGCTTTTTTTTTTTTTTATAAGTAATCTTGATTATTCCTTTTGACTCTTACATTTTTGCAATTGAACCTCAGACCTAACCTAAACTTCCCTGGCAGTAAATACACTTCCTTGTGTGTGTGTGTCCTCAGACTGACGGTGCCTCTGCTGTGCTCATCATGTCTGAGGAGAAAGCTTTGGCCATGGGTTTCAAGCCCAAAGCATACCTCAGGTATCTGAACTCTCTCTGTGTGGCAGAGCAGCCCTTAATCGATTATTGATGTTATTTGGGTTGATTCATTCGAGTATATCCTGTTTTGTATTTTTATCTTGGCAGAGACTTTGTGTACGTCTCTCAGGACCCCAAAGATCAGTTGCTTTTGGGGTGAGTCTTTCTCTCATTAATATCCCTTGAGAATTTGTTTTCAGTGTACATAATATTAAGCGACTGGTTCTATTGCTTTTTTAAAATAAGGCTCTAAATTTTGGGGGGTTTTTTGAACAATGAAAATGGAACACTTTTTGACCCTCTCAGGCCAACATACGCTACACCTAAAGTCCTGGAACGTGCCGGTTTGTCCATGAGTGATATTGATGTCTTTGAGTTTCACGAGGCATTTGCAGTAAGTTCTCACAAGAGGTTTTTTGAAGAAACTGTAAGCCTAAATGGTTTTATAGACATTGTGTCCATTTCTAATAATAGTTTCTCACTTTTAGTTCCTGTTGTAATAAGGTTACAATTTGTTATAATTTATAGGTCTTACTCTCATCTAAAATGTGATGGATTTACTGTATATTCTTTAACTGGTGCAAGAGAGATCCATTTTCTGCCTGCTTTCTGTGGTAGCCATGTACATATGTATTTGTGTGTCTTCCAGGGCCAGATAATGGCGAATCTGAAGGCTATGGACTCTAACTGGTTTGCTCAGACATACATGGGCAGGAAAACAAAGGTAATGGCTCGTGGTCGGGTGTGCAGAGTAGATTCCTGCAGCACACCTGGATTTCTGCAGCATACACACATAGATGATGATTACTTTCTGGAGATCCATGTAGAAGCATGATATCATAAATAAATGAAATGTGTCTTGATATTTTTGGTTTTACACTACAATCCATTCACTTAAAAATAGCTTTACATGATTTCATATATCTAAAAATGCAAAAATAAAATTATTTAAGAAATCTCTTTTTCTAAGTGAGCATCACTTTGGATCTCTGTGCCTGCTTTTATCTGAAGCCTCCGTTGTGTCTGGATTAAGATTTCACCTGTAAATGGCAGCTCTGATCTCATGCTTTTGTGTGCAGGTGGGGGCTCCTCCTCTGGCGAAGTTCAACCTGTGGGGGGGTTCTCTGTCTTTGGGCCACCCGTTCGGTGCCACCGGCTGCAGGTTGGTAACCACAGTGGCACATCGGCTGAAGAAGGAGGGAGGGCAGTACGGATTGGTGGCCGCCTGTGCCGCCGGAGGACAGGTGACAGCAGATTCTAACATTTTCTCTTCGGTTTATTTTTAGTTTCACGCCTAGAAGTGGTTTGACACAACTGGATCGGATCTTAAATCTGATTATAAAAGAATTGTGTGAAAATAAAAAATCCTCTGACACATTTTTCTTTCTTTTCTTGTGTTTCCCAGGGTCATGCCATGCTGATAGAGGCTTACCCTCAGTAACATGCTCTTTATTTAAATCATCATCCTCACCGTGATTGCTACCAACACACACATATAGACAGATGGAGTGTACATACTAGCACCACTTTGCCTTGATCAGAAAGAGGTTGGATAAAATGGGTGCGTGAATGTGTTTTGAAAGATTTTTTTGTAAATTAAACATTGCTTTGAGGCTATTAAATTGTAGCAGAATATTGTCAAAGAATGTTGGCCTTTTGTTTTAAGGACTTTTTGTCATCTTGTCTAATGTAACATAGCAAAGTTTAAGCGCTCACAGGAGCTGGGATGATCCTAATGTTTATACACGCTGTAATATTTTTTTCGTACAAACTGTTGGAATTAAATGGTGTGATGATAACTCCGATGGCATGTTTGCTTTTGTTTATTCAAAAGCTGATATGGTACTTTTAGGAATAAAATTGATGTAAATAACAAATCATGCTGTCTGTTTCACTACAATGACTTCCATTAGATGTAATCTTTTTTTTTTTTTTTTTCTCTTAAAAATATATACATATATATGTCCAAGAAATCTCACAGATTTACAGATACAAATTTAAAGAGTTATGTTTCTACTGATAAGTTATTATTGCATGTTTGTAATAACACCCCTACTTTTTTTTTTTTTTTCTTCCTTAGTTGGAGCTTTACTACTTTTTGTTAAAAGGAGTCATCATTGATGCATGGACAATAACTTCAAGCAATGTTGATGGCCCATGTTTTATTCAACAAGGATGCAAACTATTGTGAGGAAAAGATCAATGTATAGACACTTTGTGCTGAAGATTAAAAAGAGGAGAAGAATTTGGGAAGCGAGCGTCTGGAGTCTACAGTTAAAAGTCTAAACATTCTCCCAAATTTGCATTGCCAAATGTTTTTTGCATTTGCATCCAGTCCCTTACCAAGATATGTCAGCTCTAGACCGGCTTTGGATTCCTGCTCACTTAATTGATGGTGAATAATGCTGTCTGCCTCTGACGAGATGACTGATGTTAATGAGGAGGTAAAGAGGGATGCTCGGGCTTCCTGGTGATTTAAAATAACATGAGTATGGAAAATTAGGAGTGTGACTGGCAGATGACTTAAAACTTCAAGCTGCACTGGTGTCGTCTGAATATTTGAGAGTTCATACTGTGGAAAAGCCTAACTTTTACTTCCTCTAAAAGGTTTGTCTAATTGACAGCAGATGGGTAAATTTATATCAACACATTGCCTCTTTTCTCCTTTGGTGTGTGCAATCCCTTCAGCGCTCTCCAGGGAACCTGCTCAACACACACACCTCTCAGGTTGAGGGGCTTGTTAACACAACTTCAGTCAGACTCTTCCGTTTAAAATATATTTAAAGATGTAATTCTTCCAGTTAAAGAAATGGTTGACTCTGAGCGGGAGGAGCTGATTAATGCAGGCGAGCCTGTCACACGGGCTACAGGCAGAGGGAATAAAAACCAATGTTTTACTGCCAAGGCAAAACGGAGCTCAAATGTAAATAGCAGGGAGATAGACAGGGAGGGTTTTTGTGTTTATAAAGCTTCAAAACCGCCTCAGCCCTGCGAGACACCGGAGACACGCAGACACACACCGACGTAGCGAGCCGCCTCCCCGCCTCAGCGGGGCTTTGATCAGACGGAACCTTTTATGGGGAATGACTCGCGAATGCACCCGCTGCTGTCACTACAAATCTACCTCACCGAGCGCGGGGAGGCAGGGGAGGGGCGGGGGGAGGATGGGAGGTGTGTGTGTGGGGAGCGGGGGGCCTCTGCGTTTTCGCGGGGTGAAGGAGGTGAAGGAGGGAGCGGGGGGGGGAACGGTAGGAGTCGGGAAGATTCGCGGTGCAGCATCGGCGCCTTTCATCTCCTCTCAGCCGGCTCACGCGGGGGCTCACGCGGGGCGGCACCTGCTGAAAGCTGCACTTGACTCGCGCCTCCTCCACCAGCTACCTGCGCGCGCGCATCTAGTTAAGCAGCGCACTGTACCTGTAACTGTTTGACTGTACTTGTGCTCTGAAAGATAACCACAGGGGAGCTCTGCTAGCCTACCACAACTGGTTATTTCTTCTCCTTAAAAATAATAATAAAAAGTTACTACAGTCAAGAAAATGTTGACTGAACAAACACATTGAGAACTTTATTGCCAAATAATTTTCAGATCACATTTTATCACCTGCCAAGGAATGCATGGTAATTCTAAAATTTCTTCATTAAAACTTTAAAAATAGATTTACGTGAAACCCAGATAGGATCCACTAAATAAGACACATTTGTTTATTTATTCATTCATTTTAATTTTTTGCATTTGAAATACTGATGATCAAGTTGTGAAAAAGTCCAACATATGTTAACCCCATAAAGCGAATTCCCAAAAACAAAAGAAGAAAATTCTCACTTTTAGCATGCAACTAAAAGCCCCACAGCACTTGACACTCTCACTTATTTTTAATATTTATTTAGTTATTACATCAGAACTCAAACCAATTGTGTATATTGAAGAAGTGACAATGAAGGTATTTGATTTTATATTTTAATTAAAACAAACGGTACAAAAAAAAAAGGTTTCCTTTGACATAAACGTATTTGTAGGTTTAGTATCTTCACTTTACATGCTTATTGGGGGACTTTTGAAACTCTTAGTATTGATAAATTGACCCAAGTCTTGCTGTATTCATGATGCAATGGTTGTTCACACAGCCAGACTAGGCTTTTGGCCTTACTAGTGCCAAACTTACCAGTTTAAAAGAACCAGTTGTCCACGTTGTGAAAACAGTATGTAGCAAAATTTTTTTGCTGTCTAAGATGGAGAGAAAAACAATTTGGAGACACATGATCATATGGTTACTCTCACTGTGCACATAAGTAACACCCATTACACCTCATTCATGAACCGTGAGCGGATTGAATTTGTGGGTAAAGTGTTAACAGAGAAAAATTTACATGTGTTTCAGGATTGATGAAGATGTTAGTAGATCCAAACTTTTCATAGGTACGAACAAAATCTATTTCTGACTCCGACTATGTGTAGAGTCTGTGTGAATAAGAGGTATACATAAATATAGCTTGTCATCATCAAATTTTATCTAGTGAATTTATTTATATGGCGTATGTTCACACTATACAGATACATTTAGAATGTGTTAAGCATGAGAATGAATTAGAATATTTTAAAAACTGATTTTAAATGATTTTATTTTAATTGATGTGAATTTTGGATATTTACGCTTCAGATTAAGTTTCTTAGAATGTCACCAATTAAATCAGCTTAATAAGCTGTCTGGGTTCAGGAGCAGCAGTTGAATGAGCACACACCAGCTCAAACAAGAATTGCTCTGAAAGGTAAATAAATCTGTTTTGGAAATGTACCTTTGTCTGCATTTAATTTACAGGAGCTACAAATCCAGAACAACGTTTGTGGGCCAAGAAACCTTAACAAAGCTCAAAAATGTTCATCACATCTTATTTATACACCAGTTTTTGGTTATTTTGTTTAGACATAAGATGACCTTGTTACCTTATGTCTGAACAAAAGAACCAAAAACTATACAAATCCTAGAAATAATTAAATGAATGGTGCTAAATTTTACTCCTAGCCATCATTGCTAACAATATGTAAAAGCAATACGTTCCCTGGCTGCCATAATGTATAACAGTGAAACCATATTATATCAATTATAAGCTAACTTTTGGAGTTTGTTGTTGTCTCCTGTATCTGTCTCACTCTGGTATAAATCCTGATGATGAGGTTTCTCCACTTATGGAAACCATTTAGTTGCCTGCAGCAGAAAGTTTTTTTTGAAAGCGTAATGGATTTTTTGCATCCAGCTTTATGTCAGCCCATTTTTTCTTCATGTCTTGAATGCTTTGCTGGACAGATCACACTTGGATTAGTCACCTGTTTTCAGCCAGTGCCTTGTCAGTTCCTGTCAACCCACTTAAAGCTAAATAAAATAATTGCTGCGCTCCGCTTCAGTTAAAATGATCTGTACCGCCACATCGGAAAATGTTTCTCTCTTTTTTTTAAATGTACCATGTCCACAGGTAGACATGTAGGCTGAGGATTCACCTTTATGTTTGTTCTTACAAGGTGAATTATGTTCAATTCTACTGACAGGTTTACAGAGATTTCAGCATGAGACCTAATGCTACACAGTCTAGATGAAATTAACAAGGAGCCGCCACTGCACCATGAAGATCTGAGGGCTGTGCACCTACTCAGAGAACCAACGTTAAAGGAGTTGCTGTGCTCAGTGAATGCTTAATGGATGGATTTTGTGCAGAGCCAGAATGACAGGGTTGAGGATAATCGCTAACATTTATTTCATTTTTACGTGAAGGTTTAACAAACTTTCAAAGACATATAAGATTAATGGATTCCATATTTTATCATTCTTAGTTTGACTCAGGTCTAGGTTGTAGTGCATTCACGTCAGCTGAGACCTCAGGTGCATCAGGACAAGACATTCCCATCAATGTACAGTAAATTTCAATTTAATAATAATAATCCTATGCTGTACAACATGAGACAAAATATATAGTACCTGTTGTGTGTTAATATGTTCCTGTCTAAGCATCATACAGTTTTGATTCAGTTCATAAAAAGTTTCAGGATAATAGTTTTGGTCTAAAGTATTTATCTTTGTGTTTAAGAGGAGAAACAAATATGAGGCTTAATGATTTCCATAAACACTGTTCACTAAGATGCATTAGCTTTTACTTTTAGTGCTGCCATTTAATTTCATGATGGTAACTGAACGTATTGGGATCATTTGTTCCACAAAGAGACTGTAAATTCTTCTCTGTATCCTAACAATAGTCCCAAAAGAGATTCACCTTCCCTCAGGTTCTCCTGGTTGTCAACACAACAATTTTAATGTAGCTCAAATCAACTGCGCCGTTTACCACAGTCCTACTTGGCTCCTAGACCCTGCAGTAAAATCACAAAGATGGATCAATTTATACCATTATGTTCCATTTGTAGAGTTGAGTTTTATGAACCAGTCTTTAGTTTCTGTCTTCAGTTTGAAATTCATGTTGTACAGTAATGCTATGGGCATAATTTGGTGGAGCATCATCCTTATCAATAATGTAGCGTAAATCATAACATGTTAGGAAATGTATAAGAAATTAATGTAAATCAATGATGGGGCCTATGATGTGATGTAGATTATGTCAAACAAACTGAGTTACAAACTAGTCAGAACTGCAGCTTGTGAAGGGGATTTATAACTCATATAAAAACTGACAGACAGACATGGTACTGTACACCAAAGATCTGAAGGCAGGTGGACTCACTGAGGACATACTGCATTTCCACAATGAAAAAAGCCATTTTTGGGATTTAGGTGTGGTTTTTACCCTTTAAACCACAGTTTGTAATATTTGAGTTGAGTGATTTCAGTTACATTGATGTGCAGGAAGGGAACACATATAGTAGTACTACACAAAAGACTAAAGAATAAAAAAATAAACTTGCTTTAAATCTGGTGCCCGAGGTATTTGAAGGTGAAGTCAACACTGTTTCAGGTAACCTTTTAAAACTTACATCCGGATATGAACACGCAGAATGTGTGAAGAGGAGAGAAGCAACTTCCTGGTTTCCATCTGTAGTCGGAGTTGTGTCCACCAACCTTTTTTAACATGCTTTGGTCTCATGATGGGAAGGAATCCACGCAGATAACTAAAAAGGTCATACGAAGGGGCCGACATAGACTTTTGAACCACTGGCTTTCAACTTACTATAGTTCAACTTTTTTTGTTGTTTAAATTCATTCATTCATATTTTATGTTTAGTGGAGTAGGGAGATAGATGTTAATTGGATATTTCCAGGCTCCTCAAAAAATGTCTGTTAGATACTGAAAATATGTCACTTACTTCTAGACATTTGGTCTGTGGACTGATACTTAAAATAACTAAGAGAATTTAAAATTTGTAATGTTTCCTGAATTTTATTCCTCCAACTAGCAACTTTCTTTTTATGTAAATAAGAATACACCTGCACTCATAGGATTTTTTAAAACTATGAATTGTTTTATCCAACAATATTTTAACATTTCTAGTTCAGTTTATTAAAAAGGGGAGATTTCTAACAATTTATATAGAAGAAAATTCACCAAATTCCAAAGCAATTTCCAAATCTTTTGTAATTCAAAATACTTAGTACCAATCTGCAAGGCCACATTTTCCTGTCTCTGTATGATCAATTTGGCCACATCATTCTCATCGGTGGGGATTTACACGAGCCTGGAAACATCTGAGCATAATTTGCATTTTGATGGACAACATAAACAGACACTTTTCCACCTTGCACAGCCTGTGTGCTGTTCATCCCTGCTGATACAACTCAATAACACCTTGAGACATAGAGCAGATTGTAACAGGTGGAGCCAGTGCTCTGAACTCTGGTAAACTAACAATCGTGGGCTTGTCTGCTTAAGACGGCTGTATCGTGAAGGATTCTAGGGGGAACTTTGGCATTTTCAGCAACCTGCAAACACACACACTCACAAATACAACTTGGCACCCGCTGGTTGAGCACTGACTGTACGCAGGTGGATGGTAGGGGTACTCTGTGGAGCGAGTGGATTATGAGCAACGGTAATTGGCTGTCCAGAGAAGCTACCCATGTAACCGTGTGTGTTTGTGTGTGAGTGTGTGCTCTGTTCAGAGTTCATCATGTTCTCATAACGGTCAGTTAGGGTTGTCCGCCAGGCTCAATCTCCTGTCGGGATTGTAAATGTTATTGATCAGACGCATACACCGCATCCATAACGAGAGTCGAGACACTTCTTGGACACACACACACACACACACACAAGAACAACTCATTAGAAGCCATACACACTTATAGACATACCCTCATTAACACTCCCTAGTCACACGCACACACTAAACATCCATGCACATCTAGTTGTCAGACAGCGCACACACTCACACACATTGACTGATTTAGTTGAGTGAGTTGGGGGTAGAGTTTAAGATGGGGGGCACAAATGTGGACACGAATGGTGTTTGTGTGTGTGTGTGTTTGTGTGTGTGTGTGTGTTTGTGTGTTTATGCCTATACAGTGAACCTGACATTTGTGTTAGTGTGTGGCCACAGTCATGGGTGTGTTTGTGTGTGAGCACGCATGTATGTGTGTGCGCACGCCAGAGTCTGTCAGCCCCAGCGTCTCGTGTCAGGGCAAGAGGCAAGACATTAACGACTTCTGTCATTCTGCTGACAAAATGGTGGCAGAAGATTTCCCATGGTGCCCTGATGACTGCTGGCGTTTGTCAACAAGCCCTGTCACCGCAGCGATGAGGGGAGGGTTAGTGACAGGCCCCGGACCCGTTCCCATGAGCACCAGAGAAAGAGAGAGGTGTGTGTTTCGACTGTGTACACGTGTCAGCGTGCGTATGGCATGTATGTGTGTTTGTGTGTGTATGTGTGTGTGTGTGTGCTTGTGTGTTGTAAGGGGAGTGGGAAAGTTGGGAGGGAGGAGGGAGAGGAGGGTTGTCTCTCAGCAGCTTTCATACAGAAACTGTTAAAAAACCAAAATGAGCTGTCACTGCAATTCCCAGGATGCCTTGCTGTTTAGCATAGCAGCAGCATGAACGTTGTGTGTGTGGGCCGGTAAGCTGATAGGATAACTCTCCCTCTCTCTCTCTGCTACACACACACACACTCACACACACACACGGATAATTAAGCAGAGCAGAAGCTTCCCCTGACGCGAGACAGAGCTCATCTGCATTTTGGCCTCCGGCGCGCAGTTAGGAGCAATGCCTGATGGAGGGAGAGAGAGAGGCCAAGAGAGGGAGGGATGGAGGGAGGTACAGAGAGAGAGAGAGAGATGGGAAGAGAGAGAGAGGGAGAGAAAGAAGGAGAGGGAGAAGGTAAGGAGCCAATTAGCCAGCTGGATGGATGAGTGACTGACAGCACTCCTGACACACTCCTATCTGGGCTTTTCTGTTACACACACACACCTTCCTCTGCCTTTCCTTCCTTTTCCCCTTCCCTTCTTCCCTCTTTCCTTCCTTCCTTCCTTCTTTCCTTTCATGCATCTCTCTCTCCTCTGCAGCAGTATCCGCCTCATGCTGTGCTGCTGTCCCTTGCCCTGTTTGCATCCTGTGCTCTGCTCTGCATGAGTTTCACACTCCAATCACGTCCCACCAAAAGGACCCAAATGTCTCATGACCTTGTCCAATAAGAAGATTCACTCAACTTTAAGCCTGGCCACTTGCTGGCATGTAAAGGTGGGGGAGAGGTTGTTGAAATGCGTTCTTTCTTTTTTCTTTTTTTTTTTAAATATAAAGGATAATGACAATTAAACTGATATCAGAACACCTACTTCCTGTGCAATCTTTTGATTGAGTGAGGATGTTCATATGATTTAATTTTCCATTATTGTGAGACAAATCACAGGTCATAGCAGTTGCCTTTAAAGTATTAAACTTAGTGTGATAACCTAGTTAAGTAATCTTTATATCTATGCTGATTGTAGTAAAAGCACAAACTTAAATTTGGAAACTACAAGTACCCCAGCCTATGTATTACAAATCCATTCTCCTCTCAAGTGTGTCAAATAAAGTCATTTAGTCAAAACTGGCAGCATCTCACAGACATGCAGAAGGTGATTGGCAGCAATATTTGATGCTGGGGAAAAAAGGCTTCCTTTTAAGTAACTGGAAAAGCTTTAGTAAAAAGGCAGAAACCGTGGTGGTGCATGGCTCAATTTCTGAATTGCTTTACTTAGTTCCAGTTACTAGCTTTTCCTCTGTTTAAATCTCAAATTAGTTCTGTTGAGACAACAGAAACTGGTAGATTTTGGCATTAAAGCTGTCTGGTACGGAGTAGGAAAAATAGATCTTAAAAGGTCTCAATGTGGCTCATACTGCTGGTCATCCCAACATAGTTTTCTTACTGTGCTTAAAAAAATCAGTTTTATTGCTCAAACCCTTGTATTTAAATAATAATAATAATAATAATAATAATAACCAGCTCATCTGGATGATACTGACTGAACTGAAAACTGAAGCAAGAAGAAGCAAGTCAACTAAAAGTCATGTTGAGTCAAACTGTACATAAAAAATGAAAAAGTTTTGAAAAGCCTCAAAATAACACTCTGCATTAACAACATTGCAAGTTTTGCAAAATATATAATTTAAACACAATACACAGGGATGCAGACCTGAAGCTACAATTATTACATATTATATATCCATCTTATGTTCTTGCACTGAGGACGGGAGGACCCTATTGCTTTTGTACTGTTGATTATTATTATTATTATTATTATTATTATTATTACTCTTCCACAATGAAATTGGCATTTTTAAAAAAAATTTTGACATACCCTAAAACTTGCTAAATTTTGTACACCTGTCAGGTCTGGTGAAAATTTTATATTTCAAGGGTCCCTCACATCAGCATGGAAAAATGGTTCAATGGCACCACATTAAAACTTTCAAAACCTGAGTCTCCGGATGAGTTTTGCCTACATGCACAAAAATTGGTAGGCTTATGAGATTCGCACTCAAAACTCAAGACTGTCATCACGCAACACATAAAGTTTCATGTATGGATGTCTAACGTCATGCCTGCGTCAAACAGGAAGTGGATGGTTTTGCTGCACACATATGAAAAACGTTCATTGAAAATCACCCATTTGTCCCTTGGAGGGGAGATTCAAGGGTCAAATCCATTTCACGAACACAAACATTTCATACGCTGCAACACGGGGTCATTTCAGAAGTTCATCACTCTATATTTTTGAAAATATGAAATATTTCAACCATACTTGGTCCAATCAACTTCAAACTCACCTAAAACACTGATGTCCCTGAGCTCATTAATTCCTGCGAGTTTCATTCACATTGGCCAAATGGTACACATATACTGACATTTTTAAATTTGAGACACTAAACAAATATTTTTTATGACTAAATTTCAGTTGCTGTCACCAAACTTTGGACAAATAGAGCTGTATATGTCAGAATAATTATTAATGTTTTTTTTTTAATTCAAAGAGTGGTTGAATTTTGATTTTTTTTTTTTAACCATTATGCAAGAAGTGGGTTTTCTCCGGACACTCCGGTTTCCTCCCACAGTCCAAAAATATGTCTGTTAGGTTGACTAAGAACTCTAAATTGCCCGTAGGTGTGAGTGTGGGTGTGCATGGTTGTTCGTCTATGTATGTGGCCCTGCGACTGGCGACCTGTCCAGGGTGTACCCCTGCCTCTCGCCTGAAATGGGCTGGGATTGACTCCAGCAGACCCCCGTGACTCAGTAGATGGATTCAGCGGGTATAGAAAATGGATGGATGGATTATGAAAGAATTTGTCTTGCATCATGATTCCCTCTACAGTCAGTAGAGAGAAGCAGGGGCAGATCTAGCATTTTGGGGGCCTGGCCTAGGTCCTTGGCTGTAACTCAGCCTTGGATAGTTTAATCTGGCCCAAATTTGATGCATATAACAATAACTTGATGCAGTCCAACTCTGAACACATTGGCATTGTAATAGTCAAGAAAAAAGTTGTAATGCCATCTGTTGGCAACAGGAAATGCGCTTTTTTAAAATTACATTTTGCATTGCCTCATATTTTCTGTATGTTAAGAGTTCCCCTGAGAAGATCCATATGAATTTGAATTTTTGGAGAGCAAGAACTATGCGGAATTGTTTTTCCATCATAGGAGAAGAAGTGGAAGTGGCAAAGGAGTATAAATACCTCTGTGTTTGCCTGGGCAACAGACTGGACATAGAGTACTGTTGCTGTTTATAAAGAAGGACAGAGCAGACTTTACTTCTTAAAGAAGCCTAGATCCTTCAGCATTTCCAGCGAGATGTTCTGCAGCTGCAGTCATCTGCTAGGAAAGAAGCATCAGAGCCAGTGACTTAAAGAAACTGAAGAAGTTAACAAAGAAGGCTAGCTCTGTTCTGGAGCCTCTGGAGATAATTGTGAAAAGGAGGATACTTCATAAAATGAAGCAGATCATGGACAACCCTGACCATCCTCTTCACAACACAGTGATTCAGAGTTTCTTCAGTCAGAAGTTTTCTTCAGATCTGGTGAAACACAAGAGCTACAGGAGATCCTTCTGACCACTACAGGAGATCCTTCTGACCACTACAGGAGATCCTTCTGACCACTACAGGAGATCCTTTCTGCCCACAGCTATAACCTTACACAATGGCTCCTTGAAGAGACTTAAATGAAATGACTACTGCAACAATTAATTTCCCTTCTGGAATAAATAAACTATTTTTGAACTTGAATTTGAATCCGGTTTGCTATTACTCTGGCATACATTGTTTAAGACACCTCAGATTTCCTGTGTATGATCAGAGTCCTGCTCTGAACAGATCAATATACTCATAATTTCTCATATTCTTTGCTCCACCATTTGGCAAAAAGAAGAAAGTAGATTGTTTGGTTGTGATTTGCCATTCACAAGTATTAGACAAATTTCAGATATTGTGAGGAAGTTCTTAATAAGTAGACTGTGCTTCACAGAAATATCAGAAAGTGTACTTTGAAGGGCATGATTGTCATGGTGTTGGTATAGGACTTACTTAATGCAACACAGGTAGATATGACTAAAGTATTGTGTAGGAAGGTGGTGGCACCTCTGAGTAGTGGCCATAGGCGCGAGGGCTTGAAAGCTGCTTGCAGCTTCAATTATCTATTACATCTACTTATTGTCATATCTGTGCATTATTTATTATTACCTATTTGTTACATTATTTTTTTGACTATTTGGTGAGCTGTTTGATTTGCCCCTATTTTAGCCACAACATGAGTTGTGGTGTGGGTGAAGGTATAAATGTTAGAAGACAAGCTACAGTCAAGGATATGTGCACATAAAAAATTAATTCATAAACACACACACACACACACACACACACACATACATATATATATATATTGATATATAAAATATATTTTGTCATCTTAAACTATTTGTATGTTCTTTTCTGTCTTGCTCTTCTCTGCTGTTGTTGTCTCTGCTTTATATATTATCATGCAGCTTATTGTGCTAACCAGTATGTAATTTTTCTCTGCCCTATGATTTGCTCGGAGATTAGGTTTTTTCCTCAATTTCAGCTCCGTGACTTTAAAACCTTAAGTCCTTTCAGAGCCAAACAGAACATCATACTAAACTGTTTATATTTGTCAAAGTCATCCTAAAAGGTCCCCTTTTTTCTTTTCTTCTCTTTTTTTATTTTTAGGAAGAAGTGCAGCGGTTATCTAAGTACTGTAAAAGTATCAAAACATCCAGTCCACTAAAAAATGCACATATCATCTATTATAACCTACAAGACCTGTAAACGAGTCATCATTCCATAAGATTGTGATGTCATAACTATACAGACATTGCCCTGAGCCATGCCCCTAGCACTGCTGCTAACTTAGAGACTTGTTTTTATTTTTTGCTAGATTTAGCTACCTTTTAGACATCTTTGTGATTGCTTAAAAAAAAAAAGAAGAAGAAGAAGAAGAAGGGGAACACTGCGACAACTGTAATAATGTTTCGGACAAGCCTTAGCAGCATTTTTATATCGAGAGTCAACAGTCCAGCACAGTGAGGACAAAACCTTGCTTTGCTGCTGCAGGCACATCGTTTCTCCTTTGTTTAGTGAGTGACAGGAACCATCAACATATTCAGGTGACCATATTTCAGCTGACATGGAGATGAATGAGCTGCACATGTGCAAACATGCGGGGTTTGTCACCCAGAGGCTGTGCACTCTGTAAAGGCTGGGGGGGAACATTATGTGTGAGTGGTCACGTAAATATACAGTTTCAGTCTCAGGTACGAAACTTTCCAGAAATGTAATCTGCTGATTTATGTTCTTGTAACTGAACAGACAAACAAACAAACAAAAAAATAATATAGACCTAAAAGGCCAAAGAGATTTTGAGGAAGTTACACAAATGACTTCTATTTATTTTATGTCATGTTGTTTTACTTTTTGGGGGGTTCATGGCTTGAAAGTAATAATTAACATGTTAACTCATAGACTTAATTTACTCCTGAAAGTGCCACAATTGTTCTGTAATCTGACAACAGAAACAGAACAATAAGCAAATGAAAGCAACTTTATTGGGAATTTGGCGAAATCCAAATACAGTACATGATGGCACACAAAAGAGAAGTAAACATGTAAAAGACAAACAAATATACTATGGCGTTGACCTTAACTTCTCTAGCTGGTATTGATCTCAGCGCAACTCCAGATACACTGGCCAATCTTCAGAAAAAAGACTGAACAGCTTCCTTTAAATGGGCTTTAAAAAGAAGAACCATACTCAGTTATATGATATTACTTATCAGAAAACTCAGTTTGCTAGTTTTTTTCTTTACAGGGACTGTTTCTACTACCAAGCGTCCCACTCTTAATGTCAGCCTGGTTTTCAGAGGAACATGACCTAAGAACTTTGAACAACACACTCATAGAGGCATGTTATTAATCCATAGTGATGTTCCAGCATTTTGGGACCCAATAAGCCTCTCTTCCATTTTGGGTGCCATGTCGACAAGTTCTACCCTGCTGTTCAGACTATGTCACCTTCGACCACGCTCACACAACAGTGTTGGAAGCATCCTGTGCAACGCTGTCCATTCACTTTCCAAAGAGTGCTTTAAAGAGTCCAACTTTGGATCATCAAGTAGCAAGTGCTAGTCAATCAAATTGTACTTGGGGACAGGACATTTACAAAGTCGCAGCTCATTTGTGGAGTAAAAAAGAAGACACTTAAATGGTTGTTTATGGTATGGCAAAGGCACGTGAGAAGTACCATGTGAGAGCGTTAAACAAGGCTGCTGTGTAAGCACACCGTTATTAACACCAGAAGCACAAGTCATTATGGTGTTCAAACTACGAGACTGAAGGGCTGCAGGAATCACACACTACACAGTCTGTCAACGATGGGAAATGGGAAGAATGAAGAAAGACACAAAACTACATATAAAACAGGAGTTGTTTATTTGAAAATTGTCTACAGAGGACAAACGATGTCTGCTTGTGTGTCTAAACTTATCTAGTCTTGCTGGTGTTTTCTTTCCCCCTCACTGTAGTCCTTTTGCTTAATTTTGTATCGAATAGTAGTGTGGTGGTGGTTTTAGGGATAATCAAAACTTAAAAAACTTTGAGTCTGAACCAGTAAATGAGACCAGTTGTTTTCCATGTTTTATGTTTTTTTACATTATTATTTTTTGTGCTTTGTACCACAGTACAACCTATAGACAAGGAATCAATGAAAAGAATTTGTCAGTTTTCCTATTCGCATGATCCCCCCCCCCCGCCCATCTTTCTTTACTATAATAATCCCTTCTTTTTGATACAAGTAAGTGGCTCAAGATCCCCAATTGTGTATTTTTCCTCTGATGCAAACACTGCTGTTTTTTTTTGTTTGTTTGTTTTTTTTTACATAAAAGTATATACATACATAATGGGGAAGAATAGTGCTATTATAAAGTTTAATGAGATTTTCATAATTTTAAATGTGAGGCTTAAGTTTACCTGTTAAAGAATAAATAACGTATAGCAGCTTTACAGGTTAAAGCTCTTAGGATGCCCTTTAATTGTGTTTACCTGTCATTATGAATGCAGC
>JAOWBL010000017.1:10754558-10766021 GCA_028564865.1 Zenarchopterus dispar | reverse complement strand
AAAGGCTGCGAAAGCGCCTGTCAGGATCTATGAAAGGGTCAACAACCAAGTGAGACCCAGAGGCAAATCGAAGCGCAGTGGAGTCGACTTCTCATACGGTTTCAGTGCTCGCTGCTCTGTAATCCTCAAGTCAGTGAGATCCGTCTGAGCTGTGGCGTGATAATTTGACCCGGATACCACTCAAGGATCCACAAATGAACATTTTCCCTAAACTGATGCACTTTGCAATTTGAGGATTTTTCCAGAAAGAAGCTCACACATGAAGCTGCAGTTCTGAGCCTCTCGCTGCAACCCGACAGCGTTAGTCTTGGAGTACGAGGCAGGTGATGTTTCATTACAGTTTAGAGAGGGTTCATGACTTTACATCCAAGTTGGAGGGTTAACATAAGAACAGAAAAATGCAGCAGTTTTGATTTTACTCTTCTTGCTTTAATTGTACAGTCATAACTTAACTTGTAAGTGTCAATACTGTACACTGTTTTAAATGAACATGATACAGAGCTGCATGTAGATAGGTAACTTATGGCAGAAAGATTGTTAAGGATATTTTATAACAGGCATGGCAACTAAATCTTTAAGTTTAACTACAAGGCAACAGAATTCTGTGAAACTAAGAGTGTAGTTAATTTTTCCAAACAATTCTGAGATTCTGTGCTTGTCTTCGCTTCATATTTTTGTACATTTGAAGACTAAAAGTTTCATGGTATGTTAAACTTTTAGCCCCTCTGTAATCTTAATTGTACATACTAAATCATCAGGCTGGAGGTTTGAGACTTGTCTTTCATTTTTTTAAAATGATACTCTATAGATCAGAAAATGTAAATTAGAAACAAAGTAAAGCACAACATTCAAGTATATTATGAAGGTGGTTGTTACATCCTGCACATGTGGACTTGAAACAAACTTAAAACCTAAAAAAAAAATTTTTCTTTGTTATTTTCTTTTTGTTGACTCTTGTTAGCCACCAGAACAGATGTTCTGTAATTCATAGTAACTGGGAAAATTTTGCTTAATGAGCTGGTAGAATAGGTACCATAGATTTTATTTTATCCCTAAACACAATATTCAAATTTAAATTCTATTTGCATATTTCTACAGATTCTCAGTACTGTTTATCTATCTTAAGATGGAACTCAAATTTATCAAAAAAAAACAACAACAACAAAAAACACTAACGTTTTCTGTTTCTCATTAATAAATGTTATATTGGTCCCTGCAATTTTTTCTACAATACTCAAATATATATATTAATATAAAGAAAAATACTGTATCAGCCAGCTACTTTTTAGTTATCACAGACAGAGTTCATCTGTCTGTTTCCTGTACCACAAAGATCATTGTGTTATTTCTGACACAGCTCCCAGTGCTCTGTTGAAACTTTTATCAGCATTAGGCACCTAAAGGTGAAGACCGTACGGCACTGTATTTTGATCCAAGAACTATTTAATTGAGTATGAACCTTCATCAGCAACAAATTTTCCTCCAAGAGCAACAGAAACTGTGCCTTCACTCTCCTGCTTTTTGGTGTAACATCTGAAAAAGTTAACTGGAAACAGTCTTGGTTGTCACAAAGAAAATATTTGCTAATCAACAAAACAGGGGAGATCTCACTTAAAATTAGTCTTGATCATAGTCCTCTGAAAACAGTTTTGTTGCAGGGATGTGACTGGACTCTGGTTTTGGCATAGAATTTCATTAAAAAATGGCTAAACTTCAAAAATTGCTCCTATATGAGAATCTTTTGTGCTATGATGAACTTTTTGTTTTATAGAAAACGTCTGAAAATGATCTTGACAGATAAATATGTGATGTTTTGTATGAAGAAAAGTTACCCGGCATATATTGTTGATTTGTTTATCATTTATGACAATGACCATACTGCAACCAGCAATTTTTTGTGTGTCAGAAACACAATTCGAAAGCATTTCCATGGAAAGGCTGAGACTTTAGTCTAAATCTAATAAAACTATATCTGTCCTTAGCATCAGTTCAGTTTTAAGGCATTACCTGTTGTATTGCCCTTTTGTTTTTTTTCTTTCTTTCTTTTTTTTTTATAAATGTTGAGTTTAAATTGAAAATTAACAGCTCAAAACTTTGTTTAGCTGCTCCTGTGATGGTGGATTTCAAGTGACAAAAGTTCATTTGCATCATTTACCTGTCAGTTTTCAAACCCGGACAAGCTCTCCCGTGTTTTAATTAATCTGGTGACGTTAAAGCTCTCTACCACTCAGATCAAGAGGGAGAGGAGGGTTTAATGAAAAATAATGAAATTCTTACACTGATTCATTAAAAACCAACATGGTTTCACTCTCCTAACAACAGTTCTTTTTCTGCTATTACATTTCCCCTGGAAACACTTAGCTTGCATCCCTTTCCCCCCGAAACAGAGCCGATAGCAATGACTGTGTCTTGCCCTGGACCTCTAGGCACTTCCCCTGACTGCTGCCCCCCCCAGGTGCTTACTTCCTGTGCTCCATACCCCCGAGCTCCCACCCTTAGGAACTGCTCCTTGCAGACACTGCTGCAACTCTAAGAACATGTACAACAATGTTTCAGCTTTGTACTCACTGGTACTGCTTGTAGCTGCTATAGATTTACCACATTTTATTCCAGGTGCTGATATTCTGGCCACTGATGAAAGTCACTGTTGGAGAGATGTGACGAGACACCGACTGCATTCAACCTGCTCTTCATGTGTGCCTGTTCAGGCATTTCTTTGTCTGAGCAGGCGGTTGCTTGGAGGGAGTTCTGATGCATGCAAGAGTACAGTGAATGTGTATTTTGCAGTTTGGTTTTTGTTTTTTTTTTGCGCCTTTTACTGACTATGTTTGTGTGTGTGTGTTTACGAGTGTGTGTTTTCCTCTGACCAGTCTTGAGTGCTTTTGCTGTTTTTTCCTGGCAGGCTGTTCTGATTGGCCGGCCCTGGGGAACAGAGATATCATGTTTAGCCCCAAACCAACATGCATCCCTCATCCACCATCCACTGCCACCACAATTGTGAGTCTGTGTGTGTGTCTGTGTGAGGGGGACAGTGAGAGAGAGTGTCAGAGGGAGGTCTGTGCGTTCAGGCGATCAGATACTCTGCTCTTTCTGCTAAAGTGCTTCTCGTCTCCTTGGTGAAGGCTGATGAGGTATGACATCACAGCACTTTGTTTTATCTTTAAAAGATGAGCAGGGAGCCCTTCACTTCCCCTTAATGAGGCCGAGGTGCCCACAGAAAATATGGAAAGCATGCATGTGCACGAATGCGCGTCCACACTTGCATTCCTGCTTCTTCTCATTTCTTAGCATGCAAGCGATGTGCATCAGTGTGGGTGTGCTTTTGGTTTTCCTGCACACTCTCACTAACACCCATTTTACCCATAACCCCTGGCGTTTCCTGTCCTGAAGCCATGTGTCAGACCTCATTGGCTACTGCATCAATAACAGCACACTCACTCAGCTCCCAACATCACTTCCTACTGGCAACGCGTACCACAGATTCAAACATTCATCTCTTTCTCTTTCACTTCTGCAGCAGCGGTGACTGGGGTTGATTTTGGTTTTGTTTACACATCTGCCTCAGGTGTTGATTCATGAGGGTTGGACCACATTTTAGACATTGATGACCTAAGCAGACCACGTTATAACTCATATACTTTAATGAATCGGGACTGCATAGAAATCTATTCGCATTTTCATTTAAAAAAAAAAATCCCAAGGAAAATTATGCTTGGCAGTTTAAATGAGATAGAAATGTGATGTTTTACGCCTTTATTCCTCAACACATAAAGCAGAACAGAAAAAGATTATCCTAATTTGCAGAATTACTGATCACTGATTTATACTTTTGTATTTACTCAAAAGTTGGATCTTAGTTTCAAGCTGCGCCGACTGCCGCTGAAAAATTCACACATTGGTATTTATCTGAGGATTAATTTAGCAAAATAATATAAACAAGACGCAGGGGGTCTTCTGCAAGTGAATGAAGTCAGACATCTTGTTTTGCATATTAAATTAAATTGTGCTCATGCCTTTGTGATGATGACATGCTGCCACAAATGTTTTAAAGATTCACAGTATATTTAGAGCTTGCTGATTAGGTTATGAGAACTGTACATTTCTCCTTATTAAAAGCTCCAATGCGAATGATGCTGAAGGGCTGTGGCGCTTTAGTTTGTTGGATTAAAAAGAAATGACAGTTTTCTTCCAGCGTTTGCTCTTCTTGTCAACACAAGACTTAATCACACGTTCAATCTGGCTCACACATGAAACTTGAACAATATTTCATGATTGCTATTAAAAACTCAACCGTGGAATGATTGTGTTTCCAGTAAGTCGTATTTTTCGCCAAATGTATTTTTTTCCACTCACACGATCAGACCTTCCAAGAATAATGGCTGTGGAGAACCTGGTTAATTTTGGTATTTTAATTTCTATTTCTGCCGCCACTCTAGCTGTCATTTTTATTCGAAAAAGACGAAGACAAGGCAAGTTCCTTATACGAGGGTCTGACAACACTGAGGGATTCCTGGCAGGTCCGGACCATGATTTCACAGAGGAGGAGTGGACTCAAAACTTTTGATGACTTTCCCTCTTGTTGTCCCTGCGACATCATAGCCAGGGGAGGCAGTTTCTGCAGAATAAAATGCTTTTGGTATGTCATGTGACCAGCAAATGTGTTTCAGCTGCAGATTTACAAATTATTCCTTTCGTCCAATCACCAGAAAATAACACCTCATGTGAAAGCAACGATTTTCTTGCAGTGTACGCAGGACTTTTTTCAAACTGCCATGTTTCCATAAGGCACATTTTCTATTTGCAATTCTGCTTCACACGGCTTCAAGGATAAGGGAAATGCACTTATAAATAAACAAAACACTGTCTTTGCAGGTGACTGTTTGGAGCCTGGGTTGACTTTCTTCTAAAGTGAGGAGCCCTCTTCCTTTATGTCTTTGTATAATGACCGGTCGTAGCCCTGGACTCACACTTGTAACGTTTTTGTGGACTACAACAGTCTCTGTAGTATAACTTATCTTTTCAGTCAGCCTGATGTCTTTTAAACCATCTCACGATTCTAAACTGTAGAAACAGTTTAATAGAAGATTGTTAAAAATAGGTAGCCTTGCCAAAATAAGACTGACTATATACAGTAGCTAGCAAAGATGTGTGGTCTAAACTTGACTTGTTCTTAATCCTCATGGGAAGCTGGTGCACGCTGGTTTCCCTGATGTGTGTGCCATGTTGCTAGACGTGGCAGTAGCTGGCTAACGCGGCTGTGTGTGCGCGATTAACTGGCGTTAGCTGTCATTAGCCTCTGTGCACCAACGCATCAGCAGACTGCAATTAACCCGCTAATCCGACTAATCCGGCTAATCCACTAATGGAGCTAATCTGATAGACTGGAGAGAGGCTTTTCAGTAGCTTTCTCTGGGAGCGCATTCATGTACACGCATGCGTGCACACAGCAGAGCTGAGTCTCCCCTCGGTCTCCAGCTCTGAGACACATTTACACACAGTTTTCTACACATAGTCACAGTCAGTCCGGGTTAAATCCAGTGTGTCCACCAGCAGTGAATTAGAGGGATAGATCCACTCCCCAGACATCTCGCCCACAGCCATTAGTCAGCCTGGGGCCTCTGTCACACACAGAGAACCAGGGAAAGAGAGAAATGAACAGATGACAAGAGGACTGGTGGAGAGAAAGACACGCTTCAACTTAATTTGATTTAATAATTTTGCTTGGTTTAAGCTTATTTCGACAAAGGCCATCACCTCGTTCTGCGATCGTCTGTGTATTAATGCACGTTTAGTGCACCAAACAAGGGTTTTAGACTGATGCTTCAGTGACTAACTCCGTCTTCACTCTACTGTTTGGTTTTAATTGCAAGTCTCCAGCAGAAAAATAACCTTCTAAATAACTATAACCAAATAACTATGAAACCCTAACCTGCGCCGTTTGCCCTGTTTCTGCTGGACCAGCCGCTTTTTACATTCAAATGTCAGATTAAAAGAAATACTTTCATAATCTGACATTAATGCCACATTGATGCAACAAAGGGGAGTCATTTAAACCGGCCATCTTTTACTCTGTATCACCAAGTAGGTTTATTGCCTAAGCCCAGCTAAACACAAAAGGTAAAAGAAGACAGAGTAAATGAAAAGAAAACAGCATTTCCAGATTTTTTTTCTCCATAAATTGCCTTTTGAGCTCGGTTTAGGACGCACATAAAGGGTGTGACCGCTCTCCGTGATGAAACAAATCACACACACTGTTGTCTACAATCCTCACAAATAAACAGTTATTTGCAGCTGTACAGCTGGTTAAATATTATATTTTTAGAGTTACTCTGGATTATTTTGGACATCGTGTAAATATTACAAGTTGGGACAAAACATCAACATTCTACAAAAATTGTTACCTTAAGTGGTTTCTGAGAGGATTTTTACTTTTATCTTCGAAACCACAGGACTCTCCAGTGGAGCCTATTTCAGCTCCTGGTAGGTATATGACAGAAACTCGCAGACCAATGCCGAGGTTGTGACTTTGAGCCTCACCTAGCGCATTTAACTTTCTGAAAGTGCTTGGTGCTACGTAGCTTAGAAGACGATGGGAAAAGAAGTTGGTGTGTTACTGAAATGATGAACAATTTGCTCTCTAAAGTATTCCAAATGCTCAAGCAGAGACTCTTTAAGGTGTTTACTTTCTGTGTCCAGTTAATATAAACTCTGAATAACACACACAGGTGACTTTGTCTTTTCAGTCGTCTTTAATTAAGTCTAAACACAAAACACAAATGTTTTTCCTTCTTTTTCAGATGAAGAAAAGGGATCAGAGCCATGGGTAGATTAAGACCTGGAGAGCTAAAGGGCAGGAACAGCAGCTATAATTTGTTTCTCCTTCTGAAAGCTGCGTTTTTAAGTTTGTCTTTCCTTCTCTGGGCTCATCTCCCTCAATATCCTTTCCCCCTCTTCCTTTGCTGTACCATTTTCCTCGGGTCTAATTTAGGAGCTGTAACTCTGAAGCTGTTAAAGTAGCCAGGAGACATTTTGAAAGCTGGTTGGAGGAAGATGGAGGTCGCCTGTCCGTCTCCAGCTTCAAACACTGACCTTGGCTGCTAATGATGCTAACTGAGCTAATGACAGCTCCATATATATGTGTATTTGTGTAAAAAAAAAAAATAAAGAAAGAAAGAAATAAAATAAAGAGAGAGATAGAGCCAACGAGTGAGACAGTGTGTATGTACATGAATGTGTGAGAGTGTGAGGGGAGCATGTGTAAGTATCATAATCAGAGCCGCTAACGCTAATGAGCCGGGCCTTTGAAGAGAACCGCCCGGCGAGGGCTCCACTCCTGCCAACTCATTAGCTGACCTGAGGAGTGCCTGATTAGAATGCTTTTGATGAAAATTTCAAGGATTTTCTTTTAAGAAAATAAAGAAAAAAGAGAAAAACTTAAAAAATTTTGTGAAGTGAGATAAATATTGCACTAGACTTTTTTTTTTTTTTTCAGAGGGTGTGGAGGGGTTGCGGTTGATGAGGAAAGTGGGAGGTCATTTACCAAGAAGACTTCAAAGAGCCCTCTGAAGAGCACTGGATGAGATTGATTTGCTGTTTTTATTGCCGATGAAATGTAAAAATATGTTTAATGGGAGGAGAGAGCAGGAGAATGTTTCCTTTCACTCTTCAAACACCCACGCGTCATCGCTGCCGCTCTCAAACACAAACACATAAATATACAGAGTTACTGATGATATGCGCTCCTTTCCACCTCTGTGGGAGTGAGCAGCTCCTTTGGTGTGGTGTAAGAATGCCACTCACATGAGAGGCAGCTTGAGTAAATTAGTTTTCAGGAGAAAGCGAACAGGACAGGTTGCTTGGTGCTGAGAGACTTCTTTAAAGCTCAGACACAGACTACAATACAGTGTATGGTGGCGCAGTCACATCGCCTTTCATTTCACAAGGAGCAAAGGAGCCTGGATCAAAGTGAGAAGATGTCAGATATTCATGCAAGAGAAGGGAAATCATCTGCCGTATTATACAGAGACAGTAAAGTAGTACAGCCTTTGGTTATGTTGACCAATGAAATCTGTTTCCATTATGTAGAATAATGTTCAGTTTAGCTTTAGTTCTGCTTCAGCTTTCATCACTTTAAATACCTGTTGACATGCTTGGTAAAGATGTAATGTCTCTGCATGACTGCAGTTAGAGTTCAGCAAATTTGCTTTTTATATTTCCAGAGTTAAATGATGCCATTTTGCGCTTATAGAAACTACGGACAGATTTATGCAATCTCAACATGGCACAGCCCTGTCGCACACACATTCACATATTGTCCTCACTGTTTATTTTCCAACTCTAATTGGAGTTAAATGAATAAATAAAAGGAAAAAAAAACTGGTTCAATTTTACATAACTCCTCCATAATTTTAAAATATTCATCTCATATGTTTGAGTTGGGGAAATTACGAAGCTCTTCATCTTTGGGAACACTTTATTAGGTTAAACATTTAGCAACAAACTGCCTGAGATTTCCCGTTATCCGTATGACTTCTGCTGTGTTTGTTGTCTTTTGCAAATATTTTTCCAAATATTTAATGTGATATGATAATTAAAATGAATTGAACTGATTCAAGAGCCAAAAACATGCAGTTGATTCAGTGCATCCACCTCCGCATGAGTGAGTGGTAGTTAATTTGTAGTCTTAACAGACCCGTAGATACATGAGAGCTTAGTTTTATAGATTCATACAACATGTATGTAATAAACTTGGGTATAACCTAATGTTTATGCATGTAGACTGCACAGTGATATACACTCACAGGCCACTTTCTTAGTGGCTTGATATATCTGATAAAGTGGTGAGTGTGTGTGTGAGTGTATATTATGTATATATAATATATTTTGTGAGATGCAATGACTCATAACAGAAGCTCCACTGCTATCTCTTTTCAAACTGTATCCTGACAGGACCTGGAAGTTATCATACTAAAAAAAAAAAAAAAAAAATCACCTGAAATACCTTAGGTATTTATTTATTTATTGTTTTTAATACCAGGTCTTTTTTAAAACTTACTACCATCTTTCCATTTTTACTTTTTTTATTCTTCTTTGAGCATTAGCAGTACTCTCAATGCAAAAAACTCATCTTAAATTTCTGACATTGCCAGAATTTTTTTCACGTTTTGTGACTGCAACACAGGACCGCTGTTTTGGACAGCCCAGAACATCTATGTGATCATTTTACTCTACAGTATGGGACAGCTCAGAATTTATTTCAGAAATCAAGAGTCATGAGGTCTCTTTGGTTGTGAGTTGGTGCTCTGGAAATGTAGGTGAATTCCATTGATTGAAACCATTTGATTCACTTGCTTGATTTCTTTTGTTTTTAAATGCCACTGCTTCTGTTTTCTACTCAGTCCTTCCCAACGTGTCTTCTAACATTTTTAACATTTGTTGCTTCATCCCGTCGTAGATTGTGTCTGAGAGAGATTTCAAGAGAGATGCAAAGAAGACAATTAAGAGAAGAAGACCTGAAACTGCCAAATGAGAATCCTTGCTTCCTCTACATCTGTCTAAAGCAATAAGACTGTTTGCTGCCACTGGTGGGATAGTAATTAAATACCACAGTATCTTGTACACCTTTAGCAGCTACTCTCGACATCAGCTCTTCCAGAAGCTTCACTACTCGTCTTTAAGGTGTATTTAAAGAAAATGTGAAATCCTCAAAGAGAATGATTTCCAGCTCATAGAATAAGGAAGGATATGAAGATATGAGGAGTTTGAGTTCTTGACTATTCCTGAATAAAGGTGTGTTGTGAGATCAGGAAATCCGGAACTGCAGTCACCACTACAACACTTCTCCCTTGAAGTTTTCCAGACCAATTTCTGCCTTTCTTATCTGATCTCATCATTTAGCCCCATCTCATTCTTGGCAGCCTTGACTGTGGTGACCAACACAGTCTGCTTCCTATCTTTGTACTTGTGTCCATTATTCAGGCTCAAAAAGTTTCTTTTTTTGATTCGGACCCAAAATCAAACCCATTTATCACGTTTGTTTCAGGTTGCAGGTCGCGGCCTCCTTCTGATGATCAGTGGTGTGCACTAACCTTTTGATGCTCCCAAACCTAATCTAATGAAAGATGTATCGCTGGTGCAGGGAATGTAATTTAGAAACCCTTGCTCAGGCAAAAAATGTGTCATTTTTATGTAAATTAACTTTTACCAGACGAGCATGCCAATTTCTAGAAATCAATAGTCACTTCTCTAAACAAGCTTTTGTAAACACAAGTCTGTCTAATTATCTCCTTAATAATTCCCATCTGAATTAAACAGAGAGAAAGTTGGATGGTTCTTGACTCCAGGACCATACCAAGACAAACTTTCAAAAACTTCAGCTGGCTAAAGCTAAGGTCCTGTGATCCACAGAACCAGTAATCTTTATGTGTGTGTGCGTGTGTGTGTACATGGGTGGTATAGCCTATGCGTTTACTGAACTGTCTTTTGCCTGTGTATGTGCATGGATGTCTTCTTTCTTTATATGTGTTTGAGTTGGAGTAGTTTAGGCAGGCAGAGAGCTGGAGCTCTCGAACCGCATTTGGACAGACTGGAGTCTGAGAGGCAGTTCAAAGACCACAGGCCCACAGGCAACAACCAACACTGAGACCTCTTTGTGTGCGTGTGTGTGAGTGTGTGTTTGCATGAGTGAGGGAGAGCAACATTGCATTTGGTCAGTGGCTGCATATTTCTTTTACTGACATGTGAATTTAATTTTCTTGTATTTCAGAGCGTGCGTGGTTCAGTGCGTCAATGGTCCATAGCCTCCTATGCTTTTATTTTAAAATAGTTTTACTTCATATCCTCATTCACCCCATAAAAAACTCAAATGAACACTACTGAAAATATTTATGCATACCACATGCTAGTGTTTGATAACTATGTATGCAACATATTGTAGTTCCCTTTTTAAAGGAAAGACAGTGGATAATCAGTTTTCACATACAGATTTCCTTTAGACTTTCCTTCATATGTTCTTCCTAAAACCACCCTTATTCAGGCTGAGGACCAACACTGCAAGAACACTGGTTTGTTTTAGTTTAGGTTTTTTTATTTTTTAAAAATTTTTGTTAAGTTTGTATATATAGGGTATTACTATATTATACAATAGTCATTAAACAAAGAAACATTGGTGACTAATTTTCATTGCTGAAGTTTTTTAAATATTGCAGCAGTGTGAAAGCATTTATGTTAATCCATTTTCATTTAAAGTATGATAAAGATTTGTTCCATATGTGTATGGAATTTAATGCTAAAATGTGTTTTGATTTTTAAGCCTGAAAAAATACTAAGAGCAAAATTGATAAGGCTCAACTATATATATATATATATAATAAGGCTCAACTATATATATAACCATATATATATATATATATATATATATATATATATATATATATCTATATATATATATATATATATATATAT
>JAOWBL010000017.1:10740144-10754458 GCA_028564865.1 Zenarchopterus dispar | reverse complement strand
GGACATGTTTAAGCAGAGTACAACTTCCTTTCTGAATGTATTTTTAAAATTACACACACACACACACATATACATATAAAATCTGATTATACTATTATCATCAAAGTACTTATTTTACTATGTATGTGGTCTAACAAGTTTTTTTATGTGACTATCATTATGTGTGTATTATTGTTATTAGTGTGAATCAACATGATGTAGTTGTGACTCATGATTCATGATTCATGATTTTTTTTTGGAACTACACACACAAAGGAGACAAAGTTTCTGCTCTTCACATAATTTTTTTTTTGTCTTATTATGCAACATGTGTTGAAGCATACACATACGAACATGTTGCACTCTAGTTCTTCCTCTACATTTGTGGTAATCGCCACCATACTTTTTCTTTTCTTCTCCTCCTTTAGACACACATGCACATAAACATGCACACACTTGTGCAGCACAAACACATATTGCATTAACATGGGTAAGCCAGCACCACAGACACCCTCAACAGCTGTCCTGGGCTCTGACCCTGCTGTAAGTTATGCACAAGCGCTGGCACCAAAGAAACACAAAATAATTAATTATAAAAATGCTTCCTGCTAATTGTTGGGCTGTAGTTAATGAGCTAACCTTTGGAGAGTGGGCTTGGAAGGTGGAGAGGAAAATTATTCATGTCGCGTTTGCATATATGAATATGCAAAAGATAATTATCCCCTCCGAGGAGGGACAAAAAAAATGTTCAATGTCTCTATCTGAAGCTCACTTTGTATCATGCATACCCTCATACACACACACACACACACACACGCACACACACACACACTGCCATGTTCACCCTTAACTCTTCTATCATCTGCAGTTACTTTCTCTTTGTCACTTTCTATATCTCTTCATCCGTCAACATGATCTGGTCTGATGACAGGTGGCTCTGAGCAACGCTTGGTTTTGAATGGATGGAAGAGAGTTTTAGTTTTGATGAATATCACAAAAAGGGCTATAACCTCTGTCTACTTCCTACTGGAAATGCCTCTGTTTTGTAAACTTTATCCCAAAAGTGTGCATGCTGACATCTACTACAGGTTGACAGACAGGTTGGTGCTTGCTTGCTATGTTTGCATATGAATTTCAAATGATTTTCTTTCTTTTAAAAAAAAAAAAAAATGTCCGTAAAAAGTCATGTTAAGGAGGAGATTTCAAAAACTGTGAAAAGCTTCTTTATTAGAGGCAAAAGCTTGTAGATTGTATTGCTGGTAGTTTTTTTTTTTCTTCTTTTGTCTCATATACTAAATGTGAGGTAATGAATGCAAATTTTCAAGGTATCTTCGTTTTGTTCTTTTTTAAACTTTTTTTTTTGGTTGTACTATCTGGACCATACATATTCATCTGCTGAGCCTCTACTTTGCTATGTAAACAAAGAAACTAGGCCTAGTCCCTGCTGGCTCCGAACAGCAGCTCATTATCGCTCATGCAGCTTATAGGAAGTTTTCATTATCCTTTAATATTAATTTCTTTATACCATGGCTTTACATTCAAAGGGCTGACAAGGGCGTGACACCACAGCTCTCTTAGCTGAGAGCCATAGCCCAGCATTTGTGACTGATTTGTTTTGTGTTAAAACATTTGTGAGAACTTCAGTACAAAAGTGCATTTCCCCTGATGTTCAGAGTACAGGGTGAAAAAGTGCAATGAAAGCCATTTGGAAGATTCAAGTCTTGCATTTAGAGCAATTTCTGAACTAATTAACAAGGTGCTCAGATCCACTGGCGTCTCTTAACATCCAGCTTTTGATAGCAGATGTTAACAGCAAGTGATGGATCTGACCAATTTATTTATGTGAAGATAACCTTGCCCTCAAGCATACCCTACCTGATTGTCTGTTTGACTTGAAATTATATAATTTCCAAAATGAACCTCATGCCTCTTTGGAGAAGACATGAAATCATGGATTGAGGCCATAAACAAATTCTAATAATGTTAATGGAGTCTATTCCAGTTCTCTTCAGGCAAACGGCGAGGGTTCACTCTGACAGGTCATCAGTTCATCGCAGGGCCACGTAGGCTACATCTACCCAAAAACAGCCCAAATCCAGCATCAAATCCACAAACATCCAGTTTTTTCACATCAGACCTTGGACACTTTCATTTGTGGTCCTAAATCGGATATGTATCTGATGTTATTCACTGTGACTTCAGTCTGAACTGTCACGTCATATCTCATCCATTTTTGACGCCGCTATTACGCGACTAATGTCACAGTTCTGTGCTGGCAGGATCTTTTGAGATTAAATCTGCTTCAGTTAAAGCTGGTCACGTTGAAGTCTTTTCTCAAACAAAGCTCAGCTGATTTTTGCCGACAAGAAAGAATACAATATGCTGGATGTTGTTCACTGTTGTCATTTCTTAACTTAAGCCTCGGTCACAACGACCTGTACCAAGGGCTGCAAACACTCTACGAATGATTTTTGATTTTTGAATGCCTTTCAAATGGAGATGCATGAGGCAGAAGTATGACTCTCTGTCCGTATTTCTGGAAGTACATCATAAGGTCAAACGTGAGCTGCTCAGCTGCAGCCAAATGAAAACAGTAGCTACAACTGCTACACCTTCTTCCTGCAGCTGTAGAAGGTGCAGCCGCGGTCTTCTCGTCATGATTGCCATCTATAAAAGTAGAAATGTTTCCACAAATATTCCAGCATATAAAATGATCAGGACACAAATGTTGGAGATATTGAACTCACTGTAGCAGGAGCATGAGTTTATTGATCGGATTGGAGATCGAAGGTCTGGATCTTGAAGATGGGTGGCTGGAGGAACTTGAATCCTGAGAACACAAAGACAGGCTGTGGTAGGTGGTCAAGTATTTTCAAAAGTACCCAAGAGATGACCACAGAATATGTATCCAATGACGACACTCAACAATCTGGTGATGAGTGGGGTGGAAACCAAGACTTTAATCCAGGAGTGGTGAGTGGATGAACCAGGTGTGTCTGATCAGCTGAGTACAGGGAGGAGCCAACCTGTGGGAACAAGCTTGCCTTCCCAGAGTGGAGAAAACCCAGAATCTAACAGGAAACAGCTCAACTCATGGGGCCATGGGTCTCTAGTTGCCTTATGTTGTTCAAATGAAGTTAAAGAGTATTGATTCTTGGATGCTGATACAACCACAAAGAAATCCAGTAACACCCTCCACAAGCTAATATGGACCTTATAGTATCATTCTTTTTTATCAAAAAAGAAATGCTTAAATTGTGTCTGGGATAAAAATTGTGGCAACAAGTGATAACCCTTCCGTATATCATCCATTTATTGAGCTCAAGTAAAGAAAGTGTCATCGTAGTGGTGTCATTCCTCATGTTGTGTAACTACCTTGTTTAGGTTTCTATACCATTCCAAGACGGTGCCAGTGGCTGGACACGTGATTGGTTGAGTTGAAGACACTGTGAGTCGCACAGTCATGATGTTCCACTAGTGGTAGCTGCAGCCACCTGGCCAAAACGCTCAACAGCGGAAACGCGAGCTAGATCAGGCCTTACGTTTCCAAACCGTACCACACCCACTCAAAACCACTGTACCAGTCAGTGGAAACGTGGCCCTAGACTCCGTTTGTACTTCAATGGGAGATGAGCAAGATGGTTTTTAGGCTGGATGAATGTTTACTGACCAGAGAAACTCAAAATGCTAAATATGTAATTAGTTCTTTTTAGCCTTCAAACACAGTAAATAAAATATGATAATGTTTGTAAAATTAATTATTTGTAATTGGAAGACAGAAGAATATTTAAAACCTATCAACGCATGCTTAAAGGTTTTAACAACTTCCAAGTAAGGTTCAGCCTTGAATTCAAAAATATTTGGGAGTTTAATATTGACAAAATCATGACAGGTGGCCTTGAAAAACAAATGTACTTTAATGAAGACTGTGTTTAAAAAGCCCATTTTGTGCTCATTAACAGCTTGAGAATTTTATTTTCAGGGTCTGCTGGGGCGGGGGTATGTGCTGTAATGTTCATTAAAATGAAATCACCCCTTTCCCCATTATATTCCTTGATAATCACACAAAAACAAAACTTTATTAGTAGTGGTGAAGAAATCGGCTGAGAATACTGTAAATACTGTGTCCCTGAAACGTCACCGCAGTTCACAATCAGACCTTTCCCCTCTGTGGACCTCTGAAGCTCCGGTTTCCATTTTGAATTCTGGGCAGAGATTAACTGACCTCTACCTGTGCGTCTGTGTGTGTGTGTGTTTGTGTGTTTGTGTGTGTCAAATGACGGACTGTGCATATTATATCCAGTGGCCACATTGATTCTTTAGGTTGAATGAGGAGAATAATTGAATAGATGAATAATATATTTCTGAATAATAAATTGTTTTGTTCTGGTGCCTCTCAGCAAGAGAAAGGAATTACCTCTCAGGTGGGATGAGCAGTGTGTGTGTGTGTATTTATGTGTGTGGTCTCATTAACTTCAATATATTAACATACAGAACAGATAAGGTGCGATGTGATCAATGTCTATTGATGAGAAGCAGACCATTGGACACTGAGCATATTGATCTTTGAGAGGAGACTCACACATTGTTTTGAGAAGACACACGCACACACACACACACACACATACAGAACAAACCGCACTGACCTGCAGCTACTGTGGCATTTTTGCATGCACTACAAAGTTGGCATATTCAGATGAAAGCTCTCATGCCTTTGGGCATGCTAACAGATCTAAATGAGTGCATATGGTCTTCAGGATGCCTTCATCTCCTGATTTACTCTTCTCTTCTTCTTTTGTGGTGCTGCCATCAAACCACAAACTCTGCCCATCCGCTGCCAGAAGCTCATCAATAAGACATGGACCAGCATACCTCACTGATCTTGACCCACAGTGTCTCCACGCGTGAACACGTCACACACACAAACGCAGCGTTATTGTTATGGTGGAACTCATCCCAGGTGGGGCTGATTAAGTTTTCATGGATGTCCTCGGGGCGAAACACTTTAGGGTTAACCAGGTTCCTCCAGCAGAATTAAAAGAGTTAAAAGTGTGCCCTGTCTTTCCAAACATCTTTTCCCCCCTCTCACCTCTCTTCTCTCCTCCTCTCTTTTGTCTCTCTGTCCATAAGTTTGTGGGTGTTATAAGGATAATGTAATATGAATAAAATAGTGTAAAAATTCATGAAAAAAAAAGCAACAGTGCTGCTCCAAGTGAAACGAAGCTAGATGCCGTTGCAGGACGAGCTCTTAATTTATCTTTATTTTCATGCTGAAACTTCTGTTATTTAAAATGTGAAAGCTGTACATTAAAGGTCTTAAACTAAAATTGTGCCGGTAGGTCTGACTGCATAAGAAACAGGTTTAAATCTTTTTTTTTTTTGGCTAAATAAAAGTGAAACTAATTTATAAGTTAAAAGTGCTCAGTTTTACTAAATTATGAGCTGAACACACAGGCCCATTTGACAACATCAAGACAGTTTTTTGTTCCACCTTTAATGTACAACTTAACTGAAGACGTAATTTGGTTTTAAAACATAGTTCCCTCAGCTGTGAATCTGTATCAAACAAATATTTTCAATGCCTAAACCTTTTGTGGAGTTTGTGGTTTTTATTCTGTCAGCCCAAGGGAACTTAATGAAATTGAAATGAAATCTTCCGGTTTGATGTTGGACCAGAACCGAGTGTGAATGCGGTTGCAAAAGAAGCAGATGAGATTTAGCATGACAGCGATCATGTAAAAATGTTATTTCACTGCCACGCTGCACCATTTACAGGCTTTCTAACTTATTTAAATCTTCCATGGAGGCCAGATTTAGAATATGTGGACAGAAGTATGTGAAGGAAAACACACAAGTGCCATCACAAATACTCGGCGAGGATGTGCATCTATTTTTATATTGTTTCCACGCTGTTTTATCAGTCAGGCATGTGCCATACACAGCTGTGACATCCATGCAACACTGGGACAGAGTGGACCAAAATATAAATGCATCATTCATAGATGATGCACGGATGAGTGAAGACGACATCGCCGCATCAAGCCACGTCTTTCTATGAAACCAGTAATTTTATTATCCTTTATCAAAACAGCAACAGTGCTGGTCTATGCACAGCTCTTTGCCACCCTGCAGTATATTTTAATTCAATGGGCTGAGGTTGTTTGCCATAATAAAACAGTATGTTTAAAGAATAGCCTGATATGTTTAGGATCTATAAAGTGTTGAGTTTTGATACGTTAGTTGTTTTTTTGAAGTTGCAATCAAAGAAGCATATGACAAAAAGATTGAATTAAATCATTCAAATGACTGTGTGTTTTGATGACACAACAAATCCAATATTATTAATTCTGCTCAAAACAAAGTATGAGTGCTCTTGAAATTTCAGTTATATTTCTTTAACACCAAAAACATTTAAAACAGCTCGAGAGACTGATGCTTTCTTTTGAGATGTTTCACTTCCAGAGCTCGTCAGGGGGAAGCTGACAGCGGCGTGTCGGAGGTGACAAGGCTGGGTTTCGAGGGCCGATTTGGAGTTAACACATCTGTCAGTTGTGGGAAACCTCCTCGCTCGGCTTTGACGTGCTGAATCCAGCCAGACATCCCAGACAGATGGCAGCAGACACACAGCCGCAACCTCACATCAGTCATCAGATATGTTTCCTGACGATAAAAAAAGGCCAGTGTCTGTCAGCGTGGTGATATTTTTAATTCAGTCTCTCCAAACAGCGTAGCAACTCTCTAATGTGTCCAGAAAAATAACCACGATTTATGATTTGTTTTTGTCCATATGAGCCCGATAACACTTACATGCTGAATATGTATGAGGGTGCGTCATAATCTTAAACCGGCACCTGGTTGTACTGGGACCATATACCTTTGACCTTAAGATAAATATTTTACCTATTTTTCCTGTGAAAATTGTGCCCTGAAATTTGCAGACCATAGACAGTAAGTTTGCATTACGTTACACCAGGAAAAAAAAAAATGCTGAAAAAAAACGTTGTAAGATTAAGTTGAGCATTTTATACACATCCTTTGCACATGTTACCGTCTCAAAACAATTCACAACATATATATTATTAAACAACACTAAAACATAGTTGGGATTAGTCTTGTCAAGAAATCAAAATGTTTCAGTATTGATTGAAATACCTTTTAAAATTTGTCACATTTAGCTAGAAATGAATTGGACCAGCATATCAGCACAAACAACCTGCCCCAGCTTGCTGCTGGAGCTGTTATAAAAGACATCTAAACTTCTTAAATATTCCTTTTCTTGATTGTGCTGTGAAAACCAGAATAATCTACCACCTCCACCTTCATGCATGACGGTGGAGGTTTAAATATCCAGGTCTGTCCTGTGGCCACCAGACCCGTGGACCTTTCAGTCCTCTTTACATGTAGACCCCAACCTGCTCAAAATTCAGTGGCGAGACCTTAAAACAGCTGACATGCCTGCAAACGTCATTATACTGAAACAACCTTGTCAGAATGTACTAAAATTACTCCACAACAACGTGAGGGATTGGTAAAAATATTTGGAAAACAAATTAACCCTTTAATTCCTGGCATCTGAAATAACATACAAAACATGTTTTTTTTAATTTGAAGTTTTAATTATGTATTGAAATCAAAAACACTTCCAATTTTGTTTTTAACAATTTCTAAATAATTATTTTTCTTATCATTATGTATACATGAAGTAAATTTGTGTACTTTTAATGTATTTTTTCTAGTTTTTACAATTTTTTGATTTGTGAAAAACTTTCCCCCCCCCTTTTTCTAATTATGGGGGCAGTACAAAGTTCTCAGAAATAGGTATGTCAAATATGATACAAGTTACTGCTATCAAAGCTGGTCCTGAAAGCTGTTCAATAATGATTTATCCCCCGCCCCAAATAATAATCTGTACTTTTAATTTGTTTTTGTTAAATATGATAGCTTAGATTCACGGGTCATTGATAGACTTGTGTAGACCTTGTTTACAAGCTGGTGGTGATCCAGTCATCTGAATCAGGTGTGTTGGAGCACAGAAACACCTCACATATGCTGGGGAGTGGTTCCTCAATATTTGGACTAAAGATCACACTAAAGATGGACTAAAGTTTAATGAATACAAATCGTTGCTGATTACGAACATGAGAATGAAGACTTTGTTTGAATCCTGACTAAATTGTTCTTGAGCACAGGACGGAGCAGAAGGAGACCTAAATCAGCATCTGAAAACAAAATGTGTGAGATTTCCTTTTAAAACACCTTGAACATCATCGCTGCCACCTTCGTCTCCTCTGCCACTGGAAACATGCAATGACCAGTCATAGCCAGCTGAGTGATAAAGGGAAACATCCAGACACAATGTGCCCTGGCAGTTTTTAGCAGCTGACACAGAGCAGGAGTGACACACACACACACACACGCACACACTAATGGGAAAGCAAAGAACCATGATTTGCAAATGTACAATGCATACACACATAAACACACTGGGACCCACACAGGGTGACACAGATGCATAGTGACAGCATCTCTCCTCTGGCAGGGAGTGGCAGGGCTGAAGCCCCCCAGGCAATGCTGCTGCTTCTAGAGTTAGGGGAAGAAAAAAAAAAAAAAGATGCACACACTAACACCCCACCACCACCACCACCACCTTCCCCCATCAACAAACCTCCTCCCACCTATCTGATGACCTTCCAAGCCTTCCTGAGCTAACCTGTTCCCCTCCACGTTAATATTGGTATTTGTGTTTTCAGAGAGAATGATGATAAATGGACGATGATTTCTGCCTCTGAGGCTGCATGTGTCTTGGTGTCAGCTGCATTTCTGCAGTGTTTGTGTGAGTGTGTGTGTGTGTGTGTGTGTGTGTGTGTGTGTGTGCATGATGGGGAGGCTGGGGGAACTGG
Source organism: Zenarchopterus dispar (assembly GCA_028564865.1). Lineage (NCBI taxonomy): Eukaryota > Metazoa > Chordata > Actinopteri > Beloniformes > Zenarchopteridae > Zenarchopterus > Zenarchopterus dispar. The sequence continues at coordinate 10,745,579 of JAOWBL010000017.1, read as the reverse complement.
TCAAAGGCCTGAGGCGAACGTCCCCAATGCTTGCTGGAGGGAAGTCAATAATTATTAGTTTTTCAGGTGAGAATGTGAACCATTGAGCTCTTTCAAGCCTTCATGTCCAGTTGGTTACTGTCCATTTCTGTTTTATTCCTCAATGTGTACTGCATTTGTGTAAAAAAAGTTACACCTTACTCAGGCAAACTAGATAAAAACTTTAGTCATTCTTTTTGTTTACAATTTTTCACATATGAGGTTTCCTTTCTGCTTATTTTGAATTACACAGTAGTAAGAAATCCAGGTTTCCAATACAAAATTAAATCACCTAAAATGAGTCAAATTTATTTTTAATGCATATTCCAACAACCAGAAGTAATCTAAAACAACTATAGAAGTGATTAAAATACTGGTCCACTTGGCAAACAGTCATTATAAAGGGACATATTCTGAAAATAAAAAAAACCTTTTCTGTGGTTATTTGTGTGATTTCATTCACTATAAACTCAAAACTCGGACACAGCACAAGCCTCTCAACTTGGAGTGACCTAATTCTGAAAGTTTCTTCTTTTTTGTCGTAAGCCATTCAGATCCTCCCTTCAAATTTGAGATACCTACTTCAGATGAAGTATTGAAAAAAAAAAAAGTCATAATATCATATTATGTCTTGGGCTGGACCAAGAAATATGCAAGATTTGAACAGGAACATTCAATTCACAACACCTACACCTTAATCAAGGTCCAGCACACTGAAAATTGTGGCAACACATTGTAACCCAATCACAGCAACTGCTGCAATGTGATACATGAAACAGCTTGGATGTTACACTGCAAAAGTGCACTCTAAAAATGAAGCAATCATTTTCTAAATATCTGGCTATTTGTGCTTCAAATTAGGACATTTAGCTGACAGCAGTCAAGTACATTTTTATTTTTTTTATACTGTCTTCACTCATGTTTATGGTCATGGCACAGTGAGTAGGAGCTTATCCTTGATGTTAGAGGGCAAGGGTTGGACTGAACCTAAGACAGGTCACCAGTCCATCACGGGGCTGCACAGAGACAAACGAGACAGTCGTGGGGACTCGTAGTCAAATCTGGAGTCAATTCACCCCAATGAGTACTCGGATGGGAAAAACATGCAGACATATTCATCAGCTGTGAGACAACAGGGCTAACTATCACACCACTGTACATCCCTCAAAAATAAAAAAATATATAAATTTAGTATAGAAAATCTAAAATATGTAAATTGACACAGCTAAATGTCACTAAAAATAATTTTAAAATGGCTGTTATTTATTAAGACAAGTAAAATCTTTGATATTTGACTGGTTAACGGTGTTTCCACATATAACTACAAACACAAATACATTTTAGCGCAAAAGAAACTCCATTTAGTGAAAAATGAAGAACAAACAAAACTTAGTGATTTACTTGTAAATATCATGTAAAGTGGTTCCACACAACTGCATTAAGTAACTGTTACTCTATGTGTTTTTGTTTGTTTGTTTGTGGGTTTTTTTGCTAACGAAAAGGTAATTCAACTAACTTAATGTAGTTGTGTGGAAACATCTGACATAACATTTTTAAGTAATTCTTAAGTTGCATTTATTTATTTTTAAGTGTAGGGTTTTGGTTTGAACTGCAGATCTGCGTCATTGCTATAAGTTTTACGAATACAGATCGTTGCTGAGAGCTAAGATCATTACAGGTATAAAACTGAAATATGATGTCATAAAACACCAAGTTATTTTGTAAATATCGATCTGAGCAGAAATGCTGATAGTACATAAGCAGCAACTTGGGGTTTATGTGACTGGTAGATGTTAAGTCTGACTCATTTTTTTTAACTCATTGTTAATTCTGTAAAAGGGTCTACTTTATCCCAAAACACAAGTAAATAGATTAATAAATGAATTTATCTTCCAAATGTACAGACTTGTCATCCACACAGTATTTAAGATATTATTAATACACCATATCAGCTGCATTAACAATCAACACAACTGAACTGTAAGACATAAAAAATAGACTACTACACAAAATAAATCTACTTCGCTGACTGAGATGTAAGAAGACAGGGTTTTTCTTCTCAGATGTTATATTTCAAAAAGTGTAGTTTGCTGCATATTAGAAGACAGTTTTCACAACAGCAGGTATTCCCTTTGAATGCAGAGAGTACCAGTCCCTGCTACTGCATTATTGATTGTTTGTGTTTTGATTTCAAAGAAACACTACTGGAAATCTCCAGATTTCCTTGCTGAACCATGTCATAGCTGCCACGGTGAGGTAAAAAGCTGTCCTACATGCAGCCACTGTGACAAAGATACAGCTGTCAGCCTGCAACGTGCCATGAGAAACGTGAAGTCCTGAGCAGCAAAAACGAGCACCTGAAAGTGAAACTCTACAGCTCCGATAGCTACCAGAAAGCTGATGCTAACGAACTCAGAGGAATATATAAGTAAGAACTGACTTATTACCATGCAGGGAGTCTGGGGCAAGCTACAGAAATGTGCAAATCCATGTCCAGCTTTAAAGGCTACATTTTAAGTTTCACTTTTAGCAGTGAAAAGGTTTCAAGGCTAAGAGCTAGTTTATCCTTGGACAAACAGCATCTTTGGGGAAACTTTCCCAGCAGGGCTTGATTGATAACATTCGGGTCAATACAGCATTTTAAGCGTATTTCTTTTTCAGACAGGCTGTGATTCAACTTGATCAGCATAAGGCTTAGAGAAGAGTGTTTGGGTAACATGATAGGTGAGCTCATGTGTGTGTTCTCATATTTAACTGTGTTGAAAAAAATGACCATGATACACAAGTTAAGGAACCAGTTTTCTTTAATTGTTAAGTTAATTTGAAGTTTTATCAGAAGTCTGTGAATGTTAGTATGCATGGATCATAGATTCAGATCCTCTACAAGGAAAATAACTACTGCACCACTGGACAGCCAACTCCAATAAATAATAAACAGACAATAGAAATGACCAAAAGAACAGCAGATGATAATATCCCACAGGGTTTTTGCTTTTTTTTTCTCAACCACTTTTGGAGGTCTCTCCCATCTTGACTTTGGGACTTCCAAATCATACTCAGCACAGATGTTCCTGCAGGTCTACTTGGTTCTGGTGTTCCATATGTGCCTAAGCATTACGGGCTGGTTCGTCTCCGGGCATCTGTATGTAGTCTGCAGCTGGTGTCTTGTCTGGTGAGGAAGACCTCGGTCTCCAGCATTCTTGTGCTCAAGGCCTGTTGTTGCTTATCCATGCCTCCACGCTCTCCGTCCTTCCTCTTTGTGTAGCGTCTCAAGGTTTTGGACCTGGGATGAAATCCTCTCTGCATCATGAGGAGTTTTCTTGTCTTGACCTTAGTCGCTTCAGTCTCCTCTTGGGCCAGTCCACTATACCAGCGAGGTACCTGATTACCGGCACTTCTCGTAGTTGTTGTTTGCTTTTGGGATCTCAAGATATTTGTAGTTGCTTTGGCCCCGAATGACATTCTGTTACCACTGCTGTATGTCCTGGTGATGTTGGTCAGTGAGTCCATGTCTCACTTGTTCCTGGCATTCGACTGAAGTCATCCATGTAGAGGAGGTTGTAGATGATTACTCCATTTCTGAACCACTGGCCATAGCCAGTCTTTGTTATGATCTGGCCGACAGGGGTTATGCCTATACAGAATAGCAGTGGGGACAGAGCAACTGCTTGGTGTATGTATTTGATGGTAACTTGTGCAGTTGCTTTGAGCTGGCCTTTAGAGTTACCTTTTAGTTCTTGATGAAGGCACTCAGTGTCCTGTTGATGTTGTACAACAATAAGTCGTATGCTTCTTACACAGACTGTTCGGATTGGTTTGGTTTATTTTACAGTTTTTGCTGTAGTTGTTGCTTGGCTCCTCTGGTGTTACTTTCAGTTCCCTTCTGCGCTCATGTGCGGAGACATGTGTCTACTTACTGTATCTTGGCTGATATGATGCCTGCAGGAACTTCCGTGTTGTCTCGGGTAAGGTCGGTAGTTGGATAGGATTTCCCTTTTTTGGGCATTCTTCATGAAGATGCTGCAGTCTTTAGTTGACCTTGCTGCAGGGGTCCCATCTATCCTGCTGGTTCAGTCTGTGGATGAAGATAAAATGCAGAGGTTATTTCAGCTAAACGCAGTAGTCATTTCTGATTTCACAAGTGAAACAAGATGTTCTGCTACAACAAATTACTCCACAGTCATATGGCTTATTTAGTTACTGCTTCTAAAGGTGGTTGTATTTCAACTGTTGAATTATGGAGTACTTAGTTTTTCACACACATTCTGCATTTTGACTTTCTTAAAATGTTAAATGTTTATCTTCTTTTGTGACTGTATTTATTGTATTTTAAGACCTGGCAAGGACAATTTGATTTGTCTTGCTTTGTCAAATGTGAAACATGAGCATCAAAATGGCGTGTCGCTATCAGTAACAGTTTTAGAGACTGCAGTCAGCATCAGGCAGAGGAACACAGGTAAATCCTTTACAAACATATTTCAACCAGCTCCGCTTCAAAAGTAAAGGACTTGCTTGTTTAACTTGTTTATGATATAATGTGGCTTCAGAACAGAAGTTTATGTGGACCAGAACTCAGCCATTAAAAATCTCAAATTGAGTCAGAGTATATGACATCAAATGACAACTCCTGAGCCCTGGTAAAAGAAAAAAACAAACCAAAACATTGCATATCAACATATTATCTTTGATTATTTGGAGGCTTAACAAGCCTCTCTGTGACTGTTTGCGCTTTTGATTCCGGTGCAGCGACAGTTTTGCAGAGCTGTATTTATAGCAGGAAGTCGCTGTTGATAATAAAAGCTTGCATAGCTTTCATAACAGCTTTCCCAACACTGAAAATGTGAAATGACTCGGTTAAGTATGTCAACATTACTTTTACTGCTGTGATTATACATTTACCCAATGGGTGATTGGTTCAATTTGACCAGAGGCAGGAGCATTGATTTTTTTTTTCTTTTTTTTTCCCTGACAAATGTATGATGTACAGTTAAAAAGCTTAAGGGGACATATTGACATCAGCCCCGCATCCTCCTTTATCCCCAAATGGAGCCTGTCTTGTGTCTGTGCTCGTGTTCAAGGTTTAATTTGCTGTTCACCACATTTAATCAGACTCTAACCACTGTGACTCTGCGTTCATGTTCTGTTTGGAGAATTAACAAGCTGAGAGTGTCTCGGTGTGTGTGCGAGCTGAAGTGCAGCTCATACGCGGGTGGGCTTGTGTGTGTGTGTGTATGTGTGGTTAAGTGTCCATGAGAGTATGAGGTTGATTAGTCCAGGTTTTAATGTGATGTGGTCGGCATAGCCTCGGGTCATGCAACAGGCCTATTGTGGGAGGCAGAGAGAGAGACCGATAAGGAGGAAGAGGATGAAGCAAGAGAGTGAAGTAGTGTGTGTGTGTGTGTGTGTGTGTGTGTGTG
>JAOWBL010000017.1:10724286-10734460 GCA_028564865.1 Zenarchopterus dispar | reverse complement strand
CCACAGACAAAAAGAGAATATGAAAAGAAAAAAAGAGTAAATCTTCGATATGATAATATACTATAGTTGTAACAATAAGCTTCAGATGTGTTTTCCCAGAGAGAAACAATTTGATATGAATTGTGATATAAAGCCTAAGTTGATTATTTATGCAGCTGTACCAGCTCTGCATGCCATTTCTTACTTCGAACCCGACCGTCATAGTTTTTCTTGTTTGGAACTAATTATAGAGAAGAAATGACTTCTAAATCAATTATGTGTCCCGTTTAGGAGGAGAGGAGAGGAGAGAACCCACTTGCCTGTTCAAGTTGTTAATTTTATCCAAAGTTTACTCATTTATGAAGAAATGGTTATCTGTGAAATATTGATCATAGTCAACTCAGGCTGAATATAAAATTAAACAAAATTTACAAAGTAGTCAAGATATCGCATAAACTTTCAGCATATTAATTACTTTTGATTATTTTGATCGCCCAGGTATTTATTTATGTTTTCATTTTGACACCATTGCCCTGCCAGACAGTCAATAAAACCCATCTGCCATGAATTATATGAACATCTTTTCCTACAGTGATGTTTATGTTGTCGCTGTCTCAGAATCATTTTCTTGACTCTTTGCAGCAATGGAAAACTACATTTATTCCTGTGAGTTTTCACCTGACCTGTCTCAGCCATAAACCCTGCTGGCATCACTGGATTCTGTGAGAGAGAACTGTATCATCTTTTACCTTTGTTTTTTTTTCTTTTTTTTATGTGCTTACTCAAATGCATTTTGCACGTGCTGCTTGGAAAAGAGAAAAAAAAAGTTTTGTATTGTGTCAACAAGAATATAGTGCTGGTTAATACTCTGAATGATCTGACACGTAGAGAAGTACGGAGAGGTAAACGCGGAGTTATTAGCACTTCCAAGGCGCCTCCTTGTCACGTTGCCATGGTGAGGCTAACAGCCATGACGCTCTCTCTGCACATGCTTTCATCACGTGTGTTTGTTTCTCTGATAAGGTGTGTATCTACACAGCTGCATGGGATGTCCATGGGATGTCTGTGAGCGTGTTAGAATGAGTGTGTGTGTGCTCTATTGCGCTCATGAAGCGGTGGTAATTTTACGCGTGGTCAGATGGTTGCATTTCAGCTGTAGCCTGGAGTGTAGCAGGAACTCCTTAACTGTTCAATGACTTTAGCTTGAGGCAAGGTCCGCCTACACACACACGCACTCACACACACACACACGCAGACTAACACAAGCGCACACTTATAAAATTACACCCATCTAGTCGTTCTGCTTCCACACACACACACACACACACACACATGCAGGCTTTTGTTGCTGTAAGGTGTATAGTTGTTCTACGCCGGAAGGGAAGATCACTGTGTTGTCTGTTTGATAAAGCTGCAACGTCCATATCCTTCAAAGAGCGGCGTGTCAATCTGATGTGAGGTGAGTGTGTTGATGGATTTGACGATTTTGCCGCCCAGGGCGCTGAGCAAGAAGCACTGAGGGTGCCATGTTGTAAACCTGAAATGAGAAGGAAACATGAATAACTTGATTAAAGGAGTTAAAGGTGAGGACAGTTTTATCAAGGAAACCCACACCTGCTGATGCAAATTCTTTATAAGCTACTAAATGAAGCTTTGACTGTCAGTTCATCCGGTTCTGATGCTCAGAGAAAAAAAAGGAATGTAAACCCAAAAACTACTGTCGTGAAATTACTTTCGTTTGCATGTTTACGCAACAAAGAATAGAAAGTAATGAACTTCATATTATCAAATAAAAGAGCACATCAAAATAAAGGTACATATTTTTCTTTTAAAAAAAATTACAATTGTCATTGTGTTGTACTTTCTTTCAGTTCCTCCTCGGCTCGACACCTCTGCTGCTGAGCTATTCCACCAGCCGGCTGATATAATTCTGTCCCGGCTGTAAATCCATCCTCTCAATCACCAACACTACACTTGTCAGTCATTTTGACGGCCTGTCTGATGTACGTGGCAGCATAAATCCTGGCACTGGCAGACAAAGGTGCAGAAGAGAATTAGTCTGAAAGCCTCTTGCTTCTTTTTTGATTTCCAGGGGTATTATTGATGCGAAGAGGCCCAAATACATCTGGATGCAATTGGAAAAGCCATCAATCAAAGCAGCGAAACCTGTGACACAGCACAGAGTAATTTGCATCAACAGTACATCCCTGGACTGTCTTCTCCCGTCACACCTACTCCATATTAGAGAAATATTTTTCTCTACAGTCATGTGAGGCTGTTTGGAAATCTGATTGAACAGGAGGAGGAGCCAGACATGTCCTTTGATAGAAGATGAAACTTTGGCTCCCAGATTCATTGGGTTTGCAAGGTAGCACCGACATGGCACATGGAGGATCCGGTGACAACCACTGGTCTGAGACCTGTGCCTGTTGTGTTGCTTTGGCTGTCATGTTATTTATAGGAGTTTTCTTGGTTGTTACCAGTTGTGGCTTCATCTTTCTGTGGTATATGGACAACATGCCCTCACAGCCCTGACAGTCATGGTAACCCTGTCTGTTCCCAAATTACAGTCACAGAAAAAGCTGCAATAGTTATTTCTGCCCACAAATCCAAAACATAGCAGTGTCACAGTTTAGAGCTACAAATAGTGAAATGGGAAAATATTTGTTGTTTTATGTAGGGTACAATCCACGCGAGCTCACGACAACTGTGGCCCAGGAACATTGAACTGTGTAAATCCTAAAGGCACATTTATGCTCCACTGTGGGCTACTTCAGAAACACAGGAAATGAAAATGAGGACCAGCGTACAAAGTCCAAACATAAATGGACCATTCTTTCCTTTAACTCTATCCATGAGTAACATAGATGACAAATGTCTTTTCTGTCGGATGTCTGCCAGAACATGTAACAGTCTGCTTCACCATGCAGTCCACCTCTCCAGGGTGAGAGAACCCCACAGGACACCTGTAAGTGGGACTGAACAGCTTATTTTTCTTCTCTTTTGTTTTCTAGTATTTGATTAACAATTGGCTCACTATGCTCAATACTGCCCCTGCCACTTCCTGTGCTATTACTCTATTTCATTTGTAACTTTAAACATCGAGGCTACATACCAAAAGAGAGTAAGGCATGGATAGAAGTCCCTGTCTACCTCTACATGGGGCCTTAACACTTCCTCCTATGTGTTTAACTTCTTTCCTTAACCATACAGAAAAGGGAAAAAATGAGGAAGCATAGCAGAAAAGTGTAAGAACTGTGAAAAAAGTTGTGCCAGGTGTGTTTTCATTTAAGACCTTGCAGGAGAGACTGGACCTCTCTTCTGGCTTGGGAATGCATTGGTTCCCCCTTGGAAGAGCTACAGGAGGTTGCTGGAGATAGGGAGGTCAGGGGATCTCTGCTCAGACTGTTGCCAGGATAAGCATTAGAAACATATAAAACATTTCACAAGGAAGTAAAACTTGACAGAATAGAAATCTATTGCAAGGATGTCCATGTTGGCAGCAGTGTGTCATGAAAAAAATAACCAAAAGAATTAAAGAAGAAAACAAAATAGATGCCCTCCAACTGCCTGCTTCAAGTTGGTCTCAACTTTTCTTGAATTTAGTTGATGAGAACAGATCACCACGATTCAAAATATGACCAAGACAAATGTAAACCTTTCTTATTAGTGCAAATGCTATACTCTCAACTTCAGAGTAGTGGCAAGAAGAATTGTGACAGAATAAAATAATTTGCTGCAACATTTTAGACAGATGTTGGCCTGCAAAATGAGAATAATCTAAGAATACCTTTGTAAATTAAAATATTGTGATGGTTATAATAACCTAAGAATAAAAAAATGCAATGATGAGAAATGATTTTATAATGGTGAAAAGCCTCCGATCCAGGAATTTCTGAGATTCATGTATGCAGATGACATTGTCATATTCCAGCGCAGACATAAAAATGGCTACATGTTCTCATTCCCAGCTTGTCATATTCTGACGCTTGCTTAGTCAAGAGCCTGTGACAGCCCTGTGGTACTTCCTGAGGCTGTCCTCCCATGTGGCGGGGCTGACAGGACGTAATCAGCAGAGCTCTCTCCACCTGAGTTGGCTGATTGGCTGCTGCATTTTAAGTTTCAGGACTCAGCCATTCACTTCCACTCTCCTTTATGGGGTTTCCATTGTCGCTTGTGGTTTTGTTTTTCTAACAAAGCACATTTTATACCACCGAGGCAAATGCTGCATGCACCACTGATGACACTCATTTACATACTGTACTCCTTTTTCAGTTTTTTAAATTATGTACATATTTTGTTTAAAAGTCATGTGTGGTCTCCTCCTTTTTTCCTGCCCTTCAGCCATAGTGTGACAAACCCTTTGTCATGGTTTTCAGCAAACTGTGTACCCCTTTGTTGTCCCTTTCTGATGCTACCTCTTTATTGTCACTTGTGTCACTGAATAGACATGTAGGGTCCAACCGTGGGCTTCGTGTTTAAGACGCTGCTACTGCTGTTTTCTTTTTTATTTCTGTCTTCAGTTTGACTTATTTTTCTTTAGTACTCTATCTTTCCACCTTGATGCACATTTAAAAGTTCTTGGTACCTTCTGCAATAAAAATCAACGCTACTGGGTCCTGACCAAGCATCTCTATGTGATGTGTTGGAGGAGAGAATGGGTTGAAGTTGGTGATGACTGGTCTCCTTTTGGCTTCAAAGGGACACTTGACTGAACCACTTGTGAGGCATAAGAGCTTTGATTAGATTTCTACTGTGGTACTAAATCCATCTAAAATGCCCTAAGAAATGCCAATCCCCCTCTGATATTATTTTGATTCGAATTTATATTGGCATATATTAACAATTTGCAGACACTAAAAACAGTTTAAATCTTTTTTTTTTTTTTTGAACGGACTGTATTGAAGGCTTTCCAGTAAAATAATTTAAGAGAGTAGATCCTCTGTTTCTCTGCAACCATTTAACTTAAGTATGCACACTGTGCTGAGGGTTTAACATGAAGCTGGGCCTTACAGATCCCACCATATTCCTAAAGTCCATATATAAGTTAATTACGGTGCCAGAGCTACTTCCTGCGCATGACAAGTTGCTGTACATTTGGTAAGCTAGAGAGTCTGTCAGCGAGCCTGTAGATAGGTCCAACTCGACTTAACTGGAGGAAGAGGAGCCCATCTGATCTCCAAGGATTATGTTGTGTGTGTGTGCCAGTACGTGTAGCTGTGTGTGTGAGTTCAGGCCCTGGATGGCTTAAGATGGACTGTATATTAGAGTGGAATGTTAAGCGTCTCCGAAGCTCCACACCTTCCTCGCCTGTAAAACGGAGTCGGCTAATGAGAGAGGGAGAGATGTGAAGAGGGCGAAAGAGAACGAGATGGAAAACACAGACAGCCTGTCTCCCCATCTCTGACGTATTGACATGCAGGCCATGTACGCATGTGTGTGTATGTGCGCCAGTGTGAGTGCATTTGTGCAGCACTAGGCTGCTGGGTTAGAGGATAATTGCCAAACCGTTGGGACCTGAGCTCTGCCCAGCCTGTCAAAGCAGGCGTGACAAAACCTCCAATCAAGCCTGCAGCAACCAGAGGGAGAGACAGAGAGGAAGATCATGATAAAAAGAGAGAGAGGGAAGGATAGAGAAAGAGAGAGAGGAAGATGGGCAAGAGAGATGGCTCATTTTTCCATTCTTTTTTGAAAATAGTGCATTTCACAATCTCTGCATAATTTTTGCAGCTTATTACTTTGTATGCAAATGAAGAAAGCACCTCACACCGGCCCTCTCTTTCTGGCTGTTTGTTTGCCAGCTTGTCTGTCTGTCAGTCTGTCCTTGTCCAGTAGTTTTGGACCTTTTAACCAAATGCTGCCAAGGCTGGACTCAGACACAAGGCTAAATAAATATCTGAGCCGTGATTGGACTGCAGGCCTCTATATGAGCTACTGCACACCAGCACACACATAAACACGCCCGGATACTGAACACACAGAACATATACAGGGAATTTTATAAATTACAGGTAGATACTACAACACAGACATTATATGAAACAAGCATGAGTACATTCAAAACATAGATCAATGCAACTGTGGACAAGACATACAAACACACATTTAAAGATGTGCACTGTGCACACACACACACACAGACACACACACAACTCATATAGCCTGTGGTAGTAAGTGAATGCTGTAGTTATTACTGTACTGCCACAAGGCTAATGGTTTAGGGCTAGCCAGGGCTCTCTATCCCTCTGATATACGCGTGGATACACACAAGCACACACACATACACACGTGCATACGTGTGCCTGTGTACAAGCATGGAATAGACACACACACAGGGGGTGAATGTCACCCACTCTCCAGGGATGTAGGCAGTTTGCCTGACGTTGTGTTTCTTCCCAAAGTGCCGCAGGGGAAACCTAAAGACAGAGAGGAAGTTAAGGACCGGTGTTAGTTTGGTAGGAAGAAAATTAATTCATTTAGCTTCATCAAAGTTGAATTTACAAGCTGCTGAACGCTTTCATTTTTGCACAGAAAATGCAACAGTTCATGCAAAAGTAAAGGTGTTCCTATTCTGCACCATTTTTTTTTCAAAAGAGCCATTGAATTGTGATGAGATGGTTCCATTTAAATCTGATTTAATGTTCAAAAGTTGTTAATATTTCATGTAGCAAACTTGAGAGGAAAGCGTGAAGGTGGGTGTTCACCTGGAAATCATCTTCTAACTTCAGAGGTTAAATATTTGACATTCAAAATCAAAATAAAGTGGAAAATAACTTATATAATAAGATTTAAGACACAATGGATTCCAAAGAAGGAATATTTGGCATGGCCACATATGTGACTTTTAATCCTGAGCAAGCAACTTTATGAACACAGAAAGAAACAAATAATACCTCATTCTAAGCAAACATAAGTTTATTTTGTGTCGTAGAGAAAGTCTTCTACATTCAGCATGGCACACCAACTGACTTATCGGTAAGTCCCACCCCCTCAGTTACTGTTGGTAACACAGACAAGCTGCATTGTTTACAGTTTTATACTGCTGACTGTCTGTGTGAAAACATTGTCCTAGACACATTTTTAGAAACAAAGGGCCAACTTGTCCTAGACACATTTTTAGAAACAAAGGGCCAACTTCCATGAAGGAATTTGTGTTAAAAACTTAAAAAAGTTGGTAATAATGTTCAATTGGAGGCCAGGGTTTGTAGATCACAGTGCAACAAGGAGAAGCCCTCTCTTATCTTCATCACAATCTCAGGTGTCAACATCCTCGATCAACTCTGCTCATGCGCCGCAGGGCAAATTGATTTTGCTGAACAAATTAATTTACTTATAATATATTTAGTTTGGAAAGGGAAAAAAAATTCAGCTCAAGTGCAACACAGTAAGTAGTAGAGTTGAAGTTATAACGCTACATAACTTCAGTTCTGCTATTAGCGATCTAGCACTGAAGTTGGTGAACCCTACCTAACACTAGATTTAAAGTTATGGTTTTGTGTCTGCGACCTGTCCAGGGCCTATCTCGCTTGAGATTAAGGCTGTGTTGCTACGTATTAATTAGAATTAAATTGTCTTTCGGTAGCATTAGCAGAGTTAAAAACTTTGACTCCTTGTTAACGTTGTTTTGTTTGGATTTTGGAAATGGAATAAAATAAACTCCAAGCTCATCCTCTTGGGCAACATTGAATCAGTATAACAGATACCTCAGATGCATTTTTTTTTTCTCGCATAAACGCCATTAAATAAGGAGCTAAAAAGTGCAGCTGTATGGCCTCTAGTTCCTGTGCAGCTGATACTCAACACTCATTGGCTCATCTGCACTTAAGGGGCGGGTCTTAATGATAGGTTGGTGGCTAGCAGAGTCATTGACCATGACTAACATCTGGTTGTGATCCAGCGGTTTTCTGTTACTATAACAAACATTCATGTTTTGTTTTGTTGTTTTTTTTTTTTTTTTACCACAAAATTAGCTGTTGTCAGCTCAAGTTGAGGTTTTTTTTCTTTGTTCAGAAAAAGGGAGTTTTCAAAATTGAATATATGCATCTGTAAAATACATTTTCCTATGCTCCAAAAGTTCAGTTGTTTGATCGGGATTTAGGAACAGATATTATGACATACTATCTAAACTGTAGTATGCATTAGTATATTACAGCATTGTCGCTGCATGTGTGTAGTTTTTTTCTATGTTCAGGATGTTTAGTGGAAAGGAAATGTCCAGATTCTTGTCCAACACAAAACCGTTTCATCGACGAAAGAGACAGGACCAGAGTAGACTTAGTTTTGACTTTCCCCATGAGCAAGACAAGCTCCTGCTGGACTTATATCAGTATTTTCAGTTTTGTTTCGGTTTGATTTTACCATAAATGTTGCTGAGCTTCTGTAACCCTGAGGTTTTCTAAGGATGTACATTGCTCCTTTAGGCAGCTGCCAGGTTTATGTGCAGCTGCACGCTAATGTGCTGAACATGCTCGCTGAAAGAAGTCAACCCTGGAGGATGTTAATACATTCAGCTGATGGTTCACCTAAGTTATCACTTGAGGGGGCCTCCAGACTTCATTGGCTAGTTCAGTCAGACAATCAAGGTGATACTTAGCTTTTACAATCACTCCTTTATATGGTTAATTTCAATTACACCCTCTCATTCATTTTTTACTTATAGCTGCAGTTGGGAACTCTCAAAAAATACTATAACTAGCTAGAAAATTTGAACACAATGTTGATGGCCTTCCTCACATGCTCGCCAAAGCACATGCATTTGAGCTGTAGTGTGCAACCACTACTAAATTATGTTACTATGGAAACCTGAGGCGTCAGAGAACAGATACCTAGAACAGATGCAAATTGAGGTAAATACATTTTATAAGTAATAAACCTTGTACAACCGCTTTACATCCAGTCTTTCTCAAGTGATTTGGGGTGCAAATGTTTATTTGAAGTGTGGCATTATAGGGGAAGGGGGTTGTCTGGAGCATGTGCAGAACTGTGATTGACATTCAGTAAACACGCCCCCTGGCTCTGATTGGTGGAGCTGTGATGGGAGCGGCAGAAACTTGTAATTGAAAGCTGGTGCTAAAGGATTTGCTTCACAATTGGCCTACTTAATGTAATATTATCTGAAAATAGTAGTAATATCTCAGCAAATATAACAAAAAATAAACTTACCCACTGCACTTTTAAAGCAGCACAAAGAAACTTATACAAGTCTTAGCTCGGTGGGTCCCCCTTATAGGCTTGGAGTTTAAATTGCTTCTCTAAACTTCACTAAAATTCATTCTTTTGTCTTGTGTTCACTCCTTATCTCAGTTTGTCTTTGGTCTCCCCGCCATGATGTCCACTGCAGTTCTGTTGTTGATGTGTAACACAGTCAATAAAACAATATGCAGTTGTTATAAGAGATGACTAGGACAAAAGTCCCGAGTTACTTTGGCTGTTTTTAAGTTAACATTTGGGATGAGAGACCGTGACACCTAGGCGACGCTTCATCCCACCACTATCCCAGCGTCCCTATCCCGGCTCCGACTAACGTGTGAGTCGTTAAATCATTGTACATCAATGTTCATCAGGATGTATTATCTATGGGTAGTTGAAGGTGTAGACACCACAATATAAGGATGACTGGAGTGTGAGTTGACTGACTTAACTACATGTTCTGTTTGTTCTTGAGTTTTGGTTGGATCTCAGAGTTAATGTCGACCAGAGGAAAGAGTAAAGGGAAATGCAGTAAAGGGATTACCAGGCCTGCACAGTTACAAAATACATGCAAACATTCAACTCTTATGCTTAGAAAAGAACCCTAGGTAAGTGAATTTGTGTGTCTAACCTACTTAATCTAGACAAGCTAAAATACTTATCAGTTTCTAGCACAAAGTTGAACACTTCTCTTTGCATGAATCTCCCTTCAACTTGTCTCTATTGACTCCCATGTTAAAATTTTCAACTTTAGAACAAAAGTAATATTTACAGTGCGGTTCAAAAAAAGAAAAAAAAAAAGAAAACATTTCAGTTTGAATTATTTGATTTCACACCCATGACAACTCTGATGGGGGTGAATGTTTTTGTACCACGTCAGGAAAGTTTCTATAAAGAAATAAGCTCACAAAGCAGTCAGCAGTTTGGACTAACCCAGCGTGTGTGTGTGTGTGTGTAGTTGGGTCCAGGTAAGATTTGAAAAAAAAAATCTATGACTTCAGACAGA
>JAOWBL010000017.1:10682479-10696898 GCA_028564865.1 Zenarchopterus dispar | reverse complement strand
AGGAGACGTTGATGGGCCCTCCCAGTCTCGAGGCCCGGGACAACAAAACCGGTTGCCCCCCCCTGTCGACGGGCTTGCCTACATGCAATCTAGAATCACCAGTTCACCTGACGCAAGGCATGATTTTGGACTGTGGGAGGAAGGTGGAGTCTTTGGGGAAACCCCACACAAGCAGAAAATGCGTGTGTGGGGTTTCTCCACACGGACGTTCCACGGACACAAAAGATTATAACTCATCATTTCCACAACATAATATAATATCAGTGTTATCAATAATAACAGGTTTTCAAGTGAATCGCCCCTCCCCCTCCTCATCAAACTGGGTTACACAGATTCTCAGTTGAAAATCAGCTTTTGTTGACCCGTGATGAAGGGCCTCAGACAGAGAGTAGAAGGTCGAGAGGGGCCCCTTCCAGCCTGCTCTCTGCCCCCTGCTTGCAGACGTTCCTCCACAGAAGTGAATCCAACACAGGGTTGGGTCCATAATTTGATTTCAGCAATCAGAAACTGAAAATATGAGATTAGTTACAATCTGCCTTTTAACAAAACTGGCCATAGCAGAGTTAGATATGAATAAGAATATTTTCATGAGTTTATGCAATCTCTCTGATTTGTTGTCTTCTGCTATGTTGAGCCTGCACGCTTGGTGTGACATTGTCGAATTTGCATATTACCATTATGATGATCTGTGTAAACAGTGATGCTCCATCTCATTTCCACAGCCCTTTGGAATATGAGACATCAAAGCCTGACATTTTACGAGTGGAGGTGTCTTCAGTGACTTTGTGCAAAATGGGTTTATAGGTACTGACCTGACCTGCCTGCAGTCATGACCTGTCTCCAGGAGAGAATACATGGAAAACTGTGAAATGAAAAATACAGCAATGACCTTGTGCTGCTGTACACTGAGCTGTGTTTGAAGGATGAGTGGGACCAAATGAAAACTGAAATGCTTCATCACCTGATACCCTTAGAGCTCTTTTTAAGCACTGCGAGAAGGAATGGCAACACTACGAATAAAAGAGAAGGTTTACTCTCTCTACCTTTTATAAAATTGTTTTTCAGGCCTGAATCGAACAAAAAGCATGATGAAACATAACACAAACGCTATCATGGCCCTCCTACATTGCTAAGGCTCACCTCATTTGTCTAATTTGTGCCTCCTGGTTTCCTGTCTGTGCTTTCTTTACACCTATAACCTGTCATTCATTCCTAAGAAATTATTGTAACGGATGTTGTGCTTTCTAAACCGAACCTGGACCCCAGCATCAACGAGTCCCTCCAGGCCCTGAAGAGACTCATTAAACATTTTAAACTCCTCAGAATCCACGGTGACCATAAAAGATGCTACAAGAAAACAATGGTCAGATGTTAGCTTAACATGACTGTGTCACAGCAAGGAAGTCTCACTTTTGAAGGCGCCTGGGGTGTTGTGTGTATGCTTGCATGTGTTGTTGCCAGCTGAAAGCTGCTCCAGCTGATTTGGATAATGACTGGCTGCTCCACTGGTCAAAGAAGTAGGTCCGACACCTCAGTCTAATCCAGCAGTAAATTAAAACAAGGATGTGAAAGTAGCTGCTCCTAAACTGTCTCAAATTTGAGTCTTATGTTTATCAATCTTCTGACTGCCAACCCACCCACTCAGCTGCCTCATGATGAGCTTGTTGCTTGCTCACAATAAACAGCAGCAAGTAAAACACAATCTTTAGAGCTTTAATATGTCCAATGAACATTCACAGTGATGTGACTGACAAGTGATTTTGAAGCACTACAGATGTCAAAAACGTCTCATTATAGCATGAACTTTTGTGAAATATGAAATGTCTGACACTGTACTTTTTGGTAGAACTTCTGTACCAGAATTCCCTGCAATGGGCCTGCAAGTTAACTTGCAAAGCATGCTGGGTATGCCGTCCCTCTTAGGAGAAACTCTTAAATTAGAGATTGTCAGGGCATACACACACAAACACACACACATGCAGCCATGTAAAACAGCATGACGCGTTTTAAAGCTCATCTGCAAACGGATTCTGTCAGGGAGACTTAGTGACGTGCGGCTGCCTCCTACAGCTTTCCTCCATAACGGCAGCAGTCAGCAACAGCGTTGTGCTGTCCACCGGGGAGAAGCAGAGGCGGCAGGCTCTAAATAGAGCCTCCCTCTGTTAAATATTAACACTCGCCTTCCTCTGACAGAGAGCAGCCCGCCATGTCGCCTTCCATCTCCACCACCAGGGAGATGCAACACAGCATAGCACTCAAGCACAGACAGAGACACGCGGACACAACAGAGAAGTGTGGACAAAACACATTCCCTGAAATTAAGTTATGTATGTGCTCTAGATTAGTTTCCCAAGATGAGCAGGAACTTTTGCATCTTTTGTCAATGTCATCAGACGAGCTCTTAAAGCCAAAGCTTAAAAAGTTTTTTTGAACTTTTATTAGTGCATTTGTTCAAAATGGTTTGTTTGTCCTACAAAATGTGAAGAAAAGAGCCTGAGATGCCGTTGTTTCGCATGTTTATGCCACACACCCATTTTCTCGAGCATCTTATTTAGTAAATGATGCTGTGACTTATAAGCAGTAGATCAACATCCCATACACACAGGCCAAAAGCAACGCTGAGCTTTTCAGACCGGTCAGAACGAAAAAGATGAATATCCCACGGTAAATGACTACTGGTTCATTCATTTACTGCCTTGAGCTTGAGTTATCAGAGCGGTGTGCCTCCGAGCCTATACAGTACATCTCTCTGTCCACGCCTGAGCAGATTGAGTGAGGTTGAGTGTGTGTATGTGTGGGTATGCTGGATGTGTAACTATAGCAACACTACATCATATCTGCTACTTCAGAACTGTTTCTTCTTGTCATGTCATTTACATATATTCATGGTGTTTTGTTTTGTTTTGTAGATGACGTGGTGAGCATTTAACCTTCAGGTTCAGCAGATTTTATTCCCCAAATTGTCATGTGCTTTAATGTTATTTTATTTATCGGAACTGATCCAGTTTCCTGGAGTCTAAAATCTGTTTTGTAAATGTCACATATAAAGTAGCCTTTTTTTTTTTCATATTCTAGTTTCCTTACAAAACAGAAATGTTGTTTTGACCTTGACCATATGCTGTATTGTGTGGTAATGCCAGTGTTTTTGGTGGTAAGGACTGGCAACATTACAAAGTGGCAAAAACTTTACTGTTCTACCTTTTCGTTGCAGACTTGAAATGGTAAAAAGAAAAACAATCCATTATAATACATAAAAACCAATAATGTAATTTCTTTTGTCGAATCTATGTGAATCATAGTAACACAGTCTTCAAAAACTACTCCTAGAAGCTCTCGGAGCGCATGAAGGCTGATGGTTTTCCAGCAATGTTTTTGTGGTGAAGTATAGATTCAGCAGAGGTATTATACCAGCATGTTTAATTCATAACTGTTTTCCTTCTTTCTGATCAGAAACATGAAAGAAAGAGTTTTGCCCGAAGAAAAACAAAATGGCTGAACTCATCAATAAGCTGACAACACGCGTCATGTCTGTTCAGCACGTATGTGCAGGGAAAGGAGACAGAAACGCCAAACTTCATAAGGACTTTTTATTTCACCAGTGGTCCGTGCAGTTTTGTTGGATTTGTTGTATTTAGATTGTTTTATTCTTTTATGTGGCATTCATGATTATGTTGTATTTCTGTTTTGCCCCGAGGAGAAAAGTCAGTAAATGAAAAAGCTTTCTGCATGTGAAGAGCTGAAACGCAGACCAGAGCTGATGCGAAGTACATCTGTCATAATGCTTAATCTTTTTTTTCTTTTTTTTTTGAATCTGATACCAGATAAGAAAGCGTGTGTGTTTTACTCATAAAGAGAATTACTGGTTTACATTTTGGACTCTTGATCTCAGATGCTGTTATTCAGCTCTTCTGCTCACCGTCAACTGTTAATTTATTTGAAATGAAAGATTGATACATCCCATTTGGACAAGTATTCAGACCTTTTTATTATTTCCTGTTTAAATCGCATTTGGAAATGATGGCAGCCTCAAGTCTTCCTGGGAATAGTTTTTTCTTTCATTCTCCTTTAGTCTAGGATCGTTTTCTTTAAAAAAAAAAAAAAATACAGCAGCAGACTTGTGCTATTTTGTCAAATTTATTCCAAAAATCACTGAGTCTAGAGAGTTACTATCATTATATTGGTCCTCAACCCCAGTCAATCACCTTTTCATTGTTTCTACTCCTGGATTTGAAAAGTCCTCATTAATTTGCACATAGTCTCATACCGCCATTAAAATGTCAAACTACTGGAAACAACATAATTACCACTTCAAACGTATGTGTTTTTAAACCAGTGGGCATGAATTGGGTCACTAATGGTGCCACAAGCGATGAGTTCTCAGCATCCATTTGTAGATGTGCTGAGGCTCTTGGCAGGTTGTGTTTGTGACGTAGCGGCATCTTCTGTTCTGCTCTGACTCACTTTCACCTCCCTACTCTTTTTCTAAATTTCTTCCCTCTCATTTCATCAACTCCTCTTTGATTTTCACCATATTTTTTTCCCCACAGAAAAAGAGTATCATTTGCAATCAAAGCTTTCCTGACCTCTACGCTTACATCACTCATCAAGGACATCTGTACATATTTGTGTAGAGTTTTTTTATCTTTATTTTTTACTTTTTAAGAGCAAATCTATGCCAAGTCTGAAAACATCTCACATATGCAGAGTTTTGAGTCTGTCAGTTGAAAGCCTCATGGCCAGACAATCAATCAACAATGATACAGGTAAGTCTCATCCATATGTCTGAACTATTTCACTCAGACAGAGTAAGTCCAACGTGTAAAATAGGTCTCAAGTCACTGCTGCATGATAAATGAGTGTAAATCTGTCACAAGTCATCAAGACATTCAAACCCACCCTCAGATTTTTCAGAATATTTCCTAAGCCAGGTATAAGGTCACTAGTCAGGCATCAACACTGTAGCAGTAACTTTTACATCTGTGGTATTTTAAGAGATCTCAGTCTATCTGAGTTTGTTAGAGCAAATTACAATAATCCCATTAATCTGACAACTACTGATAACTACGGATAAAACACAGTAATTTAAGTAATCTGATACAGATCAGATTACTCAAGTCTGTTTAAGAAAGCAAAGTCTGAAATCCTGTGAACTTGATCCAATGTAAGAGGGGGAGGAGGGGGCAATAAAAGGAGTGCAAAAGAAAAAAACAAGCATTTTTGATATGATAGCCTTTCTTAATTTAACTATGTATCCTTCATCATAAAATCTGGTTTTTGGATCAACAGCTTGAGAGTTCAAAAAACATAACTTGCAAAAACAGATCAGAGGGATTAAACCACCACTAAATGAAATTTAAGTTCTTTTGTTAATCTAAAAATTTTAATGAATAAACCTTAACTCCAATGGAATGTATCTGCGTGCCTGTATAGGTGCTTTTACTTAAAAGTAAGATGCGATTAGTTTTCTGCCACTGTCTGCTAAAAATGAAAAAATAAAATAAAATTCAACAAAAGCAGAAATTATCATATATGATCCCCACAGTTATGTTGCTATGCCTCCCTGAGCGTCGTTGCCAGACCACCGTTCATACGAATGAGGACGAGGGAGAAAAGTTCTCCCTGCAGATTACCGAGCTATAACTCTCTCTGCCAGCTGTTTGCTGGGATGTATTGCTTTCATTGCAGGCTATTAGCCCGGCCGAGCCAAAGTTTAAACTTCTTGGTTGATTCATCTCACACTAGCCTGCATCTCCAGCCAGCACTGGCCTCCCTGTGTGTCTGGCTGTACTAGTGGAGTCATTAAAAGTTAATCAGGGATGCACCATTGCAGCAGAGTGGGGAAGAATTGCCTCTGTCAGTGGCTCGGGGCACAGGAAATCATACCAAAGAGAGGGAGGGAGAGAAAGGCAGTGATAGAGACAGAAAAACACAATGAAACAGACAGGCTGAAAGAGGGATGGAGAGATTCTCATACTAATGAACCATCACTTCCATGTCTCAGCCGATGCCCTTCGAATCCCAACATCTGTCCCACCAAACCAAGCCTCATTATGACACCCCTCAACTAACCCCAACCCACCTCTGCTGCACACACACACACACACACACACACTCATGTGCACTCACACTCGCGGTCACATCCGCTTTGAAACGCAGCGTGATGGTGGGAAAGTCTGCCCCACTGTAGTTGTCACATCACATCTACAGCACGACGGCCGGGGGCATATGCATGTGGTTTGTGTGTCTATGTGTGCGAGAGATGTGGGTGTGTGGGTGGTGGTGGTAGTAGGGGTGGGGTGTTCTAGGTCTGGGGCTGTGCCTGAGGGCCTCGCCTGCGCTACAAAAGACTCCACTCAACTCCGGTTAGTCGCCCTCACTAGCATATCAGCACTGACGGACCGCACACACATATAAATATGCACATAGTCACACACACTCATTGCACTTCAGTTATAGTTGCCCAGATTAACTCTTTTCTCCTGAGCGCTTAAGAACTCCAAGCAAGTACAAACGCGAGGTCACGACCACGCGACAGTGTCTGATCAGTGCAAAGTAAAGAAAGTGTCTGTGTTTTTGCATTGTCTTTCTTTGCTTTGTGTGTGTCAGTATGCCACATTCCAGCCTCGCTCTTGTGAACACATGGGAAGCAGCCAATGAATGTGCGTAAGTGTATTTAGGTGTGCATCTGTGAGTGTGTGTGTGTTATGTGCGATCACTCTCTTGCTAGGGGTGACAGGTTGGTTGGGGACTAATGCAGCGCGACGGAACTGAATGTGGCCTCGAGCAAAGCAGCTGCCTGCAGCCAGTCCTCATCTGAGCTGTCACACACAAACACACACACACACACACCAGAACCCATTACGATGGAGGGAGAGAGAGTTTTTTGGATCCACACACACACTATAAACACACTCATGAGCATTATAACCTCCATCACCCTTACTTTTCTGCTTGTATGGATTCCAGATGATGATGGCTGTGCCAGCACGAGGTGGTGGACGTGACATGTTGGGTTTGGTTGGCTTCAGTCTCCCCGTCTGTTTGTTTCCTGGGGAACCCATGAGTCTGTACGGAAACCACATCATCTCATCTACTCAGAATGATCAAAACCCATCGTTCCTTTAGTATTGAGTTTAATTATCAGTGGAAACAGATTTCTAAGTAGAGGTCCCGTTCTTGCTTTTCTAACACTGTTAGGTAACGTGACACAAATATTCGACTCTGACTGTGAAGAATGCTCAAATGCAGTTTTATAGAACAGAGCTGTTTTGGAAAATATATAGATATGTTTGTAATCATTTCAAGTTTTTTTTTCACTTGTTATAAACTAAAAAGTTATTTCTGAAGTTTAGTCATTGTCCATTTAAAAGCATAGTTATCAGAAAAGCTCCCTGTACAGTTCAGAGATGGTCTTTAAGGAATTAAGGTGGACATTTTTATTTATTTACTTACATATTTAAAAAATTTTTTAGATTCAAAAGAATATCCGAGGTGTGTCGGGTGGGATTTTGGCTAGTCCTGTTGTCTTGCTTCAAGTAAGCTTCCACTTTCATTGTTAGCTTGAATCTTCCCATACGGAGTTTGGACGTCCTCCGTGTCTCTGCTTGGCGTCTCCATGAGTTTACTCCCCCTCTTTAAAAATAGTCATGTTTGATCGATTGCTGTTTCCACATTTCCTGTAAGTATAAGTGTGCATGGTTATGTGCATCTGTGTAAATAAAAAAGAGTGGTGGGGACTTTTTTTTGGTCTTTAGATGCCCATAAAAAAAGGTACAGCAGTGTAGAGGCTATTAAGTTCTGGTGTTTGCTATTTAGGATAATAAAACTGGAGAAATGCTGCATTTGTACATTTTTGGGCAGATTTTCTGCACCTTTCTTTTCTGCTGCATTATTTAAACGATTAAAAAACACAAGAACAGTGAATGTCAAATTGCTTCTAACTGTAACAAACATATGAGCAGTCACATGTCAGAGGAGCAAGTGCATGGAGAATGAGCTCAACCTTTCCAACAATTCGGACTGAAGCGTCTCAATTTAATGACCTGTCCGTTGTAACAAAATCTTAGTGTTTCTCTTTAGATGTGTGGAAGTTGTTTTAATTGTTCACCCTCTTAAACTGTTTGTAAAAATTGAAGGATGTGATTAGTATTAGACCGGAAAGTTCTGTTTCCAGAGGTAGGAACATTACTCTGGTCTTTTTCTGACAGTTACTGTTTCAGCAGGATGTTGCACTGTGATCTTACACTTCAAGACTTCGCTCTCGTAGTCTCACTTTGTTTGGTTTCGTAGCCAACAGGCCAGCAATCAATGTTCTCTGTTGTTTTTGTTTTCCAGATCCTCTCAAGACCCTCGTTTTTATCAAGACGTATTAATCAATTGCAGTATTTCCTTCAGGTAAAAGACTGAATGGTTGCAGCTGAGGAGTGGGCTCCGAAAAAAAACAAAAAACAAATGAAATGAGAACAAATGCAAACAGTCTCATTTTCCCAGCAAGATTGCCTCCAATGTTGCCCTTGGCCATCATGACCCACTCCTCTCTCATCGTGGATCGTCTGCTCGCGGTCGACCTATATTTAGCCCCGTGGGACCCCAGTGATTATACTAATCTCTCCAGAAATCCACCATCCTCTCCACAGGCTGTCACAAGTTGGCAGCCGTCTATGTAGCGGGACAAAGCAGGGTTCCCTCAGATGGTAACCACAAAGTAAGTGGCTTTGTTGGGGTTTTTGCATCTGAGATTAAAGACCAAGATTATCAGGATGTTATTTCCAAAACCGCTCAGTTAACCAGGTATGGATTAAGTGCTGAGCATTTCCCAGCTTCATTTCTGAGGCGTGTGCTTCCACAGAGTTCAGGTTCAGATGAGCACGAGGATAAGAATTTCTTTACCTGTAATCTGATCAATACGGAGATATCTTAAAGACAAGTAGAACTTCATTTTACTCAGACAATGAATATTCTCACACAAGAGAGTGACTTTGTCTTTACTCTTTTGAACATTATAATTATCTTTGTTGTTTGTTATCTGGGGGGTGGGGGTTGGGGGTCAAACCTTCCACTTTATTGGGGCTGACATTCAACTACCCCCATGTTTACATCAGAGAAGGGGTGGTTGCCATGGAGATGGAGTGCCCCTCTTAACTGGTGCACTCAGGAATAATGCATTGTTGAACAGTGCCTGAGGCTATGCACACACACACCCATACACACACACTAATCCTTAACATCTGCTGTAGCGTATGTGTGTATAAATGCGTGTGTGCATGTGTGCGTGTGAGTGTTGGGGGGTGCATATGTATGTTTGTGAAATGTGCTACAGTTCTTCACCTGGCCAGTTCATTGATAATGGGAGTTAAGGTGGACAGTAGGTACACTGGTACTCACCTGCAGCCGTGTGTGCACGCATGTGCACTGTACAGTATCCATGTTCATGTGTGTGAAACGGTCAAAGTCACAGAGGGAGGGAGACCAGACTGACATGTGGGGGCCTCTTCCACACTACTGGTGCTCCCTCTAGTGGCTGGTGAAATTCACTGCTTACACACACCCTCCCATAGACACGCACCGACACACACAAACACACACTGTAGAAACAATGCAGAATAATTGGTGGCTATTTTATGATTTTTATGTCTAGAACAGTGATCGTGGGGACCTGCTAAAGATTCACCAGTGGACGAGAAAACAGACATTCCTCTGGTGAAAGAGATTTTGCTGCTGTCTGGCAAAGTGGAGAAGCTCTCAGTGTGGACTTGCTCAAGAGTCCCGACAGATCCCGTTGGGAATCAGGTAGTCATCCTGAGGCACTCTACCTGCAGTAATTACCCTGCTCTGGAAATAAGTTCATAAGGGACTTACAGCCCGGCTACAAAAAGCACTCATAATATGGGCAGGCTCCAAGGATAGAAAATACCAGATTACCAAGTTTTGACTTGCTCCTGAGGAGACAAAGTTTCTCGCCACTGACTGCAACAGAAGTATAAAAAGAGCCAAAGTATGAGAAACAAACTAAAAAAAAAAAGTCTGTTAATGGAGAGGTGTTTTAAAAGTATAATTGGACTGTCTGAAGTTCAAAATAACGGGTGGTATGCCTGCTACAGGAAATTAAAAACATGAGATGACCTCAGCTGATAGAATCAGACCACCGCAGAAGAAAATTCCTGCACAAAAAAACTGTTTAACAAGGGTAATTGCTGCTTGAAATGTGCAAAAATCTGATATTTTATGCATGCAAGCTGCATTTAGGTGATGCTTTCCTTGTTTGCAGCTTCCTAGAATCAACAAAACTACTTTCTTTTGTGTGTTGTTATTGCTTTGCCGACATTAGGTTGCTCCTTTCATGGCAATGAGCCTTGTTTAAATTTGAATGTGAATTTGAATTTTAGAGGATAAATGAGGGAGGGGATGAGGGGTGAGAGGAAAAGAAAGTGTGGAGAGAGAGGGAGAAAGAGAGAGGTTGTCAGTTGTCTGTCTGTGTTTAATGGAGGTCCCTGGTGTCACCCTCAGGCTCCTTCACTTCACAATTAATGGAGGATCTCTCAGGGGAAAGCCATGCTTCTCAATAACACCTACACACACACATGTACTCAAACACACACACTCAAACATATAGCAATGAAACCTTCTGGTTGAACCGAACTCTGCACTGGAGTGCTTCCCAAACGTGATCCCCATCTCCAAGTTTGTTCTGCGGGTCCTGCAGCACCATCTGGTTTGGCTTTTCAAACCTTTAACTGGGTCTGTTTGTCCCAGCACCAGCAGCCAGTCCTCTGAGCTCCACGCTGGGGGGTGAAGGATGAGGGGGAAGTGGTAAGATATTGTACAAAGATGAGCAGAGGTAAATGGAGGAAGGAAGCAGTGAAACGCCTTTTCCTCAGAACTCAGGGTTGATTATATCGTCGCTCTGATCTATCCGCTTTGGTTTTTCTCCCAGATCTGCAAAGAAGCAGCTCCCAGTGTAGCTTCAAGTGTGTATGTGTTTGTGCGAGTGCGGTTATGTGTTTGAACCACTCAAAACACGAAAAGCACTTTCATGCCATGCTGCAATAAGAAAATATTATTGTGCAGGGTTAGAAGTCTACATTTGCCCATAAATATCTGTGACCTCAACCTCAACAACTAAAGCTGTATTTAAACCAAACAGAAAGCTGAAATTAACAATGTGTAAAGATCACACCCTGAGATGTTGTCTTTGTCCCTGCATTTTTTTTTTTTTTAATAATGCAAACATTACCGGGAACCTTGGATCGTGTCGGATGATCACAGTGAATCCATCGTGTTGTAGATCAAACCTTATTTTTCATCAGAATCTATTTTTAAGATCCTGGAAACAGAGAGTTATCATTTTAGATTTATTTATATGGTGTGAATTACTTACAAAGAGTGCACAGGCCAAATAAATGACACCAATCATAACCGTGCAAATACATTTGCACCCCGCTTCTCTACTAGCTTGACAGTGACAATGCAGGAGTCTTTAAGCTTCTTTCTCTAAAAAGAGACATATTCTGCTTTCATGTCATATTTGTGACATAATGTAAAGAAAATAGCATAGGGAAACCACGCTAACGCTCCATGTCTTTTCATAGCAGCCAGATTTAGACGGTGGATTTAGACGCTCAGCTCCGGTCCATCCCCTCTTATCCACGGCGCCTGTTTGGAAATCACTGCGATAACCTGTCTCTGTGCATTTCTGAAGCACAGGAAGTGCAGTATAAAGTGAACTTTGGTTGAAATAATGATGCAAAACACAATAATTTTACTCTAATCTTAGTTTGTGATGTCACGAGAAAAATATTTCATATTTTTAGACTGATGCGGTCTCAATATGTCCCTTTGACTACTTTGGCTGCTCTCGTGAAAGTGTGGCTAAAGTACATTGAGTGGACTGCAATAAACAAATTCAATTTGGTAATGTTTTTGAGTCAAATAAAATCTTTTTTTCCCCTTTACCTCTGCATTCAGTCTTCTTTTTTATGCCGGCATTTAGCTTGGTTGTAGAATTAATGCAGAATTCAGTGTTGTTTTGTCGTTTCTTCTTTGTTTACATGTTCAGCTTCTTTTTCAGGTCCATGTTATTGTTTCAGAAGATTCTTTGAGAAATCACGGGATGTGTTGTTTCTGCTTCTGTGAGGGTCACGGCATCTGCTGCAGGAATCCGAAGTCCTCATGTTTTGGTGATCATGGTTCTTTGACCCCTTATCTTCATCTTATTTTACTTAGGATGGCAGAGAAGATCTTGCTTACTTTTAAATACGCCTTTTCACAACCATTCATGATTAGAAATATTTGCAGAAAGGCCTGCCAGTGCCTTACAATAAGAGTCAATGGGGAAGGTGAAAAGGTCTTTGTTTATTACAAGTAGGAGTTGCATGAAAGCAACATTTTCTTATTCACTTTTATTCACTGGTAATCATTTCTGAACACTTTTGGTTCGTTACAAAATTCCAGTTTACCTTGGTGTTGTGTCTTAGATTTATACTGTTAAGTCTGTGCTCCTGGTTAAACTAAGCTCTTTATAATGAAGCATTAACACAGACTAAGATTAAAGGTTTAGGATCCATAAATTTAAGGATGAGAATCTTTCAAAGGGTTTATTACGTCCTCTGAGAGAGGCGAGGATATTCAAGACTTTTAGTGTGAATTTAGATTTTTAAAGTTGGACTCTGAGGTCAGGACACATTTTGATATTTTCATGTCTCCTGTAAACTTTATTTTGTAAATGATTCAAAATTTCAGATTAAGATAAAATGATCCATGAAGTAAAAATTAAATTTAAGTAAAGAATTTAGATTTTAATAAGAAATGCTCATGTTAGATAAAAGCGATTATAGTAGAAGATTTAAAGTGATCAAGATTAATAAAGTCACAGAACACGTGTCATTACGGTTAGTCTTATGTTAATCTCAGTTTCTATGATCATAAATGTATGTATTAATTAGGATTGTTTTCATTACTGGCTTCTTTTTATGCCTTGAGACACCTTTTCCTGCCAGTCGCCCACCTCTGGACTTTGTGTGCGTGCAGACTGGTGAGCTGCTGCTTTTCACCTGGGCAACTTTTTTTTTTCTTTTCATTTACATATTCATCAGATGGCTTATGAATATTGATGAGGTGGCTGCGGGCGCAATGGGTGCCCAGTGGCTGCAGGGCATTGTGGGAAATTAGCCGCATCAATAATTGTGATCCAGTGCCCCTCGAGTGTGTCAATCAAATGCAGGAAGGATGATACTTTTGGGGGCACCTGTAGCTCCGAATATGTATGCATGAGGAGATGGAGAGAGGAAGACTGAATGTGTCGGTTTGCCTCTGCGTACATCGAGGGCCACAAGACCGCTCCGTTGCTATGGTAACCTCTACCATCAGAGCACAGGAGGCTAAGGCCCAGGATCTCTGAGACAGTGATGGAGTGAGGCTGAGAAAGGAAATTAGCCATGGAGAGAAGGTAACATAACTGTGGCTCTGTGGTTCGTTGAGTTTCCTTGTGAAGAAGATGAAGAACATACCTGATTTATCAGGTGTACAAAAAAAGAGGAGGTTTAATTTTAAGGTGCCCTACAACTTTAATCTGCCTTTCACTGTAATGTCAAATGATTCTGAGGGCTGGTAAAACAGATCCGAGGGAAAGGTTTGATGAGTCTGATATTCTTTTTATTTTCTGCGATGAAACACTTAAGCAATTAGTATATTTTCTGTGTGACAAAAGCCTGACAGACCTTACATCATCAGTCCTAAATCTGACGAACCATTTACTCTCCATTTAAGCCATTTATATTTTATTTCTTTTTCTTAAGCTAGCAAGAAGCTGGTTTCAGTCTTGACATTTTTTTTTCCAGAAATATCCTAGATAGAAAAACACAGCCAAAGCTAAAGCTAAAGCTAAAAACAACTGCAAATATAACATAAACGTCAATATATATATAACAGTGCACTATCAAAAAATACCTTTAAAATTTTAACATCTGAAGAAAAACAGCTAAGCACCTCTTTGACTGCATTCCTCATGATCTTAAAGTCTTGAATGAAAAGAACTGGGTCTGATTTGAAATGCTTCTGTCCATTATTCCACGCCCACATTGGAAAATAAGCTAATATACATTGCAGTTCTTTTTATTTGTGGAAGCACACATTTAAATATGAAAATGTTACAATCATCAATGAACTGAAAGTTTCAGGAGATCATAAAGTTTTTTTTCTAAATGCTTGAGAAAGTAAAAGTTTAAACTCAGAAGAGCAGTTTGGAGTGACTGAAGTACATCCTGAAGCTCTTTCAGTGGCTGTGCTACAAAGATAACACACACACATATATATGTGTGTGTGTATATATATATATATATATATATATATATGCACACACACACACACACACACACACACACACACACACACACATACACATACACATATATGTGTGTGTGTG
>JAOWBL010000017.1:10647571-10670945 GCA_028564865.1 Zenarchopterus dispar | reverse complement strand
TATATATATATATATATATATATATATATATATATATATATATATATATATATATATATATATATATATGTGTATATGTACATACAAAAAGAGGTATAATTTTTTTTAAATTTTATGCTGGTTTGCCCTGCATATGTGGATTACAGAAACACTGGCTGGGAAACAGTCAAAAGACTTTTAGCTTTCGTGTGATCTTTAGGAACACTTCAGAAACTCCTGAAAAGAGAAGTTAATGAACATCGATCGACGCATGCACACACACGCGTGCGCACACACACACGCATGAGGCTCACTAATCCAACAGCTGCTGAAGTTAAGTTTTAGAGATCAATTTTACAGCTTCGGTTCTACTCGGGTGATAGTTGTAATCGTTTATTAAAATACTGTTAATCATTCACCGTGTAAGACCTTTAATTGACGAAACCTTCAACTGAAGACCCTTCAACATACGACCAGTGACTGCTTGTAATTTTCTCTCATGTGCGCCTTTTTCTTTGATTTTTTTTTTTTTCCAGAGCAAAACCACACACATGAAAATTAAAGACTTTACTAACGGGAAAATACTTAGAGAGTTTGTTTACAATTATTAATGACACTTGCGGGCCCAAGGATTATGTAAAGATAATCAACATGGTGGTGAGAGACTATCCGTTGGAAGCAGATTGGCCTTTTCTTTAGGTTTTCGCAGCAGATGACACGTGTCTGACCTGGACTGAACTTCTGTGACTTCAGGAGTAATTACAGCAACAAAGAGCAATGATTAAACTCCCTGACTGACAACACAAACCGACAGTGATACACACGAGTAGCTGGTTCTAACACCACGTGTGGTGTTCCTGTGACTCTTGGAGAAATCCAGGATGCGGGAAATGAAGGATGAGGTGGCCCTTGAAATGTCCTGGGGCGGGTTGGTGAGTCGCGGGTGTCCCCCTGAGGGGGCAGATAATAAATAATAGTGTAGTTAATGTAGTGTATTTCGTGTTACATGTGTTGAATTCAAAACGAGATAAGCAGAAAATTATGAAATGCCTACATGGGGAGTAAGATGAGACAAAAAGTCTTAATCTCTTGAGTGAGTTTCCACCAATGCTGCGGTCTGTTCCCCCCCCTGACTGTCCCTTTAACAGCGACCACCTGTTTCCTGCCTCTTCTGCTCTCCTCACCTCACGCACTGCATGGGGAGAAAAATTAATTTGCTGCAAATCTTGGAAGGCTTAAACAAGACAGTGACGCCCCGGCCCCTCCCTTCCCCACCGCAAAAACGACAAGTAAATCCCCACAATTAGCGGATCCATATTAGCATATTAACCTGCCATTCCTTCCGAGGCGCATCCTTTATGTAGGTCAGACACCATTTTTTTTTAATTACTTTTGCTGAGGATGGAGGGCAAACATGCTCTGGGCCGTTTGGTTGCCTTCATTGTGTCAGACTTTATTTTGGCTGGAAAGGTGCAGGAGACACACACAGACACAGCGAGGCTGCAGAAGTAGGAGTTAACGGACGCTGGTGGCCATATGAGGCCGATGTCTGACCGGGGCTCATTAAAATCCAAACATAAACAACACATGTGCACTTAAGGCTTACTGGAAACTAAGCACGCAGCTTTTTTTTCTTTTTTTTTTCGTTTCTTAAATTGTTGAGATCCTGCAGCCTGATTAAAAACACCAGGCATTATAAAAATGTCCTTTATACTACAACGAGAAAGTGGAATAAGCATCCGCCTTAAACGCAGCATGCATCCACCCATTAAATACCTCTTCACTTGCTCTAAGTGTCCGGATCTGACACAATACACTTAAAGTTGTCTTAAAGCTGATAAAGGGATTACTGCTTACACCGACAGTAATAGTCTAAATGTCTGCAGGCTATATATTAATGTATTATGGATGAGTTGTGGCCCACTGTTAAACCATTTAAACCACCAGATCTGTTGGTTAAATATGGAAAATTCACTTCTTTTTTTGAACAAAGTGGGGTTTTAAATCTAGTATAGATTAGAGATCAGATTAAAGCTAAAGGAAAGTTAATGAAAAATACAAAAATACTAACTCAGCCCTCAGCTGATGCTGTAACCACCCTGTTAGATTGTTCAGACTTTTCCTCATCAAGAATTTATGCAAATATATCTGGGAAATTACAATATTGGGTCAGGGAGACTATCACAAGTGCTCGAATGCCACATATGACACAAATCCTAATCTTCTGCTTCACCATGCTGTCTAACTTACTGACTCCTGCCCCAGAAAAATGACACCCCTCCTCCCCGTTCACTGGCGAGCAGCGCTCAGTCCAGAAAACCTCGGGGCTGATCTAAATTCTTGCCTCTGGGCTGCACTGTGCGGGGTTTCGGGCCTTTCCCTGCCTCGTCAGGCGGCAGATGGACTGGCTCCTGTCCGGAGATCAGTGCGCATCTGCTGCGGCGCCCCCAGCCCCCGGTGAAGTGGGGCCACTCGTCGGCGTTAAAGCCCTATATCGTCGACCGTGCAACTGGTGACTCCGGTTGGCGGTGACAGTAGCTGCACACCTTCCATACGTGTAACCTTTTTTTATTTTTTATTTTACTACTAAATCTTTCTTACATAAAAACAAACAAAAGGAAATCCATCCTTGATCTGATGAAGACAGGGCAGATTTGGAGGTATATCTTTTAGGTTGACCCTTTTATGAATGTATATAATTTGCCTAACTGACCTTTCTTCTGTTTCATTTTATTTCGTTTCAGTTTATTTTATCTTAGTGAAGGTTTCCCTTCCTCCAAGTCAAACAAAACTGGAAACGCAAACTCTGTCCAGATCTATCAAACAGGCCAAGCTGTCATTCTTCATGTCAGCATGACATGTGGGCCATGCAGACTGACAAAACCTGCAGTTATCAAACTTGCCCACCTTGTACACTTGAAATTAAAAGAAAGAAATGATGCAAAACATGTTGCTTACATGGTGTCACTTTTGCCTCGGTTTTGGTCTGTTTAAGTGAACATTTGCTTGCCAAAATGGGATCAGATCAGGAAATCTGTGTCACCTGATCACATTTAGAATCACCTTAATTGCAACCAAAGCTATTTCTTATTTTCTCCGTCTCTCTCTCTCTTGGTCTGGTGGCCTACCCATTCATTCCTCCTCCTCCTCCTCTTCCCTTCCTACACCCCTTCCCCTCCTCCTCCCTCCCTTCCTCTTTCGTTTTCTACCTGGCGTGCGACAACCGGCCTTCACCAGTCTCGTCGTGAGCAGAGGTTTCACGTTGAGCCTCCAGGCAAAACAATCGGTATCGGTTAATTAAAATATAAAAGGCCTTGAGAACTTTTAAAGGGGGCGATTTAAGGCGGCCCCTGCACCGCCCGCGCCTGCGCCAGGGCCGTTTGTGTTTCCTAAAAGGACTCTTTCAGATGTGACTCCCAGACTATAGGCTAAACAGTCTCCATCAAGAAGAAAGGGAAGCTCCTGTGCAATATTTATATCTTGTTGTCGGGGTATTCATTTGGGGTATCAGTGGCAGGGATGGCGACTACAGGTAATTTAATGTAAGAAGACCACAAATGGCCAACTCTATAAAATCTGGAGGATTTATTATTATTATTATTAATATTGTTATTATTATTATTATTATTATTATTATTATTATTATTATTATTATTATTAATAATAATAATAATAATAAAAGCGATTATGACGTAGATTGAGTAGGATGCAGTAACAGATGGGAGGGAAAATACTGTCTTAATTAAAGTGCAGTCTCGGCGTCTCGGCGTCAGCACGATCTCAATCTGCACTTTAATAATATCAAGGAGTCGCTTTGGTTGCAGTTACAGCTGAGCCGGTGGAGGAAAAAAAATCCAAAACAAGACTGATTAGGGCTTTTTACTATGAGTAACAGCCATAACTCCCCCACCCCCTCTCATGTGTTGGCTGGCTTGCTTTTGAATGGCAGCAAATCTGACAGACAGTAGAAGACCTCTCCTTTCCTCCTCCAGTTTCCTCTCCTTCCGTCTCCTTTCTTTCCCTTTGCTCCTCTTCTGGTTGAGACCACGAGCTTTTGGCGTCTTCTCTGCATGTCTCGTATCTATACTGTTTCCCGGGTGGCCTAAGGGCAAGTTAGTGTGTGTTTCTGTACATTTCAGCTTATTATAGCCTGGATTTCGACTCAGACACTCTGTGTGGATCTGTGCAGCCTATTAAAATTAAGCTGATTTATCAACATATAATTCACATGAGTTAGAATTAATCTCTTTTTTTTTGTTTGCTTGTTTTGATTTTTTTCAGATAATCTTTTCTCTCTTACGACAAAGCCAATAAGCCTGTGAAATAAATGTAAACAAAAACAAGCGTTTATACAACACCATCAGAGCTTCAGCTGGGCAGGACCACCCCGAGGGCACGAGCTCAGGTGAGTTACAGCAAGAGGAAAAAAGAGGAGAAGATACGGGAAAATAAAACCTGTACCAATATTATTTATAATAATAATAACCTATATACATTTTTAATGAGAAAATGTCTGGAGTGGGTTATTTACAAAGACCATTCTCACAGTGACACCCCCACGCCCTGTCCCCAAGGTAAGAAAAAAAGAAATATAACGAAAATGCATCAAAAACTGTTTTCCAAGCAGTTGTTATCATAAAGGTAAAAATAATAATAATAATAATTTCACAAGCATAGCCATCATTTGCATTTTAAAGCTATAATTTTGCATATGAGTAGAATTTGTTAGAATTAGAGGAAAATAAACTAAGCAAAATTAATAATAATGCCTAAGGTCTGTAACATATTTCATTTGACTGATTGTTTAGCCAGTATAATGATTAAATCCACTGAAAAAATTAAAGCCTAACTCTTTTTCTTTCACTTCGAAAATATAGAAATGCTGCGATATGAAAATTACCCGAAAATATTAATGATAAACTAATAATCTCAAGCTATCTCATTCATGCTGAAAGTATCAAAAATTTCACAATGAAATCCCCTCACTAGAGCTCCCCAAATTCACCCAAGCTTGCAAAAGAAATAAAATGATTTTAATTTGTATTCGTATCATTATTATTATTTTTATATCGCTGAAAATTACAACTAAATTAGCTGCAAAATATTTCAAATCAAACTTACAGTTCCGTTGAAAATCCGCAGATTTTTCTTAAACGACTAATCCGCTATGAACAAAAACAACACGGAGGAACCGAGCAGCAGACCCCGTGAAAATACAAACGAGTCAAAAAGGAAAATGTTCACAAAAAGCGTGGAGGACGTTGAAAGAAGCACTTGGTTCCTTATTGAGGTGAAGATACAATATTTATTCCTTGTCTCCTGGGATGCTCCGCTCCGTCTATTGTCCTCCCATTCCTCAGTGCTGATGCTTAATTTTCAAAACTTCTATATTACCAAGGGACCTACGACATCAGCCGAGAAATACCCTGCAAGTACAAAATCCGTGAGCCAGCCCCGTCCGTGCAGAGGGGAGACGCTCGCGTTCCGCCAGCTTTCTGCCGTTACCGAGAGCGCGTAAGGGGGGACTTTTCCATTTCTCTCGCTTTTTGGGGATTTTAAGGCATTTTTTTATTACTGTTCGATCGGGCCAGAGAGGAGAGGAAAAAAATACGGGTTACTTTGGAGAAAGCACAATGTCAGCGACCTTCCCCGGACTTGTCCACGACGCAGAGGTAAGCTTATTTATTAACTTGACGGCATTTCATTTATTAAATTATAACAGGAGCGTGGAATAAATCCACTTTGGTTTAAAAATGAGTTACGGAGTCATTTGCAGGGGGGATCATTTGCTCTCGGGAAGTCTACAAATGGGTGATAGCCTTCTGTGTGGCATGAATGGGGAAAAAAATGCAATGCTTTAAAGGAGACATAGCTTATCTAACTGGAGCTGACTATATAAACGGGACTTTTTATTAGTGTGTGGAAAAGGAAAAAAAAAAGAGTAAGTGTGATTGGGACATTTCAAGGCAGAATATTCTCCGCAGAGTCTCGCTCTTACCTCCATCCAGCACGAGCAGCAGGGCTGGTGCTGCGAGTTTGCAGCAGCGCGGTAATAATAATCACATTTAACAGTCTGATTTTTTAATCACTGCAAGGAGAGTGGCAGGCAAGCCGAAGGGGGCACGGAAACACTGACGGCTCCTGTTGCCGCGCGCTCCTTCCCCTTCCCAGGCGCGTGGAAATGACATCTCCTTCAGGTGGTTTAAAGGGAAAGGGGGGAAAAAAAACGCTTTTGAGTGTGTGAGTTGTGTTTTCTGAGTGTGTTTGGGAGGAAGAGAGAGGAGACGACTGATGCTAAATAGCGCTGCTCATATATTTCCCTGTCTCTTTATTATCTTGTAGATACGTCACGACGGTTCAAACAGCTACCGGCTCATGCAGCTCGGCTGTCTGGAGTCCGTGGCCAACTCCTCGGTCGCCTACTCCTCCTCCTCGCCGCTCACCTACCCGGCGCCGGCGGGGACGGAGTTCGCCTCGCCCTACTTCTCGGCCAACCACCAGTACACGCCCCTGCACCACCAGTCCTTCCACTACGAGTTCCAGCACTCGCACCCGGCCGTGGCCCCGGAGGCCTACGGGCTGAACTCGCTGCACTCGGGCCAGTACTACCAGCAGATCCACCACGGAGAGCCCGCCGACTTCATCAACCTGCACAACGCGCGCTCGGCCCTCAAGTCCTCGTGCCTGGACGAGCAGCAGCGGCGCGAGCTGGGCTGCCTCGACGCTTACCGGCGCCATGACTTGTCGCTGATGACGTCACACGGCTCGCAGGCCTACGGCGTCGGCATGCACCACCCGGACCAGAGGCTGCTGCCTGCCGCCGGCCTGGGGCTCCCTCCGCCTGCGGCGGACGACCTGCAGGTACCGGTGGCCTCCGTCTCTCTCCACCTTTCTGCTCACGGCCCAACACCACAATTTTCATCCTTTCAGTCTGCGTTTATACCGCGCTCCATTTCCACTCGGATAAAAAAAAAAAAAAAAAAATGCAGCAGAAGACCCAGTGCCCCTCTAGCCTAAAACTGAAAGGTGTTCTGTTAACAACATACCAGCTCCAAAATATTCAACAGAAAGCCAGCGCCAGAAGCCTGTCTGTCTTCCTGTTTCATCTGTCTGCTCCCTCTGACATTCACCGAGCTTTATTGGCCTCTAGGTTATCTCCACCCGGGGACTCTCGCTTACTTCTGGGTTAATAATATTGGATATTCTCTTGAAAATAATTTTGTGTCGAAAGCAAACGTGTCTGTAAGTAAATGTCAAGTCCACACGGCACGGTGCCTCTGAAAGGCAGGCCTGCTTCTAAAGGTTAATTGACTGGCAGTCTATACAATCCTATTGTGAAATCCTCTCTTTATTTTTCTAGAAACACACGTGACCCATATTTTACATAATTCTTTTCGGTGTAAAGAAATGGTCGAGATGAAAACAGATTCGCACGGTGCTTGAGCGTGTGTTTGTACGTGTGTGTGTGTGTGTGTGTGTGTGTCCGGCTGTCTGCTGAGGCAAAGAAAAGCCGCTGGTCGCTCTATTCTCCGGTAAAGGGCGGATTAACGGATCGGGGTTCAGGGCACAATGCCCAACCCGAGCAGCACAAAGCACCGTAGTTTATCCAATTACCGACTTAACGTCAATCAACTTTGTTACTTATGCAGCGACATCTGAGCTGCTTAAGACGCGCCTGTAGTTAAACACAATTTAACACACTGGCACATCATTTCAGCCACGTTAACTATTTGCTAAGCAGCCTTAATTCAGCTCCATAAACTCCTGCTTTAACCGACACGTCTGGATATTACGTGGATAGCACGCGCAAACAAACACGCAAATAACGCTCGGATGTTCAAGAATAGTAACATAATAATCCATCTTTGTTACATTTTGACAGAAAACATTGGGCATTCTCAATATTTCAACGTTTTATTCCCCCCCACACTCCCCAATTTAATAATTTATGGGTGTGGCAATACAGCCTGAGGAGGATGATGCTGAATGAGGAATTATCCCGGACTACAGTAGCCTAGGAATTTATTACTTATTCTGTCTGAATTATGTATTTTTTGTTTAATTTTTCTTTTATTTTACTCTGGATCACTTAATTTTTTTTATTTTAATTGATATCTCTGCATGCCTTTTAATAGTTCCAGCCAAAATAATACGAAATAAGAACTATATGAATTAATAAATCTGTTTTATTTTATTTTATTTTATTTTAGACTGGCTCATCTGAGACTTCTGTGACGCTTTGGGACATAAAAGAGCACAGGTTTTGACCTTTTATTTGGGGAAAGAAAGGAAGGGCCCGTGAACCTGAGCGTGCACGAGGCGGATGTATGGACGGAACAGATGCGCCTATGGTCTCGTGCAGCCCGGTCGCATCTTTGAGCGCGTTAAAGAGATTTCCATGCTGAACAAAAGCAGCTGCCACACCTTTCTCCCGTCACTAAGCCAATTCACGCAAGACCTCTGCGTTTTGTATATTGATTTTATAATCACTTTAGTTTCGGAATAAAAGAAAAGGAACAGACCAGGAGCTGGTTTTCTTTAAAGAAGAAGAAGAAAAAAGAGCTCCAACAAGCTCCTTCCCTCCCCCCCTCCAGTTTATTTTAATCAGGGGCTTCTGCGTGGGCCAGGCCTCGAGGCTCGCACGGGGGATTAAGAGTTTTCTGAATAAAAAGCGCGTGTTCTCCTTTCTTGATGACATTGTTGATAGCACGCGAGTCTTATCTGAACCAAAATGGCGTCTGTAACAGGTCTCCATACATGCAAGCCTGTATGTAGCAGTCAGCTTTGCACAATAAATCCTCTCCAACAGGTCGGTGGCTGCAGCAAACTGCATAGTTTCGCTCATTTCCTCGCTTTTAGCCTGAGCCTTTCAAAATAAGATCCTTTCCCAATTACCCGTGAGATTCGCCCTTTGCACAGTCACTTTTCTTCCCCTATCACCTAAGATGGTGCAATAGGAACAGGGATTGGATGGTGCCTTTTTAATGCTTGCTGAACTTGACGTCTCTGGAAACGAGCCCTTAGGGTCTAGATGAGGTTCAGCCTGGTGTCTGGGGCACTCCGGGAAGGTTACAGGATAAATGCGAGGAGGCGTGACATGATCAGTGAGAAAGTTAGTGAAAGTTAAAATATTTTCTTGTAAATTTGTTCTGTGTTTTCAATATTTAAAAGTTTCAAATCATTACTACAACTAAATCTGTAGCCATAGGTGACAAGCAGTTATTGCTACATTTGATGAGTGGGAAACTGGCCTGTAATTGCACTGAAGTGCGCGCAGCTATCATCCAAACATTTTATTTATCACTGATTGGTTCTTCTAGGGGTTATTGGTTCTTATCACCTCGGATCTTCACGTGTAATGACTGCACCTGCACAGGAACAAATAAGAATCAAATATCTGCTGTGTGCTGTATCTGAAGCCTTGTGAAACCTTGCAGCCTTGTTAAAAGAAAAGGGGGAGAGAAAAAAAAATAACACAACTCCTCCTAATGAGTGCGTGTCTCTGCAGGGCTCCGTGGAAGCGCAGTGTGGGCTCGTGCTGAATGGCCAAGGGGGCGTCATCCGGAGAGGTAAGGCCCCCACCGTTTACTCTCTCTTGTTGTTGCACCGGAGGCCGTGAACAGTCGCGGTTCGACACGACAAGACAGCGAGCAGACAGACAAACAGGCGGAACACTCCTCTCTTGTCTCCTGTCAACACGTTCCGGCGGCAGCGGCTCCGTTTTCTCGCCTATTTAAACACTAACACGCTGTTGGAGCGCGGAGACAGAGCTCCCCGCTTCCAGCGTGACTGTCACTCAAACACCTGGGCTTCACAGCAGCCGCACTAAACTCTGGCAGACAATTAAAATGTCAACAAAGTCGTAGTAATGTGAGCGTAAAGGCATGATATAGGGCTTGAAACGCTTCAGCCTGTCACAAACGAGAATTGCGAGATATATACATGTCAAATTAGGAAACTCTTCATTTGCTTTGGTTTCATGTTTGTATTTTAATCATATTTTATTCAATATCATATTTGACAAAATATGACATTGAAAATAGTAAAAAAAAAAAAGTTTAAAAAATGCAAATTGACTGAGCAAGGTTCAAAAATAATTAATACAACAACAATGGAAAATTTGTGAAAATTTAATGAGAAAAAATGTGCAATACATGAGTATCCGTTTAGGTCTGCTCCATTAGATGAAATATGTTTATAGAGGTGATCATTTTCTGTAATAATTGTTTGATATTAATCTTATTGTTAGTCTTAAGCTTAATATTTAAATTATGTATTATTGAACAAGCAGGATTTTGAAAAAAATGTCATTCTATCATTTTCATCTTTTTGTCTTATAATGCATGAGTAATATTTTTTTAATGTAGTATTGAATACGCGCTGCGTTCTGCGAAAATTCTGTCACTTTATCAGTTATCGTTTGCGTTTATTTGTTATTCGTCGTTGTGCAAAGTAAATAAGCAAATCATGTATTTTCAGGGCAGCTGTTATATGATTAGTTTGC
The DNA here is from genome assembly GCA_028564865.1 of Zenarchopterus dispar. NCBI lineage: Eukaryota > Metazoa > Chordata > Actinopteri > Beloniformes > Zenarchopteridae > Zenarchopterus > Zenarchopterus dispar. The sequence continues at coordinate 10,660,462 of JAOWBL010000017.1, read as the reverse complement.
TGAATGCAAGACTGCAGAATCAGATCCATGGAGCTTTTTTTTTTTTTTTTTGTGACGACTACGATGAAGGCGGCTCTGCAGGTGAACATGTGGATGTGGCTCTCGGTCTGGAACCACACCAGCCGGCCAATTTCCTCACGAGTGAGTTCAAACGCACCGTGGAGCTGCCTTTGCTCCATCAAAGCCCGTTTCTGTATCTTCTACTAGGGACTGTGTGTAATTTTCCACACAGAGAGGAAAGGCTGGGTCTCGGGTTTAATTTTTCATCAGTTCTGCCTAGGTGTAGGGGCTTTTCTCTCGGATTGACGCGGGAATCCCTTCGCTATCACTTTCGGTTAATGGTGCGCCGTATTTGGCCCTGAGCTCAGCCGCTGCAACCATCACAACCAATAATCTTTGCTTTACCTCCCGCTCCCGTATCGATAGCTTCTCTCGCCTCGGGCGGACGCTTTGATATGCTAATACCGAGCGGGGCCCCGGATTCAGCCGAGATCATATTAATGTTGTTCTTTCTGACTGCGGCTTTGGCGGCATGAATATTCACATAACCTTTTTTTTTTTTTTCAAAAGAAATTCACTCAAGAAATGCGGATCCTACTTAAGAGGAGTCGTCTGTGTTTTTAATCACCCTGCTATGCCTTTTCCAGTTCAGCTCCAACAGCAGCCTCGCAGATCAAGCTGATCTGTCAGACGCGCGCCCCCGCTACTATTTCCCTTGCATGCACATCTCTCTTCTGTCAAGACATTGGCGGGCTTTTTTTCCCCCTTTCTTTCTTTCTTTTTTTTTTTTTTAGACATAAACATTTTTGTTAAAATATGAGGCAAATGAAATTTGGCCCTTGTCTCTTCTTCTTTAATTTTCGTGGCAAACTGGTAAAAGGCGCTTGATTCCGCGTGTGATCCCGCCCGCCGCTCGCGCCGCAGCCCGAGGCTACTCTCCGTTGCTTAAATACCGTTATCGCCTCTGGGCCCGCGCGCTCCACTGACTGCACTACCGGCAATAGCTCTTTTCGATTGCCCTTGGCAACATAAAATACAAACTACTTTGAATCAAAACATTTTTAGAGGAATTAATATGATGTGAACCCACGGCTTTCAGAGACGCGCGAACCCTGTCAGAGCGCGTGAGCCTGACAGACAGGTTTGCTAGTGTCGCACGTAAGCACAGGCCAGTCGGACTTTACACACGCATTCAACTCACACACACATTCACACATGTAGAGGGACTAAACATAGTAGCCTATCAATGGAGTCCCTCGACCTACAGTCGTCCACTTTTGACAGCCGGAGTTAGATTCAGTTTTGTACAAAACGGGGGCGGCTGGAGTCCAACAGGCTTTTGTTTCCACACCACTGTGATGTTACAGATGTGCTGTAGGCATGAGGCGCTGTCCAGGTGCTGAAATGAAAGGTGTAGGCTGCTATCCATGGTGCTGAACCTGGATGTCATGTTTCTTATACCACAGGTCTGTCTCCCAACTCCAAGGAAATTGCGTGCATGTGGAAATTCAGCAGATTTCTGTTGTCTGTGAAGAATAGCTTTACATACAATGAGATTAAAAAATATATATATATTGGCTGGTCATTTAGGAGGTTCAGTGGGCAGCCAAACTGTGGACAGTGCCCCCCCAAAAAAGATTGGTTTATATGCAATCTTCCCCTCAAGCATTGCTCTATTTGGCCCAAGTGCCAGTCTTTATCTTCATGTTAGAGACTCTAATAACAAAGGCGACACGCCCTGCTGTTGGATTTGATAATGAGGCAGATGAATAATAGAAGATAGCCTATAGTATAATCAGATAGGAACCTTACAGCCTGTTCACACATCACATATTCTCAAACCTCAAGTGCATACTGAAATCAGTTTGGTGATGGAAAGATTTGTTTTCTTCCCTCCTGGGTAGCAGTTCTTACATACAGATGAATACTGAGCTCAAACTGGGGATTAATGTGTATCTATAGCAAAAACAAATAAAAACAAAGTACCTGCTATGTGTAAGTAATAAAAAAGTATTTGTTATGGAATACTGAGAGAAACATCAGGCCAGTTTTAAATAAAGGTAGCATTTTGGACTTGGTGTGCATTTACAATGACTATCACATGACGATTAGTTTTTTGTTTAAAGTATTCATAAAAATATATCATGTTTATAGACACACTTTGAAGAGAAAACAATAGTGTTGTAAACTGTGAACTGTCAAGAAGAAACTGTTCAAGAATAGTTTTGAATTGGTGATCTGGAAAATGTAAAAATCTGAAGTTCATTAGAAAAATGTACACTATAGGGACTCAATAAAAAGGAGACTCTTTAACCATATGTGGCCAGAACAAGGTAAATATTCTGAACAGTTGTGACAATAACAGCTTTAGTTATGAAACACCTGTCTTGTAAATTCCCTTTTCCCATTGTTTGATACACTACGGATCATTAGAAACATCTTCAGACTGACTAATTTTAAATTATTATTATTATTATTATTACATTGTGCCATAAATCTGGACAGGGGAGGTCCTAATGGATTTAATATGTAGTCTGTTTTCTTCTTTACTAGGATCCATTAAACTGACAACCAAAGACACTTCTTGCAAAGTGTGTACACAACCTTAGCTTCAATATCAGTAATGTTATCCAATATACCAAATCCATCTACATTTCATGTGATTGTTCAGATCAAAATGCTCATGTGTTGGCCACATCAAGGCTCTTCATGACACAAAATGATTTTTATTGGATATATTTATAGACCTGAAAACATCTACACAAAAATAACAGAAATAAGTTGTTGCCACTTTTATGATAGAATATAAAACAGACTCAAACTTATTGGTCGGTGAGGCACAGATATCGTCTATCATTTGACCACCTTCGAACTTTCCAGTGTTATTGCTCTTTTTATTCGCTTTACAGAAAACCTTCTTTTGATACTTTATTGATGTTATACAACTTTACACATTGTATATTCAAGGGGCGGGTGTTGCTGCTGGGAGGAAGTTTTAGTGTAATGCCGTTGTGTTTCTAAGTTTTACTGCAAACATTGTGAAAGTGAACATCCTCATTTGTTATTATTTTTTAATTTGTATAACTAATTAAGGGCTGTACAGGTGTCATGGGTATAATAAATGCCAGCATTCATAAAACTTTACTGCCCTCACAGCCTGTCCTAGACCCTTCTAGCGGTGTTACCCTCCTGCTAAAATAAAATACGCCAGCATAGGTATATTCTCTGCACTGGGTAGGTAAACAGCATCATGCCAAAAATCTGCAATCATGCTGTATTTATGAAGTCAGTGCTGTAGTAGCAGAAGTTCACGTTAGTGATTCAGGTTAACAGAAATGTTAAAAAAAAAAAACTTTAATGGAGTAATAACCTGAATATTTAAAAACGGGATCATGTCATTTACAGGCCCATTAAATGGTAGCTCATGATGTACTAGTGTTTGTGGCGGCCACTTGGTACACGCTGATCTGATTTCTTCATTCTGCTAGTCTTTGCTTCTTGGTTTGGTTAGGAAAAAATATCAGTGTATTTATGTTTTTGTTTGCCCTTTTTTTCTTTTAAGCCTTATAGTGTGGAGCGGTGCTGCTGTTTGTCTATGCTGAACATTGTAGTAACACAAATGTTAATCTTTGTGCAGGAGGAACGTGTGTTGTCAATCCCACAGACCTGTTCTGCTCAGTACCAGGCCGACTTTCGCTGCTCAGCTCCACTTCAAAGTACAAAGTCACCATCGCTGAGGTGAAAAGACGACTGTCCCCACCAGAGTGCCTCAATGCCTCCCTACTTGGCGGCATACTGCGCAGGTCAGTGCAGAAATGTGACAATACATCCAAGAAAACCAGATGTTCTCTCTTTCATATCTCCAAACTAACTGCAGTCATTAAAGGCAGAACCCCAGTTTGTGAACATAAAGACAAAAATAGGTTAATATAAGTGTTTTATCTCCAACATAATGTTGCCATTTCATCTTGAACCTTCTAAAAGGTTTATTGCTTCAGATAGCTTTTGTAACATTATTTTTTCTTACTGTAATATCAAACTTTATTATTCGGTGTTCAGGCCCAAATATCCTGTCATAAATCAATAATCCACTGTGACCATTGACTAGTCCATAAAAAAGTTTAGCACAAAATGATTTTGGATGCAGAAAGTTTAGTATCATCCCCGGAGAACAAGTGATCTACATTTTCAAATGGCAGAGTCCCATTAAGAGCAGAAGGGTTGTACTGTATAAGAAAAAGATTGGAAGTGTAACCATGAATAAGGTAACAGGAAACACAATACAAAACATAAAACTCCACAACTAGTTGAGCTTCTCCTGTATTATTAATATTACTCTCACAATATGTAATGATGCTGAAGTGAGGATGTGAGTGTGAATAGGAGGGATTTCAATAGAGAAAACAGCAGGTTTTTTTCAGTCTAAATCTGGCTGCTGAGCATTAGAGACCACTGCCCAAGTCTTTGTAGCCCTCAGATGAAACAGAGGCTATAGCAGCACCCACAAAGACTATTGTAGGCGAGAGAGGGCTGGTGCTGCACGCGCCGCCGTGCCCAGGGAGCCAGAGGGAGGCGAGACCAGGCCAAAGCATGCCAGGATCAGAGGAGCAAGAGGAAAGCAAGAGTTGCCAGCGCTGTATTATTGATGAGGCGGAGAGGAGAGAGGGAGCGCAGAGAATATGTCTACCAGAGGAGGCATCAACAAAGTTTAAAAAAAAAATGTTGATCCTTATCTGGAGTAAAATATATTACTCACAGAGATGAGTATCTGGACTGTGCTTTTATTGTAATATATTTTTATTTGTTTCAGAGAAACGTTTCATACCAACAAAACAATATGTGAAAATTAAAAGGTTCCTAAAAAAAACTTTAAGCTTTAAAACAGAAAGGTATATGTTACAAATTTGACATAAAAGACTCAAAAACAATAGGAAATGTTTTGTCATGCAAAATACAACATAGAGATTTAAGAAGCCAAAGGTAAAGTGGCATGTAAGCATATCTAACTTTGCCAAACTAACAATACTGTTTATTTATTTTTTGTACCTTCCAGCATTTCCACATGATGTTATTTCAGTTTCACTTTAATTTATTTTAAAGACAATTTAACCATCAGTGCTGTTGCTTCAGATATAATTATCTGACTATGTGGGATAAATGCGGTAAGCTTATTTTCTATTTGTCTGCAGAGCAAAGTCTAAGAACGGCGGCCGGTGTCTTCGTGAGAAATTAGACCGTCTAGGCCTCAACCTGCCAGCAGGAAGGAGAAAAGCTGCCAACGTGACTCTCCTCACCTCCTTGGTGGAAGGTAAGATGCATTTATTCTTACATAAGTTAAATATTCTGGTTCTCATACTGAATCCCTTTGAGCGCTCATCTCATCTCATCAGTCATGCTTTTATGTGTTCTCAGGTGAGGCGCTCCACCTGGCGAGGGACTTCGGCTACACCTGTGAGACAGAGTTTCCCAGCAAGGCAGTGGGGGAACATTTGGCGAGGCAGCACAGTGAGCCGAAAGAAACAAGTGCGCGCAAGAAAATGGTTCTGGCTACAAAGTGAGAATCCCGACGAACACATTGCACACACAAACACGTTAGTGAAACAGCATCAACATAAACTTTTACAGGTGCTAGTCTGAAACTACGCTAGAAAGATTGAATTTTTTGTTTTGATTTAGCTAGAGCAACAAAGTTGGATGTTTTATGTGAAAATCTTAAAAATCTTACTTTATATTTTAATATAAAATATCTTCTACATATGTGAAGGAGATTGTTTAAAAAATATCTTCCATCAGAATTTTAAGCAAGAAAATTACTGCTTTTTAAAAATAACTAAGGTTGGATTTAGTATGAAACAGTAAACGTCCTTCTACCATCAACACACACACACACACACACACACACAAAGCTCTGCACAGAGAATCTTTCTTGTCAGTTTGGTATCTGGATATAAAATGTTTTACTCTATTTTGCATGAAAATGAGCTTGTGTTCCATCATGAGCCATGAGGATGGGTGCAGGGGGGGAAAAGAGGAAAAGGAAAACACAGACTCACAAACTGCACTTGTTGTGTTGGAGACAGATGGTAAACCCTCAATCCCTCCCTCCTTCTGTCTGTCAGGCAAATCTGCAAGGAGTTCCAGGACTTATTGAGCCAAGATCGCTCTCCTTTGGGCTCCTCCAGACCGACGCCCATTCTGGACTTGGATATCCAGAGACACCTCACACACTTCAGGTAACCGCCACGTGATTTGCATGAGAAGAGAACTGCTCCAGGACAGTGCTTATCCCGTGCCACTGTGTGTGCATGAAGATATTAATCATGGAGCTTTGCTTGTTATGCTTCTGACGTCTTTGCCATTTTGGAACGACGCAGATGTGCAGTTTGATATTTGGCACAAATGACAGGAGGAGGGGAAGCGATCTTGTTAGCAGAAATGTCACATCCATGGCGACACCACTTGCAGAATGTGTACATTTTTATTAAAGGTTCCAGACTGTAGAAAGCTGGGCAGAGAAACAAGACTCAAGCGTTTGTGCTAAAAAATGATCTGACATTTACTTCTGAATGAACCTCATTAAACTGATGTGTTTAAAAGTGCTGCTTAAATCCATTAAGACCACGACTCCTTTTGTTGTCATCCTGCATTGTGCTCCTCAACTTTTTCTGGCTTTACAGAAAATTATTTGATTGGTAAAAAGAGAGAATTAGAAAGGAGTCTTGGCTGTTTTTTAAAGAAGACAGCTTCTGCCTTTTTTTTTTTTTTCAACAAGGTGAGGAAACTTGCTGAGGCCTTAAATAATGTGTCTTTGATGCACTTTAATCAAAATACCACAGAGAAACAGAACAACCGGTCTGTTTCCAACCATGTCATTACAGCTCTGTTTAAAGCAGTCAGTTTTAAGGGGTGGAGCCACACAGCTTACTCCACCCTCCTCTTAAAGATAAGGGAGCTGGGTCTGTGAAGTCAGTGTTTTGCAAGTCTGAACACTTCCCACTTCACTTAGGTAGCCCTTAAAGTGAAAAAATTCTAATTTTGTTCAAATTTTTGCTTTGGTAACTCACTTCAGTCAATCAAGTATATGTTCTTAAGCAAAATAATTTATAATTTTTATATTTTCCCCTTGATGTAGGGGTATGAAATAAATCTGACTACTTTGTTACTAAAAATAATGACATTTTGAGGACTCAAACTAGGATGATCTGGAGGTCACAGCTGAAGATGAGTTTTGATGTTTGTGGAATAACGTTTCAGCCGAGAAAACTTAAACCTGGAAAAAATTATCTTAAGACTCAAATGGAGTAAATAAATCTTTTATCACCTGTTCAAACTGGATAACATCTGTGGGAACATGGATGAAGCAGTTACACTATGTCAGGTTTAAAAGGCCGTTTTCTTCTCCTCCCTGACAGTCTGATCACTCACGGGTTCGGCACGCCTGCGGTCTGCGCGGCTCTCAGCACCTTCCAGACAGTCCTGAGCGAGATGCTCAACTACCTGGACAAAAACTCAAGCGGGAAAACAAGCGGACCCAACGACCAGCAGATCAATAACAGTTCAGAAAAGACGCAGCTCCGGAAAACAGCTGAATCCCAGAGCAAAGACGGGAAATCGGAAAAGACTGAGTAGCTCCCCCCCATCCACCTGGTCCCCGTGCCTTGGAGCGCTGCATTTAGGAGTGTGTGTGTATGTGTGTATGCATCCTCATTTTGGATTTGTTTTACCCTGAACATTAGCATATTTTCTTTGGGACATATTTATTGTTATTTATTTATTTTATGGTTAATTGTAACTGTCCTGAACAAGACATCTGGATGTATGAGTGAACATGAGACATCCTGCGTCATAACAACAAGGAGTTTCGCCGTGGACACAACTACAGTTCATCTTGGAAATGTATTTGTTTATTTCTTCTGAAAACATCCCAGTTTTCCAAGACGAGGATGTGAACTGGACGCTCAAGGACAGAAGTTTGGAGTTTGGGGTGATTTAATCCCAATCTAATAAAATTCAGGTGTGGATATTCTAAAAAAAAAATACAACATGAAACTCAATTTTTCCTCTGGAAACTAATTTAATCACTTTTATTACATTCTTTTATTTTTTTTTTAAAAAAAAGAAAGCTATGATTACAAACATTGGCTAAACTGAAATAATTAAAATTTCCAAGCATTTTTTTTTAGTCGGTTGAACTCAAATAACAACCTTGATTCACACTTTTATATAAGCACATGCAAAATTTTTCCATGCAAACACAACCCCCCCGATGTACCTGTGAGAACACTTAAACCACACCGAGGTGGCATATTTTTATCATTATTATTTTTCTTAATGGGGTGCAGTCAGTGCCATAGCAACCAGTGTGTTTACCATATGAATGACAGAGAAAACAAGACTGTTTCTGGATGCGAGGCTGATGTAAGTCGCCGCCCAGGGTAGCCTCTACTCTGGAGTTGTGTGTGTGTGTTTTTGCGTGAACATATCCGTGTGTGTGTGTGTGGAAAAAAAAAGGAGATGAAAGCATGAGAGAAGGGTCCAACTCAGCCATTTTGTAAGAGGTAACTTTGCCGTTACCGTCGTTACTCTTCCCTGTGCATGTCTATCTTTGTACACTCCCCAGATTGCAAATTTAGCCAACACGAGCTCTCCGACTCGCTCATGAACATTTGTAAAGATATATATAAATATTTAAATTACTTTTCTTGTAGGCTTTCAACTATGTATATGTTAAATCCCTACCTTCTAAAACGCCGGTGTTCAATAAAGACAGTTGCTACGTGTTCTACGATTTCCTCTGGCTGCATGATGTGCTGCACAAACACACATGTACACACTCCACATGTGAACATATATGCACACATGAGGAAGCAACAGAGTAAGCAGAGACAAAAGAGGTAGTACAGATCAAAGTGAGTGTGAATTATCCACACAAGTTCACAGTGTTAAAATTATGAAAAGCCAGAGTTGCTCTCTAATGTTGGGAGAGAAAACTCTACCCACAGAAAAGTTCAAACGCCTCCTTTGTGTTCATGAGACTGTGGTTTTCTCTCAGTTTGAGCGACTTCTGTCAGCCGCTCTGTTTATTTATATTTTTCTTATAACCTAATGATAAAACAGAGAGTGGAGCAGCTGCCTGCTGGCGTCTCCTTCAGGGCTCTGTGGGTTCTGTTTACTCTTTAATATTCCAGTCATTTGAAAGGAGGCTGCATTCGCTGAATAACACAAAAATGCATAATCAGACAGGATGCATTTACAGTGATGCCTGCAGGGGTTTGTCACCCTGAACAGGTGCAAGCGGAGTCTCAGGTGGACCCGCCGTGGCGCTGAAGTGAGATGTGAAGTAAGGAAATGGCACAGGTGTAGGATCCCAGTATATTCCCAGTCTCCCTGGTATCACTCGGTCTACAATCAGACATCCAAACACGTTTCAGTGCAAGTTATTACTAGAAGCACAGGTTACAAATAAACAGTTAACAGCTTCAGACTAGGGATGTGAGTCTTTTTTTTAAAATAAACTAGTGCCTTATCTTCAGCAAAACGATGCAAAAACTGTGCCATCAAGTTTTACAAGACTTCTTAGAGGTTAAGGACAAGCAAAAGAATTTAATGTAAAATATCAAGAGTCCTTTGTTTAAAACTGCACATCAGATCATAGACTTTGGTTATCATGCATTTAAATCTCATTTTACTATCTCTCTAACTGCTATTTTTATTGGGTTTTTTTCTGGAACTTAGTTATCTGAACAAGCACTTGATGGACTGATAGACAAAAATGCTGATACGTTTTTAAATTATTGTTTTAAATTATAACACTGACCTTTAGCCTTCCACAAACAAGAAAATTCGCTTTTCTCTTTTGTGTTCACACCATATCATAAAAAGATGTTGAGGTTTTTGCGTAGTTTATTGGACAAAACAAGACACAGCAACTTCTCAACTCTGATTTTTCTTTTTCACAAGACAAGCTAAAAAACCAATGATTTAATGACACTCTCATCATCCTCTGACAGGTATTCTTTTGTAAAACGTATCTCCACATGGTGATTCTTGGCTATGTTAAAGGTTCAATCACAACAAGAGTGAGATTCGCTTTTATGACTTCAACAAATTCCAATAAACTTTAACAGTCAGTGGCCAAGGAAATGAACACTTTTATTTACACTTAAGAGTATGTTGCTCCTTCGATTGTTAAATAAGTGCAGGGAAGTTAAAGACACATTTGTTTCCTGTTATTTGATAAGCTGCAGACACAAACAGACCTAATGATTTGTTTTTAGTGAATTAATTTTGAAGAGAAGCATCAATAACGGGAGTGACTGGTTTGGAAGAATCAGGCTGATATATATTGAAACTAATAGCAGTGTGTGTGAAAATATAACATCCTGATACGTGTGAAGTAAAGCAGCTGTCTAAATTTGCTCTTTGATGCTTCTCACTGGAGGATAAGAGCAGCAGCGAATGAGAACAAACATACATACTGTACACACCCACCCACGCGGCTACGCGTACACAAACCTCCCGCTCGGAGAATACAACTCACTCACACTTTTGTTTACTGTTACTTGCAAGATAAACAAGTGTTGGGCGTCAACGGCATCCCTGCTGACCCCTCATCAGAATAATAAACAGCCTGATCAAAATTTTTCTGCAGAATGAAATCAATACATCGACTTGGACTGAGATTCAGTAAACTGACAAACGGATGTAAATGAGTCAGAACTTTGACAACAGCAGTGCATAATGTGATGGAGCAGCCGATGCATTATTTGCACACACTATTGATCGCGTTATAATGTAATGCTGAGTTATCACCCTATTAATCATCAGTGCATAGTTTCCCTTTCATTATTCTCCCTTCAGTGCGCCCTATTGTTTACTTTGTAATTAAATACACTTGTTTATTATTCATTTCAAAGAACTACAAATATTTTACATTCAGGAAGGTTTTAACATGTAGAAAATTCACTAAGAATGTAACTCTTCAATGAATAAAAATGCACGCAAGAATACTGCCATTTACACAGAAGTGAATTAAACAGTTCGAGGTCTCAGTGGGATTATAACTCCTGCTGACTGAGCGCCACAGAGTCACAGATACCAAACTCTGCTCACTTCTAAGCCCCATCACTCCAGTCTTTCTCCTCTGAAGCTATAATGAAAGACCCCCTCCCCCACCTTCCACCTCCTCCATCTACTCATCTTCCCTGCATTTACTATTAAAACCTCTCTCTCCCATATCCTGATCCCGTTCAGTCCCAGGAACATTTGAGCCCTGTTCTGCTGCTAGCCCAACTGTCCCTGTCCCACCCCGTGAAGTCAAACTCATCTCAGCTGTTCGCACCTTCGTACCTGCAAGACTCCCGAAAGAGAACGCAACGCACGAGTTCAATAATGATTAGCTGCTGCTGCTCCAATTTGTCTGAAGCGCAGAGAGAAATAGATGAAGGCATACAAGTTTATACATATTTCAAATCTCACAACAGCAGCAATATAATGTTTATGAAAAAACAGAATAGCTCTTATAAATAAGGTTCTCAAGATAATAATAATAATAAATAATAATAACAAACATTCATCTGTAAGTTACTATGTCTTGAAATCGCACAAATGCATCCTCAAATAAACAATTAGCAGCAAGTATGAACCAGGTATGCAATTCCAGAAGGCTGACAAAGTTTGAATTACATCCTTAAGGTAGTGTAGTGAAAAGTCACAGTATTTGGACAGAAAAACTCCCACAGGTGGCCCCCACTTGACTACATCCACTCACATGTGACCCAAGAGTATTTTTTTATTTTTCTAAAAAAAGGAGTTCATGGAGGACTCCTCCACAGTGCTCATAAGGTGAGATGAGATGTTTGCACTCATAATGTTTATGAATGTTTAAATATATAATATATTTATGAATAATCTTTTGTAGTGACAGACTTCACATTGTTTGGAAATGACCATGTAACCATTCCCATACTGACAGGCAGCAACAAGTGCTTCTCTGAGATCACTGATGATGTCTTTCCTGCTTGGCATTGTGTTAGCAAACATTTGAATATCCAACCAACAAACTATCAAAGCTTCCTCCCAAATGGTGATGATCAGTTAATCAGATGGCGCTAATCAGCAGAATCTGACACTTCCCTTTTTGATTCCTGTGGAAGCAGTAGGCCCAATACTGCGTTCTGTGTCTTCATATTTTACAATAATCATTGGCCTCTATTGTTGGTTATTGGAGTTTCTATTTGCCTGATGACGAGTCTTAGTATCAATAACTGTATATTTCCATTCATCCATCACGGAGAGAGATCACGGAGATACTTAAACTCTTGCAGCTGTTATCTGGCAAGAGACTGTCTACACCCAAGACAGGTACACGATTCCATACACTATATAGTTTTCTTTTTTTAAAACATCTTACAATGCCTCCAAAAGTCTTGAGGCAGTTTTAAATAATGCAAAGACAGTCTATTTTGTTGGTTTTTGACACCAAACAAACTCGAAAATCGTGTTGCCATCAGGGAAAATACCAAAACAGAAGCATAGATTGATAAACAAGCAAATAATATTCTAATTTTTGGTTTCAAGAGTTTTTTTTTTTTATACTAAGAAAGTCTTTGTCCTGAGAATGTAAAATCCTTGAAAATTGTTATCTTTACATCTACAGACTTTGGGGTATTTTTAAATTCAAACCTGAACCCGACAAGCCGCTATTGCTCTCTTTCTGTGGAGTTCTAGTGTGACCTAGTGGTCAGTGGCTGAACTGCAGCAAACTATTGAAATTCTGTTGAGGCTGAGATGACGAGCATTGACAACCATGTAGAGCAGGGGTCACCAATCCTGGTCCTCGAGGGCCGGTGTCCTGCAGGTTTTAGATGTCTCCCTGCTCCAACACACCTG
>JAOWBL010000017.1:10615272-10630413 GCA_028564865.1 Zenarchopterus dispar | reverse complement strand
CAGATATATATGAAAATCGTGAAGCCATAGCGCAACTGTTTGCAATAACAAGTTGCGCATTTTGAATAGATAGCCCCTTTTTCTGGTGAAAAAAAATCCCTTCAAGAGTAATATCCTGCTTATTAAATCGAGGATTATCAGGTAAGACCATCAAGATAGCTCTAATACTCGAAACAAGCACCATATCGAACAAAATGACGTGACGACGCCAACGGTGTGGTACTACTTTTTGATGTTTGGCGGATGTATACACGGATGTATACACTTACGAAGAACAAAACAAAATGGCTTCTTTTTATTTTTTAATGGAAGCAAAGTGGGAAGCAATTGTAATTTATAAATATATGATAATTCACCAGTTTAAACAAGTTGCACTATTTCAGAGGGGCCAGAGACACCGTGGAGAGTGTGTAGTAGCCAGTGTCAGTAGGTTTTATCACATCTAGGCAATGACTCACATCCTTGGTCAAAAATCAGCATTCGCCTTAGTTCGTTGCTTATTTGGGTTGTACTTACGTCGACTATAAATTTTCCTGCACAGGTGAGGCGGTCCACTTGGCCCGGGATTTCGGTTACATCTGCGAGACGGAGTTTCCCACCAAAGCCGTGAGCGAGTACCTCAACCGGCAGCACGCGGACCCCAACGAGCTGCACACGCGGAAAAACATGCTGCTGGCCACAAAGTGAGTTCCCTGCGTCATCTGATTAAAGGACACCCTCTTATCCTACCCCCTGCGCTGTGGGAGCTGGGAGCGCTATAAAAGAAGAGAGTCCATAAAGAGAGGTCTATAAAACAAGCAGTAACATTTTGGGAAACAACAAACATAACACCAGTGGAACCCTTAAAGATTTCAGCGTTAGATTAAAGTGATGCATTTATATAGTTCCTGTGGGAAGATTTTTTTCTACTTTGGTGTGGTGTGGTTTTCATTTACATGAGATATATTCACATATGGCTTATATTTTACATCAAGCATTCCTCTTCTACAAATAGGTTTATGTCAGATTAATTAAATTCTGGTGAATTAAGCCTATTCTCAATTAAATTTCCTGAGGGCACCCTGACACCACCCGAAAAGAAGAAGGAAAAAAAGAAAAGAAAAAAATCCCCAGAGGGTGCAAGCCTTTTCTTGACTATGAGGTTTAGTCTGTATCATGCACAGTCTTCTCCGCCACAGTCAACGTTGCTTTGACATTTGGAAGGGAAAGTGGGATTTTCTTAATGAAACCCATTGAACTCAATATGGATCCAACCTGTAATGAAAACGCTAATGGAAAGAAATTGCCTCTCTGAAAAATGATCACATTTGAATTCAATTTAAGCATGCAAGAAGTGAATAGAAATCCATATTAAAACCACAAATCTTATAACAACTATAGACAAAACTAGCAGGGCATTCATTTTCACCTTTTGATAGTAATATAATATATTTAAGTATTAGAACTTACGATGTGAGGTGTATCCAGTGTGATCCCATCACTTTGCACAAATGAGCTTCTTTACAGGCAGCTTGGCCCATAGATATAAGTATATAAGTCAGCTTGGAATATTAAAGAAAGCTAGGTTTCACTAACCCCCCCCCAAAAAAAATACATTTGTACATTTGTATGGCTGTTAAACTGTGGAATTGAATCCAAGATGACATGATTAGCCTTCAGCAATAGACAAGGTGGATTATTATTATTAGTAGTAGTATTTTTCTTTTAAGACAGCAGGACAGGAGTAGTAACATAGAGCATGCTTGGATTTATATTTTAGCAATCAATCAAAAATTGTTTTTTTAAAAAAATGGGCTATATTCCTATGTCCATTTCCTCTTTTAAATTCTAGTCTTCCAAATGCAAAGGCTGTAAATCACCTAACAAAGATCCTTTCAGAAAGCTTGTATTTTTAGCTTGCATAAATAGTGCTGTCTGCTGGCCTTCACTGCATAATTCATCTGCCAGTGTGTGTGTTTGTGTGTTTGCGTGGAACAGTATGCACCGCATGTTAGATGTTTGATGCCCAGATTCAAACCTGTTTCAATAGTGTGCATTGGTGCTGCCTGTTAGAAATTCATTATTTAGCAGTGGAGTGTTTCAAGTCATCAGAAAACAACAGCGAGAGCCGTGAGTGTAGCCCGGGGTGGCGGCTTCTCCTCTCTACTCCCCTAACCCCAGCTGGGCTCGGCCTGCACTGCCTGTCACTCATCTGCTGGAGCTCTGCCCTTAGGCCGCTTTCAGGTTTTGTCTGTGTGTGTGTGTGTGTGTGTGTGTGTGTGTGTGGAGGAGGTCTCTGGAATATAAATTGTGGGCCTAAAACCAGAAGATGATTTGCAGAGATATAACAAGGAGAACAGGGTGAAAGGTGGTTTTCTTTTACTGCTGTATTTTACGGTGAAAATTGTAGTGTAAAATGATGATCTGTGAAAAAAAAAATTCATTTGAGAAGTTATTATTTTGTCTATTTTTTTAAATTTGTTTGTTTGAGATAATCTTTTCTTTTCTTTTTTTATGCTGTATGGTTTTAAATATTATTCCTGATTCAGACAATTTGTCAATGTTAAATAAAGTGATCTTATATTTACCTTTAGTTTTAACTGAAAGGGGCCGAATCTGCAGATATTTATTCTTTTAAAACATAAACATAGGAAAATACAATAAAACCTGTAGAAATAACATAGATTTATTTGCAGTCATTCACTTCAATTAAATAAACGAAGATGAACTGTTTTTGTAATAGGAAAAAAAAAATCAGAGATTTTGAACTGCCTTGGTCTTAGCTTGTTGAGGTGCAGGTTTTACTCTTCTCTCTTTCTTGTTTTTTTTTTTTTTACGGCTTTAATTATGAAGACTTTGTGGGAAACTCGTATATGAGGTAAACTGAGTAAATAGATTTGAAAAAACACAAATAACATCTGGTGGAAAAGCACTTTAGATCTACTGAATCTCAAAATGGTCAAAATTCACAAAAGGAGCATTTGAATGGAAATTTGTCATTATGTCAAACAGGATCCAGGGTTCATAGATTTTTTTTTCCATCTAATTTCATATGGACAATGTAGAAGAAAAATGTCTTTTTTGTTGTATATATAAAAAAAATCAGCTTGAACACTGTCAGTGCTGTCACCGAGGAGTATTATACAGTTAAAAACTAGTTTAACATCTTACTGTGAGTGATATGAGATGATGCAAGGAGCTCAGAGTTTCCCTTTATGCTGGAAAAGCAGGTGGAGTCGATTTACCTCCAGGAGCCGCTGAGCTACCTGCAAGAATTTCATCAGTTTGAGTTAGAGGACTGCTCTGAGTGCTGCTTTAGAGGCTGTCCCAGCTTGATAACAATAAGGTTCACTTTGTTATCCCTCTGTGCGCTCTACTGCTTTCAGAAAGCAATGTCAGTTAGCCAAATGGTGTTTATGTGTTGATTTGAGTTTGCCTTTATTAGAAAACAAAACAACATTTTGAAATTGATAGTACATTGTTACTTTATTTCCAAAATCCTTACTTTCTTTAAATCTGCCTTCAGTTATTAAAAAAACATCAAAAAACTGAAAAGAAAATTGAGGTAGATTAAAGACTTATCTTTTTTCATGATGTTAACGCTGGAAATTTTGAGACTGTAGTAAGATGGTGTTTCCCTACCTTCAAGATATTTTCATTAAAAAGGTTATATTCAGTAGCTTCAAAGATGCTGAAGGAAATTCTGCATCTATTGCAGCAACACGCTCCCAGTAACCACTGATCCTTCAGCACTCACAGACACATCTCAGCATGATGTTGACATTGCCAAAGCTGATTTCCAAAGCTTTGCTCGGGAGGATTACATCATTTCTTCTGTAACAGAGGAGATTGTGCTTTGAGTCATTGGCAAAGTGCAGTATTATGTTATTATGAATTCCCTTTAAGAAATTGCGGTAATCAAATTCAAATCAAATTATGAGCTACAAAGATTTCAGAGCCTCTATGAAGTCTTGGGCCCTGGAGGATTACGTCCTTTCTATTTGATTGGTAAATTGCAGAACCTTACGTTTTGTGTCTTGTCATTGATAAGATTCGGAAGGAAATGTTTATGAAACCATTGGCCATAAATTTAAGGACAGCAAACTGTTATCAATTTGAGGAAACTTCCTCCTGATGTCTGCTTGTGTTTTTCCCCCTGCAGACAGCTGTGTAAGGAGTTCACAGACCTGCTGGCCCAGGACAGGACTCCCCTCGGCAACTCAAGGCCCACCCCCATCCTGGAGCCTGGCATCCAGAGCTGCCTCTCCCACTTCTCCTTCATCACGCATGGCTTCGGCTCACCCGCCATCTGCGCCGCACTCACCGCCCTGCAGAACTACCTCACCGAGGCTCTCAAAGGACTCGACAAGATGTTTCTCAACAACCCGCCCAACAACCGGCACGGGGATGCCGGCAACAAGGCCGGCGACAAAGACGAGAAGCAGCGGAAATGAAGCACTCACAGAAGGGGAGTGACGAAGAAGAGCTGAGAGGGAGGCTGACACACTGACAGAGGCGTTACACCGTTTCTTCTAGCTTTACACCACTGCGACTGACCTGCCGCACTCAAGGCTGAGGTGGAGAGGGAGGACAGGGAAGGCTTGGTAGAGAGAAAACAGCAGAGGAAGACACCCGTGGGCCAGTGTCAGAGAGCACAGAGGGATTTTTCATCTGTGTTGCATTCTTTTCATTCCCCTGAGGACATGGTGGTTACTGTGCTACATCCATTTCGCTCCCCCCGCCCTGCATCCTGAGAGACTGAGATGCTGTGAGCAGCCAGCAGACAACATTGTGTCCGTGTGCCTGAGAGAGTGAATGTGTGTGTGTGTGTGCGCGCGTGTGTGCCCGTGTTTGTCTTCGCACAGAAAAAGCATTGCAGGTTGGGAGTTTGGTTGATGAGCATCCTATCTGTGAAACAGGTTTGCCTGGTTATTTAACGCAAGAAAGAGGAGGAACGGTGTTAATTTATGTGTGTAAATATTTATTTATATTAATTTAAATGGATGGTTGTGTAAATAGGTGCGCCAGCTTTTTTGGAGTAGGCCTATTTATCTGTGATTTGACCTTTGTGAGCCAGTGGGGTGGGGGGACAGGATTCGTCCAGTGTTTTTCTGTTCTTATAGAGCTGTTGTCATGGTGCTGATGATGGGTAGACATGCTTCTAATTGTCCAGTGATTTCATTTCTATCATATTGATAATAAACCATGTGTTTTATTATGGGAGGTGTGACGCCTGCGCCTTTTCTCCAGGGAAATTCTCCGGTAGAGTTTGATTAAAGGTTGGGGGTCAACTCATGTTCAGCTCATTCCATCTGAAATTACTTATCCCATTTAATATTAATGAACATCTGTACCTGAAACAGTTTATATATGAAGCTTTGAAAGAAAAAAAAAAAAAAGGAACCTCCAGAAAACATTTGTCATTGTTGACTGTGATATTCAATTTGATGGGTCAAACTCAAACTCAGGAGACCAGGCATCCTTGTTAGTAATTCTGATTAATGTGGAAAGTTTTGCTATAGGCTCCAGCGTGGAAACATAAAGATTTACGGAATGGACCAATGAAAACCCTCAGGTAAACCATGCAGTTTGCAACTAATTTGCTAAGCAATTATTTAGCTGCAGCAGTAAAAAGAAAGAGAGAAAGAGAGAAAGAAGAAAGAGAGATTTGAAAACAGCATTTGGCATGGTAAAGAATTCTGTTGGACAAATGTTTTCACTGTCAGAGAGATAAACCATCTTC
This sequence comes from Zenarchopterus dispar, assembly GCA_028564865.1. Taxonomy (NCBI): domain Eukaryota; kingdom Metazoa; phylum Chordata; class Actinopteri; order Beloniformes; family Zenarchopteridae; genus Zenarchopterus; species Zenarchopterus dispar. The sequence continues at coordinate 10,624,691 of JAOWBL010000017.1, read as the reverse complement.
AAAAAGGGAGAAACTGGCTTAGGCGGTGTATAAAACACCTCTACCTAAATTTAAAGGGCAGGATTGGAGTCAAAGTCACCAAAGATAATCAGTTATAGTTTTACTATCATATATGTGGGGGATGCGCGGCGTGGAAAGCCGGGACAGAAACGCGCCTCTCGCACGCCATGGTGGATACTCTCTTATTCCAGCAGGATAATTGGCTGCATTTCCCAGCCAGAAAGGCCTCGTTTCAGAGAGGCTTCTCTGTGTCACGAGCGCAGTGGGGGGGGACAGATTCGTGCCTCGCGGGGCCGCTTCTGCGGTGGGGATCTACCGCCGGTGCGCTAATGACGAGCGTCGCGCGAGACAGCGAAACGCGGAGTGAGCCGTGGAGGGAAAGCTAATGAGAAAGAGAGAGAGAGATGGGGGGAAAAAAACCCCACAGAGCTAGACCGTCCACGGCAGGCTCGGGAACGGGAGGAAGTGTCCCGCGGGCTCAGCGTGACCCGTGGAGTGGAACGCGGCGTGACGCAGGTGCAGAGTTCAGCACCCGCGTGTCCGCGAGCGATTCCTGCTCGACAAAAAGGCAGGAAGCTGCTGAGCATCAGTGGCCACGAGAACGACAGGTTGGCTGGACAAATGAACAAACAAGCCAAAGAAAAGCAAAACGGAATGAAGTCGGGATGGAGAGAAGTCCCACCCGTGTCGATTTGCGACGTTAACAGGCAGGGAATCTGAAATAAACCAAATTTAAAAAAAATCGCACATTTGTCTGCTGTGGATTAATCACACTGGCGTGCTTCGAATAATTTGTTGAAGACCCAGCGCTGTTGCAGTCATTTCCCTTTTGTTAACATATTTATCAACAAATAAAAAGCCTATAAGACTAATGTCCATTTCTGCTTAGTCCTTAATGAGCAACAGAAAGAGCGACGACGAGAAATCCATAACCACGAAACAGGCTCAAAAAAAAAAAAAGATCAGAGAACAAACTTTGGCCCCAGGTAGGATATAGTTTCAGCATGGAGGTTATGAAGCTGAAGTGAATTAATCATTGTAAGGATTCATTTTCCCTACAAAATAGCACAGGACACCAGGACTTAAAAATCAAATCAATCAGCTGAATAAAATTACAAAGAATCTCACCATCCCTGACTGACCACTGCCATTTCAGATTTTTTCCCCCCTTTTAAATGATCAAACTTAACCCTTCCTGGTTGCTGCAGGGTTTCACTTCCGACTACTAACAAATGTGACTGAGTTCTTCCATTTCACGCATCAAAGTGGAGTTAAAGGTCTTTCTATGCACGATTTGCCTTCATCACAAAATAAATCTGCAAAGTTAGTCAACTTCTGTTGTACACAATCAAACCTTTCTGATAGGTGGACTGCTGGGCTAATCAAAGCTTTGATGGTTTTAATAACAGCAAAAGATTAACATCGTTCCACCAGAACATGTGTAAAATCTGGACTTTCTTGGTGTTGTTAACATGCACCAACTGGGTGATAATTTGAAAGAAAAAAAGATCAAGAACAGTGAATTGTAGTATCAGTGGCTCTGAGTCTACCTGTGGAAAAGACAGTCGTGTTCCAGCCAGAGCTTAGACCATTACCAACCCTACATGTGACCTGGGTATGAGCATCTTAGTTCTTTTCAAACATAATCATCTTTACAACATGACGCTTTAAGCGTAACTCCCACAAAAATATTAGAAATTTGATCAAACATTCACAGAACTTAGGTACTGTGTGGCGAGCTCTCCTGTTCCTTTTTTAAATAGTCATGCTCGGACATCTTTTTTTTTTTTTTTTTTTTAAAAAGGATTACAGATGTTGTTAAACGTTATCCCATTTCTGTTATTTTTGATTGTCTGAGTTTAGTTTAGGATGTGCTAAGACATGCCAATCTGTGAAAAGTTGTGCTGGAAGTTGTCATCAGATGCTGTTTTCAAGAAGCAAGTTATAGGTTATTTAATGCAAGGTGTAATGTATTTAAAATAAAAGACGTGTTGGAGACTATGTTTATACAGCAAACGTAGAAGACTCATTCATTTAGAGTTAAATTTCAGGCGTTGATGGAGTTTTCTATTGAGGGTATCCTGTTCCTCCATGTATATGTATATGTATATAATTCCACAGCTGAATTAAGTGATTCACAGCCACGTGTGAGATTCTTACAACTTTTGCATCTTGGCCTAAATCAACATATTATAGTCTGGACAGCTTCTGGACATCCCCTGACCACCCTGCAGTTTATTGAAGCAAGTGGATTTTTGTTTTGTTTGGTTGCAAAATACCAGTTTGGCACAGTTCTGTGGCCACTTGAAAGTTTAAGTTTGTATGTTCAATGCTGTTATTGCTGACTGAGTTAAAAAAAAACAAACAAAAAAAAAAAAAACCAAACACTTCCTGTGTATCTAAGGAGGATCCACCAGCTGATGAGTGTTTGAAATAGCAAATAAGCCACCAGGGTTTGATATCATATCAATTACTTGAGTTTGATCACTTGATGTTAATGAGAAGCAAAATATATTTCTATGAAAATGTCACAGGTTGTTAATTTAATGAGAGGACCAGGGAAAGGTAATCCAGTTATGGACTCTGTGCTTATGAAAACAATAAGAGCGTTTCATAAATACAAAGTCTGGATGAGCGCTGACAGTCTGTTCTACATGCACTTATGTCTGCATCTGTCTGTCTCTTTTGCCACGAAGTGAGAGAGCAGGCTGCCATCAGCAAAGCCCCTCGGCACTTTGTCACGCAATGGGCTGTAAAAATGCTTATCCAGCGCACACACGCGCACACACACACATTCACATGGACACACAGGATATGCAGCGTGCAGGCAGCCGAGTGCTGGTCGGGAGTAATTCCTGCTCGGGGCGCTGTGCTCCAGGCAAGGCAGGCGCGTGCTGGATATTTCATTATTCATTAATTTACTGTTTAACAAATCCTGTCATTACCAAGTCCAAACCAAGTTCACACATACACACTCACACACGCACACACACAAAACACACACTTGAAGCAGCAGGGGTGTCAGGCGTGGCAAATCTGGCTGTTTGATCCTGGCCTTCCCAACAAACGGGGAGAGATCCATGAATAATAAGAAACGCAAAGCCTCGCCGGAACGAGGGAGCGTGACACTGTCTCACAAAAAGCCCTTTAGCGTGGAGCAAAGCTCCGCCGGGGCCTCACCAAGGGCCCTGGGTTCATCATATGAGAAGACAAAACAAACAGTTGGCACAGCCATGATCGATATGAAAGGAAAGCTCCCACACACACATCCACACAAAAGAGGAAAGCAAAATCAGTCATGTCTGACAAAAGATGCTTTACTTCTTCCTTTCCGCGCATAGAGGAGTCTAGCACTGCTGCTGTTTGCTGTTTTCACCACCAACTCAACTAATAGGATCAGGACTGGAGCTCTGAATGTGTTTTTGGCTTGAATAACCCAGTTTTTGGCTCAAATCCCAACGAAAACAAAAGCGCGTCTTCTTGAGTTTCCCTTTGGAACATTTGAACATGTGCAGGATGAGGAACTCCAGCACCAGAATAATGACTTTTACTTTCCCTTTACACTTAATTAATTAACAGAGGAAACCTCAAGGCTACAAATATTCATTATTTCACAGGAAGCAAAACATGTATCATAAATATTGTAATGATGTGTTTGTGTTGTACAAATACATTTTATTCTAAACAGCTTTGTAACTAAACTCGCCATGCATGTTAGAGTGCTGGGCTTCAGAAGGCGGGGAAAGGTGACCAGGACGGCTGGACTCAAGCGAGGAGTTAAAGCCTTCAAGTAAAGGATGAGACTGGCGTTCCAAGGAGAAAGAGCTTTATTTCTCAATCTACTGCCCTGGAGAATGCTGCAGTCTGTGGGTGGCCACAGACTTGATGTCATTAACATGTGACATATGTAGAGCTGACTTGGAGTGGCTGGAGGCCAGTGTTTGTCTCCACCGCTGTTCTTGTGTCTGTAGGGCCAGGCAGGCAGAGTCTGGGCTTTGTCAGCACTCAAGCAGCCAGCCAGCCGGGCCACTGTCTGCTGCTGTTGACAGTGAGATAGCTCAGGGCAGGAGCAAAGTGTGTGTGTGTATTTGTGTGTGTGTGGGGGGTGTGGCTGCTTGTTCCTGATCGAATGGCTGGGCAGGGACACGGGCAGTCCGGGTCCCTTAAGGTTGGACTGAAGACGCTGAGCTGAAGTGACACTGCTACTGTGGCTGCTGAGGCCAGGCTGAATCTCCAGACGGGTCAAGGTTGCACAGAGGAGAATGCCTTTCTGCCACTCTGAACATGTGCACTCACTTACACTCATCAGTGGCTCCCCGCAAACATATTTTTAGACTTTAAAAGTGTTTTCGTAACTTTAAATCTGCAATCTCGGCTGGACTGGTGAGTTCTCTTGCTGCAAGTTTGGTGAACGGACTGAACCTGCTCTTATATTTACCTGTGAAATACAAAGTTGGCTTACACAGTAAGAGCTGGAAACCAGGAAAAAGAGCTGATTGATCTTTTTCCACAAATTTAAAAATACCAGCAAATAAAAAGGTCTTTAAGTGGAAAAGAAAATGAAACAGGGGAGAGGCGGTACTGCTGAGGGCATATTTAAAGGTAACCTGACAGGAAATGAATTACAATTACAAAAGTGAAGTTGCAGTGACCAATTCACGCTCATGAAGGCGCTTCAGAAAACAAATAAAGGCAAAACAGAATTTAAAAAGAAAAAAATCAGATACTGGAAAATGAGCACAATAGCATCAGTTAAGTCTTCCATGGTTCAGACCACATCTTAAATTAGGAAAAGATAGTATTTGTTGTATGATCACATGCAAGTTTACGGTGTTTAAGCTGTAAACAAAAGAAGAATTATTTGCTAAAAAAGTAACTTATTTCTAAAATACTTTGAGTAAGATAATATGACCTTCCTTATGTGTGGTTGGTGAGATGTGAATTATCCAGTGTGATATTTCTCAAGCAGACAGAGCAAGCATGTACACACGCTGTTTGAACTTTAAAATACTTGTATAAAATATCTTGCACTGACAATTTAATTTTTCAGATTAAAGTTCAAATATAAATTATAATAATCTTGCTAATACAACCCAAAGTGAGGGAAAAAAGTCAGGATAATACAGAAAATACATTTTTTTAAAAATAATGCACTTATTTCATTTAGTCGCCTTTAATTTGGATTTAAATTGTACTGCATATAAAACGAACTGAGGTATTTACCGTTTGATCTCATTAACATACTTTTACTTGTTAATGTAAATGAACTGGCTTTTAGACTGATTGTTGATAACGGTCTGGACAGACCAGTGCATGCATGCCCATTTCATCCAAAAACAGTTCGGACTCCTGATTTGTCTGATGAAAAAAAAAAACATCTTGTGAAGATCCATGCCAGATGCCTCAAGGCCAGAGATGTCAATGCCACTTCTGGACAAGATGAAAATAAAGCTTCCTCTTTTCACTGTGACGTATTAAACACCATTTGGGAGTGCAGTTAGAGAGTGCAGTGGTTGGTAAAGCTGTCTCAAAGTAACCTTATACTTGTGTGGTTGCAGTTCTAGATACATAAAACTCAGTTTTCACTCTTTGGGGCCCATTCATAAAATCTGACTGCCTTTATCTGTTGCAGCTAACATGAGTGGCTGTGGATCAATCTGCAGAAAACTGTGTTCTGGCAAAGAATAGACATGCAAACATAGTTTATGGGTTAAATTCATTTTGAGTTAATTGCTGCTTTTGTTTTGGCATATAATTTGTTATTGTTCAACTTTTCAGTCTCCTGCAGTCTTCAGTGCTCTGAAATTTGTTAAAAAGAATATTGTCAACATTCATTAAAAACAAAATTCATTCACATTGAAGTCTTACTAGGATATCATTTGTCACAAAATAGCTAAAGTGGATCTTAAAGTCAATCTGTTCTTTGTTGATACCTGTTTTATAATATCAGTATAGTTTTCCTTAAAAGAGAAGAAATCTTATTAGAAAAGCTTTTTTCCTCTTAAAAAATATTATGTCGTTAAAAGCTTAGCTTTTTTATGGGTTTTCTTTAACTTAAAAAGTGACACTTCAGCATAGGATGCAGCCAATCCCAAAACATGTAACAATCTTTTACATGTTTACCACACCATGAGCGAAGCGTGTATATAAGTAAAGTTCATACTATTAAACTTGAGCTTGTGTGTGTAGGTGTGTGTGTGCAGTCCCCTGACAGCCAGTTATTAGCTGTGTTTATTGATGGAGGCATACTCGGGTCATACCACTTTCACAGTGCGAGACCACACAAGAGACAAGAGCATCAATAACAGGCACAGGTTCAAATGTGGACCAAAGAGACAAACACTGCGGCGAAGGAACGCTTGTTTACTCAGTTTCAGCCTAAACTCCTAACCAAACATCAAGTCCACTGCTCTCCAGCACAAATGTGCAATGCCATGGGATTTTTTTTGCCAGAGTTGTCCATTTTATGAGAAGTTTAGGTTAAAGATTGAGGAAGAGAATCAGCTCTAATTATGAGCACAAGAGCCAGGATCGGGTCAGGTACATGTGCATGTGATTAAACATTTCATGTGTCAGGCTAAAACTACCATTGCAAAGGAGAAGAATTATCTAAATAAAGAATGTAATGTCAAAAACAACCTTTTTAAAATTTTTTGTTGTAAAAGAAGTGATATCAAAGTTAGATTAAGCAACAGCTGCAGTTATTAAAAAAGTGTATTTATTTGACTCAGTTGTAGTTTCAGTAAGTGAGGCCCACCTAAGTATTATGCAGTTATTTCTGCTGCTGGAAATTAACAAGTAAAATATACTGTTTGATCTGATTTGGTGAACAAGCACACAGAAGCAATTCTTTTAGATCCTTATGTATATCCAAAGGGAAATAGCCCATAAATGTTTGCATCTAGTTGTGCACGTGTTTGTGGTACATGCTGCTATGTTGATGATGACGTTTAATTTAAGTTCTAGCCTTTAAACTTTTACACTATAGGTTGTGGTATTCAGTGGTTTTCTTTACTTGTACAGCGATACTCTGACAACTTTATTGTCATTAGCATAATATTCCCATTGTTGCCTTTACTTGGGCTGCATGTAAAATATTTGATTCATATTCCCTTTTACATGTTCATAACCACAACTCCAGTGATGACTCATATCCTGACTGTATCGCATACATCTTTCCAAAATTTCATATACCACAAGACACATGACTTTATGCACAGTCTTGCTTGCTCTGTGAGTATGTTTTTTTTTTGTTTTTTGTTTTTTTTTGCCAACCTGGTCTGCGCTGACTGGTGAAGGAGTGGAAAAAACTCAATGTGTTACAGGAAGACATCTCATGAATAAGAAAAACTGACCTGATCAACACAAGAGCTGTCAGTTGTTTTAGTCCACCAAATACTGTTTAGTTTTGGCTTCTTATCGTCGACACGAGCTGTGTGTGTGTATTTGTGAGTGTGTATGACACAAGGACAAGGGACGGGGACAAGGAGACAAAGGAGACACCGGTGTTGCCGATGGGTCGCTTGTGTTAGTTTGGACGGCAGCCGCAGGACTTTGCTTGATGCTGAACCAAGAGGACAGGAGGAGGCCCAACCATGACACTCATCAGATCTGAAACCCCCATCTGTACTGGTGTCTCCCCACCAGTCAACTAGCAAACACACACACATGCACACCAACACACACAGCTCTAATCTCTTCTGACAGTGCTCACATTCAGTTAGGCCCCACAGTGCTTGTGCATGTCACTGACCATAAACAAAACATACACTCCTCTACAGGAGACACACCACAGGACACAAGGCGTGGACACCCAAGAAATACCACAAGACAGGGTGTGGGGAGTGTGTGTTGGAGAATGTGTGTGTGTGTCTGTGTGTGTCTGTGTGAAGCTTCCAGGGAAGGAGAACAGATACCTTCAGGTCATGTCATATCTCTGACATTAGCACAAAGTCAATAGCAGTTGAGCCAATGGAAACAAAGGGATTCGAGTTTGTAAGCAGCCAGGCAGGGTGCAGTATGAGGTCACAGCATCAAAGAACCCTTTATATTCACACCTATTTACAGTTATTATTGAGGTTTTATTTTCCCCACATAAATAATAATATTAATAGTAAAATATTTTTTTTAAAAAACCTCTCAAACATCTTCATTTCACCTCTGACTCAGTTTCTGTACTGAAGCAACAAATATTTAAGTTTTTAGAAAAAATCTCACATCAAGTCATGTAATGACAATGAAAACGTGAAACAGGAATTGTTTTCATAAGTTTTCAATGTATTCTGCAAGTATTTTGTCTTTTTGCACAACAATTCTAAGCAGGGTGGTTGTATGAGATGAAGAGCCTAAGTCCTATGTCCCATCACAGAAATGTTCTATTGGGACATGAAAAATTGCTCCAGTGAAAGAGGAACGAGGCCGGATTTACTTGTTACTTTGACGGGCTGGGCTCGTAGAGCCCCTGTTTTGGCAAAAGTTACACCAGAATGAAAATGCTGTTGGGTAGGAATGAGAAATAGGATCCAACTACAACTGCTGACAAGTAGTATAGAAAGGATTTTTACTGAAGACCAGGTGTAGAGGCAGGAGGATCGAGAGTCCGATGAGCTGGCGGGTGGAAGGAGGAATCGGTGTGGGATGAGGTGACAGGGTGACGGCGAGCTCGTTGGGTCAGTGCTGTGCAGAGTGGCGAGGAGAAAAATGGACTAGCAGGATGAGAAGCTCCGGTGGGATGACTAATAGATGAACAAAGATCCTGATAAGGCAAACAGACAAGTGTGCGCAGAATCAAGACCTGAACGAACAAACGACATAAAGCTAGTTTAAAAGCCGGAGAGGGTTACCAGTGCGCCTGACATGAGTGGCTTAAGTAGCTGCTGAGGGAATACAGAACAGGTGTGGCTCAGTGGCAGGAATGGGGACGGTGATGAGAAGGAGGTGTGTGTGTTGGTTACAGGACTACTCCCTGACCCCACAACAAATGCTGTGAGAAAAAAAAAAAAACTGCAGTAAAAGGTCACATTAAAGTCATGGAGACAAAATGTGCAACTGGATACAGATCAGATGAAGCTACAACAAAATCACATTGATCTTTGGTTACAGAGGAGGTCTGCTAATTATCTGTGTTTAATCTACAAGGGTGCTGAACATAGAGATATTAACTTTGTTTTAAATAAAGAGAAGTTGAGATCATATACCGTATTTCTCCTAATTAACGCGCCTGGGCACGTAGCAAATTATCGGCAGGGCGCCTCTATTTAAGACCAAATTATGCAAGTTCTTCAATGTTCGGCTTTAAAACAATAAGGTGTCACAAAAAAATGTCTAACATACACAAATTTTAAAAAAACTACCAAAATCGTTCTCTATTTGGTTGTTAAATATGGTAAATGATCGTGCTCATCCATGTAGCATATTGC
>JAOWBL010000017.1:10603119-10615172 GCA_028564865.1 Zenarchopterus dispar | reverse complement strand
AAAAAAAAAGAGGACTGAAAAAAAAATCCTATAACCCACAGATAGCAAATATCAACAAAACTTCATAAATCAGGTCGCCTATTTTACATTATACCGGCCAGTAGCGCGTAGTAATCATGCACTTGAGTCCAAATGGGATGTGTTCTCGGCTTCTGTTTATAATGCAGCTGAGCTTTGCCCACCTTAAACCAGGTGGTAGACACCAGAAGTGAAGAAAGTTGTCAGATAGGAGTCCTAGGACGTGTGGTTCATATATGAAACCATGAATCCAGCCTTGGGTTCCTCTATTTTGGGCCCCATACTGTTTTCATGAGTATGTTGCTTGTCGGGTTTATATTTAGGAAACATAATATTTCTTTTTCTTGTTTAACTGACAATAAGTCAGATTGCAAAACCTGACAACAGTCTTTGTTAGACTGTCTTAATGGTCTTAAAAGTGGGATGAAACTTGATGAATGAACAGAGGACAGAGGTTATTTGGTTTGGAAAGTCAGATGTGCTCTGTGGTTCTGCTGACTTTTTTGGCCCCTTGGCCTCATGTAGACGCTCTGCTGTCAGAAATGTCATTGTGATTTTGGATGGTCTTGTTGGATTCACACAGATCACCGGTGTAAACCCGCCTGTTTCTTCTAGATGTCCCATGATCAAGATTAAAACATAGAAGTAATCAAGCTTTTACAGTGGCTTGCCTTTTCATATTTGCACTGCTCAGACTTTAGATATTTTCAAATCACCGCTAGAAACATATTTCTTCTCTTTGGCTTACAACTCTGACTAGACAAATATTGGACTCTACTGCTATTTCACTTTTATTGTTCCTTATATATCTATGTTTTTAAATTATGATTTTTGTTTAACTGTAAAGCACTTTGTTCAACTTTGCTGTTTTTAAATGTGCTATTTAAAAAACTTGACCATGACCTTAGCAGGTACTGGGCAGGCGAAGTAAAACATGGCCTGAAAAGCTGTGAAAACAAAATATGGGTGCAAGAGGGGCTTGGCAAACTTAGGAAACATTCATTCTGGAAAGCTTGAAAGAGATCCTGCAACCACCATCAAAGGTCTCAAGAGGGGGAGACAGCGCGTCACCAAAACTGTCTACAGTGGGGGCGAAACGCTTCTTATCTGAACTTCACCTGGGTGTGTGACGAAGAAGCTGAAGGAATGCTTTGAGTAGAGAGTTTGTGAAGGACTTGCCAACACTCCTGCTGAAGATGCTGAAGTAGTTAAATTACTTTGGGGTAAGAGGGCTCTAGGATGAATGAGGTTTGCCCTGTGTTCCTTAAATGTTGTTGGGCTGCCTTGGTTAACACACCTGTGTAACATTGACTGGCTGTTGAGGCCGTTGCCTCTGGACTGTCAGTCAAATTGCAACGATCATGAAACTGTTCATATTGCTTGATGTAATGGTGACGTAATTGGTGGCAATGGACAAAGGATCCCTTTCCATGGATTTTCTGTTCTCACGGCCACTGTAGACAGAATTTTCAAGGTGCAGCTAAAAGGTTTGAAATCTTTGGATTGTGGAGATGAAGTGATTTAATTGGCTGCATCAGAGACCTCCAGCAGGAACGAAGATGATTAGAAGACCGAGGCATCAGTGATGACAATATGACTGGCTACCTTTTCTGTTTCTCTCTCCTCAGGAATATTTGCAGCGCTTAAATGATAGAAATTCTTTCAAATTTAACTTTGGTGGAACACCAGCCGTTAAGGTGTTCATTATCCCAAAGAGACCATGCAAAAAAAAAAAAAAAAAAAAGATTAGCAAAGTTCTCATATTGACATTTAAGGCATACACTACACCTTAAAAGTTGAAGGAAGGTGATGATGTTGTCAGGATTGGATTTTTGGTGGACTGTTGATAAATGTTGTGTTATATTTTTCAAATTAAACTATTCCATTCAGAGTCCAGGCATTATTTCTTTCATGTTTTGAAACATTTTTTGTATCAAGTGTTATTTCTGATAGTCTATCTGAAATTAAAAATCATTCATTAAAAGTTGATAGTATTTTAATTAAAAATACTACAAGTAATGCTCTTTACTAGAATCAACAATTCTAGTAAACAGTAATCAACACTTCCTCACATTACAAATATCCTACTTTAGACTTGGATAAATCAAACAATGGAGAGGGTATATTAAGCATGAAATCAATTTTTTAAAATTACAATATCTAAAAATATCATGAGAAATTGTGTTTGTTTATCAGAAAACATGTCAGCAATGCTGTTTCAACACCTATGATGTTTTCGTTACAATAACAACAAGCCCCAATTCTTTTAATACCTAACCCTAGCCTGGTACTGTAATCCTCCTCATAACTAAGACCTCACAATACTTTAAAAAGCAGCAAAGCAAAGGAATAAAAAGAAAAATGTAAAAACTAGAAATCTTATGGCTGGCCTTGAAATTATATCCCATATATGATGGTCTTCTAATAATCCTCAGTTCCCCGTCCCCCTGCAAACAAATAAGAGAAAGCTAAGCACTGGTAGTGATATTAACACTTATTAATTGCATTTAGTTCCCATGATTACTGTGTGTAAGCCATTCATTGTGGTACTAGTTCTAGTGTTTGTACCTGTTTTGATTATCACTTATTCAAGAGTTAATAAAAGTGACATTTAAAACTGAAGGAAAAGGAAGTCATGCTCATCCTGCACAGAAATAATATTGACACAAACTCCCCTGAGGTTGTTTCCTATATTTTTAGCTGCTGTCAAAAATTATTAATTTAGATTTTTGCATTGTGTTTTGTCTAGATGAGCTTTCAGTGTGGGTCCCTGGAGAGAAAGTTTGAACCCCACTGCGGCAGCGCTTTGGCTGCTGGCTGCTTAGTGAATGGAAACCCACTCAGACGTTCCCACTAGACGAAATGCTGTTTGAAGAGTATTCTCGTCTAGTCAAATCTAGTTTTACTGAGTGATACTCATTCGAGTGTGACATGAAACATGTGAGGACCGTGAAGATGGCATGTATGTAAAACTACTCAAGTGCTACTTTTAAGGTTAACCCTGACTGTTGATGTAAAAGGAACTAGACAAGTCATAAAACTGCCCTCTAAGCTTGCCCTTTTTTAGCTATCCACCTTAAATTTCAAGTGTGAGTTTTACGCAATAAGTGCTCTCAAATACTCACTAAGACTACACCAGTGACAGAACGTTGAAATAAGCCAATATTAGCAAGAAAAAAATGAGCCAATGCTTTTCATAGTTAGAAAGAACTACATCATCTTGTCCACTTCCCCAGTGAATTGGGTGGTCATGATGTAATGTCAGGAGTAAGAGGAGGAGGACAAAGAGAAGGATGAGGAGGAAGGGGAGAAGGAAGATGAAGAGGGGGTTCCGGGGCTCGGCCCTGGCCAAATTAAACCCCCGGTCATTTCTCATTACAGCACAAAAAAAAACAATATCTGATCAATGGGATATACAAACGTTTCCCGGCAGCAAGCTCTGCAGCTCCTTGTCGTGGATTAGCTGAAGGAGCGGGTAGCCACAGCTAACTTTGATTGACATGAGATAAATGGATTTTCATCCAGCTTCACGGGCTGCTTCCCAGTGTACAAGATGGCACTGTGCATTACGAGAAGAGGCTTCAAAAGTGCTCTTCAGAAAGCTTAAGGTGACGCTGTGAATAGTCTTTCCGATCACATTTAAGTCTATGGTTCACTCACAGAAAAATATTTCCACACTAACACTGCATAACTTTGACACTGAATGCACTGTCGTGCATGTGGCACAGGAGCAAAACAGACCAGAATGGAATCAGTATTAAGTCCAAAGTACATGTGCAAAGTCAGCCAACAATGCTAAGCTGCAGAATTCACAATGAATCTTGGGATAGGCCAGGCCACCTGATACAGCCTCGTCAGTCCAACAAAATAAGGATGTTCTCGCAGACTAGTGGAGTCTTTGAGATGGGAGAGTGATTATTGTGAATTTAAGATGCAGTTAGCCTTTAAATGCAGCCTTTGAAGAGTGCAGACTCTGAATTGGAAAGAACAAGCTCTGAATCAAACAGTAAAGTTTTTAATGGTACCATTTTGATCAAACTAAAAACAAAAAGATAAAAGGAGAAACTGAGCTGTCAGTTCACATTTTTTCCTGGTGGAAAATAAAACTTTGGCATTAAGAACATATGAGGTAGAGGTGCCCACTATGATAAAATATTTATTTCTTTACCTGGTCAATAGTGGCACAAACTACAGGGCATCATTTTTTAAAATTTATGTATATTAAGCAGGTGAAAGGTAGCACCAGACACGGGTGGTAAAAAGGTGCCCGTGAAAGGAAAAAAAGGCTGATGCACATTTTTATTTATATTGTACTTATCCTGTGTCAATTTCCATTTAGTCTTTAACTTTAAACTGAAATCTTTGCACCTTAAATTTCAAGCCATTTTACAGTTTTCAAAATTAGCCTCTGCTTTTTGTTTTATCTTGTATGTTTTTATTCCTTTTTATCTTCTATGTCATTGTTCATGTTTTGTTCTGTTTTAGTTTTTGTTTGTTTTTTTAACCATTGAGTTTCTGAATGAAGTACTATTCAGCCTTATCCTGGGGTCATTTATAGACACCTCTCTCAGCTTCATCTCACTTATCAAAACAGCTCTGTCACAATATTACTCACAACGGTGCTTTTGTAAGAGGGATGACTCTCCCAGTGGAGTTCCCATGCACTGACTGTATTTGCATTTTTAAAATCCTCCATTTGTTAACATTGTTTAGTCATGACTTCTGTATGTTATTTTTACAAGTAAATCATTTTGCCAACTGAAAATTTCATAAAACCTGTCATGAAAATGCTCTGTCTTGAAACGTTAATTTTAGTTTCCCTTATCAAAATGGAAGCAAGTGTTATTTTCACAATGCTTGACATCTTGATGACTTGAACTCAAAACTACTGGATGAGACGTGGGACACAAGGACATGTCTGCAGGGCTAATCCACAGAAACTTCACCAGCGACTACCATGAAAGTTGGTTTTATTTTACATATATGTCAGTATGTGCGTGGTACCCACACAAACACACACACAGAATGGATTGGACAATGATTGACAACTCTGACCTGACTGCACACATGGCACCTGCCCTGAAGCTACAAGCAAGCATCTGCATACACACAAACACACCCAGTACATGAAATGTTTGTGCACGTATGCATGCATATGCCCAGTGACAAAACTATTTACTGTTCTGAAAGCATGTTTTATGTGGGCTTCTTCATTGTTTGTACAATTATGTGAAAAATACACCCTCTTCAAATTCTGTGGGTCACAATTATAAACAATGATCCTTACAAGATCGTAAAACTGCATAAATGGCCATTTCCAAACAATTTGAAACCTGTTATTTTACAGCGAGAACAATAAATTTATAGTCCAGGCAAGTTCACTCCCAAACCAGACCATGCTGTGCTAAGAGAAAAATAATAGATAAATAGTAGAGCAGACTCTACAGGCCTCACTTAGCATGCAAAAAGCTAAAGTTAAAGCTAAAGAAAGAATATAGTTTCCGTATGGAATTTAAAAAGTACTATATTCAATTCAGAACCAGTGTGGAGCTGCTAGGCCATACCAAACACAACGTATCTGCACATTCGAAATGTCAGTTAATACTTATTTTGCAATCACATGCTTCTGGAACCTTGCAGTCATTGAATTCATGATAAACTCCGAAATAAACCACCATCTCCACAGATTGCCTGTGGAGACAATATAATTTAGTAGACCAGTAGGTTGTTGGCTGTAAGAAATTGTGCACATTACACATATTTCTTTAAGAAAAAACTTGTTTTGAGATATGCCAGCAAAGATTCCTGGTGACTAAACAGGAACCTTATTGCTATGAGGTACAAGCATTAACCACTAAGCCACCATGCTGCTTTACTGCCTTTATATTACTTGTAATGTAAAACAATGCCAACAATAAGAAAGTGCCACCCTGCCTTTTTAATTGGAATTGTTTGAAATGGACGGTTCAAGAAGCAATAGTCATTCAAAGTATTTCCCAATCCAAGTTATCTAAACTCACATGGCATTTTTGGCATATTCAGATTGTGTTCACGTTTATTTTTGAAAGCTTAAACCACTATAAACACATTAAATGTTTGCCTGTATTTGGTGATTCTGCTGTGTCCCTACAGCAGTGGCTCAGTCCTGACAAATCAGGTTTCAATGCATAACTTTCAGCATTCCCAATGTGACACATAACAAACATAAAGAAGAAGCCACTAAAGAAATTGTCCCAGTGAAATATGTTTTCTGATGCTTTTTTGTGAGAAGGCTTCTGTGCAGGCAGGTCTTGAGGGAGCTGAAAGCCACCTTATGTATAACTTATACTGTTGCTGACACCTACAGCGTTACCTAGACAACAATGCAGATACGTCAGTGATGTCTGGACACACAAAACTAACCTGATCCCTTACAAATGCCTGCAGCCTAGACTTAGTTCTTGACCATGACACATAGCCACAAGTGAGCTGTTTGTTCAAACATGGAAATTAAAAAAACACCCAAACAACTCTATTAATACAGAAGATTATACACAAAAGTTTGTATATACACTTCACCACTTTATGCATATATATAAACATAGCACAAACACACTAACTTTTGCATTTGCACTATCAGGGCACTGTGTGTAAACTACAACGTTACTGTTGCTGTTACAACAGTGCAACGGCTCTTTGATGTTTTAATTGTCTTTGGACAACAATACATTCTTGCCACAGGGTAGAATCTCTCCCCTAGTTTTGTAAATGCAGACATTTCAGAGCAGGTTCAATTCATTGGACTTTTTAATGTGACGCTCATATTCACAATACTTGTGTTCATACATCCACGATCAGTATATGGTGATGCTACGTCAGGCTTTAAGCTTGTTGTTTCAGATGGAGCATTGTTCTTCCTCAGATCTCCCTCATTATGAGCCACAGGCGAGAGAGAGCGAGTGGTAACAAGAGGAATACCAGCCACTTCCAGCACTGAGCTTCAACTCGCCCGCCGGAGCCAGCAGTGGGCGAATTCTCATCCCTGCTCTTGTAATCGCGTTGACTTCATCTGAGGGCTTGTTCTTATGACCTGCAGGGCCTCGGGGGAACTACAGTACAATGGCTTTTTTTGGATCATGTCAGCTAGAATGAAGAGGAAGTATGTATACAGTATATAATTTGTATGTGTGTTATGTCCAGTGGGGAAAATATTAACTTGGTGTTATAAGATTTTTTTTTTTTTTAATTTATTTTTTAACTTCTGCTTTAAGTTCTTAAAGAAAGTGTCTGAGTGTTTTTTGCAATTAGCATTTCTATTACCATAATGTATGTTTGGGGGATTTAAAGGGATACAATGCAATTCATTTCATCTATCCCAGTTTTTTTTTTAAAGCAAAAAGTAAGAAAATTACTCCCTCATTATCCTGAAATCACTTTTTAATTTGAATGAATTGACTCAGGCATAAAAATATTACTCTCTACGTTGTGACTGTGTCATGCCAAAAAGCGATAAAGTGTAATAAAGCAGACATGCCCTATTTCTAACTTTTTCAAAACAGTGCAGTGTAGCATTGCAACCACACACATACACACGCGCGCACACACACACACACACACACACACACCGACAGTTAAGGCGGAGCAGAGCGACGCAGAAAGCGAGCAGAGCATTCGCCATCTTCTCCGTTAAGCCTGGCTGACTAATTCTTGCTGCTAATTTGCGTTTGGTTAATTAACTAATTACTGAGGATGTCTGAGGGCGAGGCTGTCTGTCAGGCTGTATCAGTAATTATTTTCATCGTTTTAATTAGACTCACACTCTCTCAGTTTCTCCATTCCAGCAGAGCACACATCCACACACCCACACACCGACGCATCCCACACTTTGTATACAATGACAACATTACAGAGATCCGAAAACTTCCACAACTGGTCCGCTGAGAAGGTCAAGGTTGAAGGAAACCTCCAATAACATCCTATCTTGACCTTTTGTAGAAAAGAACAGGAGTTTCACTAATGAGAATTTGTAATCTCCTGAACATGCTGTAATGTGATAATTACCATGTTTATGACAGTTACAGCATTGCTTCTCCATGGGGTTATTATCTTATCTTGAATGGGTTAACATGTAAGCCATAACATTAAAATCACCGTCATATTTAAGGTATTTAATGTGAAGCTGGCTGCATTTTTTTTTTCTCGTAAGTCCACCTGAAAGTCCTAGACTTTTAGAATTAGACTGATGTAGTGGAATAAATGTCGTATAATAGATATTACCAGCAAGCAATTAACTACTAACCACTTACACTGTGACTATTTTGTGAAAACCATACTTCTAGTATGTACTTTTTTCAAAGTACAATACACAGTATGCAGTATGTGGTCAACGACACGATATGAAATCTGCAAAAACATATACAAATGACCTGTTCACTTCAAATACCATATCCTAAGATGTAATGGCCACAACCATGTTTACTTTTGCTTTTTTTAAACTGGAAACCTGTCATGAATGATGTAGCACAACTTCTTTTTTTTATGGTTGCACATTATGTACTACCAACAACTACAGTACACACTATACTGTGTATTCTGCGTCCTTAATAGTATGGACAACATGGAGAAAGCTGTTTCAAAAACTGGCCATGTTTCACTACCATCTAATTACATTAGTCAAGAATGACCACTTTTTCTTCTTCTTCTTCTTCTTCTTCTTCTTTTTGTTATTAAGTTAAAGTTTGGGGACAGACTTTTTGACGTGGGACATGAAACTGTCTTCTACTGTATAATGGACCTGTGATTGTTCTGACAGGAACAGGATACAACACAGGCTACACCTCCATTTAAGCGGACAGTGGGAGTGATTTTAATCTTCACTCCTGTCAGGAAATAATTTTTTTCTCAGAAGACTTTTTGATAGAAATACAAGCCAGCTAATATGAAGACGTCATATGAAACGTTTTCAGCATTTTTTTTTCTTTGCAGGGAAAAAAAGCTGAAGGACAAAGATAGTCCTCTTGAATGGTCCAGTTTTGATGAGGTTGATAGCCTCAGATATGAAACTATAATAATTTTGGTACCCCGAGGGCTTTATGGTTGACTCGAGGTCAGCAAAGTGTTCGGGTCATGTAGATAACATGGTACAAAACAAGCCCAAATCATCACATCTCCGCCTCCGTGCTTAATGCTTGACATCTCGTTTCTGCTCTGGAATAAAGTCAAACATCACAGTTTTGATGTTGAAGTACATCGATCCATTCATTTTCCTGTTGTACAGTAAGGAAATATAACATTTAATAAGATAAATGTTAAGGTCTGGGATGTAGCTAGAAGATTTTGGCAATTTCTCTAAGTATTACCCAATCTGATTTACAGGTGAACTTAATATCATCTAAATGCTGTTTTAAGAACTATATTTCTTATACTTCTTAAGAACTAGATCACAAAACTATCAATCATACTAGGGTTCAAGCTACCCTGTGTTTTTTGTTTATTTGTGTGTTTTTGTTTGTTTTTTGCTATCCACAGTTGTATTTTTTTAAACAATCACTAGCAGTTATGAGTGGCGCGTGTAACTGCTAATATTCAACAATGCCAAGTCCAAAATAACTTGAAATAGTCAAAGTCAGCTTTATTTTCAATTCTGCTCTATGTGCAAGACTTGAAATTGTGTAAGAGGTACTTATAAACTAGTCATAGAAAAACTAAAGTGTATATACTTTCATTTCAAGAGGACCTCCTGCAAAAGTTCAGCTGAAGTTACTTTTTGATCTGGTAGAGATTTCATCCAATCACTTTCCATTTTTTAAGTCATTTTTGACGTTGAGGCGTTTTTTTCCCCCAAACACTTTCATACAAAAACACTTTTACATGCTTTTTTTTTTACATCCGTCTTAAATATTATTTTATAAGTTCTCTAATCCACATGACAAAAACAGCTTTTGAATACCTTTAAAAAATGTTCTTACTCTTAAACCAATTCTTAAACAAACCTGTACATTTATGTCTCTTGCAACAGCTGAATAGCTTAGAGGGGGGATCTGCTACATGTGGTACTGCAGGGGGTTGGATGTCCCATCCTTCCTCTTGAAATGTCCATGTGTATGTTTAAACACTGATTGAAAACGCATTAACTGAAGCTGCGCTGTTGTCACATCACACTACAATTACCTTTATCAGTATTTAGACTGTAAACAAAATATCATTTTATGACAACAAACAACACGCAGTCCTTTTCAGTCCCTCTTCCATCTTCACATCATTTTCATCATACGAGGAAACAAATCCCTTAAACGGGAGATGTTGACTTAAAAATGACAGAACACACTTTTGCTGTAAAGTTACTGGGGGCTGATATTCTCAGAAACAAAAATCCAACAGAGCAAATTCTCTGCACTCCTCTAAATTTGCCTGCTGCACCGCTGTTGAAATTCTCGCTTGTTGGAGTATTGTTGTTGGCACGTTTCACGCCCAGAATAAAGTGCCTCATCAGCTTTCTGCTGGGTCAGACCCTGGCAGAGAGAGCTGTAAATAGTGAGCAGATCTGTGGCAGAGCGGCCTCACAGCAGATTTCATCCCGAGAAGCCAACTTTAGTAAACAGGCAGAACTAATGAGGACACTGAATACACATACACATAGGCAGGCAGACATACACACCCACACCCACACGCACACACACACACAACTCGGTGTCTGAGCATTTGGAGGCCCCCGGGGCCCCGAGGCCAGAGCAGCCCTGATACCTGATGGGAGCAGGGACATCAAAGCTGCAGGATTAGAGAGAGGAGAGAGGAGAGAGTGCCGCAGGGAGGAAATGCTAACTTATTATCCGCTTCCCAGCTAATCCTGTTATCTACAGAATATAGCTGTGTTTAACCCCCCTACACACCTCCCTCCAACAACACACACAAATGGTATACACACACAAAATTCAGTGTTCAGGGGGGGTTCAACAGCCTCCCAGAGCGTCCATGCTTCCACACCGGACCCCCCAAAAAACCCATCTGCCTCTGCATCTTAGTTTTAAGACAGTCTAGATGGTGGTGGGCATCCACCAGCTGCGCGAGTCCAACGCTTTCATTTAGATCCCTCTCAGACAACCTAGTTAGGTTAATAACTTGCTTTCACACTGGCCTTAAGTTCAGCGTCAGCTTTTGCAGGCTTTCAGGTGATGTAACACGCCTTCAGGCAGACATATTGGAGGTCTGCGGATCAGGGTCGCCTCCGGCTGAGTGAGGCACCAAAGCTGAATATCATTTAGTTCCCCGTAAATCCATTTTCACTCACATGCTCACATTCACAAACAACATTCAATATGGAATAGTGCTTTAAACTATGTAAGTAACAAAGTGGTTGTACTTTTTTAAGTCTTCTAAGTCTGTTTAACTAAATTGATGTTGAATTTAGGTCAGATAATCTTTAAACAACACTCTTAAAAATCTAAGTGAAATAATATGTGGCTTCAATTTTCCAACTCCAACATGAAAAGAAGGAACTGAAGCAAACTCATACGGATCCCACCTGAAATTTAAAATATTTTATGGATTTCTAATGACAAGACTAAAATCTACAATAGAGATCTATAATGACAGTGATACTGTAGCACTCTGGCAACACTGTAAAAGGTGACTTGATGGTTGATGATCTATAAAACTTTAAACCAAAGGGTGATCTGGACTGAGCTAATTTCTTGATAAGTCTCACTGGATGGAGTTACATTTGAGGAATTTTAATGTCGTAGTAAAAATGTTCAGCTCAGTGAATTCATCATCATGATTGTAACATGTGTGTTTTTGGACTGTGGCAGGAATAACACCCACCCAAACACAGAGAGAATATGTTCCACACAGAAAAGATCCCATCTATGATTTGAACCAGGAACCTTCCAGCTTGTGGGGCAGCAGCATACCAATTCCACCCATCCATCCATCCATCCATCCGTCCATCCATCATCTTTCTATCCTTTCACACCCACTTCATCCTATTCAGGGCCATGGGTCTTTCAGTTCAATTCAATTCAATGTATACTTTATTAATTAGTAGCAAAAATTGATTC
>JAOWBL010000017.1:10556496-10572810 GCA_028564865.1 Zenarchopterus dispar | reverse complement strand
AACATCATGAGTCTTGAGGAACTCTGGGCTGATCTCATCCACCCCTGGTGGCCTGCAGTCAAGGAGTTTCTTGACTACCTTGACCTCAGAGCCCCAGAAATAGGAGCGTCATCCTCTGAGTGCTGAGAGTCTGTCCAGGTGTGACAAAGGGATTGAGGAAGTCTTTGGAGTATTCCTTCCACTGACTTACAACGTCCCAAGTAGAGGTTGGCACATCCTCCTGAACCACCGAATGGTGGACCAGGATCTTCTTGAAGTCATTCAGAAGTCGACTTCCATGGCCTCTCCAAACGTCTCCCACACCTGCGTTTTCAACTCAGCGACTGCTAAAGCTGTCTATTTCATGTGTACAACTTAATCACTTCACTTCCATTTGTGGACCACAAGCACAGCTTTTAAAAAGATGTGGAAAAAATGGAGAAATGTAAAAAAGAAAACAGATCTAACACTGAAGAAAATGTGGGTGCGTACGTTGTGAAGGCTGGCAGCTGGAACGTGAGATGACCATTAAAAGTGCATGTTGGCCCCCACCTCAAGACGATTACCGGTTTGGTTCACATTTTACGTGCTTTTCTTAAGAACCACTGCACTGCTGCTTGTACAAATCAGTAACATCATGATTTAAGAACAGGTGAACAGGGTTAGAGACAACAACATCACTTCACATCACCTCCAGCGGGATTTCATCTTGGCATGCTGTCTAAACATCTGTCCTTCAGGTTACTGTCGAGCATGAGCTTATCCTCTGCTGACTGACGTGCTTGTCTTTGCCCTGTCAGTGTAGAATAGCTGGTAAATGTGAGTGCAGGACTCTTTTCCCCTCTCCTTCACGGTGCGAGACAAGCCACGGCCCCTGTGCCCCTCCAACCTGCCTCGAGGTCATATAATCTTTTTACAATGTGTTGAAACACGGCAATAAATCTGTTATCTTACAATCTAATTTCCCTGGCCTTTTCCAGAAATCCTCATAAACTTTTGGCGCCCCCATTAACGGCCCTATTGAATCAGAGCGCTTAATCTGCTTCCAGGTGAGGGGTCAGAAAATGAATGCTTTGAGATCCATCACGCTGACGGGTGCAGAGAAAACTAGGTGAGGGAGAGCACTGGGGAAAAGGGCAGCGTCTCTTCCTCATAGGTCAATGGCAGCCAAGAGAGTCAGTCATTCACTTTTTTCCCTCAGCGTTGCTCTCATTTTCCATTTAATATGGACATCCAATTAATGTGAGCATGTCTGGGGCGGCCCGGATCTCTGTGAATTATGGCCCATCATCCCTCCAGTTATGGCTCCGCAAAAGAGTGGTGAGAAGAGGAGAGGAAACAAGGAGATGAAAGACAGAGAGAAGGAGGAGAGACGAGATGAAAAGAAAATTGGCAACTGGAATGGAAGATGAACAAGGGAAGGAAAGGATGTTGAGTGAAGAAGAAAAGTGCACAGGAGGGGAGCAATTTTAGGGCAGGAAATGAAAAAACAGGAGGAGAAGGGAAGAAAAAAGAAAAGCAAAAATCGAAGATCGGGGAGGACAGGAAAGACAAAAGAAATAAGGAAATGAAATGAGAAGAGGTTAAGAAAAAACGAAGACAATAAAGGGAACAGAGGGGGCAAGAAAAGTAAAATTACACGGTGAGAGAAAAGGAAAGGAAACGAGGAGAAGAGATGAGAGGAGCGCCTCGAAGAATCAAAGGTAATTGATTGGCTGTTGGGGCAGCAATGGTTTCCTGTGATTGGCTGCTAAGAGGAAGAACCAGATTAGTTTCCAAACTAGTGTAACAGACACCTGAGCTGTGTCTTCCCGTGTGTGCCAGTGCCTGTATACGTGCATGTGTGTGTTTGTGTGCATCCAAACAGCATTACACCCAGGCCTCTGATATTAAATCTGGACAGCAGCACCTTATTGTCGCAGCAACAGGGATTTGTCATTGTACCTCATTATCTAATTAACACCATGTGGGCCCGCGGCCAAACAAATACGCACAGTCACACATGCACACTCACACAGAAATACACACACACAGACACACTGGACCCTTCTTTGAGGGTCTGTGTGTGCTAATGTGTTGGCTTCAACAAAGTTGAAACAGAAGATGGAGGAAACTTTCAGTTGAAAATCACATCCACCCTTATCGTTTCCACGTCTACGTCACAGAAACCAGTCCCTGGTGAGCAGAAAGACTTTTGAGGATGTCGACCAACTCTGACGAGCAGGCTTGAGAAAAGTGATGGTTGTGAAGAACGAGAACGTCCAGGTGTCGACTCTCACGACATCAAGGCCGAGTGACATGAGTGTATATAAAAACACTTAGGAGTACTTACAGCAAGAAATGTCGACTTATCTAAGAGCCGCTGCAAGTAAAACAAGATGTATTAAAAACAGGTAAAAAGAAGTCAAGCTTTAGATCCCAGGTGGCAACTCTACTTAAGGTAAACAACTTTAACATAAGCCCGTTAGTCTGTCAAGGTAAATAAGAGTGGTTTTGTGCCCATCAGAGAGCTCACCTGTTTAGTTTATGGTTCCTGTCTAACTCCGCTGTACCTGCCTTTAAAAATGGAAATTTTATGCCTCGTGGTACTGCAACAGGATGTGTCACAGCCCCGTTCACTCTATGGATTTCCTGCCCTGAAGACACAGGTTATATCAATATTAACCGGTTTCTTCCACTGTGCTGCTAATGAAGTTTGTTTTGTTATGTTGCTAACGATGCCGTGGAGCTCAGTGGAGAATTACAAACAAAATAAACCAATTGTTTTTAAAAGTGAGGACTTTGAAAGCAATTCAAGCAGATTCTGTCTATTTAAGATAGGTGCACATTAAAAAGATGAAACTAGCACACTTTTCATTGATAAATGCACATGGGTAACATTGAGCAGGAGATTAAGGCCACTTGTATTTCTATGCTACATTTTTAATGTTGTATTTCTCTTTCTGTTTTACTGTTTTAAGGACATATTGTGTAATTGTACGGTATTGTATTTGTACAGTTTGCTAATTTCTTAAGTACTTTTACTTGCATGTTTGTGTAGTCATTTTACCTTCAAATGTACCTTAAATGACAGTTATACCTGGTAAAAGTTGCCTTGGTTATTAACCTGTGTATGTATGACAGGGTTTTCTCTGCAGGGAGGGGCTTATAAGATAGAGCTGAAGCACAGCAGAGAGGGACGGGGATGGGGTTGCAATTTTCAAGCCATTTCCAAGTTCAAGTCAAGAAAAACCTCTAAATGCTTCTTTTTCCCTGTTCTGACAGGCCTTCAAAGCTTCGGGAGCACTAGTGTGACACAAAGTTTTCATATTTAACTGTATTTTGTATTTCTGCAGAACTTTAGTTCTGCAGAAAGTAACAGTTGGGGGAAGCAGAGAAGACGGTCCAGATGCTGTAGCGTGTCCTCTCTGCAGTTTGGCACGCAGGGCTCAAAGTGGACAGACTGAAAGCATTAGTAGGGTAATGAGAATGCGTTAACAAATAAATAAATAAACAAATACCAAAGAGCATATAAAAATCTGGGTCATCCTTGTATATCCTTAGATCTGGAATCATTTCAAGCCAAATGAAAACAATGTGCACTTGATTAAATGCTTATGTCTCCGAGGAGCTCCAGACTCACTTCCTCACTGTGTTGCTGCTTTCAGAGAGATCTTTCTCTGATTTTAGAGCAAAATGCAGGAGTTATTGCGAGGATATAGGAAGTATCCCAGCGAAGAGCCCTCTAAATCCAGATGTCAGATGTTTTATTATTAAAACTCAGTCCACTCTTTGCAGTTCTCAGAGCCCAAAGCCCGGGAGGAAGAGATGAGACAGGCTGGAGTTTCCCATAATGCCTGATACGACAGACACACATTTCAACTCATCATCTCCAGTTACACCAGTGGTAACAAATACTCAATAGACTTATATGAAAACACAAAATATTTACATTAATGAAATACCTTGTGTCTCCTGAAGCGTATGTCATTTAAAACTTTATCACTTTTGCTCTTACCTGATATACTGAGGTCAGACAGGAAATGTAGAAAGAGCCAATGAAAGAGATTTTGTTGACATTGTGGCAAAGTTTGATCAAGAGATTGAAAAGACATCAAGCAGCAGATATTCTGTCTGGTTAGATTTTATTTTCATGCTTGTATTCCAAAGCATAGTTTAAATCTGGAAACATTGGCGGCTTAGTCCAGCCCAGAAATCTGGATTTTATTATGACTGTTGCATTGGTGAAATGAATATAAATATAAGACATGCTCACAAGTCACAGGCTGTCTTTTATGCATGAGATCAAAACAAGTAAGAATAAAGAAAAATACAGCAATACATTCAGCACAGGGTAGCATTGTTGCCTCATAGCAAGAAGGTTCCTGGTTCGTTTCCCGGCATGTTCTCTCTGTACTTGCGTGGGTTTTCTCCGGGTACTCCGGTTTCCTCCCACAGTCCAAAAACATATATATAAGCTTGATTGACAACTCTAAATTGCCTGTAGGTGTGTGTGTGCTTGTTTGTCTATGTATGTGACCCTGTGATGGACTGGTGTCCCGTCCCTGCTTCTTGCCTTCAATGGGCTGGGATTGGCTCCAGCAGACCCCTGTGACCCAGTAATGGGTATAGAAAATGGATGGATGGATGTTATGTGCAGCAGAAAAAAATTCCAAAAAATAAGTTAGAGCATTTATGACAAAAATGTGTTAATCTCTATGTTGTTAGGATTTTATTCAATCTCACAAATTTATGAACTCATCTCAGACTTTTCTGTTTCTAGTGTGTGAGCAGGGCTGACTTTGAACAGAAACAGACGGGATTAATCTGAGTTAGCTATCTAATATCGTCATCTGCTTCATGCAACAAAGGTCCCCCATCACTCTGTTACTCTCTGCATTTGATTGTTGATTGTTGTGATGAGCAAATTACCATAAATCCCCTATTTATCAAAAATGATATTAAAAAATATGTAAGAAATATGATTAAAAAACTAAAAGGCCCAATTAACATTTGAAATAATAAATAAAAAAGCACTTTCTTCTAATTTTTTTCTATTCCTTTACTTGGGTAAGGCTGGCTGATGGATGTTAGCTTCTCCCCCTAACCAACCTGATGAAACAGCATCACTGTTGCTTTGGTAACAGGAGATACCTTCTTCTTCAGCTCACCTACACTTTTGTGCCCCCCACCCCCCAAAAAAAGGGGGCTTGATAATAAGAAAGTAAAAAATCAAAATACACATCCACAGATTCGACAAAATGTTGAGTCCCATCATTGTTAGCTAGTTTCATTTGATTTTTAAAAAAATAATAGTTAAACCACAATTACAAAGCAATGTCATATTTTCATTTGACAATGTTCAGTAAATCATTCTTTATTATTATTGGCCATCCTGGGTTTTTCTATCTTTAATGGAAAGGAATAAAAAATAAATAAAAAAATAAAACTTCACGTGTGTTATGTTTCTTCTAATTGACCAAACAGCAGAACCCTCAAATTTTCTGTGTACTCACTTTTATTGAATTTGTTCCTCTGCTGCTGGTGAACTTGGGGATCTTTAAAACTCTACAGTTTTGTAATTTAGTGCGTTGACCAGGGACAAAGTATGGATCAAAGGTGGAAGTGTGTTTATGGATGTGAACAAAGAACGTCAGAATAAAACCACTTTCCCGACATGTCACTCCTCATCAGTGGGTGCTTCTTCAGCTATGATGCAAAACAACATCCTCAAGTGCAACATCACACCTAATGAGACGACCCCTGGGAGCTAGTTCAGGTGGTCCATCTCAAACACCAATTTCTGTTCACTTTCACCACTCTGCGTGGTTTAGTCCAGCGTTCCCCAGTCCAGGTCCTTGAGGGCCGTGGCCCTGCAGGTTTGAGAAGTCTCCTGCTCTAATCCACTTGTTTCAACCCATCTGCACAAGTCTTTTGAATGACTTGTTAGTTTCAGCCAGGTGTGTTGGAGCAGGGAAACATCAGAAACATGCAGGGCTGTGGCCCTCAAGAAAAAGAAGAAGAAAACCTTTATTTGTCCCGCAGTGGGGGACATGCATTTTTTCAACAGCAAGTACAAGCACAGATGTGGTAGAGCAAGACAAAGAAAAAAAAGAAAAAAATATCCAACATGAACAAGAAAACCAAAATCCAAAATAAATAAATAAAAGTGTTAAGTTTTTGAGTATTGAATATGATTAAGTATGTGGATATGAGTATGTAAAAAAAAATAATAATAATCACTCACATGATGATGGACATATGAACAGAGATCTGGACCTGAGAACACTGGTTTATTTCAATAACTCTATGTCATTCAGAAATCTATTAAAGAATAAAATCTACTTGTCTCTCATGCTGTTTGATGGATGAGAGCAACAAGTTCATTAGAGTACAGGTGGATTACATCATACTCAGAAGGATTTTTAAATATGTAATTATGATCTTCCCAAAAAAACAAAAAAACAAAAAAACAAAAACAAAAAACAGGGATGAAACAATAGTGGAAGTTTGCATTAAAAGAGTCCTGATGATCAGAAACAGGGAAAACACATTTGGTCAAGTATTTTCTGTCCCATCATAAAACATAAAACCTTCTTTCTCCTCTTTAAACTGCAGTTTTACCAATGCAATAGTTTTATTCCAAATCTGATTTTGAGTGGCTATGTGTAGTTTCCTTCATCACAGTTTAAATGAAATACCCACCTACCCCTGCAAGAGTGTGTTGTGTGCCTTTAAGAGAGCGAACGTGGTGCCTGGAAACCCCAAAATGTGTCAAATTTCAACCATAATTGATCTCTAGACTCATTCTATACAGACATTGTGTCCCACTGAGTGCATCAAAAGGTTAAAGTAATATCACGCAGGTCAGTAATGACCTCCAGTCAGCTACTATCATAAAACATCAATACTTGCTATTCATTTAAAGTTCTACTTCTTTCAGAAGGGTAGATGAACAAAAAGGAGTAAACAGACGATAAATAAATAAACAGCAAGTTACTGCAAAAGAGTCTGCACAGGAGGATTGCATCAGTGTTCTGGCCTCGGAGGAAAGTGGATCGGACTGCGCTTGAGAAACTGTGTGTATCTGTGTGTTGTCAGCGTCTGCACTACATTGTAGCTGTGTTTTTAGAGGCCTAATGTTTTCTGACATCCCACAGTTAAAGTATCATAGAGGCAGAGTGATCGCCTCTGGCTAGCAGGAAAGAGACTGCCTGGGGCCTTTCGCTTTGGGCAAGAGAGTGTGCGTTAGTGTGTGCGTATGTGTGTGGTGAAACGGCCTTTCAACATGCAATATTCTCTGTGTCATCAGCTTAAGCAGCTAAACAGGGTGTTCAAGAGAGAGAGGAGGAAGACGGGAGGAGGGAGCCAGAGCAGAGGCAGATAGAGGAAGAAAAGCTCTCACGGCCGACGCGCAGCATTACAGCCCGGCTCTGCGCTGCTCTCCTCTTTTAATGAAGGAGGAAATGAAGACGAGGCACGAAGGAAGAAGAAAAGGAGGAAGAAAATCCTTGTTAAGTCGACTCTTCTTTTATCTCATTATGCTTCCTTCTGTTCTTCCTTCTCACACTCTGCCTTTGAGTGTGTCTGTGTGCCTGCAAAGTGTGCTGCGATCTCCATTAGCAGCATCGCCGAGAGAAAAAAAAAAAATCTGTGGTATTAAAACCCGTTTGTTGTGGTTTCAGAAACAATCCAGCGGGTTTATAATATTCAGAGCTAAATTATTCAAGTGTTTTAGGCTCAGAAGTTTGGGCAGATTGCTGCCTTTTTTCTCCCTTTCCTCCTTTTTTTTTTTTGAGTGCAAGAGGCGGAGTGGTAACAAAGGGCGCTGCTGAGGTGGAAAGTGCTGCACTGTAGGCCTGGACTGGTCTGGTGTACTCTTATTAGCATTTTCCCCTTTTAGTCTTCTAATGTTGAGATTTGCAGCTCCCATAAGTTGTCAGCTAGTGTTATTTGAGAGATTCATGTGAAAGAATCCTCTATTGGTTCAAGCTAATAGATAAACAAAACAATACCTTGCAGATACAGTATATTATTAGTGCAAAACTGCAGTTTTTTTTTTTTTTTTTTTTTTTTGGCCTGTAGCTGCCAGCATGCTGGAAAGAGTGGGAGAGAAAGGGAGGTTCAACACACTGTGGTGTATAATGGCGTCTAGTGTGAGTCCACACAACAGATGAAGTCATTTCACACTCGTCTGTGAATGAAATGAGAGCCCAGCGATACCATCTCCCCTCGCGCCCGCTCTCTGCCAACCAAGCTTTTGATCTTCCCGAGCGGCGCTGAAATGATCTTCTGTCCAAGTTTTTTACAGCGAATCAGTGCCGGACAATTCTCTCCCTCTGTCCCCGTTTTCTCTCTAATTCCGAAACGCTGCCAAGCCAAGAGTTCAAAGCTGGAGCCCAGATGAGATGAGCACCACACGCAAGGAATTACATTAGTGCCTGGCTGTCCCACGTGCCGGCACGCAATACATCAGAAAGAGACTGGAATGTTTTCATGACTTGAAGATGGCCTTCTGGTGCTGCGAGGGGCTGACAGAGTTATTACTGGACCTAAATTCCTGTGGCATTAACCTGCATCCATGCCAGCGACCCCGCGATCGAACAAAAACAGATCTTTACAGGCATTCAGAGCGGCATTCAACCGCACATTTTTGTGCCACAGGAAATCCAATAAAGGAGCCCGAAGAGATTCAAATGACACATTTTACTCATCTAAACCGTGGTCAGTGTGTGACCTGAGACAAAGTCCGAATGGCTGCGTCCACTTCTTCGAGGAGCCACATTTTCTTAGGCACATCAAAAAAAAAAGTCTATGAACATGTTTGGCAAAATTTCCTGCTTTTCTGCAAGCCTTTTCATCTCCTGCACATGCAGTTGTGGAAATGTCAAGAGTGCCTCTGTGAATGATCAGGAGAAAATCAGGAGCACAAGAAAAAGGCATCCCAGGAAAAGAAAATAGAGTAAACGACCAGACAAGAGCGAAGCAAATTTAACCAGATTAAATACTCAAATGGGGTTAAAACTAGAAGTGTGTAGCTTTGTTGCTGGAATTTTAAAATATACATTATCAATTTATGAATATACATATTTAAAATGTTATAAATATTTGCTCATGAACTAACTTTACCATCTATTCTACTTTTTTCACAAAATTGCAGCATGGTTACCCTGAAGGTTTGTTTAAGCCCACGTCAAATCCTTCCTTAAGCAAAGCATACATTCAGATCAGTGAGCATAATGATGGGCAAAAGTAAGAAAACATGAATTTGAACCAGAATGGATTGTAAAATTTAGAGATGAACAAAAAGTTCTCAAGAGCGAAAAGAGAATAGTCCGTTCATTGTCCTATAAAAGAGTACAAGAGTTTGTGTGTCAACACGTCAAAGCAGGCAAGCACATTTACATCCTTCAGTCGCTTTCTAGCAACCCACACACACACACACACACACACATTCTGTGTTCATGGTGAGAGAAAGCAACATGCAGGGAGGGAGAGGTGAGCCATGAATCATGACTATTATCATTAAGTTAAGCACCAACCAACCCCAAAGGCAGAGAAAGCCTCTGTGGAGAATCGACACTCTAAATGAGCCTGATTATTATTATTGTCCTCCAAATGAGAGTGATTAGTATTGATGTCTAAATGAGCACTGAGGTTATTATTGCCATGATTATTATTATTATTATTGTGGCGGTGTTATGAGGAGCCTCGCTGGTCTTTGCTTCACTCACTTTTAATTCCACAGGCTGCCTCTTTTACCAACAGCAGCACCACATGGAGGACGTGACACACATGCAGACCAGCACAAATCTTATAGAAAATGCCCTGAACCATCCTGCATGTAACGCTTGCACGCAGGCGAATGCGCAAAAGAGGTATCGGTAGTCAAAAGGCTGGGAAGACAAACTTCCACCGACAGGATGACGTGCATATGTAAATGCAAGAATTGCACGTAATTCACTTTTTCTTTTTTTAAACGCAGGCACGTACACAGCACATTATCAGCCTGAACCTGCGCTAACCTGGAGGAAGGATGCATGCGGCGAAGCATCAGTGTCTGCAAGAGCAGATGGCTCCAGTTCCCCGAAACACAATAAATAAGTCATCATTGCATGTGAACAGATTACAAATATGAGAAAACAGCTGAAAGGAAATTCACATATGTTAATTCAGTTATCATGATCGACGTGAGGGGCCCATCATCCCCACCGTTTTGTTTTAAGAGCTAATCGCTGATGCTATTCTCTGAGCAAATACAGCTACTGTGGTTCAGAGCTGCTCAGATGTTGTAAAGATGAATGCAATCTAAAACTTGGGGGAATTTGGAGCCTGGTGCTGGTTATGAGGTTAAGATTAGAACTGGGCCTGTGTGTGTGTGTGCGTGCGTGTGTGTGTGTACAATCTGCAGGCATCTGTGCATGTGTGTGTCAGGACAGCTGTCAGATCACTTCGCTGATTGGCCAATGTGACAGGCATCAGAAAGTGCCGTGGGAGGCGAAGGGAGGAGGTGGGCTGCCCAACTGTCAGTCAATGCCAGTCACAAGTCCAGCTCAACTAACAGAGCATCACCTGGGCCTACACACAATCACAAACACACACAAGCTTTCAAGCCTATGTGTACTAACGTGATCCATAAGTCTCCATGCACACATCCTCAAATACAAAACAGTGTATTCACATTAAAGACAAACAACCTGGCATTGCTTTGCACGTGTGCCAGTTGCCTCAACTGTGCATCATTCACTAAAACACACACACACACACACACACACACACACACACACACATGCATACACACATACAGTAGTCAGTCTTAACACAGACAGGCATTCAGTTTGACAGAGTAATTATGACGTCCCACTCTGAAGGAGCTCTCGGCTGAATGGTGAGAGTTATCGATCGCACACAGGAGGAAATTTATCAATGTCCAAACACTCAGCTCTGACAGGAACCCAATCCACTTAGAGGGCAATGTTCAAACTGTTCAGGTCTGCTCGGAAAACACGCTTCTGCTCACCTCAGCGCGGGAGCAGTTCGCTGGGATGAGGACGAAGAGATGGGTCAGAGGGTAAAGTCAGAATACCGGACATTGTTTCTGTAGACCTGCCTTTTCTTCTTTTAAATAAACAGAGAGTATATTATCATTAAATGGCATTCATGTATTCCAAGAAGAGGTCTGGGTTTTATGTAGAGGCAACGCTGCAAACTCAAAACACATGTTCCGTGGTTATATTGCACTCTGGCTGCTATCACTGCAAAATTCGTTATTTGAGAGGAAGTGACATAGGATTTTTGTGTGTGCGTATGGATTTGTTGTTGTTGTATGAAAATGTATTTTTTTTAAAGGTTGTATCTGGAATAGGAAATAATATTTGGGGAGAAAACAAAGCTTAATATGCCATTTATCTATATTGTGATACAAGGACCCGCAAATGTAAAACAGCATAGCGTGAGATCACAACAACACCACAAACCTCACTTCTTATGTGGACAGAAAATGGATGCAGTTTTTGTTCTATGCAGAACATCTTAACTACTGTTCTGGAAGTTGCAACACTCCAAATTTTGTAACTACAATGGAAAATGACAATCTTATTAATCGTGAAAAATATTGCTCTTTCAGTTTTAACAATTTAGCATCACAAAATATCAATACTTGCTATTTATTTAAACAGGGGGGCACATGTGTGAGGGTGATAGAACTTTCAAAGTACCTGTACCATGTCCAAAAAAAGATGAGGAGTTTAAAAAAAAAAAAAAACTATCAAAAATTGTATTGATATTTTAAAAATGAATTATACATTTTAGAAAATTGTGAATAATCACCGCTCTTCATCTTTATCTCAGACCGTCTTAGTTGTCATGTGGTGAGAGGCAGGATACACCCTGAGGAAGTACCCAGATAAGACGAATAATCATTTATGCTCACACTCACTCCTGGAAAATTCAGAATCATCAATCACCCCAACATACAAGATTTTGGACTGTTAGTCAAAGTCCCACAAACACAGGGAAGTATATCCAGTCTGTGAACAACCAACCAAGACTCCAGCCAGGAAGCTTCTTTCTAAGATGCAACAACACAAACAAAACAGTGACCTTCAGTGTCTTCACTTGTCAAATGGACTGTATTTAGAAATTAATTAAATAATCTAGAACTCTGAAAAGATCAGAAAAAAATGAAAAACTGATAGAAAAGTTATAACTAAAATATTATGCTGCTCTGGAACGTTCTAGATCTCATAAATTCTTTATTAGTAGCAGGTGAGGGCGTCAGCATTGGCTATAAAAGGAGCATCTTCCAGCATTTTAGTTTTTTCTGAGCAGATGTGGGCTGTGCCTGACCCACAAGAAGAATGCGTTTGCCACTAAATGAGATTAGTTTTGTAGTAGATGTATTGATATATTTAAAAACATGTGTTTCTCACTACAAAGAACTCTTTAAACATCTACAGTACATGACAAGCTTCAGCTTGACCTCCACCTGGGACCACCTCTACCTCTGCAAGTCTTCAACCTTGAAGCGCGAAGATTAAGCAGATCCAAAACCATTTTGGGATCTGGTAATGCCAGAATGAACATCATAGCCTCTTGGGTTCAAGTGTACCTTAGAGAACCACGTTTACTCACCACTGCAACCAGAAATGTGATCTGGTTCTATTTGCCAAATATGAGAAAGATGATCCAGGATGTCACCAGTGAAAGGGGAAAACTCTGGTTACTGGGTGCATATCAAAGTATTGTTAATATTGAGCTGCGTATCACAATTTCAGAGAGACGGTATATGTTGAGGGGAATTTTTCTTCTTTAGAGGTTTTTTCAGCAGGGCAGTGATCTGTGTGTTTGCAAAAGAGTGACTTCATGAACGCAGACGTGTCTGTGCTAGACTGACTTGTCTGCTGTTGAGCATAAAAAGAGAAATCAGACTTCTTGCTGTCCCATTTATCCAAATACTTGATGGTGTGAATCAATAACATCTGTCTCTGACTGACAGATTAAAGTCTGTTTTAGCTTGACTTGATCTGGTTTTGATATTGGCCTTGCATCTCCAGACATTTCTTTAACTTTTCCAGATTATGACTACATTGTACTTTACTGAAACCACAGTGACTCCGTGTCTCAGGGAATGTTTACTATAAATGCAAACACAACATCTTGATTGTATAATGTTGATGACCCACAGAACTGCTTCTAGATAGCATGTACACTTAATGCAAAAAAAAAAAATCCAGTTTCTAGGATTAACAAATTAAATTAATCACATTTCTGCTTCAAAATGATCCAAACCCACATTTTGCACACTTTACTGAAGATATAATACTAAACTTAAAAAAAATCATTTCCAAATGTCAGACAGGTTTCAGGTTTTCACAGGTAAACCTACAACTTTGCTTTTGAGAAGTTTATTCTGTTTGAGAAGATTTTCTAAACTTGGGTCTTTGGTGTTTTTCGTAGATGTTTTGTAGATGTCAATCTTAAATCAGCTGATGGATATAAGTATAAGACATTCAGAGGAGCTGCTATATATTGGACCATAATTATGGGTTATGGTTAACAAGAGGATTTTTATACTGTCTAATGCCATTAAATGAAGGCCATAACGTTGAATCATTTATCAAATCCTCTGTGTTTTCGTGCTGAAGGTACATCTCTGAGCTGCAGTAAAGGAAAGTGAAGCTATATGTATGACAGGTGATAACTTTGATAATGAAACCAAATACTTGAAAAGATTTAATTTCCCATCTTCAACTATAGAAAACATTTGAAATGCTGTCAGTTACCACCCTGTCCAAGTGAGAATACATTTTCCCATGACAGAAATAACACCTTAGATCCAGTTCTGTTTATTTTGTGTATTGTATATATGTAGATCAGAGCTGTTTTATTCTGATACCATATCAGGAACAAAGAAATATAATTGACTATTTACTACCTTGAAACCATTTTAGCAATTTTATGGATCATAAAGAAACAGATTACTCCCTCCACTTATTGTAGTTTAGTCAATACTATCTGTCAGAAGACTGCTTTCAAAATGAGATTGTCATTAGAAAGGCTTGTTGACTGACTGCCAAAACAAAAATGCGGTGAAGAATATATCCATCAGGAACATGCATGTGAGTGTATGGGAGTAAGAGGTTTTTTTTCTTCTTTTAGGTGTCAATCTGATGCACAACATGGGAAAATACAGTGCACTTTGTACACGTCTCTGTGTGCGTGCCATTTGTCTTTCATTGACTTGACCATCATATAAAGTGAGCACCTGTGGACATCTGCCTGCAGCCTCAGGTGATGTCCACACCTTCATTTTTCCTCAGACAATGAGTGGAATCATTCCTCCTCATGCACACCTCTCCATCATTATTGACACCGAATTATTGATCAAGATCACAGCCAGTAAATTACAACCTATTAGTCAAACTCTTTCCCCCAGATTTGAAAAGACTAAAGAGCGGAAGGGTGATAGAGTGAGATTATGGACAAATTTGACATTCTATGAGGGGGTTTACACGGCCGACTGGTATTATATATACAATGAATTCTTCCTTTATGCCCGGCAATGAGATTTATTACGTGAATGCAGATTAAACATCAAACAAATACATACTTGCCTACCCCATTCCTCAAGGCATTAACGATACCGAATCAACATTAGTTCAAGGAAGTCGAGGTTCCAGGTGAAATCTGCAAAACTGAAGTTAGAGAGCACACCAGCCTCACTTAATTTTTTTCCCCTCTCTCTCTTTTTGATGTTTTGCCCGAGGCCTATTCTACTAAAGAGAAGTAATTTGGCTTATCTTATCCCAGAGACCTTGCAGCTGCTTTTTATTCTTTTTTGTGAGGTCTTTTTTCTCATTTAGTCCAACAAAGATTGTCCTCATAGATTGACCTTCTCTGTGCCTGCAGGCCGTTGCCCTCATGCCAGTAACTAGATAACACACTCTATCAGAGATTTGAGAAAATCATTGGGAAAGCAGTGGGGCTGATAGTGGCATCAATCCTAACCTGACACCAGGCTGGGTCAACCATTTATCTCTCCACACCGCCTCTGGTCACAACAGCGGCCATCTTGCTCTGCTACATCCTTCTTTAATAACCTTGGCCATGTCTCTTTGCAGACTGAGAGGATAAGGCAACGCGGCACTCCCAACGCCTCGCCTGATCGTTGCCGTTTTTGTTTGCATTTTAGCCGTGAAAGTCACATTCAAACACGTTTTACCGTTTGCAGCTCAGATTGAGAAGATTCTCCAAGCAGACAAGAACACACAAACAACACACACACACACACACACACACAGAGGGCCAAAGCTCACAAACTCGTTAGCATGGGAGTTAATGTTGACTCCGCTGTCATTAATTCCCCATGGTGTTAAACTTAAATGCTTCTATATTGGTGAAGTGAGATCTTCCGGAGGCCTCCTAGTGTTGAGATCATTGTTTTTCACTTACTAACAATAAACTTATGATCAGAGCGCTGCAAGGCTCTTAAAAAATGCCCCACAGGATCATTACAGACCCTACGTGTGTGTGTCTGTGTGCGAATGTGTGCGTTTGCTGCCAATGAGGCCGGCAGAGCAGCAGTGTGTCCGAGGCTCATCTCGGTGCTCTGTGGCGCAGCCAGGATGAGTGGGGAGGTTAAATGGGGCGTCATCAATCTCAATGAAGTGCAATTATTTTCTCACTTATTAATCATTGCAGGCTAATAGCTAGTGGCAAAGCTGGCTCTACCATTTGTCAAACTTAGCAGATTTCTGTAATTTTGTTTCCTCGTTTCCTCTGTAATGTTTGTGTAGACTTTGGCAGATATCTATGGAGGGCTGCAATAAGTCTATGCCTCCAAGTATCTATCTCCTACCTGCACTGCAGAACTAACTGAACTTCTTGCTGTTTCTCTGTGTGAGTGATTCTCTCCATTTCAGAGCTGAGTGACTATTTCATGGTCCACAGCAGAGCAGAATAGAAAGCTTTATTTGGAGGGACATCCTATCGTTGGTTAACCTTATTCAAACACTCACAAAATTCACATATTATGCTGTACTTTAAAAAGCTTAATTTTCTATATCTATGTGCATGAATTCATTTACAATTAAACTCGGCATAAAGTTAGGAAAAACAAATAGAACACTCTCTACACTGCGAAAAATTCATGCATGTGGCAGTTG
Organism: Zenarchopterus dispar; assembly: GCA_028564865.1. NCBI lineage: Eukaryota > Metazoa > Chordata > Actinopteri > Beloniformes > Zenarchopteridae > Zenarchopterus > Zenarchopterus dispar. The sequence continues at coordinate 10,556,686 of JAOWBL010000017.1, read as the reverse complement.
TAAGTATAATTTGACATTTTAAGAGAGGGCACTCTTTGTATTTTTATCACATGATTCAACCAGAGCAGTGCCTGATAATGTCAGTACTAAAAATATGTTAAGATTAATTCTTTAGTTAACCACTGAGATCATAATGAGTCAGTAAAAGCAAGATATTTGTCTGGGTTTTTTGTTTTTGTTGGGTTTTTTT
>JAOWBL010000017.1:10527075-10556396 GCA_028564865.1 Zenarchopterus dispar | reverse complement strand
GTAATTTAACTAATTGATTTGGGTCATCTGGCTTCATGGATAAATATAGCTGAGTATCATCTGCATAGCAGTGAAAACGTACGCCATGTTTTCTAATAACCCTACCAAAGGGAAGCATGTATAATGTAAAGAATATTGGTCCCAACACAGAACCCTGTGGGACTCCATGATATGAAACACAATAATTGTGTATCTAGCTGTTTATGGTCTTAGCCTTTGACCCAGCATTGTGGACATGTGTAATACGTCAAAGTCATTTTCTAGTATAACTGAAAGCTGATGATCAGTAGCTGTGGTTCCAACTCTGATTTAATTGTGGATACTCTGGGAAATTTTGAAGATCTACAGTAAACTGACCTCAACATTTCCTCAGCTCTGACATATTAAAAGTTCTGTTGTTCTTCATTAATCCAAACAGACATAAAACAGCTAGAAAATAACATGGATGCTCTTTACATTTGTGCTTCTCCTGTATCTCTTTGCGCTGGTTTTTCATCTGCATTAATTTAGTCTCTTGAGACTTCCACATCCGTTTATGCCTTAGTCTGGTCGTTTGTAACTTTTATGCTTCTTTTGCCTTGCTGTGAGGTTGTTTTTCTTCCTCTTTGTGGTAGTTTCAGAGTTTCTAACCATAAGTGTCTTTTTTACGTGCTTTTATGATAATTATGCATTTACATCTGTATGGTTTTCCAATGTTTATCAAGTTATTGAGTTGCTGTTGTTCATTAGGGTCTCTTTCAGTCAATTTACATTCACTCATTTTTAATTCAATAGGAAATGTCAGTTTCTATTCAAGGATTGTGTTGCTCTGAAAGTGGTGAGACAGAAACTGGGCGCAGAGAGAAACAAAACTAGCCAGGACTCAAACCTGAGCAGACCGGCCGTGGCAGCTTGTGGCACGTGGACTCTTCATAAGAACCTAATGGATCACATCAGATAGTTTGATTCATACTCGGCTGTCAGCAGTGAAAAATAATCATCCTCCTTTTGACTGAAAAAAACACCAAGCAGAAGCTGCCTTCTGCTGGCTGTGTGGTGAGAGCACATAACACAAGTAATGAAAGGACAGGCACAAATAAACACAAAAGCGCTGAGCCAGAGACACCTGACATAGAAAAGAGAAAATGTAAAAGGCTATTTGAGATTATTCTACTTTGTTCCCAACATTATACACCACTGATGGGCTTTATAAATCATTCCATTGACAGAAGCTGAATGAAAAATATGATCAAAATTAAACTGTCCCCCCACTTCCTCTCTCTAAAAGCTCTGAGCATCTCTTGTTGGGGGCCAAACTTTTAAATGTGATGCTTGTTAATGGAGAAGCTTTATTATGTCTATATTTTCATCCCTCTTATTTGCAGTCTGTTTCCGCTTCTTGTAATACCAAGTCCTGACCACAAGAGGTCCCCCTGAGACAGGGAAGCGTGGAGGTGGCCACGAGTATGATGTAAATAATTGTGTTGATGTATTTTTAATGACTTATAGATTAATATAATATCAAACGTGTGTATGTTGGAACTAGGAAATATTTTGGTCTTGCAGGATGAATATGAGCTGGATTTGTTTCCTAATGTGTCTCAAAGCACCAGTTTCACTGTGTAGTCTCGTTTGTTCAGGCCACGCAGCTCGAATGGACAAACTGATCAATTTAGTTGATCATCTCGTGAACTCTTACCAGCCTTAAGGCTAAAAAAATAAATGTGATAGCCATGGAGCTAATATTAATTACAGAGCCAGTGTTTATTCTGAGCTAAATGCAGACGTACTATTTAAATTATGAGAATGCATTGCATCGTGGAAGTGGAAAGAACAGGTATAATTTTGATTGATTGTAGATAGAGTAGACATGACGTCGGTAGAGGGGGGCTAGAGTTTCCCCACAGAGCTGCTCTTTTCCTGAAGTCCACAACTCCACATATGGTGGTGGTGTCTCCGCCCAGCTCCCACGGAGGTGTCTCCGCCCAGTGCGTGAGTGTGTAGTGGGAGATATCAGTGGAAACAGAGCAGGGTGTGCCTTCACTTGGACGCGTCTCGGTGTCCGTGTTGTACTTTGTGTCCACGGACAGAGCGGCGAGTCGCTGCGAGGCTTCAGCTGAGCCCCTCTTCTGCTCCCCGTGACATTTCGGGATTTCCGTGGGCGTCGCTGCAATGACACGAGCGGTGTTGTTCAACTTTTCGAAGTGCGGTGGGTGGATTTGTTGAGCCGAGACGGAATGCGCGGATTTCGTGGCTTTTCCTCGCGTGTTTTCCCGTCGGAACGTCGGCTGGACCTGAGCCGGCCGCCTGCGTCATCGGGGGCTTTTCTGGGCGAGCGCTCAACGGCCAACATGCAGCACGATGTGGAGCTGCGCCCGCGTCACTGACGGACTCTTCACCTGCGTGGAAACGGGGCAAAGTTGCGTGTCGTGTCTGTGCTGAGGCTCCATGAGTGGCCGCTGGCTCTCCATGGGGGACTGCTGCCGGAGAAGCCGCCCGTCGCGATTCTTCACGGTAACCGAGTGACACTTGAAGCAAAGATGAGCCGAGACCCGGACGGGATCTCCTTACCGGTGCCGTGTTTCGGCACTTGTCCCGGCAGAGAGGCCGCCGTCGGCGGGGAACTTTCCGGCGGGGATGGCGGCGGCGGCGGCGTCCCCGCGGCCGGAGTCCCCGCGGCCGGGACTTTCTGGCAGGACTCGCTGGTCTCGGGCGGTGGGGTCAGCCCGACCTCCGTGGGCTGTCCCGCGGACGGGGGAGCTTTGCATCCCGCCTGCAAGTCGGGCAAGAGCAGGCCCGTGAGCGTGGCGTATGTGGTGAACGGTGAGGCGAGCCAGCAGAGCCACGCTGAAAACATGGCTCTGCAGTGTCTGAAGGACGCCTGCGACGCCGTGGGCAGCAAACTGGACACGGTGAACTTCGGGAGACTGGACTTTGGGGAGACCACCGTGCTGGACCGCTTTTACAATGCAGGTGAGTCAAGGAGTGAGACTCACTCACGTCAGAGTTCAGTGAATGATAAGTCCCCCTTGTTTTGCCTCAGTCTGTGGTAAATGTTTGCAATCATCAGATTTGTCTTCTCAACTGACTTCCAGTGTCATGATTTAATCATTACAAATGCAGATCTCCACCAAAACCATCACCTCTGAGTTGTTTGGAAACCCACAGTGAAATGCTCACCTAGCTACCTTTCAAAGCTGTGTTTTTCAACCCTAAGGACCCACTCCCCTGCATGTTTTAGATGCTGCTCTGCTCCCCCACACCTCACTCAGATGACTGGATCTTTGACGTGAATGTCTCCACACAAACCTGTCAGTGGTCCACTAATTCGAGCCAGCTAGCAGAGCATCTAAAACATGCAGGGCAGCGTGTCCTGTGGACCCCCCCTGGAAAACCCTGCTCTGAAGTTCCTGCCCTCCTGGTTCCAAGATCACTTCTGATGCATCACCTGTACGTGGAAACTGTTTATCAGTGGATCAGGTTCCACTGGAGCTTCCTAAAGTCATCACACAGCTCAGTTCAGGCTGCAACCTGCTTGTCACGCTTACTTTCCACACTTAGCTGAAAAAAGCATCATTTTGAGGTTGTTTTTTTTTAACACATTTGCATGTGTTATATTTCCCCCCACCACATCATTTCCTCTCTTTCCTCCCCACAGTAAACTTTTGTTATAGCTGCTTTGTCATTGTGCTGGAGTTTCCACTGAAAGTGACTGTTCAAGTAGGGAAACCAGAATGAAACTTCTGGCTAAAGGGTTTCCCTCTTCTTATCTCTAAAAACAAGGGAGCAGTTGCATAAGCTAAGAAAAAAAATCCTCCAGAGAGCAGATCTTCAAGGTATTACAGGAAAAAATAACAGCCTGGTGGCTGGTGGTGCGGTGCTGAACGCCTTGGCCAGGGTTTGCAAATGTCCCTATCCAGACTTGTTCTGTATGTAGCACAGGTTAGAGTGGTTCACATGTTCTCCTCATGCATGTCTGGGTTTCCTCTGGTACTCTGGCTTCATCCCACAGTCCAGAAACATTAGTGTTAGGTTCATCAATGATTACCCATAGGTTTGAGTGTATCTGGTCGTCTGTGACCCTGCAACGGGCTGGTGACCTGTCCAGGGGGTGTCCCAGCCCCTCCCTCTGAAGAGAAGTGACTACCAACTCAAAGCCTTGGCGATGACAGATACACATCCTTAGATTTTCACTTGTTTTTTTTTTAAGTTGCTGTCTGATTGTGATGTACACCTCAGAATGATGCTGACTATGATATCAAAGCAGAAACGTTGCCCTTTATTTTCAAATGAATGGGGGATTGGCTCATTAAAATAGTCTGTGATTTACATCAGTGTCAGCTCCCATTACTGGTATTGGGTCAGATCAGCCCCGGTACCTGTTTTTCCAGGTACTGTGACATCACAGGCCCAGACCAGAGTTGAATTATTTTCCTTCACCATATTTTTCTCCCCGACTTCACCTTTTGCTTCATTTGCTGTGCCTCAAAGCAGAAAAGCTGTGGGGCTTGTTGTTGTTGTTGTTTGTTTGTTTGTTTGTTTGTTTTAAGTGTGTCCCTGTGTCTTTGACCAAAACCTACCAAAGTCATTTTATTAAGACTTCACAAGTCTTATTGAGACTCATGACCTAATAACCTTAATACAACTATTTTTTTAAAATCAACACTTAAAACAAATAATTCATTCAGGTTTTTTTTTTTTTTTTTTAAATGAAAAAAGTAAATGTGAATGCTTGTGGTCTGAACTTGAAAGAGGTTTTTGTCAACAAATTAACTACTGTCAAATCACAATAAAGGGATGGTACGTTTGTCACAGTTATGGAATTTTAATTCCTCATTGATCGTCACACATTACGTCAAATGACATCTCTGGTCAGTAAGGGCAAGATGAGGATTCAGACACGGGGGAGGATGTGTGGTGGTATTCTCACTGTAAATACAGAAAACATTCATTTGTCCAAATTTTTGGGCTTAAAAAAAAAACAAAATTGGACAAGAAACTTAATCCAGCACTTAAAAAGCTCTTCACCATGCACGGCATGCCTAAAGAAATGAAACTAACAAAGTTTAAAATGAATCGAATAAAATAAACAGCCAACTGTTATCTTTGCTGGTTCATGTCACTGTACGCTGCTGATAATGGTTAGGAAGAAAGTTGAAATCAGCTGTGTCTCCTGTGAATAATCATCTTGGTGCTTTTCCCTAATATTTTTGTCATATCGACCCGGCTAGATCAGACCGAGTAAGAAACTTCCAACTTGACACAAGTGAGAGCTGCTGCGGTCGCGTTAATGAACAGATGCACGCTGTAGTCGTGTGGTCGGCTTTCCATGGTTTTCCAGCAGATTGTGATATTAGATAAATGAATGAGACTGCTGTTTAGACTTCTGCTTGGTTTTCCCTTCCAATAATGAGCTGCGGCACCAAATCAGTTTGTTCTGTCAGCTGAGCCAGAACTGTTTTTGGTCTGTTTGAGCCTCACCCAAACTATCTGCTGTATTTTCATCTTCCACCATCGAGGAACTTTTTGTTTCACACATTACATCATTACATCAACTTGTTTTTTAACCCATTAGTTATAACTGACGACCCTATAGGAAATGTAAGGTTGAGGACTGCTTGAACTTTGCAGCTGAAATTTAAAAAAAAAAAGGAAAAAAATGTTACATGTAAATAACGGCAGAATGGCGTGATAATCTCATAAACCCAATAGTTTATCAAAAACATATCAAATTATTTAAGAGAGACATTTTAAATGAACAATAATCTTCATGAAATTGGGACATGGGCAACAAAAAGCTGCAAAATTTAACGGTATAAAAAAATAAACACCTGAAAGTTCATCCTGCAATTAATCAGGTTAACTGGCAGCAGGTCATTGACATGGGTTTAAAAGAGCTTAGAGAAGCAGTGTCAGAAGTAAAGATGGGCAGAGCGTCACTAATCTGCAAAAATGCATCTACAAATGGATCATTTTAGAACCATGTTCCTCAGCGTCATTTTGCTGAAAGCATAAAATTATAAATATCTCATCACGTACAGGGTATAGTATCATCAAAAACATGGCCAAATCTTGAGAAATGAGCACACAGGGCGAGGCCTAAAATCAGTACTGGACGCCGGTGGTTGAAGGACGTCTCTTTTAAAAACAAAATCTGTGACAGAGGTCACAGCATCGACTCAGGAACACTTCTGAGTGTCTAATGACACAGTTCTCCAGCCAATGCAGAAATGCAGGTTAAAGTTACATCATTAAAAGAACTTTTTTTTTTTTTTAAACTTTTTTATTTTAATGTGATCCAGAAGTACCAACTTCTTTAGTGGCGTGAAGCAAAGAAGAAAAACTGTCCTGTGTTTGGACAAATTGAAATGTTTTGTTTTTAAACCATGGAGTAAACCTTATTTGAAACCTCCAGACTGAAGAGAATAGAAACCATCTGACTACAGTGGTGCATTTAGTGGCTCTGGAGTGGGCAGCACCTGGAAAGAAAACCACAATGCTGAAAGGTGTGTATTTACTGTAGATTTGTTGTTGTTGTCAGGGAAGGTATTGCTGCTTTCAGCACTACAATACCAAAATGTGCATTGCATGCATTAGAAAAGCGTGGCATCGTATTACAAGAGTCCAGGTGCACAACTGGCCTGTGTGAAGTTCAAACCTTTAACAAGTTAGAAACATACGGCTCATCGTGAACTGAAAAATATGACAAACAAAACCCAGGACTGTTTGAAATAACTCAAATTCCTCACTCAAACTTCCAGCTACTGGTCTCCTCGGTTCCTAGAGGTTCCTGTCTGTTAAAAGATAAAAGATCTGAGGCATTAAATGTAATACTACTGTATTTTTCTCAAGATGGTGAATTTGCTCAAATGATTGACACATTTTCTATGTTCAGTTGTGAATAAAAGAAATTAATGGGGGTTGTAATTGTCTAAGGAGAATCTTTGTACTTTTCTAATAAATATTACTCTGTTTTGACCTAAAACAACTTTGAGATTTTTGTTGTGTCCTCACCAAGATGGGAACCTCACAGAACTGTGGCGTCTTCATTGAGGGCTTCTGCTAACGCTCAAGTGTTTATCATTGGTGCTCCTTTCTCAAGAGACATTGACAATAAAGTCAAACAAATATACCAAAGAGCACTCCAAGTAAGAGCATGGAGCGAAACAAGACCACTGTGGAGCAGTTCCACTTAACCGGCTTGTTCCTTCTTCTGTTATTAGTTGTGCAAACACATCCAGTTCCCTGTATTTTGTTTTGTCTTCTTTCCTGGAACTACTGTAGGACATTCTCAGAGTTCTCCAGGGAGAGCAGGGACATTTTCCCAGGAAAAACAACTTTGTTCATCCTCTTACTGTAGAAGTATGAAAACGGAACAAGAAAACTTGAAACAATGACTTCAGAGGCGGAGCTGTTTGACTGCCCGGCTCAAATGTTTGTTCCCAGCTGTTCTTCGGTTGCGTCATGATGCTGTAAGACTGTGTTTAGTTGAAAGGTGGAAACGCCTGTGCCAGGCGGTGTGGCTCTCGTACATGAAACTAGAACAAAAAGAAAAGTGAACTGAGCCTTCGGCTCTGAAATGATGCTTATCAGCTGCAGCTGGTGGAATCTCTTTTGCAGTCAGAGTATATAGATGTAGCCTCTAGTCTCACTCATTTCACATTCTCGATTTATTGGTCAATAAATCTGAGGACTTTGAACTGTCAGCCCTGGCATTCTTCCATTCTAAAGCTAGTTATCCAAATACTCCCAACTTTTTACCTAAAGTTTCTATAAGAATGCTGCAGCAGGAGGCATGGTGAAAGAAACGCTGGTCAGATATTTGTACTGGGGGCTCTTTGTTTGAACTTTTCATGTTCTGAAACTGACCGTAGGTGAGAGTCTGTAGGGTTGCCTTCATCTGTGTTGGACATCTGGTGGACTAACAACCTGGTTCCCGCCGTACCACGAGCCTCTTGGCTCATGGTAGCACAAAACGGCAATACTGATAGATGAATGTTTCATATTATGACTTTTTGGTGCTAAATTTCTGTCAAAGTATTGAATTAAGTTCTAAATGAGCTGTAGGTGGAGGTCCTTACAGTTTCATGTTCATTAATGGCATGAATGCATCTGAATTGCATGTTTTTCAACAGAACCCAAGCCACCTAAAAGTAAAAATAATCTAGTCAGATTTAGTGGTACAGATTTCAGTTCTGATTGCTTTGGGCCAACATCTGGCATCACAAGCTGATATTGGTACAAAGATTGATACCGTTATCAGTGACTAAAGAGATACGACTAGTTCAGCTCACCCGCCAGTCAAATCTCTCATCAAAATGTTTTAAGTTCTGTGAAGTCTACATGCACAATAACTTCTATACTACTCACTACAGGTCGAGTGTGATGAGCGACTGGGTTGAATGAAGATGAAGAAGGAAGGATTAATGCATTAAAATGAGTTTATTGGTCTGAAAGTGGCTCATAAAGGAGGTTTGGTATTTAGTAGAGATTACCTGCACACACCTCCCTTCCTTCACCTGTTTTTGCAGGTCAGGGTGTTGGGTCATGGCTCTGGAATGCAGCACTTTATCTCTCTAATTGATCACCAGGCGACATTACTGTATAATTTATGGGGAACACAGTGAGACTTGGAGTGTTTACTTAGCCTTGTTTCATCCACTGCCCTGCCAGTAATACAGGTACGAATCACAAATGGTTTTCATGCTGTGTGCTTTTGTTTTGACTTGACTCAAGTAGTTAAAAAGCTGAGAAGCCCACATTGCCAGAGCGACAGATTTTCAAAGTACGTTGGCAGCTCAAACATGCTTTGCGTCAGCTATTAAAGTTGTGATTTATTTGACTAGTTGCTCAGTGGTAAACATTAGTGGACTGACTTCTTAAAACGGGATCGCAGCAAAAACCTGCGCCGCAGGATTCGCGTACGTCTGACTAAACGCACGGTTACGTTTGTGTTGTGGCTGCTCACCACAAAAGTGTACTTCTTGCACGGTTGCTGCGATCCTTTTGGGTTGGTCGTCAGCACTGCTTCTTCTCAGCACGTAGCTTCTTGTTGACAGCGTTTTGGGAATCACCAGCATAAATCTGTACACTCAGCTTCCCGACTGTGAAGCCATGCTGTTTTGAAATCCCATCAGCCCGCCCTCCGCTAAGTTGCTTATCCTTCCTTCTGTTTGCCCTGTGTGCTGTGCTGCATTTCAGAGGTTAGAAGGCACAAGGTCAGAAGGAATTAGGCCGCGGGCCACGCAGAGGTGTCTGGGGAGATCTGCCTCAGCAGGAGACGTAGTGGGGAGACAGAACTGCACATGCATGTAAAAGAGGAAGGTTTCATTCATGCTTATGCATCTCAGTGGGATGCATATAGTAGACTCAATCACAAGCTGACAACTGGATGTTTATGTGAACTACAATGCAATATATCCATGATTAAACACCTTCTGTCACACTTTTAGTGTTTCTGCTATATATATATATATATATATATATATATATATATATATATATATAAATAGTAATCCCTGGCATCCTTAAATTCACATTTTGCACATTAGAACAGTGTTCCTTGTACTTATTGTGAGTGCTGTGTAAACCTCTTGCAAAATCTCATAAGAGCTGCTCGGGCTCAGACAAGTGACTGAGGCCCACAGAGGAAGCAGGGCTTGGCACCCAGTGTCTTTAGAAAACCCAGTGGAGAGTGGGAAGTGTCTCATCAAGTTTGTATCTTGATGAAGCAGCGATCGGTGAATAAGCACATCAAACAGCTGGAAGGGCTCTCTGGGTGTCATGGAGACATGAGCTCCCTGAAGAACAACTTTCTTTAATGGGATTTTTCTCCCGTTGGATTTGAAGTGCAGATCAGAAAGCTGAAGTGATGTAACAGTCAGGTGACTGTTTCCTCATGTTGGCTCAATTAAATCCAGGGTTTCAACTTTGTGCCAATCATCTTTGTTGTTTTAAGGTTTTTTAGTGAGTGATGTTAAGACATGTTGTTTGTATAAATTGCTTTTTAGATTTTAGGGCAACTTTTTATTGCTACAGTCATGTCACAGATGTTTCACCTAATGTAGGAGGTAATAAAGGACCTTATAAAGGCAGGCATATGAGCTATAGTTCCTGATGTGAAGATGCATAAAAGAAGGGAACTTCCTCCAATTGTTGGAACCAAAAGGTTCCTGTTGTCTGAAAGCTTCAAGATCTGTAGGATCACTCTTAGTGCGAGATTCATTTTTGGTGTGTTTGATATGTTTGAGCAGCAGTCTGTCCAGCGTTTAGTCTCGGTAAAGTACACATTGCATTGTCACAGACGGATCTACCATCTCTACATTCTTGTGTTCTCGTCTCACAAAAGCATAGCTGCACCCAACAAGTTCACAATACACCAGCGTATCTAGTTGCAGCCCAGTAAGCAGGCTCCAACAGAGGTGTGTTCCTCATCAGGGTTTTGACTTTAACATTTTAGTTTTTTCTCCCCACACAGTGAGCAGCTTTCCGCTGGCTTGTCTCAGCGTTGTGTTCTGTTTATACACCGCAAAAGGTCACGGAGTGAAGTGGATTCAAAACTGCATGGGTGGTTGAGGCAAAGACAGAAACCTTTTTACTGGTGGCAGGAGAACAACAGTTTCCTTCAACACTGCTAACAAATGATATTGTGCATTTGTGTATATGTGCTAACATTTTTATTTTTACTTTTTATTTTTTGTATTGTAATACATTCACTTTGATATACTTCTATGTTCATGCAAAATTTGGGAAAGCATAAAAAAAATGAGAAACCAGTCTGTGCAGAATTCTTTCAGATATTTAATTTCTGGTTGGACAAGAGCCCGTGTCATTAGTGTTCATTGGGTGGATAATATTGGCATAGAATATGACTGGAATCCATCTAAATAGTCTGCCTGCATCAACCAGTTGCAACTGACAAACCTTCAAAGCCACTACTGGTATCCTTATTCTGTTTCATGGCACACAAATAGTTTATTTTTAGGAATTGGTGCTTAAATACCATGGAATCACATTGGGGATGTTTATCGGCCATACCTGACAAAGATCCCCGTGTCGTGTCTCTGCTCTTTCAGGTGAAATTCTCTTATCTGTTCCTCATTATCAAGGCGTGCAGGTGTATTTATACAGCACTTGATGTTTCATGCAGCTTTATGTCAGCGAAGCCGTTTGCAAACAGCACTAGCTGTTCCTCGAACCTTTTCTGTGAAGCAACTGAGATAAGGTTGGAACATTAACATGGTATTGATACAGATTGTTCATTAGTGGATTCTGTTTCCCTGAAAAGCAAGCAGGAAGTGCACGAAGCAGTCATGTCAGAGTGACTTGCACAGCAGCACGGGTTTTATTCCAGCACGTCTGTCAGCCAGGGATGATTTCACACTCTTTCAGATATTTTCCCCTTTTGGGTCATTGTGCTGCTGTTTGTAAAATCAGTGGGTGAAACAAAGTGGAGCAGAGGTTAAAAAAAAAAAAAGTAAAAAAAATAGACCAGAGTGCCAGGAGAGCTCTGCAGCTGGCCGGTTGGTCTCATTTCCTGCATCAATTTTTTTTTTTCTCCCTTTCCAGCACAATTGTATCTAAAAATAAAGACGGCATTAATCTCTCTCCCAGGCAGGGCATTGAAATACTGAACAAGCATTGTCTAGTGTTTCCCATGAGGTCCGCTGGGAGAAGAGATGAATTTGCAGACAGAAATTCTGAGATGAAAGATCTTATTCCTCTGCCCAGTGTTTTTTTTTTTTCATATTTAACATATATTTTGCTGAATCTAATATGATTTTCATTATAGCTGCTCGACCACTTGATGAGATGGTTTGAAATCCAGCTTTTAGTAGTCAAACACAGAATTCATCAAAGGCTTGTCTACTTCAAAGACCCCATTTATGCTCTTTGCTCTGTTTTCCTGGACTACAGTGAGAAAGAAGCGCGTGTGCTAAAATAAAAAAGGCAACAGTAAGAATGCCTTTCCACCTGAATAATTGAGACTCCCCGAGGGACAAGCATGCACCACCTTGTTTTTGGTTTTTCTTTTTTTTTGTTTTTTTTTTTTTTACCTGAAATGTGAACTGTTCCTAAGCTTGACACTTTACAGTTTGAGTAACAAGTTACCAAAAAGATTTAACAAAGAAATCAACATCATTTCAAGTCTGGTGACTCGTGGAGGAAGAGGCTGCAGAGCGGAGTTGTTTTGTAAGGTCCTCAGAGTCTAAAGTTTCACATTTTCATAAGATCTCCAGCTGTCTCCTTATGAAATGCACTTTGAGGACAGGTGGTTTGAATTTGTTTGTCTTGTCAGGCCTTGCACCTCCTGTCACCGCCGACACGTTTTGTTCTGGTTTTAGGAGTGGCAACTCAAAATAGACATAAGCACTTGTGTTTACTTTTATGCAAAGCGCTGAGTGGAAAAGCATTTGTTTATATTAAAAATTCCAGGTGCCGTTTCAGGTCTGCAGTCTTAAATTCTTGAAAGTCTTGTGACTTGACATACCACTCCAACTTGCAACGACATGCAGAAAACTTTAATCACCCGCTTCTGTTCCTGGAAATTTGACGAGGAATTTTGACATTGTGCTTTTGAAGCTCCCCTTACTCGGCGCTTTTCGAGTAAGTCAGGGGAGCTGGGGGGAAATCTACATAATCTGAAGGCTTTGCTCTCATACTTTACAGCAGCTTCCTCGTGGAGTCTCCATGGATACAATGTATTATGTGGAGCTGTTATGTAATTAATTGTAGTGAGTGCATTTTTTTTTTCACCTACTCAACCTCATGTCTGAGCCAAATTAGGGCCCTGCCAAAGACAATGCAGGCTTTATATAGTTGGCCCTTGAGGGAACAATGCAGTCACCAACATAATTGCAGGGGCTTTTAGCACTCATGTAATAGTTTTACAAAACTCAAGACTTGTTTGGTTGAAGTAAGGGAGCGTTCCTGCACATGAAACCACTTTATCCTTCCATTTCCCTTCATTGATAAAGTATGTTGTACCAAAATTGTTGTAAGCTGAGTAAGAATAGCAAGAACAAGGCAATCAAATGTGGGAGGTGCACCTCAAATGAACAAATCAACACAAAGAACCTAGAAACAATCACAAGGCTCAGCTGAGCGGTCAGAATTCAAAAGTTCATGACAAAGACGGCGAGCTGTCCGGTGACTGCGAATGACGGCATCTGAATACTTTCATAAAAATGGCGCCGATAGCGGGTGCTGCTGATGAAGGTCGGGTCAACATCCAAATCCCAAAGCAGCACTGAAATATCTGCTTTAAATGATGGACACCAGCAGCTTAACGGTAGACCAGCCCATCTTCGGAGGGTACTGAAAGTGACCTTTTGGTATAGAGGAGGAGCAAGTGAACACGACTGTGGCCCAGGGCCGTAACAAGCTGTGGCAACGCAAGAAATGTCGGTAACTGGCAGGGAGTGGAGTACCGTCTTCATCAGCAAGGTTCCGTATTGTGCTTTTCCTGACATTTAAAGGTTCAGAATTGAAGTAAACTAACATACTCAGTTTTCAGGCGATGTGGCTTTTATTTTAGGAAATGCTACAAACAGTTAGGCGGTAAATAAAAGTTTCGAAAGAGCAGGCGTATCAGGAAATGCCACTTTTTTTTTTTAAATTTCATAAGAGCAGTTTCTTGAGGTAAGAGTTGATTACATCTGCAGATAGTTCCTCTAAACTCTAAGCAGAGATCAACCCAGGCCATGCATCTATCCCCATGTGGAGAGGCACGATTTGGCTCAAAAGGAGCCACATTGTCTCTGTTGCTGTTGGGCACGACTGGCAGTAATGTGTCTGATTAGTTTAGGAAGGTAACCAACAGTAGCAGAGTGAGGGAGAGCAGGAGGAGGTCAAGCTGGCTCCTCACAGAGATTTGTACTGCACAAACAGTCCCAGGGTATTTTGAGTTTCAATAATGATAACATTATTGTCTTTCTTCGTCAATACAAATAGGGATCGAAAATGCATAATGTGTCCTAGATTTTATGCCGGTCAAAAACTGCACAGGACGTCGGGTACTTCCTCTGGTATTTGAAATGGTGGTCTTGGCATAGTGGGCCAGCATTTTACTCCCACACGGATTACTGGGAGGCCCGGGAGTACACTGTTTTTGCAGACTTGGAGAAAAATTCCTGACCAGGTTCCTGCCTGGAGCAATTTCAGGATTACGTGATGCCGGTGCTGCTTTCATCTGAACATGGGACACTTCATTCCCAGGGAGTGCTGTATTTACAAGCTTGGCATCAAAGATGAACTTGATCTGAAGTGTTTTGAGCAAAACGTTGAGGGGGTGGGGGTGGACTTGAAACATTGTTCTGGGAGTTTAGTGGTAGTTTCTGAAGATATGACAGTTGTTTCTTAGTCAAATTCTGCTTTACCTCAGCCGTAGCGATTAGCAGTGTATCAGTGTTACTTCACAGTGTGGCTCTCTTTTGAGTGAGCTGTGCATGACCTGTGTGCATGTGACTGTCCCAGCAGTACAGAGAGCAGACTTTCAGACTCTCCTGAATAAACTACATTCTTCACAGCATTCACTGGATACCTTGCTCTGATGAAACAAGAGAGAAGTTGTCTGTGTGGTGAAATCATCGCTGGACTAATCTGCACCATAAAGTATTGACTCCGAGGTAGTACTGAAAATAATATTAAAGGAAATTCAGTCTGTTTATTTATTTTACTGTTGTTGATTTAGTGAGCCACAAACCTCATGGATGGGTTTAATATTCTGATAACTGGTAAAGTCTATATATTTTATCAGTAATGGGGCCAGTACCTGATTGGTGGATCCCTAGTAGTAGTTGTCGCTAGTTGCTTTTTTGAAAGGAAAAAGTGTTGTTGGATGAGTCTGAAAACTCACTAAATAAAGACGCCAAGTTCGCAACACTGACGTCACCTCACGAGTTACAACTGGTACTCTAGGCTGAAGGTTGCGCACACTCCCCACCTGACATAACTTATTGATAATCAAATGTATAATAATAAATGTATGTAATTATTGATGGAATAACAATTTTGTAAAGTGAAAATGAAAGTCACATCTTTTCCTGCCGGTCATTTGGAAATCACTTGATCAGCCCCAATTTCCAATCGCATAACTGGATCAGGAGCTCAATAGCTCCTTGTGTGGTGGAAAGAATGTTGAGTGTTAATGATGGACACCGTTTCCTGGTTGTCCCTCATTAAAATTGAGTTCTTTGTGTCCAAGTGCATGTGCTTCATTTGGGATAGGGCAGCAGAAAGTGAGACATTGCACTGGTGAAGTAATCTATATCCACTTGAGCACTCATTTAAATTCTGCTGTGAATAAAATATTGATCAGAGGCCTGTGAGAGCCTGTTTAGCAGGTGGAGGGCCTTAGGGGGAGGCTGAGAAGGATCTATAAAGAAGGAGCCAAAAGACTCCAGAGCAATCTCCAGGAAATTCATACAGCTTTCTCTGCACATCAACCATTCCCCTCCCTCCCCTTCTCCACTCACTTATCCCCCCACCACCACTCCTCCGTCAAAGGCATCGTGGGGCCTGAGGAACCTGCAGCAGCAGGCTGAGTGTTGCTGAAAGCCATAACAGTATGAGAGAATATCGAATTATTTTTCCTCCTCTGCTCTGAGTGGTAGGCGAGGGAATCAATTTAGTTTTGGTCAACAGGACCAGGCCTAGCTGTAGGAGGTGTAGTAAGATTATCAGGGCTAAACTATGCACTTTTATCGTCCTCGTTTCTGACAGCTTGTCTCATCTCACCTTGTTGGAAACAGACTTGAATTGACTCGTGACTTAAAACTGCAGGACTATTTGTGTTTATCTGTCAGAAGGATTGCTGGGAAACTGGAGGTATTCTGCCGCCTCCTTTTGCAGTCTGTTGTTAACATCTCTTGTTGCACTGGCATGCATTCTGTTCTGCTGTCTGTGCATTTGTTTATTTGTATATATATCCACTTCCTTGCTCTGGTTTTCATCACTCTTTACTAACTGCTACAAATGTAAGCGCAATAAGAAAAGAGAGCAATATGAAAACTATAAATCTAAAGATTTATTCCAACAAATCCAACGCTCATGTCTAATTCCACACTGATGTGTACAGGAATGTTTGTAGTTTGTAATTTAACTCCTTGTACTGAATGCACAATGTTGTTTTCTGTGGCTAAAATCTGTCATATTTTATTATTTAATTGAACTCAAAAATACCCCTGAAGTCGTCATCTGCATATCAAGTGTTAATGTCTGTAAAATGGCTTTGCTGTGAGCATAACATGCTTATGAGAACTGACTCAAACTATAAAGAAACCTGCTCGAATCGCTCCCTTTATTTGCTCATATATGTGCACATCGTTGGCTTTTCTTTTTATTCATGATATGTATATATATGTATGTATTTATCCCGCCCTGAAGGCAAACATTTACTGCGACATAGGCTTTTTTTCCCAGTGCAAAATTATCCCACCAAGTCATTGCTTCTTTGTTTGTTTTTATGTTTCCTTTTAATAGCCTGATTGCATTTAAATCTCCCACAGATGCAATATTAATGGGGTTTGCTGCCAGCAGAGGAGTGACACGGCCTTATCTTTTATTCATCAAGCAACCTGTGCTGTCTGGATGTTGACATTCAGTTGCACCTTGTCTGCTAGGACAGTTGAGTGAAGAACATAAACAACTTTTTCTATGTTTGGACAGGATTATTGAGCCATTGCGTGCAAACAATTTGTTTGAATTACTGAACTTTAACAAGAAGTGTTTTGCGCTGTCCAGTCAGTGTAGACCTTTAACAATGTCTAAATATGTAAATAAAATAAAATAAAATGGGGAGAAAAGACTGTCTGCATGGTGTCATGGGTCCGTTTTACAGATCAGGAACTGAAAAGCAGCTGTTTGAAGTGTCTGTCTGATACGTCAAAGTTCAGCCTGACTTGCACTCAGAACAGGCGTCCTGATGTGAAGATACGGGCTGCTCATTCAGAGAACAAAACACATTTCATCTTCCGCATGACTGCACAGAGCCTAAAATCCCTTATATCCTGTTCTCTGCCTACTGGGCTGCAATGAAAATGAAAGGCTTTTTTGTTTTTTGTTTTGTTTTTCGTTTTTCCAAAGCTTATGTGAAAGAGGCGGTGATGATGATGGTGGTGATGATGATGGTGGTGATGATGATGATGTGAACTTCACACCATCTGGGAGCTAACAACAAGTACCTGTTTCCTGGTTGGATTTGCATGTCCCGATGATGACCGCATGGAGCCGCAGGCCGCCTCATCATTGTTAAAAGCTCTCCACCCAAACTCTGATGGGCTCCTCTCTGTGAGCTGCGTCGGCTTGTAATCACAAAGGCACTGAATTACACCAACTGCCTGATGTTAAGTGCATTTAAGCAGCGTTGATCTGCATGCTTGCTTTGAGAAATTTGCTTTTATGTGGTGGGTTTAACTGCATGCACTGTATGTGATCTGCTCGTTCAACTCCAATTTAAAGTATCGTGCTGCTTTAGCATTTGAATTGGGCTCCGTAGATTTGCTGAAAGTGGAAGAATTATAATCCATTTTCACTCTTGAGCATCTGAGGATGTCCTGAAGCACATGGACTAAACAGCAGAAGATTTGTCTGTTTAAGATGCATTTTTACAACTGGAAGTACTCCTGCATTTTCATATAGGAAGAGCCCACAGGAGCCGGGAAATGATTTCTGAAAAGCATTTTAATTTACGACATGTGACCAATGTAATGATGTCTGTAATAATGATGAAAGTAGCTGTATTAATTATGATCTATGGCTAAGATGGCAAAATGAATGGATGTTCTTAATATTTTGAGGGAAACGTGTAAGGCACAGTAAGTAAAGATCTTGTTTTTAAACATGTTTTGGACTCCAGTCTAGACAGGAATTGAGCTGCAGACTCAAAAGTGAACCGGCTGTAAAATAAGGATTACAATCTGAGTTCTTTTATGGTCTTGTTGTCTCAAGAATCAGACTTTCCGTTTCAGATTTTATTCAAAATGAGCCACCCATCATCTGAGCTTTCAGTGACACTGAATTGAAACGTCTGTCTGAATGTTTTGGCGGCTTTACTCCAGTCTTATTGTGCTCCATCTTGATCCATTAAGACTAAAAGAGCTGCTCGGCATGGCCAAAAAATATCTGCTCTTACTCTCCACGTAATGTGTTTGTTGACAAAGCGAGGTGGAAACGGATGAAAACCGGGGTGGAGTTTTATCTCTGACTATCAGAACTCCTCCGTCATTACTGGAGCGCACAAGCATTGGACGTATTTGCTTTCGCTGTTATGAGTACCCCAGAGGCCTTCAAAGACAACCATCTAGGCCCGCTTTCATGGGTGGACCTCAAGACCACCATCATGCTTCAAGATGATGTTCATTCCCCCAGTGCCTTATCAAGATGAGAAAGATTGCCATATGTTTTTTTTTTTTTCCTCTAACATCCTTCCAGTTAACAGGCTCTTTAAGTCCAGTTCTTATACTACAGTGGGAGACAGCAGCCTATTATGCTCATGTAAACGGTTAACTTTTGGTCCCAGGCCTCCCCGTCACCAAAACCAGCGACATTCACTCCTCCTGACCTGTTGATCATACAGTTTAGCCATCTGCTGAGTGAAGCAGTTCTTATTTTAAATGAACTTAATCAGGTCATGTGCATGAACTGTGAATACTGTGTTTTTATTCATTGCTATCAGATGATTCTCTGTGTTTTTTTTCTTTCTTATTTATTGTATCCACTGTTTTAGGTGTTAGTGGGATGGGGAGTGTATCGATGTGGTTGTAATTTTGTTTTTTGGAAGCATCACTTTAATTTCACTGCTTTCTTTTTTTTTTTTTTTTAATAGTCTAATCACAATAAAGGCACTTTGACAAGTCACTTTTGATGTTAATAAGAACTAAATGACCCAAATTTACAGTCATCCAGCTATGAAATAATGCAGTTTTTACATCTTTTATAAAGAGTTTAGAAAAGGGTTTTTCTTTTGTTCCTTTTGATCTTGTTTTGTAGAGAACATGAGGTTTTCATGTATGAGCAAACATTTGAGTATTTTGTTGAAAAAGAGGGTTTATATACTGACGTATTAATAAAAGAATTGCTTGGCATGAGTTGAACACCTGGATGTGTTTTTCACCATCAGACATCGCTGTGGTGGAGATGACTGATGCCTTCCGCCAGCCCTCGCTCTTCTACCACCTGGGAGTCCGAGAGAGCTTCAGCATGGCCAACAACATCATCCTGTACTGTGACACTAACTCGGACTCCCTCCAGTCGCTTCAGGTGAGCCGTGATGAACCAGAGACGAGACGGTCCCTCCCTCATCGCTTTTGAAAACAATCCACAAAATCACTGCCGCTCATGAAGGTGGTGATTAAGGACTATATTTAGGAGGAGGCGAGATGGGGCGTTGGGTTGACGGAAATGTAATTTGGTACCGGTGACACATTAATGCATCATTAATGAGATGTAACAAGATGAGTCTGTGAAACATTTTGACAGGAAGTCAGGTGTTTGAGATGGAATAGGAGGATGGTTAAAGTATAGATATAATAGCAGCCATCTGGAAATTTTGTCAATGATTTTATCTTTTTTACAGTAATTTTGTGCAAATTCTACTTTAGAACAATGGTATTAGTACTCCCTGTGACCACCTTCTCCATATTATGTTCTCATTTGGCTTAAAACCAAATTTTACTCCCACTGATGTCCATTCAGTCAATCTCTAACCAAAAAGTACTTTTTAGAAATTAAGAGTTAATCTTGTTTAAAAAATGTACACAGCAGAAGAAGATATCAAGATTGGTGGAAGTGCATTCTTTTGATTATTAACACCTTGCAGGTATGGCATCAGGTCACCATTTGCTTTGTATAGTTATCTTCGTTCTTCATGGCATAGATCCTGTAAGGTGCAACAAACTTTCCCCTGAGATATGGGCCCATGCTGACACAGACGTCACACGATGCCTGCAGGTCTGTCAGGAGATGGACGTGGTCAGCAGCTGGGCTCTGGGATTTAAACAGAACTAGTTTGATGTTAAACCCACGTCTCACCAGCTCTGGTGAGTTCATGTGACTTGCCTGCTGGTTTGTAAGTGAGAAGAGCAGCAAGAGTGGTCTCTTGCTGCTTCAAGGTTCAATATGTTGTGCGTTTGTTCTCCTCTGACATCTGGCATCATCTGGACACTTTTGCACAAAGAGCTGTTTGATTGGATAATAAAATCAGCAAGAGGTTGAGCAGATGTACTTAATGAAATGACATGGTAAATGCGAAGGTGATATTTCATTGTTGTATTCAGAACAGCCGTGACTAACAGCCAAACAAACTGATTTACATTAGCTCAAATATTTGTATCAGGTACTTATCTAATAAAAAAAATAATAATAATAAAAAAAATGAAGCTGCTTATTTACAAAAATGATCATACGTTGTCATTACGTACCAGCTGCAGGAGGATGACAGGCTGCTGTAGGACATTTGTAGCAAAGAAACCCTGATGCCTTTCTTCCAGAGCAGTGAGAAGACTCTGATGGTGACCGGGGACGCTATTCAGCCTCCTCAAGTTCAAGATAAACCCTAAAGAACGTTCTCAGCTACGTTCAGCCTACTTTTTATGCCTCACACTTCAGAAGATGATGCATGGTACAGTCCTCCCTGCTCCAGTGCAAGCTGACACCTGATAGGAGCTTTCCCTCGCTGCGCTCTGCCACGTTGCCCACCCATCTGGCTGGAAGAAATAACAGCGTCCCTCCGGTGGCTTCCTTTCATCTTCATCAAACTTCCAAATCGCTTCACAGGATTCCCTGTAAATGATCCAGAAGTTATAAAAGGAAGTCTTTTGTGCTCTTAATGTCAGCGTTGCAAATTTTTTTCCTAAAAATGAGTGACTTTTAATGTACAAAGAAGTGATTTGTTTCCCAATGAAGTACAATCCTCCAGTCGCTCATTGATGGATAGTTTTCTTCACCTACTGGGAGATGTGGAGGGAATTATTTTTTTACTGTTTCAGGCAGGTGGGCACTTAACTAGTGCTCAGGTTTAGGGATTTTTGGTTTTTATTTAAAGAATTTAAAACTCTAACCTGTCAAGATGACCATATGTTTGTTTGTTTTTTTTTAAAGGACTCACTTGCACACAAAAAAGCGAAAAATTGAAACCAAACCAAGTGGTTTAGTTGTATAAACCCAACCAAGCAGCCACTGTAAATCAAAGATAAAAACCAAAACTGGAGGTAATGATTCGACACCCGTTCAGTTTCGTTCAGCTCGGTGTGCTGGAAGAAGGAACTTCATCCGAAGTGTTCGTCCATCTCACTCAGGACTTTGTTTTTACGCTACTTCTGTCCCTACGAAGCAGACCACTCTGTGGTATTTTTCCGATCTACTCTTGCCAGCAGACGCGGTGGCCCCGGACCAAAATAAACATGATGTTGGCGAAACAGTGTCAGTACGACGATGTCAGATGAACTGGTTTCAGAACTGATTATACAACAAGCATTTGTTTTTCTATCTTGTTTTGTTTGCTCACTCAATGCAGGTAATAAGAGATCAGAACCACTATGTCTTGAAGCAAGCACAGGGCTATTGTCTTATGTGAAAACTGCAAAATTAAAACAATACAACTTGTATTAATGAAAGCACCGCAGGTATCCTGAACCATGCATAATGCACGTTACCTGTTCAAAGTGCCTTTAATATTTAATTCTTTGGATCAGACTAATGCAAAACATGCCAAATGAACCGTATTTGTCATTCTGAATAAATCTTGAGGGGTAACAAACATCAAAACAAACACTGTTTAAATATTTAAACAACATTATATTCTTGAAGTCCTTCTTTTGTTTGTTTTCCTGATGTTAAAATGCCACCTTAATGCACGCTTCAGCTTTTAATCTCCCCCACAGACAGTCTCATCTCAGTGAGGTGGTTTGATATATTGAATTAATGGCAGCATTTGTCTGTATTTTGTTACTCGGGATCACATGGTCGACCACAAACTTGCTCAAGGCAGAAAATGTTCTTGTTGAATCTCACAATGTGTTTTTCTGTGCTCTTCTTTCAGGAGATTATTTGCCAGAAGAACACTGTAAGTACTCATAACAACATTTTTCTGTCGCCTTTGCCTTTCACACATTACTCACCAACTACTCACCCATCACATAATAGTGGTGGCAAGAATATTCCTTCTGCACGGTGCAGGACGTCTAACGCCTTATGTTCATTTTCTCAGTGTTACAAAGGTTTGTTTTCCTCATGCATCCCTCTGTGGTTGACAAACTTGTTTGTTTTTAACGTAAAACAGCTCCCCTATCACTTTAACAGCTTCTTCACGACGAACAGACTCTGCAGAAGCTGAATAAAGAACCACAAGCATTTTGAAAATTTGACGTGCAAAAGCTGCAGCATTCAAATGAGAAGCTGCCTTTAGGTTAAGGAAATTCTGTTCTTAACCGGCTCACTACTGTAACTACTGTAGTCTAATAAAATGTATAAACCGCTTTGATCTAACCACTGAAGCACCTCACTGATGACTTTGATTGTGGCGTGTAGTTTTTTTCTTTCTCTACAAAGCTGGTTTGAAACACACTTAAGTGTAGTTGTAAATGTTCCACTATTTTAAGAGCAATATGGCAAAGTGCTGCTTCTGTAACCTTGTAATGTGTTTAAGGCTAATAAAGAAGATGATGGGTTCCTAGACCTTTTTTGGCATTTAATGAAAGGTTTCAAAGAAAAAAAAAAGAAGTGCCTAATTTGGGATTAGATGTGTCATAAAAGTTGCTGAGGACTCAGTGAAACCCAGACAGCATGTCTGGGTCTGTGGGGCCTTATCTGGATTAAAAGTGGGCTTTTTGAGTTCAGTCGTGAAATGGGAAGATGAGGTGGGTTCTTGGTGGTTTCAATGGGACACCTGTCTCCAGCAAATATACAGGCCCATGAGGGATGCGAGTATACTAAATGGGCATGGGGTGAGAAAAGGGAAGATTTGTTTGGTCCTCTGTAGTTTCAGTAACGTATACCACACAGTTGAAATGAACCATCTGGGCCTTAAAGTCCATGTAGATCCCACTCAGAGTTCATGTAATGCGGGTAGAGCCACCATGGAGGCTGTGGACTAATGTCACACTGGGAAGGCCTAGCTCATGTCAGTGACTTTTTAGAGTGGACGGCGGAGGCCATGAACTGCATGAAGCGCACACTGACTTGTACCATGTGAGGAGCACTGATTATCACTCAGGACTCAGTCTCCACAAGTCCTCTTAGTGAGTCTACTCATCTCTCCTGCTTCACTATCTTGCATTAGAGCTCTGAGGTTCTCCGCACTGACGCGTGCGTCCCTACATGCCATGCTTCGCTTTTTTCTTCCTTTTTGCCACTTTTGTTTTTTAATCACATTTTCCATTAAAATGCATCCCAAACGGATTAACACATCAACCAAAAATGCCTTTCAGACTGTGAGTCAGTGGAAAAAACACAGGTCTTTTAAAATTTTCTGTTAAATTATAAACTTAATATGCTCAAAACGTACCATGCTTTACAGCTAATAACCCTTAAAATCATCATTTTTCATCAATTTTCCTGCCTGCATCATATCCAGAGGTCATTCATTTCATGAAATAGATCAGGTAGTTTACTGGAGAGGAGGGGAGGAGGAGGGCATTTTGTGACTGATAAACCCCTAAAGCATTTTGTCTGTTCTTGCCCTCAAGATTACCAGCGTAGCATTAGAGCCGTCCGTCTTTCAGCAGAGAAAAGACGTGTTCACGATTGAATTAATTTGCTGTCATTATTTTTGTCTTTAAAGACTCTGAAAAAGATCTCGTTGCTTTTGTTTGCCAGCGTCGCTGCAGTTTTATACTTGTGGCGTCGGCTCATCCATCCACGAGAACATTTTTAGCAACCATCTACGTATGGTTATTTTTCAGTCATATGAACATTCATGCTGGTTTAAGATGGAGAATTTCAGGATAAATGGTTCTTTGTCTCATTTTCAGGGGACCGTGTCTATAGTCCCACAATCCTGGTACCCTAACCCTTCCATGAATATCAGCCTGAGCATCTGAGCAAATAGTTTGGACCAATCAGCATCAAGGGATGTAGGAAATGTGGGAACACGGGGATCATCCCGTTTTCAGTTTAGAGCACCAGTTATGTCTGGTAAAAATTAGTTATTTTATAAGGAATTCGCTTGAAAACAGCTTGTAGTTAGAAAACAGAAATCTAAGTTTCATCGTATTTGTGCTGTAAAACATGCCAGTATGATGTAGGGACATGCGCCTGTTTTACTTTTGTTATTAGATAAGAGGAGAAGATGGCAGGACAAACTTGCTAACCAATAATGAGCAGTAAATGTCATTGTGCCACATCATCACTAGTTTAGAGTCATATTACGGCTTTTTTATTAGGACAGCGGGACATTATAACCTCTTCCAATCTGTTTTTAGTCTCCTCTATGATTACATATCTTTTTTTGATCCTGAAACATTCTTCTTTCTGTTCTCCGCTTGCTCTCTTTCTGTGTTTTTACCGCTGAGCTGGTGGCTTTACAGTGTAACGCAGAGAACGACTTCTGCTACACGCTGCTGGAGGGAAACCAAACCAGTGATGCTGCAGTGTAGACGGAGAACTGAAACTTGGTGCAAAGCTTCGTAAACCAGCTACAGATTCAGATGATAACCGAGCAGACAGATTCAGTTTAGCAAATGGAAAATATATGAAAACGCTCTGCAGCTACAAATGTACTTCATTAGTCTGCTTTTAGAAAAGCGGTGCGGTTATCTGGCATCATAATCAAAGTCCAGGCCTTTAGTTGTGCCGGTGCAGTTACTGTAATTTCTGACCGGTTTGATCTTCGGGGGTCGCTGAGCTCAATCTGCAGTTGCAGCTACCAGAGCTTCAGGCCCTTCATCCCCAGAGAGTCGACTGGAACGTCGATCCGTCCGTTTATCCATTTTTCTACACATGTTTTAATCTGGTTGAGGATGTTGGGATGATGTTGAGGCGAAGGATCTTCCATGCTCTCGACAATTTAAAATCGTGCTAACACGCATAGTTTTTGGACCGTGGAAGGAAGCTGGGAATACCTGGAGAAAACCCACAGAGGCGAGGGTTTTCTCCACCCTGAACGACTTGGGATTCGAGGTGATGGTGCTGACTAACATGCTGCCCATGACCGAAACGGTCATAAACGGGTTTCTGCTGTGATCGTGTCTGTCTGTGTGGACGTGAGAAATGCAGATGGACAGATGGATCATGGGTGAGTCCATCAAACCAGATGACTCACTCACAAAATAACTGACTCATGCCAAGTCACACTCACCAGATTTACCGAGACAATTCCCATATGTTTCAGCTCAGTAGCATATTACCTGTGAAAGCATCAGATGACCTGCCACTGCTCTTAAATATGCAAGAGCTTGTGACAACAAGCCCGCCATGTGATCCCCATGACGCCATGAATCACACACACACAGAGGAGCTAAATATAGTGGCAGTATTTTGCAACCTGTTATATCTAAGAGAAACCAAGGTCAGGGGTTTATTTTTGAAAGAGGTGCATTGAAACTGCCACTGCTGCTGATGTCATAAACCACTGTTGCACAGGAGGAAGTAGTTATTTGCGGATGTCTTTCAGCGCTTCACCAGACCACCTTTCTTTCACTTCCCTTTTTCTGTTGGCAATGAAAGCGGCAGAGGTTGGTGTTTTCAAAAGATTCCAAAGAGCCAGAAACATGATGGGTTATTAAAGCCAGGATGTAGCTCGGGTGCAGCGCAACCACCCTCAGATGTTTATGTTGTGTGTCACGATGCCGCTTAACACTTTTAAATTGGCTCTTCTTGAAAAATCATGCTTCTTGTAATATTTATAGTTGATAATCACGACTGCTTCTTCGGGAGAATGATGTGTGTATATGCAGAGAGACAGTACTGAATCACAGGTAGATTAGATGTAAAGAAAGACCTTTGACTGCTGAAACTGGAGCTAAAACTGAAATAGACACGAGGTTTGAACCAAAAATTGCTCTGAAATACACAGCTGGAGGAGAAAATGACAGGATAGGGTTTTGCACGAGGTGAGCAGCCACACTTTGATTGTGCCTGAGTGCAATGCTCTGTTTGTCAGAAAGCAGCTTGTTATGGGGCTGTTACCGCTGATGCAGATCTTTCCTCCTGGGTAATGCCTGTTCAGAAGTACCCACAGAAGATAACGCCACATGAACATTATTGTTCCCACTGACACACGAGATGAAGCTTTGAGTAGTTACCTGAGGGGGAAAAACAGCCCAGACTTCCTCCTGGCTACTTGCTTCCTCATTATACAATCCAATGTTTTACTGCCCATTGTGTGTAAAAATCAGAAGTTGTTTAAAAAAAAACATGAAATTTTTATTTTCTTCCCTAAGGTAATTAACCTGGCACAATTGAAAGGAAACATGTTTTTCTTTTCTTAATCTGTAATTTGCCCTCTGTTGCTGTTACTATTTATACAGAACACAGATCTTCAGGTGGCATATTATGAAAAAAAAAAGTTTGTGCTAAAATATATTTATTTGGATGCTCTTAAATCACTTCTAGATAAAAATAACAACTCAGTCATTTTAGAGGGGACAGAGTGAAATGTTGTCCATATTTGCAGGGTTTTGTAACATCAGAATCGAAGTATCCAAACTAACCATCATTATTTGCTGCTAACACTTCACGGTTACAGCAAATGCAGCAACCTGTGTAATTAATACACAGGTGGGTTGACTCCACCCACTTCCACTGCCATCAGCACAGCTGTAAAGACATAGTTGAAAAAGGTGGAGTTGAAACTTTAGAAGAAACGGACTCTATCCAGAAATTGTTTTATTGTTGAAACTAATCTTTGAGTATCCTTGTAACTTTTTTAGTGAAAGCAGCTTCTATTTTTTTTTTTTTAATTAAAAACAACAAACCTTTTGAACAAAAGTGAACAGAGGCTTTCATTGAAGGATTCTTAAATCAGATATTCCAAACACTTTTACCTGAATACCTCTGATACCTGCAAACGCAGAGGAAAATACTGACATCTAAAACTGTGACTCTTTTCTGCCCACAGACTTGCTCAGCCAATTACACCTTCATCCCGTACATGGTTACACCCCACAACAAGGTGTACAGCTGCGAGGGCAGTCTGATGAAGGGCCTGACCGAGCTGATGCAGCCCAGCTTCGAGATGCTGCTCGGCCCCATCTGCATGCCGCTGCTGGACCGCTTCATCCAGCTGCTCAGGGTGTCGCAAGCCAACTCCCAGTGAGTATACCACGTGCACCCCTGTAAAAGCTTGATTTTTGTTTTCTCTCTGCATCTTTCGACTGCAATAAGGATACAAAATATTCTCCTGTCGTTTCAAACATCCTGTTGATTTCTCACCTTTACATCCAGTGTATAGCACTCACAAGCAGAGATGCTGAAAATCCAAACATCCTGTTTTTGATTGTTTTATGGAGGAAGGGGGAATTTGTAGACTGGGGGACTTTGCAGCATCATCACAAGAGACGACTTGGTAGCACAAAGTAGCGCCTGTATTTGTTTGTTTGGCAGAACTAAACTCCTAAACAAAGATGGCAAGGTGGCAAACTGCACCAAACACCAGAAGGATGGATGAGAATTATTCAGTATTCCAAAGAAGCTAAATCCCTTTTGAGATGAGAAGAAAATTAAATTGGAGTCACATTAATTACAAAGGCAGCAAATGTTCTCTGGAGTGCATTTAATACCCATTTAAAAAAAACGACCATTTGAATTGCATTTAAGCCAAAGGTTTCTGTTATTAGTACTAACTATGTCATCTTCAAAGTCAAACAACTGCAAAAAACGGTTTATAAATACATGTGACTGAAATGAAAATCTAAAAACGAATGACAGAAATGTAAAAAAGTGTTGCCATGGTAACTCCACTGCCTACCTCTCTGCACAGACAGATGAGCTGCAGGCTCCTTGGCACAAATCTTTGATAACTCAGGTGCCAGACGGCAAAATGAATGAAGAAGCAGCAGCAGCGGACATCTCTTACTTTCATCCTGACCAGCGTGGAAACCTCTGTGGGCTCTGCTGCTTCTGTTTATGTCTGTGGTCTCTTCTTCTTCAGTGCCATCAGCTGTGAATTTGTTTTCACAGCTGACGACATTAAACAGAAAAAAAAGGTTATGTGGAATGAGAGAAGAAATTAGAGTATTTTTCAAGTGAAAATAATGTAACTGAAATTGTTTAGAATTTCAAGGACCTGCTTTCAAGATATTATTTGAACATTGTCATTTATGTCAAGTTTAAAAGTCATTTTGAAAGCTAATAATAGTTTAAGCAAGAATCAGACTTGCAAAACTTTCAACTGAAACGTGTGCCTTCACCCACAGAGCTGACTGATGTCCTTTGTTGTGAACACGCCACAGGATTGTATTGATTGTATTGACAGTTGAAGCTGCAACCCCCGAGACATTGCGCTGTTCACTTTCCAAGCACTGTTCCCAGTTTTATCAATTTTACAACTGCACACAAGAATGTTTTGAAAGAACCTATGCTTGGCAGCTTCCAGCCTTTTAAATGATGCATTCAGTGCATTGGAAAAACAAAATTCAAAATAGCCTTCCTGGTTGGTGGTTAGTAAATTAATTGGTTGCAGTAAAGAAAGTAAAGATGGTAAAGACATGTTTTGAGGAAGAGGAAGGCTGAGTTGAATCTATTTACAGCATTTCCTTCCAAATTACCAGTGAGTTCCTCTGAAAGCAGTCTAACATCGCTGTTGCAAATTAGAGCTGAATGTGTGAAGTGTTCTGAAATGTTTCCGTGCATGCCAGTGCTCAAAGACGCCAGCGTTCAACAGGTGGCTTTGTTGTCTAATGCAAATTAAACTGAACTGGAATTAGCTACCTCTCAGATGAGGGAGAGGCCTGCTTGATGAGACTTCTTGGCAGGAGGAGAATTTAGCTCGCAGGTGAAGCAGACCTGGGACATTTTGTCAGAACAGCAGGCCTTTGCATTATTATCCCACTCTCACTTGCCGTGATTATTTTTGTGCATGCATTCCTCACCTTTGACTTGCGTGGAAGCTACACGCTGCCGCTGCCTCAGTCATTAGGGTAATGTCCAAAGCTTTCCTGCCAACAAGTCGTGCAGAAGCCAGCAGCTAATCTCCAGGAACAGTGACTCAGGTTAACTGGCAGAAAGGATCAAACACGCTCTTTCATGCCAGCTTTGTTTTCTGGAGACAAACACGAACCCAATTATGTGTGTTCCTCGAGAACAGCATCTGACTGTGATGCATGGTGTGTTTAATACTTTAAGTAGATCATCGAGTGTGTATTTTATGTCTTCTTTTGAAACCAGAAGGAGAAAACAGATGTGAC
>JAOWBL010000017.1:10498829-10518041 GCA_028564865.1 Zenarchopterus dispar | reverse complement strand
CATACATTTGGTAAAAGTGTGAAAGTGAATTGATATTTCTGATCTCAGAAATGTTTTGTTTTATGTCAATTTATTCCACCATTTGTTTATTTATCCATTTTATTTTTTTCTGTTTCAGACTTTCAGTGACCCAAGTAGGCCCCCATGATGTAAGAATATTTTTACAGCACATCTTCCTTTGTGTGGAGTAAAAAGGCATATGCATGTTTTTTTTGTTGTTGTTGTTTTATGCATAATTTATGTGTCTGGTCTATCATGTAATTAACTGATAATATGTACAAACAATATTTATCATAATATGTAACATTGTCTTTACGTGACAGAAATGTCAGGTAAGGAATTGCAAAAACCATAAAGAGGAAAATCACTGATTTTCAATGTTGAGTTTACTTCAAGGTAATATATTTATATGTTAAATCAAAGTTTTATTGATATATGCTTGATGTGGATTAGTCATACTTGTACTAACATGCATATTTTGTTCAAAGTTTTATCGCACCATACCACTGTGTGATTTCTTTATAAATCCTGTCAGATTTGCATAGAAAACATTTGTGATGCATTTTTGCCTTTAATTCAGTTTAGAATTACAGAGATTAGTGAGATTATTGGGTTGTGTCAAAAGTTTTGCAGAGTTGATGAGCAAGAGTGAAGAAGAAAAAAGAGAGTCAAAAACAGAGATATAAGATATAGTTTCGTGTTTCTTTGGCAAGAAAGCCGATGAGGTGCATTTCAAAACACTTGAAACTGAGCAAACTGAAATTGGGAATCAACGTGTGCCAAATAGAAATGCATCCATTTTGAAAATGTGCCCATATACATTGCAAAAAAGTGTTTTATATGAGACAATTTATCTGGCATTCAAAAAAGGAATACTTCACAAAAGTTCTTTTTTAATTAAATAGTTTCTAGACATCTATCAATATTATTCTTGGAAAGATTTGCTATGTGAGAACAGTTTGTCACATTGCAAGCATGATAATGGAAATTCATTAATTTCCCCAAAAAGTTTTCGACATTTTAAAAATGTTGCTTTTGATTTGCATCAAAACTGTAATGGAAATGTAGTTACTGTTGTTTGGGAAGCTTTTATTATAATCACTGTTATGGACAAGCAATGTCTTAACTTAAAGCAAAACTTCTGCTCCACTGTGGATAATTATGTGTCTGCTTCACCGTGACCGACACACACACTGTGATTTTCATGTTTGGAATAAAGACATTAAAAGCAAACACCACTTTAAGCCTTTATTGGAAGCATTATTCATCTTATTGCAGCTCTGTGGCAAATTCTTTGCTTCATCTGTGGAAATTTATTTCTGGTTTTTATTTTTGTTTATCTTTACACTGAATGGCAAACAACAGGATTAGCTGATATTTTTTTTCTCATCATACTGGAATGAGTTTCTAACTACTTTTCTAACAGCAGGTCTTTGACGACTTGACAATAGGACCAGATTGATAATTTGAAGCTCTGCTTTCTTGCCCAGCATCTTATCCGTGATCTGTGCCACTGCTGAGTTTACGGAATTTATTTCACCGTGCCGTCTTTCCCGAAGGTAGATAGGCTGCAAAAAAAAAAAAAAAAAAAGAAGAAAAAAAAAAGAAGTTTGCCTGGTACCTTCCTCAGGGCTGTGTCGTATTTGCAAAAAAACAATTGTGTTGACAAAATGGAGTTAAGTCAAGTATAAAACTCCTTCCCTCTATTCATTAAATTTGCTCACTCTCCCAGTCAGCTGCCGCTGGAGTGTCAGCTCATCCTGTTATCTTCACATCAAATTCACAATCGTTTTCACTTCTGCTCCACTTGAGTCGTCTCAGATCCGTTTGTCGTCCGCACAAGTGCATCTTCATCCACTCTAAAAACTTCATTAAACTCTTCCACGCTCAGACTTCAGGGAGCTCGCCTGCTTTTTGCTTCATATTCATTCATAGAGACATACGGAAGATCAAGCAGTGATGTAGGAAGTGCAAATTTATTCAGATTCAGGGAATTCAGAGTGTGAAAAATTAAAATCAGCAGAAAAGATAAACAATTTCTGTCCCTTGGATTCTTAACTTTAAAAAAAGCCAACTTTTGTATGAGAATATATTCATTATGGATTCTACTGTTTAGAAGTTATCAGGAAATTAAAAGAATTACAAAAATAAATGCAATAATCCCCATAGAAATTGAAGTCTAGTGTTGAGCCATTTAACTTACAGTTTAGGAAGTTTAAAGCAGTTAAAAGGAAGCTCAGAGTGAGTGATTCTCCAGCATGACATAGTTTTAAAGAGGTTTGATGCTCAGAGAGGGTGCTATGAAACAGATTTTAAAATACTGTGTTCTTTGAGGCAAAATAGTCAATATCCAAGTTTCATTCATTTTCAGAAAGGTGTTGAACTTTCAACTTTCTGACTGGTGGGTGACTGGTCTTTCTTCTGAGCCAAAGCAGCCCCAAATACCAAACTACCATAACAAATAGAAAGATGACTAAATACTTTGGATTTGCTTTAACCAGTGCTTGCCTTCTTGGACCGCTACCTTACCTTGAAATCCTTTCAGAGAAGAGCATAATTACTTCGTACCACTTGTGAACATACAGTCTTGCAGGTTGACTTCCTTTGTATTTCACATATTTTCTGCAATGACTGACATGCACAAACCGC
Organism: Zenarchopterus dispar; assembly: GCA_028564865.1. NCBI lineage: Eukaryota > Metazoa > Chordata > Actinopteri > Beloniformes > Zenarchopteridae > Zenarchopterus > Zenarchopterus dispar. Next base: position 10,515,392 of record JAOWBL010000017.1, on the reverse strand, counting down.
AGCTTTGTTTTGAGTGAGTCACTCTTTCAAAGATGCAAACGTCAATCCTCTTTGCCAGAAGACAGATCAGATTAATTTAAAAGTGTGTCCTTGACACAAGACGGAGAACAAAGTCTCTCATCCGGTATGAGCTGAACATTGGATGTTATATGCTCACCACTCTTCAGCTGCAGCAGACTTAGAATCTGTTACATTCCAAGCACCTGGGAAACTACATCAGCTGCATGGAAATGATACGCTACAACAGTTTTCTTAGATGTGCAGTTTTTATTTTGCTGTTGTCCAATAATCTGAGGATTATGTGAGTCTATGATGACAGCAGCTTTTTCATCATTATTGGACAATTACAATGATTTTATATTTTGTAAGCTTCCACGGCTGTGTTGTTTCACCCTGGGGTTCATCAGTACATTGGTACTGAGCACTGTACTACTGTATAGATCATCACTGGGTCTTGATGCCCATTCCTACGTAGTGATAGCATCACCTGACTCAAACAGCTCCGTCCATGAACAATGTCAAATGAAGTCTTTATTGCCTCTGCTTGAACTAAAATGGCAGTTTTGAAGTAAAACCTTGAATTTATTACTGGAAACACACCCCAAGCTGTAGCTAGGAGCAGAGTCGGGAAGTGGTACAGCAGGATTTCAATTCCAGACCCATAACAGAGTAAGTTGAGTGAGCTCCACCCAGTTACTCAAAGTAATGTTCTGTTGTCCTGAGAACTGAGTTGGCATGAATAGACACTGCCACCATGCTCAAAGCTGTATGGTGGATCTCGATGGACCAATTTAACAGCAGAATCCCTAAGTGCCGACTCAGCAGCACAAAGAACCTTTCGTTCTTATGGGAACGCATGAAGATTGATATGTGAAAAGAACCTATTGAATAAATGTTCACTGGACGTGGTAAGCCAGGAGATGTCAATACTCATGCCAATTTTTTTGACAGAAAAAAAAATGACTGAGGATAGTGAAGGTGTTCGTGCGGCTGGCCAAATCCAGCCAGGCATTATAATTAACCCGTGTGTTGTGTTATATGTTTGTGTGTGTGTATTTTCAGTACATGTCATGATCTAAGTAAACAAAGCACTAAAACAGGAAGTTTTCTCTTCTTGTTTGATTTAGAGACAAGTCCACATATAAGTTTCTATGAATGTTAATATTAACTAAATTAGGGTGAAAAGCATGCCCCCTTGTATTTAAGAAATCACTTTGGTTGCATTTACACTGCAGGTATTGATGGCCAATTCAAATCTAATGCCTAAATCTGATATTTTTTTAATGAGTTGCTTTCATTATCTTTTAAAAGTGACACACATCTCCCTTTGTATGGGTTACAAACTGGGAATACAATTTTTGTTTGGCAGCAAGGGAGACAAATTAGCGCTATTACCTTTTCACAATTTTTAGAATGCAGCCAAGTGAAATGGGAGGAGCGATATGATACATGGGACTTTTTAATCACATGCTGACTCACCTCTTTAGTGTCACACAGTATTTAAACATTTATTCTGTTACGTTGTCAGATTGTTCAACAAACAGTTATGGCTACAACAGACACTTCAAGTCTGCTTAGAAGCCATTCTGGAAGTTAACTGGGAAGGAACCATTCTTGGCGATCAGGGAAGGATTAGGCAAGTTTTCAGCAGAGAAGAAAGGGGAGAGTTTGTTCACCTTTGTCTAAATCTGATTCACGTCTAGTTTATTTCCACATATAAATCAAGTCTGAAACTAGTCTGAGCATATCAGAATCCACTTTTTTGTTTTTTTCTTTTGACTGCTTACATGTCCGTTGGTACAAAATTGGATAACAGCGGACATGTGGAGAAAAAAGAAAACTCAACATTTTTCCTCCACATAGAAGGAAAAAAATAGCAATTGGGTCACCTGAACCCTGCAGTGTAACTGTAGCCTTGGACTTGTGTTACAGTTTTAAACAAACACACAAGAGCAGAGGCCTCGAGTGCTCGATGTGGAACTGTTTTGAGGGCGTAGCACCAGATCAATCTAACCCTCACCTGCAGGTAGAATCACAGGTGCTATCAACAGCGCAGTGGAGTTAAAGAGGTCACATGACTTTCTTACATCACATCAGGGTTTAAAGCTGCGTTAAACTCTAAACCTTAGCCGAGTTAGAACAATGCAATCAGCTCAACATGACTTCAGGACTACAGAGTGACTTTTATATCATGATGTCCACAGGTGAAGGTTGTGATCACAAAAGCTCTTTATGTGAAGTTTTTATACTTATATAAAGAGACGAGCACATCCCAGGATAGATTGTAAAGAAGCATTACTAACAGATGAAGCGCCTCAACAGTTTAGCACATTATACTGTAATTTTGTTATGGGGGTACTAATGTTTTGCTCAGCATGCTTTTTGTTCATTATAAGGCTCCATTTGGCAGGAAATGTAATCCAAACAATTCACCACCTGTTTTGTTCAGAGTGTCGAAAATAATCATTGCTATTGCGATTTCATCACATCTGGTTGTTTTGTGTGCGTGCCATTAACTGACTGGGTCACACAGCTCAGAGACAACAGCTTGAAGATAACCATAGTTTTTGTTCGAAGTGTTGTAAAAATGGAAAACATACTTTTTAATGCTTTTTGATGTTGAAAATATTCACTTATAATTCTGCAACCTTTGCACGACAAATACAGTGATGTCGCTAACAACTTGCAGATAAAATTGACGTTGAAAAAAAAAAGTTAAATGTACTGAGGAATAGTTGATTTTCTTTTCTTTTTTTTTTTCTTTTGGTTTGATTATCATCCTTTGAGTTGGGAGTCACAGTTGATCCCAGAACCACCGGAGCTTCAAATCAGGAGAGCAATTAACTATTTATTTTTAATAACTTATCTTTGAGAACTTGGGTGGATCAGAATGGATCTGATTGGACTCTACATAACTCATAAGTTTGTCTTGGTCTTATAAATATCATGTGGCAGTTTACAGTCCTGCAGTTAACAGTAATAACGTAATAGTTCCCACTTGTTTGTGAAGATGGGGACTTGTGTCATTTGTCAATTGCGTTACTGATTTTCTCCAGTTTACTCATAAAATTGGACAATTATGGACACTGCCCCCTTTCCAAACTAGTGCACACCTACAGGTAACTTTCATGTCTTGACTATGGATGTCTGGAACTGCAGAACAGCCCAGTTCAACAGGAACTAATACTCATCAGCTACTTTGTTGGGTACACCTGGTAGATCTAATAAACTGGCCAGTAAATGTAGTTTCATGTCAAAGGTTTGGTTCAGAATCAGAGCTGTTGATGATAAACCCTTATCCATAATAAAAAATGAATATACATTAAGGTTTGATATACAGAATGAAGTTAATCTGTGATGGTTTTTAATTAAAATCATTTTTGCACCAGCAGCAACTACATCAGTAAAGATGTCATAGGATGGAGCTGAGGGTGGATTTGTGGGTGTGAGCGATCAAGCTTGAACGCAGGACACTTCATTTTGAAACTGTCACATATTGCCTTCGTTTTACAATGATCTTGACGACCCCTTCGTCTTTTTTGTCCCCAAACCTAAAGCATTATTGATCTTTGTTTTCAATTTTTTTCTTCTTTTTAACAGCAATTAGAGATTGATTTGGATCACAGAGAAATGATATCCCTGGGTCATTGCACAGCAAGACACACTATACCGTAGTGTAACAAATTCCCTGTTGAATGTAGCAAACAATGTACACCAATCAATGCATGAATATTGTATGGCATGAAAAATCCTTGTTTCTCTTTGTAGACACACAGCGGCAGGCTGGAAACAACAAAACAAACGCTTAAATCTCTGCAATGAGAATGAACAGACATAAAAAGACATACAATCCAGATTCAGAATGGTTGGTCTCTTTCCACGGCTTAACGTTTTATAATGTGTATTAATGAATTTTGACTGTGCCTTTTAATTGTTCACATTGTCTGGGATTCATAGAGGACAGATTTCATTTTATGGAGTGTTATTATCTAAATGTGTCTATTCTGCAAATTCATGCATTGACTGTTGGGTCATATTTCAGAATGTCCTCATATATGTATTTTTTGTTTTAAAAACTCAACTATAGTAGTTTCATTGGTTAAACAACCATAACACATTTTTACTCTGTAGTTTGCATGTCCTCCTTTACAGTCCAGCTCAGCAAGGCAACTGCTTAAGAGAAGAGTGTCATACAGTGTCTAAGATTATTAGGCAGTAACCCCTCTGCCATCTGCTCAGCTATCAACTATGAAACTACAAAGGCATGCACACACACCTCCTTCACCCTGCCAGCATGTTCAAACTCCATCTGACTGAACACCTTGGCTTGGAGTCAACTAATCCTGTGGCCTTTAAAAAAAAAAAAGTCCAGGAAATTTTACTGCAGTACACCACAGTGCTGCGACTGTAGTTACATTTGATTTTTATTGCAACATGGTAGGCTAATGTTTATACTAAGCCACATCTGAGCGTCTTTTAAAGAGAGAAAATGTATGCACTAGAGCAAAATGTAGTTATATAAGTTTCAGCTTGCTGTTTATTTTTAGATTTCTCAATAAAAAACATACACCGAGTCTGAATATACTTCTCTAAGTTGGAATTTTGGTGGACTCAGAATTTGCCATCTTGATGTGACGGTTCCTACAAAGTTATTTTAATTACAAATTTTCCTTAAGCAAACAATGTGTTTGTTTCTCTTTTTATTAGTTTTAAATATAAACTGTCCTTTTGCTGTAAGAAGGAAAATGATAAAGTCAATGGTAGCATGAAGAATATGTAAAAAGAAAAAAAAACAAGTTGTGGGAGTTAATAGGTTTCTTATCTGTGGAAAACAATATGTTGTGTTACTTTTTTTTAAAATAATGCAGATTTTCCAAATGAAAATCCTCAGGCATTATTTCTACTTCATCATAATTTTTCTTATCCAAGCAACATTGTCTCCAGAAATGCAAATGCTGCAGGCAACTATTTATTTATTTTCTTCTGTTTGCTAGTATACTTACAAAACACCAAGTGGAACACAGTGGATTCCAATAAGTTTTTGAATCATTTCCAAGAGAATAATTACCTGACACAGTGACAATAGGACTGTCTGCTGCAGGTTGTTCTTCTTCCCAACTTCCAGCTGGCTATTCAGCATATGAAGAGAAAGAAACCAGTTAATACTGATTTGCAATTAAATGGTCATTACCCACATAACTCCACACAGGCACACTGGGCTCTGACCCTGCCACTTCAAAAGACTTTGTTCCTTACTTTGATTCGTGGGACCCCGTCCTGCAACATCACCCAACTTCTGAGTTTCAGTGGGCAGACAGCCAGCTTGACATTATTCTGAAGGACATTTTTATAAACGGTGGAAATCATTTCCCCCTTGATAAGGGTGAGTGGTCCAGACCCACAACACTTAACACTCTGCTATAGACATTTTCTCATAGTGTGGCCAGATGTTAAAGATGACTTTAAACCCTTTGTCAGGCTCATGCCAATCAGCGACACCTGATCGTAAGTCTTCAAAAACAAAAATGATTTCCTTCTGTCCTCTCTTTTTCCTCTTTAGAAAACCACTTGGTCAATGCATCTGTCTTTTTATGGCATGGCATCACATCAGTAGATTGCATAACAGAAAACGTAAAATGATTTTCAGTAGAAAAAAAACAAAACAAAACAAAAATACCCTTAGAAACACACCTCCTAATTTTATTACCTGGACTCCAGCTGCAGAAGCAACTGATCTGACTCAAATCAGCTTTTGTTGAAGTAATTAGTCTGTTTTTTAGTACAGTGATTATTCAACGAATGTGTTCAATAAAGGCATGAGAAATTACAATTATCACAGGCACACTGTGTTGTCTGCTATTGTGACTTAGATAAAGCATGTGTTAATGAATGTTTTGTTGACGGGACAACTTGTGTTCTCTGGGACGGAGACAGTTATCAGTGGAATTTTGCACCTCCAGCCCAGCTCATCTGTCTTTGCTCACCACGAAGTGAGCGCAGCCTCTCCCCACGTCAGACTGTTTCCCCGCTCATATCAACACACAAAATCTCACAATCAAAATCTCCCACTTAGTAGGAAAAAAAATAAATAAATAAATACATAAGAAAAATACCTTGCCACTTGGCAGGTAATTTGGAATTTGAGGAAGAAAGCAATACAAGTACTTCATCTCCTGGGGAAAATAGTTTCACCTGCTCGCCTTTGTTGTACCACTAATGCTAATGCTCTTGTATTTAGAGCACAAGGTAAGTGCCCAAGTTTATGTGTTTTTGTTTTTTTTTTAACTCTCATGTTCAGGTTAAATTGCTTCTCATTTATACTTGAACATGAGAGTAATAAAAATGAATGTTCCTTCAAATTTCCAAATTTACTTCATTAAGAAAACCATGCTGTTTCCTACCGAATAACAGCTCAATTTTTTGATCGATAGGAATCGATCAAAAATCAAAAACACATAAAAAAAACCCCTCAGAGAATTCAGCTAGCACTCAACCTTGAAAATGGAATTATGAATTAGATTTCAACATCGTGTCAGGCTGCTCCACCAGGGCATCTTTTTGCATATACGTGGCCAATAACGTGTCAAGTAATTTAAGTGTGTAAGACATTAACAATGTATCCAAATGACTAAGAATCTCTTTTGGGGTTCCAACCTGGGAAGTGACCTAAAACAATGCCTGGTGTATTTGCAAAGATGCTGTGCAAGGGCAATGCTTTGACTTATTGAATTGTGTAATCCACTAAGACTAAATCAGAGTTTACCGTGGTGAAAGAGTTCAATCAGATTCATCTTGATACATTCAAATAACGCAGAGGGCACAAATGATGACATCACAGAAACTAGGCCTTAGGACCCAGCAACTGTTGACATACCAGTGTTGACCCATGCTTCCAACAGTGTCAAATAGGCTGCAATATCATTGAATACAGTGCCCAACCCAAACACATTTACTGCCTGTGAGTGCACCCCTACACACTGCCCCACAAGATTATTGAAACACAGCCAATCAGTATCCAGAATCAGGGGGTGCATAAGATGAGGGCTAACTGTGGTCTCAATTATATGTTTTTTCTCATAAATGTAACTCTCTATTAAACTTCCAGACTAAAAACTATGTTCTTGTGGCTTAGGGACTGTGTACAGCCCACATGCACCACCACCTGGTGTGTCTCTCCCTTACATCATTACTAGAATAATAATACTGCTGAGAAAGAAGGCCAATGCCAGGTCATCTGACCCATCACCATGACTAGTCAGTGGCTATGAACCTAGCTGAGGTATTCCCTCTCACACTCCATAACATCTGAGGAGGTGATTGAAAGCTGGTAACAGGGTCCGCAGTAGCTCATCACTGGATCAGCCAAGGAGATGGAGAGACAGGATTAAGTAGCATGGCACAGGGCTGAACAGGAGCAAGATGTCAGCTGGTGGGTGCAGCAGGAAGCATTATACATGTTACCAGGATTGAGTGAGCAGAGACAGGGGTCATTCCTCTCTTAGACTGCCTCCAGGTAACAGCCAGGGAGTCCACCACCAGAGTAATAGCTGCCTTGAAAGACAGTCTGCCAGTAAATGCTCAAGAATGATTTGCTTTAACGTTGGCTCTGTCCTCTCTTTTTCCTGTTTAGAAAACTACTTGGTCAATGCATGTGTCAGCTAATGGGTGTAGATGGACATTAGGTCAGATGGCCCCAAGACCTCATTTGTTAACAGTGGCTATAAACCTTGGGTAATTTTTTTCACACTCTGAGATAGCTCAACGGAGGTGAAGAAAAAATTCCCAAACTGAAGGTTGGGATTCTTTTCACTTGATTCAATTAGATTACCTCATCAGCTTGACATCACGTCTGTTAAGGAACCAGTAATTTGAGCTAAGTGTGTTTGAGCAGGGGAACATTTAAAATAACCAAGTTGGTGGCACTTCAGGACCAGGACGGAGACCCACTATCTCTCAGCACATAACACAGTGTAAATGAGAAGGTGTATTTTTGTTTTAATCTTTTTTTCAAGAAAACTCACTAAGTATCAAGAGAGTGGTGATAGGACTGACAGTTGCAGTTTGTCCTCCTTCCTGGGTTACAACTACTGCACAGAGAGAGAAAAGGGGAAAAAGAGACAGCTGCGTTAGGTTTGCAATTAGTCTCTCCTGGCACTGTTCCCAGAGTCATTGCCCCATAGCCCCAACCCCACTCTACCACCTACAGCTGAACATTAATCATACAACATCACATGTATGCTCTAATATTCACTGAATATGTCATCTCTGCTTTATGTATTAGGAGGGTGTGAACAGGACTGAATGCTCAGTTTGAACAAATATGGATAATATTGCAAACAGCACCATTTCATTCGCTAATTCTCGCAGAAGCAGATGTGAAATGACCAGTGGGTGTACATTTTTGCTGCTGTTGGGAGTTGTTTATGTGAAACCAGCTGAAATTGTTATGCATTTGTTACTCAGTAGGTCACTCATTATTAAAGCCTGTTTTTGCTGATAGTAAAGAGCGCAGTGCGGTGACAAGAGCAAACATGTGATTCATGGCTTAAAGAAAACTAGTACTAAAATGCCTGGAATAATTTGCCTTGTGAGATCAAGTGAAATTGCTGCAGGAGCAACTGGTGAAACACATTATTAAGCTTCAGCATTGTGCTGCCAGAATTATTATATATATATATATATATATATATATATATATATATATATATATATATATATATATATATATATATATATAGAGGCAGAATTTGAGCTACTTTTTAACCGATAACAGAAAATGACTAAATAGAGTGTCTTGGTATAATTTTACTGTCTTCTAATGTCCCCAATTTTATCAATTCAAGTTTCAGTGTCACTTTAAGACCTAAAATTATGTTTAAAAAATTATTTTGGTGGTATTAGCTCTTAAGAGGATGAATTGATGTTCTGAAAAAGCATTAACAGGCCTGCAATGCCAAGAACTGGACTATGTAACTTTTTGCATGAGGTAGGAACCATAATCCCACCTGTCAGCTGCCAATCAAAGTGTACAACCTGCTTTGTAGTATATGTCACGATGTTTGCTCGTAGAAGCAGTTTGCAAGTGGGAAAGTATAAGATCAAACTGTCTGCCATTGCTCCAAACCAACACAATGGCATTGACACTACCAGTCAAACATATGGACATGCTTTTCCATACAAATGAATGAGAAAGTGTGTCCAAACTTTTGACTGGTAGTGCACTTTGTTGTTATATGAAAATGTGTAGATACAAAGAATGAAAAAATAACTCCTCCTGACAGATCATGTAAATACCAAATGCTTATAGAAAAAAGGTTTTAAATTTCATAATGGACACCTCTATGACAGCATGGTGGCTTAGTGGTTAGCACTGTTGCCTCCCAGTGAGAAAGTTCCTGGTTTTACTTCTGGCAGGGGCAGCCTAGAAATCTAGATGTAATGCTAGAAAATTTAAATTTGCTTTGCCGGTACATTGGAACTCATTAGATACACGCAGAAATCTTGGAGCCCCAATCAAATCAGTCTATCCTTGTAGAGAGAGTCTCTAGGTGGGCTTAACTCAATGACAACAGAGTGGCAACGTAATCTGGGTGTAAACAGTGTTAGACGCCTGCAGCTAAGGATTAACACTTTGAATCTTTCACTGTTGATGCCAAAGCTGATTCATACTTTTTCTTGAGCAGAAGCAGGACTCAAATTTCTCCTTTGGAAGGTAGATGTATTTTCTGTCTTGCCGACAGCCTGTGTCACCTTGTTCATTGCTCTCATTGGCTGTAGCAGTAACCAACTGCGTGCAAAGGCAGTTTGATAAACAACTATTGGTGCCACCCTTGGATCAGGAGGCCCTATGGATTGTTTCAGACCTACATCTTTTTAGATGTGGGTCTGATCTATCAGGATATGGCAGGGGCCTTGCTGTGTGGAGTTTGGATGTTGTCCCCATGCTTGCATGAGTATTTTCCAGGTACTCTGGCTTCCCCCCACAGTCCAAAAATGTGTGTTAAATTAAATGGAGATTCTAAATTGTCCATGTGAGTGTGTGTGGTTGTTTGTCTGCATGTGGCCCTGTGATAGACTGGTGATCTGTGCAGGATATACTCTTTTGAATGAAGAAATCTGGGATAGGTTCCAGCAGAATCCCATGACCCTGAATAAGAGTAAGCGGCTGCAGATAGTAGATGGATGCAAATTGTTATATACATTTTTTATTTAAAGTGATGGAAGCTGAAACCAGTGTATTTATTGATTGGGGCAGGAAACATGTGCCTAATTTTCCAAACACAGCAGCACAGGAAACAGCATGACAACTCTTTCCTGAACCCAGGCAGCCGTGCTGCTGCAGCACAAGAAGTCGATATGCTTTCTCACTGATGTCTGGTCTTGGGGGAGGAGGTGAAGGGATGGAGGTAGGGAGGGACCACCATCAATGTCAGAACATCTAACATCAGGCCTAGTAGTCCCTTCTGGAGCTACTGCCACAGTCATTTCCTTTGAGGAGCTGTTAACTGCAATTTTGTCGAAAAGTTTGATAAAAAAAAAAAAACAGCAAATAAAATAAAATAAACACAAAGCTCTCTCAACAAAACCAAAAATAAATATACCAGAACAGAAACTTACATATATACACAGACTTTTTATTTGAGTTTTGAGGGAAGGACAGATAGTATGTGAGAATAAAAACAAGGGATCCTGCTCTAAATTTAAAAAAAAAAAACGCTGTTGAATAAAGGTAAAGTGACATTCTGCTATTTTAATTTGATGAGATTAGTTTTTGATTGTAAATTAACATATTCATGAATGAAGTTTTAAATGAAAATATTCAGCAAATTAATGTGATTTGGATAAAAGCAGTCTGCAATATTAGCTTCAGCTCTATAAACTGCAACATTTGATATAAGAGAAATGAAATAGTCACAGGGGATTTTTCTCTTTAATTTCATTAAAGAACTTGTAACACTTTTGTTTCAGTAACATCTCTAAATACTTCTTCCTCTTTTAAAAATCCAGTCTTCACTCACTCTTTGATGACTCACCTTGACATGTATTGCACATACAGCCTTTGGACTCTGCCTTCACTACTAGAAAAAAAAAAGGTAAAAAAAGTGTTCCTAATGGCGCAGAAAGCATGCTGATGCAAAGATCCGTCTGTGCTGCTTCTCCTTAAATAGACGAGCCACCACCACCTTATAAGCTTTCTTTAATCAAACCTGTCAGCTCACTAACCACTATATGACTCAAGTACAGGACTACACAGAATAATGTTTGTGCTTATGATTTATCCTGATGTGCATCATCAAAGTGTAAACATTGGTCATTTGTAGCGAGTACTTTTTATATGGTAGTGTGAGCAAAGCAGCAACCAGCAGGTTCTCACTGTGTTTTCTTCAACAATCTGTTGTCTCTATGTTTCCGGATGTTTATGTAATAGGAGGTTTTTGTTTTTTTGTTGTTGTTGTTTGTGTGTGTGTGTGTGTGTGTTGAGAATGAATGGATGTCAGTCATACAGAGTTTTCAAAGTAGGTGGGTGAAACTTAACGCATATTTCTCATATTTGTTCCCCACACTAGATGACTGCCAAGGTGGTCTTAAAATGCTCCTGTTTCAAAAATACATATTTATGAACTGGTATGATGTGGAACTGAGGTGTTATAGGGATGGCTTTATTAATTACTGGTTTAACATCTTCAACAGCGCCAAGCCTGTCAGAGGGTCCTGTTGTGCAGAAAAGTACTGATGAATATCCACATGAATTGATTTCTGGCTGTTGTCAAGGCTTTCCAAACAAGCCAGAAATGTCAGGCTTAAAAATAGAGGATGTATGCGAGGGAAGGAGGTGGGTGGGGGATGCTTAAAGGAACCTTCTAGTTAAAACAACCCTATGTCTATTTAAGGACCAAAACAACTTGAATCAAAGTTGTTTTGAGTGAGAATGGAATATGTTTGCAGCAAAATAGGAATTGTGGTAACACTTGGGACAGTGGAGCTATGTCAAAATTGTCCTTTTTTTAAAAGCCCGTGACAAGACTCATTCCACTTCAATAACAGTAGTGGTTTGATCATTTCCACCTGTTTGCCCCAGTTACCTCCAGATGCAACATAAACTATTGTCAATAGATGCAAAAACAGGCAGGATCATGGTCTCTCCTTTCATAGAATTGCATCAGTATTTGCACATTTATGACAAGATAGGTAAATATTAGAAGCAAAGACCATCCATGGACGTTGTGTTAGACTGCTGGTTTAGGAGGGAATGATCTTCTGTCTTGACCTCTGACCGAAAGAAGAACAGGTGTCTCCTGGAGAACTTCAAGAAGCCTGTGCTTAGGTTCTCCGGAAGGCATTGTACTGTTTAATCACCATGTTGTGTAGAGTTTGCGTAGTGTTGTCCATCATATTTATAAACTTATTAATATATAAATTAGCTCAAGAAATATGAGTTTAGGTAACCATACTCGTCCATTCATCATTATCACCCACCAATTCTTATTTTAGGTTACTAGAATCTGCAGGGAGCTTATTATTAGGCAGGGGTACATCATGGACAGGTTGCCAGCCTAAACCAACATATTTAAGTGTGTAATTTAAGGTTTTTGATTGGATATCCCAATCAGACTCTGATCTTCCTTGTTCTAACTATGAGTCAAAACAGTCATTTTTGTGCCTCGGACCCATGAGTTCTGTCATCCTGGTAGACTTAGTACTCATTTGCGATGCTTTGCAAATGACAGGAAAGATGATCCAATTTGAGTGACCAAGCCATTCAGATTGACACACATCTGTCTCAAATCACATGTGAAACTATTTTATTGTTTATTTGGGACAATGCATGTTAATGAACAGACAAGGTACAACATGACTGTAAACACACCAGATCAGCCTAAGGCAAATTTCCATCCATTGTGCCAAGGGAATAACATGTTTTTTTGGACTGTGGGAGAAAACCAGAGTACCCGGAGAAAACCCACACAAGCAAAGGGGAAACATGCAAACTCTACACAGAAAGAACCAGGAACCTTCTTGCTGTGAAGCAACAGTGCTAACCACTAAGCCACCGTGCTGCCCTGTACATGCTGCTTGGAAACTGCTGTTATATAACAGGGTGTACAGATTTGGATAGTAAAGAAGTGGAGAGAACATGAGACAAAAGAAAAAAATAAAATGAAGAAACTTGGAAAGAAATTGGTGAATGACAACTTGGTTTATTGTGAGAAGTTATCACTGAAAGAAAAAAACGTGCTACTTGGAGAAAATGAAGTGTTTGAATGGTTTAGATCCATATAAAATCCCAAAGACTGCACTGCTGAACACACCCGCTTCCTCCGCTGAGATACCCGCCTGTTTTCTTATCTTCTTTGCAGGGTGGCTGCATTTAAGAGTCACGTGCAATTTATAAATGGATGGGTGTGGAACTTACAAGCCTTTAAACTGGGAAAGTCTTCTAACACAGTCACTCAAACAAATGTACCTTGAGTAAAATGTGTCTTCATTTGTGTAAATATTGGGCATCTGTTTTCTGGGTGTTGCACAGGTTGATGACATAAATTTATGAGGACATGAAGAAACAAATTACAGCAAAAATCATCACAACTCAGTTCAAACAGGAATGTTTCAGTTCTTTTAATCATGGCATGGTTATGTAGAAGGGATTCAAGTTAGTATCACTTCAAAAGAATAAAAATAAGGAAAATCAAAGGGAAAGGTAAACAGCAGTGAAGTAACATACCAACCTAAAAATGACAGTCATGTATGAAGACCTCAGTTAAATGAGGCAAGGCACGGTGGAAATACAGTGCTTTGCCTTTTATGTTTAGATTTAGATGCATCATGCAGGAAAGTGGTATGGTACTACCTTCCTTTTTTTTTTGTTAAAATATGTTTATATGAAGCACTGCTAGACTTAGCCACACAACTGTAACTTGCATTATTATCTGATTTATGCAAAATACAAATAGTACAAAAAAGACAGAGCAACATGTATACCCTTTGCTGCTAATTTAGAGAACCAACATGCAACTTATGTGATGGACTTCCAAGGAGTGTAATGAGGCATGACAACACATTCCCTAACCTAATGCTGCTTAAATCCGAGTTCCTGTGATTTTTTTTTTTTTTAGCTTTTCAGACTGTCAAGAAATCTATAAGATCTGGATATGCTTAAAACAGATTTAGGCTGGAAGTCTGAACAGAACGTAAGTGCATGCTGCTCTTGCAAAACTACACGTTCAAAATCATGACGTAGTCTGTCAATCAGGGGCAGTTTGTTCATAAGGGCGATAGGGCGATGCACCACCAAAGGGAAAAAAAAAGATTTTTTTTTCTTTCATACTTTTCCACAGTGTTACAGTTGTTGTGACAGTTCTAGACAGTTTCAGCTTCTCTGTGTGTCACTGTGCAATCAGTGTAAGGGCATGGTCCATGAGGTACCGCCCCTTTGGGGGCAATTTCGACCAGGCTGAAAATTGCCCCAGCTGCTCCCATTCACTCTAATGTAAAGTCTTTTTTTTCACATTTCTGGCCTTACAATGCAATCCCTGTGGTTCTGGGAGGGCTCGCCCCAATGTGCTTTTGTCATACTTAACTTGAAGATAGCTGCACATCCACCACACACTAGTCCTTTTCAAGGTTAGCACGGCAAGTGTACGGAGTAACTTAGTTGTTTCAATGAAAGAATGTGGCAAATGCAGCTAAAGGGAAAATCTTTATCTTGTAATCTAGTGCTTATTTGCAGTGTTGGTAATGCGAGTTGACCAGAACAAAAATAAAACAAACTGTGACAGCTGACTTGCTACTTATTAATTTAATTAACAGGTCACTTGAGATGTCATCTCTACTATTGCCCCCCCCTGTGAAATTTGTCACAACCCGCCACTGCTGTCAATAACTAGGTCTCGATGACCTGCCACTAAATTGGCATTTCCTTTTTGGAACACGTTTACGTCTGGTACAAGTGGATTTTTTATTTTTAGTTTCTTCTTCCATTCTCTCCTTTGCTTCCCTCTCATCCTTTCTTTGCTTCTCCACTTTCCCCCATACTCTTTCTTTCCCTCTTTCCTTCTTTTTTCCTATCCTTCTTTTATTTTACATTTGCTCAGCTTGGCTTCATTTTTTTCCTCCCTCCCCATCCCCTTCATGTTCTCTGGTTTTTCTCATCTACCTCTTGTCCATCTTTGGCTTTCCCTGTACTTCCACAGAAAATTCCATTAAGAGCCTTCGATGTTGAAACGCCAACCTGCTGCAGAGTTACATTAATCAAACACTCCGTCCATGTCAAAAAGAGAAAAAGAACTCCCCTTCCCTCAAAATGGAAGAACGGCTTTCAGTCCTGTACTGGCTACAGAGGTCAATAACTACTGGCCATCAATTTTACACACACTTAAATGGAGTGCTACTACAGGTCGTAAAACACCCTCCATCTGCTAGATACATCAGTCATCTTTATAACTGCTGGCACTGTTGCTCGCTTACAGTTTTCCTCATGGAGGCCACATTTTTAGATGCCTCTGGAAATTTGGAGATATAATGAGATATGAGAGACACTTAGAATTGTTTATTTGAACAGTCAACTATTCTTTCTGCTCTTTCCTCACACAGTTGCACATTGTTTGTTCTTTTACCTTTTAGATTCAATCACAAGTTATTTATTCAAAAATTGCTGACGTGAAATGGTGCCTTAAGCCTTGGTTACAAAGGTTGCTACGACTGATGGGTTCATACGAATCTCTCAGTTTGTAGGAAATATGGATTATGTGGAAATTCACGGACGGGGGCAAAGTTTCCTACAGCCTTTTTAGGAACTTGGTATGGCTGCTGTTCAATTCACAAAAGCAGCCTGATGCATTCTTGAGAAACTGATGTGATTTTCTGCTGCACGCTAGCTGCAGAGTTTATATGATCTCCGTAAAGGGGCTTCAAAATGTACCAATGATAGTTATGGCCATCTCACTAAAATTGCTGTTGGAAGGTGGCTGTTCAGGACCCCTGTGTGCAACTCACAACAATCTCAACTTGTTGGTTAGAAGATCTTGCAGCTTTCAGCACATTTTGTCGGGCTATATAAGAGGTGGCTGTCCAATGTCTCCACACATCTGTGTAGTCCTGATCATTTCATATGCTGGAATATTCATTGAAATGAACAATTTAATGTGTTCTTTTGCTATACTTACATGAATATAGTACGTTGCTCTCTTAGGTTGCTCCTAAGGTATTTGTCCATTGGCCCTCTGATGCGGCCTTTCACAGCATGTTCATAGAAAATCTGGACATGACCACTGACCTGACCACAAACTTAGGAATGGGCTACAAATGCTGGATTCTTATGAAACTGCCTCAAGGAGGCCCTAGGAAATAATCCAAAAATCGTTCATAGAGCATTTGCAGACATTGGTACAGGTCATTGTGACCGAGGCTTTAATTGTGTTTTCAGATTTTTTTTTTTTTTAAATAACCTTTGAGATATAAAATGTAAGATGTGAAGACTGCAGATGTTCAACCACTGAGGCCTCTTCAGCAGGAACACCTCCTAGCTTTGCAAGACAGTCAGAATTTGATCTAAATGTAAGTTTT
>JAOWBL010000017.1:10484528-10498729 GCA_028564865.1 Zenarchopterus dispar | reverse complement strand
GCCTCTGGAGACCATACAGAGGTTTTAGGGTGTAAATCATCAATGTTTATTGGAAAATGAGATGAATTCATCCAAAAGTATGATACCACATAAAAGTACAACACATAACTCTAACAGGAAGTTCAAAAGGCTCTTACAATAAAAGACAGTCATACATAAATCTATACATGAAAAACAACATGTAACAGTGCAAACAAAAAACATCTAATGAGGTCACATTGTACATTAAATTATAGTAGAACATGACACAGGTAGGACGGTGCATTAAATGAATTTTACAAGGTGCAGAGGAGAAGTGAATCATTACTTGAGTGTAAACGGAAGACCATGCAGTAGCAGGTTAACGTAGATTAGATTGTACTTCAAGCAGTAGTCCAAGTGTATTCGTGGGTTTGTACGTGTGTGTGCGTGTGTATGTGTGTGTATGTGAGCGAGAGAGAAAGAGAGAGTCTCTGAAATTTCATGAGTCTGATAGCTTGAGGGGAAGAAGAAGCTGTCTGGGAGTCTTGTTGTGGGGCCATAAATGCATCAGTATCTCTTTCTCAAGGGCGGAATGGAAAAGAGAGAGAGAGAGAGAGAGAGGGTGTGGGTGGGGTGTTGTTGTTGTTTACAGCGTTCTCAGGTTTGTGGAAGCAGAGATAGACTTGGGAGATCTTTTTCACTGTCCTAACTATTTACTGCAAAGTCTTGTGATCCCGCACAGTGCAATCTCTGAACCAGACAGCGATACAGACGCTCCGGTTCTGAGGAATGATTGCATATCATAACAATTATACTGCTTAGGCAGGTGCTGGAGATATGAGCAAAGAAATATGTAAGTGGGTCTTCACATTTTCTGAACACTTTGCCAGGGATGCTGTCTAGGCCAGCAGCTTCAAGAAGAAATACTTCCTATCAGCCATGATGAGACAAAACACCTTATTGACAGTAGGATGGGTAGACTTCCCAGCTGTGAAGTGATTCTGAGCCTCAAACTGGTCATAGAAGTCTTTCAGGTTGGAGGTGTCACTGTCACAGGCACAAAGAGGCCTGTGCTCACCTGTCAAGACAGGTAAAACAGGTAGAGCTGAAGTGGTTCAAATGGTTTGTAGTGAAGGAAGAAAAATGAAATGCGATTAAAAAGCAGATCCAGGAAATCTTATTGTATCTCATGCTGATAAAATCCTGAAAACCAAAGTCTTCAGTCTTGATAAAAGTAGCTTATTTAATATTAAATATGACACAATACAAACAGCACTGCAACTTCTGATGCAAGAGATAACTAGGATCCCTTTTATGATCCCCATTTGCAGTTCTTCAGTGTTTCTCCACATGATGCCTGCATAAAAGCGCAGAAAAGGGGATGAATGAACAAATAATATACGGACACAGCTTCTCTCTGCTCCAGCATGCATCCACTCAAAAGGAAGAAGCCATGTGTCTCTCTACGTGTTCCAACGACTCGACACTCCCCCTACTGGAGCCCATTGGCTACTACTCCTACCACGTGAAAACAGAAAATATAGAAAAACGACACAAGAATTACTCTTCACCATTCTGAGTATTTATGTCTCTGCATATCAGACAAGTTTGGATTTTTATCTTGATTTCATTTCAGTCTTTCACATGTGCTCCCAAGCCTCAAAAGTCGATTAACCTTTAGTGACACTAGATGGCAGCAGGAGATCACACCAGCTGTGTGTCACGCTACTCTTTATCTTTACAGACCAGAGAATCGTCTGTGCATGATTTTTTACATTCCAGTGTAGCTTTATACTTGATTCTTCATATACATTTTAACCTGTGTAAATCTTTATAATGTGCGACTGTGCAGTCACTGCTCGTATATATTAGTGTCACATACATTCACATGTTGCAGAGTAACTCCTGACATCTGTAAGTATGCCAGGTGATTGATCTCCCTGAGGAGTAAATGTGACACCTTCCTATTCGTAAAATTAAGATAAATCTTGTAATTACTGGAGGATACCTGATGCTTGTCAATGTACCAGTAGGTGTCGCTGGAGCTTCCTCTCATAACAAAACACAATAGTTCAGACCAGTGTCCACCATGCTAATATGGCCAAGGCCTTATCTGTGTCTGATGTCACTGCTCATTACCAAAACCATCCTCCTGATCATCACAATAGCTTTTCAGATTATATAACATTTATCTGCACGTGTATGTGGTAAGAATATAGAAGGATTTTTGAGCTACAAATGAAGCACAGAAGTAAGTGCTATCAGTATTAAACATGATAATACAGTTCCACATACGGTGCAGGCCGTGATGCACTTATGTAATGACTCAAAGCAAACAGACGCCTCTGCCAGACACTGCTGTGCAGCTGAAATTCTTTAGTAACTAATGATCTGGTGGATGAGTGACAGGATCTTGGTTTACTCTGAGGACCAGGTTTCCAGTCTTCATTTGATGCTGGATGTTGGGGGCACATCATAAAGAAAATACAAAGGAAAAAGAGCAGCGGTGAATGCTGAGGATATAAACAAACCGGAGCTGATCAGCTCATCTCACTGCCATCCTGCTCTCCAGCAGCCGCTTGCCAAGAGGTTAGGCCACTGTTGTGTTTGCCTTTTTTTTCATTTACTACCTGTCTATCAACATGACTGACAAGAAAATGGAGTCATTGACAGTAAAGAGGAGGAATGCAGTCTGCCCACAGCCTAAATAAAAAATGGTATGAGCTGCACCAGCGTACACGACAGTACTTGTTTTTTAAAGCTTTCTACCTTCAGAAGACATCTGTACTAAACACGATCTTTCACACAGTATTACAGCTGCAATGTCTTTGAATACGGTGGAGTTTAAACAAAGCGTACAGAATGATTTTAACTGTTTTAAACTCTTAAGTGTAGATGTTGCACCTTCATGGAAGACACATTTGTTTTTGTTGATTTCAGTTCTGTCAAGCTGCTGGTCAAGTGCAATATAAAGCTTGAGTTCCAGTTTACTAGTTAATCTGAAAGTCAGGGTAACATAAATAAGTCACGTGACTCCATAAACCACTACTCCGCTGTTATTTGTGACTGTGATTTGACCAGTAGCTTGATCACAATGAATCACTGTAATCAAATATCACATCAGTCACTACTTGTTTCTGCTTTGTTTGCGTAAACCTGATTCAGATAAATTTAAGGGTTTAAGTAATTAATTTAGCAACTACAGACTTCAAGCTTGTTAAGCTGGGAGTCCAGTTTAGGTTAAAAAATGTAGCTAAGTTAGCCACATGTTAAGTTTCACCCAAGATTGTATTTTGTGTCTTTAAAGAAAGATCTCCTAGATGGTGACTTGACAGTTTTTGTGTGTCTAATGGAATTCAAAACTGCATTCGAATGAGTGATTGAACAATTAATTGAATAGCTGACTGGCAGAAGACTGCTTGACATCAATTTTGATAATTGACTGAAGGTTAACATAAGCTGATCCCAGCTTCTCAAATGTGAAGATATTACGCTTTTTTTTCAGGCTCTCTGGTTTTCATTACTGGATCTTTAGCCCTTTTGACACTGATATGGTACAACCACTGTGGGTAGTATATTTTAAAACATTTATATGTTTATGATTATAACTTTATTTCTCAGTAGCCGAGTCTATAAAAGTTTTTGCACTGCAGAAAAATTACTCTCAGCATTTTCCGCTGTGTTGAAAGATTCAAAGGTTTATAACTGTAGGCTTTATGGGCTCTGTATTGTGAAGTTAATATCTGATCCCAAATTGTTGTACCTGAGTCACTTCACACTTGATGGCACAACCTGTATTTGCCTTCACAAGCGAGGTTAAATTACCTCAGCGCTTCTATTTGTACCCAAGGCTGACATTTAGACTTAATGAGCGAGTGTAGCTATGAAACTTATCACAAGTGACACCGTTTCATAATGCCACGCATATGAATGTGTTGTTAAAAAAAGAAAAAAAAAAAAAACGATGCAAGGTCAAATTCTGAGCAGGAGGGCATTTTCAAATCAGGTGCTGCATTCAGTTTGCCTCTGTGGAAAACCCTCATCAGCTCCTGAAGATTGTTTTCAAGCACTATCTCATACACTGCATGTCAAGAGGAGATTTAAATTTATTCCTAGTGGCTGAAACTGTCACAAATGAGCTAAAAAGGGGCTGGCTGAATGACTATTCTAATTTGTGAGATAGTGGGATATCAGAGGGATCTGCGGCTGTAAATGGGACACGCAGCAGCACTAAATGGTTGGATAGGTATTGTTTATATTGTGTGCCCTGACTGTACGTGGCAGCTATCAACCTTGATTGATGTCAACACTGACTGTATGAGCAAATTCCCAAAATCATGAAAATAGTAAATAAAATAGTAGAAAGTATGTTTTTTTTTTTTTTATCTTCAAGTGTTTTCAAAAAGTCTGCTTTTACTCTACAAAGTAGAGACTTTTTTTCCTCCAAATTTCAGCTGACCTATTTTGCCTAAACTACTCTGTAGCTTGGAATTCCGATAAAATGCAAAAGCTGCAGGCTGAAATAATATCCAAACTCATTGGGAAAAGAAAGCCCCCAGGGCATTTATGTATAGAAGAATTTTGGTCGAGATGTACTGAAAGGCAATGAACCCAAGACTCTGCATAGAAGATGAATCTAGCCCTCAGGTCTAAAAAACTAAACCAGTTCTAAAAATGCTAAAAAGGTATCATAATGTCAGCAGGGGGCAGCTCTTCTGATTACAAATGTAAAGTGGCATTTTTAAGCAGCACAAACAAACTTTTGTATTTTTAGCTCCATGAGTTCTCCTGTAGGTGCAAACGTCAAGTCTTCTTTACACCACTGTCTAAGATTTACTTGCTTGGTTTCCTGCTCTGTCAATGAGTTGTATCAGACAATCGGGGTGGGATCAAAAGTTACGTTTTTGTAGATAGTAGGGATGGAAAACCCTGGCAGCTAATCAATGCTTCCTAAAAATAAAGGAAAAATTCATTCATATGAAACTGAAACTGGTATTTTAGCATTAAAAAAAAGAAACTGAGTTTGTGACAGCATGACTTAAACTTCTCAATAATCTCACTTGTCATCAGATTTACCCCTGAAGAGTTTTTTTCAAGTAAAGATACCAACTTATCAGTAACTTTAAGTCTTCTTCAAAACTGCATGAACAGTGTCTCCATATTCCAAGTAATACCTCATTCTGATTTTTGTGTTAAAATGTGTCCTAGAAAATCTAATCACAAGTGGCCAACGCAAATGCGAGAGAGAGATTTGGATCTGATCACTCAGAACGTGATTGAAGCTGGTCCGGGACTCTTGTGTCTACATTCTTTTCATGGTCTGAAGACAAAAGCCTCCTGGCAGGGATTCAGGGACCGCCGAATAAACTAATGTCATCAGCTTAGGTGATAAGTCATTTGATTTTACACTTGGATGACCACAACAAAGCCTTTGTCATTTCATATCTCCTATGTGCTTGTGGTGGATCTTTCCTTATATCGTAGGACTATATACCATGATTTGTTTTTAACATATTCTTTGATGGTTACAGTAAAGACAAAATTTGTACCTGACCATCATTGTCTTATTTACTTTTTTTAAATTCAGCAGTCTACATCTTGCTGTTTCCAGCTGCTGCCTACAGCAGTTAAAAAATAATCACGCATTTGGTGTTTGCAAGTAAAAATGGCATGCATGTTCATTTGCATACAGAGCAGTAAGGTCGGATAAATCCCTTACGACGCATATGTGAACACATTTTAATGCCAGGTGTGAACAGGCGTCCTAAGCACCAGCTACTTTTCATTGGATTTCTCAGGACGCATATCAATACAGGGTCAGAGCAGGCCTTAAGATCAATGATACCATGTAAGGTGGCAATTTATACTTTATTTTAAGAAAAGAGGAAAGCAACATCCAGTCTCCAAGGCAAAGAACTAAAAATGAGCTTTTGTGACAGCCTTGTGTTAAACCAAAACATGATCCAAAATGTTTCTGTAATCCTTTTTTTTTTTTTTTGCACACTGATTGAGAAATGTTTTATTCATCATGAACCCTCCTTGACACAAACCTGTACACAAAGTTCCTGCTTAGATGTAATTAAGAAACGCATTCAGAAAAAACAGGCAATTTGACAACTGCATCCAAACTCAAGTAATGTGCATCTTTCAGTTGACGATTGAGATTAATAGAACTTTCATCAAAAATAAACATCATCATTACATAATCACCTTCTTTGTTCTCCAAATGAAAAATCAGTTAATGATTGTTAGTCGCATCGCATGAGGAAAAATAGCAATCAAATTCTCACCAAAAACAAGCACAATGTGCTGTGATGAGGCACACAGAAAACATTTAACAATATTTGCTGACAAGAAAACACTCCACAGGGTACATTTAAAGTTACCAGCTGCTTCCAGAGTGGGACAAACCTCATTAAAACCCCATGCTTCATTCTGCATCATTCTGTTAAAGTCACTGCCATGTCATTCTCTGTGGCACTGCCCCCCCCCCACTTCGTTTAAAACAAATAGCCAGCTAGGCCTGAACAAACAGAATATTAAATAAAACAGCAACTGATTGTCCTCCTGTCGGGTACACAAAACGAAGATTAAAACCACTTGCTGAGAAATCCAGCCCACAGCTTATCACGCGGCCCGTTCAGCCGTTTCAAAACGCACCTACGACACTGCAGAAAAACAAACTTATCAGGAGAAGCTGCCAAGTGTTTCATTTCTCTCTGCCGTCTGCTTTCCTTTAATGATAACACACGGAGCGGCAAGCGTGGATGCAGCGGCAGAGATGCTGGCTTCAGTCTGCTAACCAGCGGCTTTGGCCGCAGGCCTCCTCTCCCACTGTCAGATGTGTTTAAGAGACCTAAATATTCAAATTGTGTAAGAAATCCGGCCAACTCACGTCTCATAATGACTTCAGATCCAAAATTGCCTCACATCATACATGGACGTGCTCACATTTACTTTCTTTGTTTTATATCTGTGTGATACCCATCACAGGTGTCAAAGGATGTGGTGTTTGTATGCGCTTTGTCAGTGGAGGATGAAGTTATAATGACTTCAATCAAGGACACTGTCACGTTTGACTTGCTTGGCAAGGGACGTCACCCCGCTCTGACCGAGGACAGAGGCCATTCAATAAAGCTGGCAATCTGGAGCCTAAATTCAGGCATGCACCACGATCTTACAAGATGAATTTACTTATTAATGAGAGCACTTTGGATTTATGGGCAACAGCGAGGTGACCCCATCTCTCAGGGGGGCATCGACTCTTAATTCCAGCCAAAAGCACTGAGTCACGACACTATCTGGGTGATGTTGCACCTTTTCACTCTCGCCTGGACTGCACTGGCAGCAGCAGCGGTTTCTCTGATGATTTGGGTTCTGCTCTATATTTTCAGATCACAGCGAGTCGGCTTTATCGTCAAGAAGACAAGACCCTGGAGAAAAAAAAAATCTAGGCAACTATGTTAGAGAAACATTTCCCCTCTGTTTTTCATTGCTAACTTCTTAACACCAGCAGAATTTACCAGGCTGCTAAATATTCAAACATTGATTATACCGCCCGAAGAAACGCTTTAGGCCGGAAAATGTTGTGTTCATTCCCTTAACAGTTGAACAGTTTTGATGGCAAAGAGGGAAGTTCCTCGTCCTAGACAAATGTCTTATGAGTAGACATCCAACACAGTTAGGACACAGAGTTTTTGAATCTGTAAACTTGACTAGGGGTTTCCAAAGGTAAATCTGATGGGTATAAAGATGATTGACGGGATTTAAGAGCATTTAAAAAAAAGCCTCATTCAATGTTTTTGATAGCAGCTTTGAAAAATGCTTAATTTCTCTGCAACATTGGGTCCAAGAAGACTCTGCTTCATTTTAGATGGCTAGTTCAGGAGCTTAGAAAGAGAAAATATGTCCATGAGCAGACTGCATTACAAGCTGCTAGAGGTGCCAAAGGAGCTGATTTGTTTCTCAAATTACCTAGTTTATGTCACATTATCAGAAAATAGCAGTCATTTAAGCAAATATGACAAAAATACAGTTACCAGCTGCAGCTTTAATCACGGGATACCTGCTGTAAAACAAAAAAAGTTACATGTGAAGAATGGAGAGAGTAGGATGAAGAACGACGTTCTTTACAACACTTCATGAATCTGGGCAGTAACTCTGGGGAGGGTCAGTCGCTCTATTAGGCGATGCCACAACTGCTCATTGGAAAAAATCCTGACAATAAACTTTGAAACAAGCATGAAAAAAGGGGCCATTTTCTTTCATTTTCATTCTCGTGTTTTTTTTTTTTCTGTTTATGAAACTCTGCATGACTTTGAAATTAGTACATTCCCACTGCAGTTGTCTTTAATAGCTGTAATAGCTGTCACCCAGAACGTGAGAACAAAAGACATTTCTAATATGTGATGGTCAAGATGTACTTTGAAGCCAGGGACGATGTCAGCATGTGAAAACAAAGTTGAATAAAACACTAAACGTATTGTTAAAGTAATTTGGTCTGACAGATAAATTCGGGATGTGTGGATGATACTTGTGTGTGCCTCCAGATGTGGACTTTGCTGCATACTAACAAAAGGTAAGCATTATTTTCACAGCAAATTTGTGAAATTGGGATCTTTATTCCTTCATTGATTATTCTAGTGAGCATATAAACATTAAAAAGTGCATCTAAAGACACCATAAGATTACATTTGTTATAGCACATGTCAAACCTACAGTTGCAATGTTGTTGTAATGGAACATTTTTCCTTTTCCTGAGTGCCTGCAGGTTACGAGAGAATTAATTTGTAAAAAAAAAAAAAAGACATAGCAAAATAGCAAATTCACTTTCTTAACTGCTGAAGAGAATTTGATATTAATAGTCAGATTGCCCTTTTCTTTTAATAAATTAGTGATTCAAGGTGCTTTTGCTGTATTGCAGTATGGCCTGGCTCAGCAGTCTCTCTGTGAAGCTTAAATCCCAATAAGTCCTCTCAAATTCACGTTTGTTCAGAGATTATTGGTTGATCTCTGGAAAGCTTATTCCTGACTGCCCATCATAGTCAAAAGCTTATTCCTGACTGCCCATCATAAGAGCACACTTAGACCTGCATACTCATCTCTTCTGATTGCTCACGTCTTAACTTTAGACTACCAACTTTCTCCCCTCAAATTGAAAATTTTGAATCAATTTAAATGTAAAAGGGTGAGGAACCCCTACGTGTCGGTCCACTCGGCTGCTTAACCAGGATCAGTGTGTGGTTAAATGAAACTTGTCAAAATCCCTGCATCATCAGTTCAAGTGCGATTGGCACTAGTCGGGGTTCTCAGGTTTGATTTGATGTCGACTGCAGTGATTTCAAACGGATGTTTTTTCACATGAACGTGCATAAAATTTATAAATGATATCAACAAAACATATATCTTGAATAAAAAATATTTCAAAAGATTATAACTTTTCCAATAGTTTATTGACTTTTTATTGACCTTTCTGAGTTCTCCTTTTCTTTGCCATAAATACAGCACAGATATTTAATAGCAACAGGTCATCTGGATCCCTTTTGGGGTCTGGAGTCAACCGGAGTGCCAAGTACATATCCTTGAGGCACTCCAGTTTGCAAGTGGTGATGCTGACAGTTATCAGTATTGTAGCTATTTCAGTTTTTGTGGTGTGGCTGACTCTTAAAAATGAAATATTTACTTCTGTCTAAGTTGACAATGGTATGTATATCATATTATATTATAATACATTGTTCGGTATCAGGGTGTAATGTCTTATTTCATTGCATCACATCATACCCTAATGAACTGTAACTCGAGTTGTCATATATTGTCTAATAAATCATATCAGTACAACTCACTTTGCAACATAAATACAAAACCAGAAATATTTCTTATCTTCTCCCGACTTAGATTTAAGAGGTTAGTGCCTGAGGTTTGAGAGGAAAAGACGCAGAGAACGCAGCAGGACTCCTGAAAACATTGGTGTTTACTGTGAGCGCCGCAGCCTCTTAGTCATATCACTGCCCAGCAGGATCATTTCCTCTACAATTTCATCCATGCTGTTTTAAGGCAAAGCTTTGTGTAGTATATACTCATCACACAGTGGAAGGAGGAGCTGCAGCACAAAGTGTGTTTTTATTCATGTCACAGGAGCATGATGAATAAGGTTGTATTGTACTGTCATTACAAGAACATGATGGATTGGAGAGCTGTTGAAGTGTTCAGATGAGAGCTGAATTGTTTTTAATTTTCTTTTTTGGCCAGCTAAGTGTAGCTCTCCCTGCTGTAACTACAGCTAATGAGATCTCTCTCACAAAGACAGCCTGGTTGACCGCATGGCCTCACCAGGCCCCCATATTGCTCCACTGGCCCCAGGACTCTCTGCTCCAAGAACCCCTTTTCCATTTTCCAATGTGGCCAGAAGCCAGTTGGTTTTATTGAAGGAATTTTTTTAAAGCTATAACCTCAAAAATTCATCCACTTTCTGAACACAGAGACGGTTTCCTCCTTTTCTCTGTGCTTCACTTCATCTTCATTTCTCACCCATCTGATCCATCTCTGCTGTAGACTCTCTTTTTTAAAAACTTCTTCCCCATTTCTCACATTTTCCACTTAATCCTTTAATTTATCCCTCAGAGCTCATTCCAGTGGTTCAGTATGGCTTGGCTTCTCTTACACCCCTTTTTCCACAAAAAAAAGAAAAAAAGAAAAAAAATCAACACTGTCAACACAAATGCTTGTTTCAGTCTTATTAAATTCCTCCTCCTTTTTTCTTTCACAGAGAAGCGGAGTCCTCAGAGAACAGGGGGCCTGCTCTCATCTACTTAAATTTAATTTAGCTTTTACAAACCGACGCAAACGCATCCTGCTGTCTGACTCATGTCAAATGAGAGACCTGACACTGAAGAGACTGGCCTCAATTTCTTTCATGTGCTTTATTATTATTCTGCTGCAGCGTACTTCAGGGCAAGCCTGTGGTCAGGAACTCTTTGTGAAGCTTCACTAAAATAATTGCAACAAATTAACAATAGAGAAACCACAATCAGTGGTGTGAGGTGAATAAGATATACTTCTTTTCTCAATTGGACTCAGTTTCTGTGCTCTTGTGTACTCAGATCTCACACGTTTATTCTGTGGATCACATGCTATGACAAAGGTTGTTTTCTTCTGATTGGAACCTAATTACCGCTGGCGCTTGAAAGTGTTAAAAGGGCACAGTTTGACTCATAGAGCCGTATGCACAAAAACAAATCTCTGCCAACTGAGACAGGATCTGTTCCCGGCAGAATTATTTAGCTGTGGATTTCTATATCATTAGTGGATAATATGTCCAAATTCTGCACGCAGGCGTGTTATTTCCCCTTCCTCAGTGAAAAGAGCACATCTGTGGGGAATTTTCAGGCTTTCTGGGAGATAAACAACACGGCATCTGTGTTCTTGGAGATACATTTCCACGAGCAGCAGTGCTCGTTTCAAAATCCCAGCGAATCCCTTGGATAAGAGACACAAAGTGGTAAAGCCATTTACAAGATAAACTGGCATGATAATTTAGCCAAATGCAAGCAGGAACTGAAGCTTTGCAACTAATTTGGACCCCTTCGTCCTGACTGATATTGCACTGAGACAAATAGGTGCAGTGGTTGCTTTCCTGCTCGGCATAACATTTGCTTCGTGATTGAGTTACAGTCTTTCAGGGCTGTTGCCCTGACAGTGAGATAAGCTCAATTGCAGGATTATTTAGACACAAAATACTCCTCATTAGTGTAAAACTGCCACGAATGTCTTTCCCCTTTGGTTTCAGCCTCATTAATGCTGCCGTCTTTGCTCTTCAGCATTTCATTTTCATGTCATTGTCATCATTAGAACGATCATTATCATATTCCCATTACACTATTTACATGAACTCATCATCCTCCTCCTGTTCATCAGCAGCAACCAGTTTGATGTCAGTGTTGAACAGAAAAAGTGGGACTATTTGATAACTACTGATGGGAATTGATAGTCAGTGCTATTATTGTTCCTGCTTGAAGCTTGACAATAGATTTTACTTATAGTCAGGGAAAAAAGAAATGGAGACAGAATCATTTAAAATCATCTTCATAAAGAAATGTTGGCCAACTCTTTGCAGAAATAGAAATATTATCACACAACACTGTCGCATATTGTCACCCTCTTAAAATAATGGCCTAAGTCATATTTTCCTCAAAGCAAAAACAACTGAACCAAATATTTGGTTTAGTTGTTCTCTGAAAAATTTGAGTAAAATATGGCATAAACCATTATTTTAAGAGGGTGACGAAATGATCTTTTATGGATTTTACGGATGGGTTTCATTGAGTCACATTGCAAGAAATCCCTGATTACGACATCAGTTCTGCTGTGCCGCTGCTGTAACGCTGGTTTTGCAGGAAGAAGCATTACATAAATCAGCCAGAGAATGTGTCCAAACAGACACAGCTATTTACTGTTTCCTTTACTCGTCTAATGAGGTTAGTAAATATGTAGTTTCCTGCACTGTGTGTCAAGTGTTTTAAAAAAAAACACCCACCATTCTTGCAAAATCTTGCACAGTGCTACATATTATCTAGTCTTATGTGAGTAGTTTAACTTGAAATCATTTGTGCCTGCAGTGTCACTCCACTGCAGTCATGCTTGATTTAAACCTCCCAAAATACCGAGGTGAGAAAGAACCTCCAGACAAATATTTGACTCCTCAAAATAACTCTTATCTGGACGTGTTATTAAAAACCTCATTACTTTCTTCATCTACAGCTCCTTTGTCATCATTATTACATCCAGGCAGCATATCATCATCTTCATCTCGTCACATAACAACCATCATCACTCTCCTCATCATCGTCCTAATCATGACTTTGCGCTTGCTATAATATCAGTGTTATTATATTTTCATCATATTCTTCTGTTGTTATCAAACTATTTGTCATCATTGTTATTACTAGCAAAGGAAATGGCTGCAGGATGGCTGAATCTTTACGAATGATTGTTCATGAAGATTTGTTATGAGAGGCTCTGATCTTTGAAGCAGATATAAATAAATTTGAGTGGCAAGGGTTCGGATAAAAGCAGATTTGACTTGCAATGGTAAGAGCTCACAACAACATCTCTGAGAGGGCTGAGCTGCTTGGTTGTTTTTATTAATATTACATCTGGTTTCTTGCTTGAGGTTTCGCTGGGCGTGACGACTTTGCTAGTATTTGCTCGGGCTATCCCTCTCTGAGTCACTCGTTTAATTTAACCCGATCGCAGCCTAAAAGGTTGATAAAACTGTCAAACTGCTGGACATGAGAAAACTGGCAGATCCAAACAATTTTAAGAGCTAAAGGCTTTATTACTGCCTTTGAAGAATTCTTTTAATTTCTTATTGCTGATCAATAAAAATCCTGCCCTTTGTTCCTCCTTTGCTTAAAGGGAAGACCCTGCAGGCTAAACAACTACAGGTCATCTCCAAGCTGTGTGACCTTAAGGTTCTCAAATCCTTTGAGAGCAAAGAGTCTAAAAGGGCACTGTTCAAATACAATAGCCTTAAAAGTATTCAATAATTTCATTTAATAAAAAGACAGCAAGCAACAGTGTGCAGATGTTTTTTAATTCATTTAAGGCCTTTAACACAGTAGACCATCCAACATTAAAGCAAAGATCATTCCCAGACCACTAAAGCACTGCTACACTGACTGATCCCAGGGAGGAATGGATTAATATTAACCTATCAAGCAAATCTCAGTGTGTACAGGTGAGAAGTATTAGCTCTAGCTGCCTCAGTATACTCAAGAGGCACTTTTACAAAGAGACCACGATATAAAGATGGACAGGAGATCCCCTCTTTATTCCACCTCCACTCTCCAGCTGTGCAGTCACCTCCATGAAAGCTGTGTTCGCTCCCAAGTGTGTTCCTCACAAAGCATCACAGCATTCTTCAAATGATGAAAATGGTCCTTTTCCTGTGTTTTGCAGACTGCTTTATTCAGTTGTAGTTGAATAAAACACGATGGTTAAATAAATGCCAATAAAAAATGAACACATGCCTACATGCCTTTTCCTTTTGGACCCACACTGTAGTGCTGGCCTTGGTTCCTCCATCCCTGCTGCTTTTGAGGTGCTATTGTGGCTGTGGGAGGAAGGCAACTACCCAGCTTCAGCTGGTGGAGGCTCCTCCAGAAAGTTAAGCATAGCAACAGGGTTTATTGAATAGTTAATACCCCAAGGTGGGTGACAATAATAAAGCTAGCCAAGTCGGT
>JAOWBL010000017.1:10461977-10481661 GCA_028564865.1 Zenarchopterus dispar | reverse complement strand
GTGATATTAATCACCGTTGTGTTTTGTCTGCTTTATTATCTTTATAGATGAAGAAGATGTTACTCTGGCTGTGGGTACAGTCAAATATTCAACTCATGTCAGTCATGTTGACACCACTGACCAGATAGATGATGTAGGCTGAGTTCACGCACTGGTTAGGGCATAAATGTTGGCAGTCACCTGTGGCCATGTGATAGTTACGTGTAAGCAACTCAGAGATGTTCACCCATGAGCCATCTCCAGCTGTTGATTGATAGCAGGTCTAATAGCTTGAGCAACCACGGGAATCCCATTTCAAGCTGGAGCCAATGAGAGAGCAAGGAATGGGCTAAGGGGAAGAAGGAAGCTGTAAATTCTCACTAAAGTACAATGTGCCATTTGAGTAGGTAATTTCTTCTTTACAAAGAAATTTTAACACACCACCTACTCTCTGCAGTCTGCTGTGCATATGTGCTAATCCATTCCTTTATCTGTGATCAATGTCTTTTCTTTTTTTGTTCATGCACTGCAGAAATCACGGGACAAACAGCACACACCTCCTTATCTTCTCAGTACATTTTCTCATAAATAACTTGTATTTTATGTGTGGTTTATGGCTCAGTTCCCATGTGCGTTTGATTGACCAAAGTGTTCCTGAGATCAGATGAGTGAGCGAGTCGCTGTCAAATCATGATACAAGCCAGGTTTGAAAAGAAGGGATGAAAAAAGAGAGAGCAAAGTAAAATGAGGGGCAACACTGGCTTTGCTTTCCCCTGATGGAGGTAACTCTTTGCAAATACTTCAGTCAAACTGCTGTTGCTAATGAATATTTATGCAAAAGTTAGAATGTGGTGGTTAAACTGTTCTGCAGGTTTTACATTGGTTGTTGTGAACAGTGGAGTGATATGTGGGTTGGAGTGGCAGTGGGTGACTTTCATATACTGTAAAAAATAGTGGGCGAAGCATTAGTTCATGTGACCCACTGTTTTCTGAAGACTGGTTTTAAAGCTCCGATTGCTTTGTACAGGTAAAGCCATGTTGCTTGGGAAGCCGACGGGAACACACCCACTTCATACCAATCAAAGTTAGCTTTGATCCCAGTGTCTTTAGCAGATCCCGGCTGAAATATCACCAGAGCTGCCAGCAGAAGTTTACAGCAGAATATACCCTTTAACAAGTTGACACGACAGCAAAACAAAAAATTACTCTTTTTTTAATTGGTGCTGGGTTTGTCCAAATGGCTGGTTGCATGACGATCACAGATGAGGAAGTAAAAATGACTAACAATTGGCCGAGCCAGCTGTCACTGAGTCATAATAGAAAAAAATTTAATGGTTTATGTAAATTCTTCTGGCAGGATATAAAAAATTTACCTCTGTCGGAGTTGTCAGGGGTGTGAAATCAAACGATTCAGACCAGAATGTTTTTTTTCAACCAGGCTGCAAATATGAATTTATTATAACATTTAATATAAATTTATTCTTATTATTGTTTTTACTGTTAAAGCACTTTGTGCTACATTTTATTGTGTGAAAAGTACTATATAAATAAAATTTGATTTGATATTTCTACTCTAAAGTTGGACATTTTAACATGGGGGTCAAGGGAGATTGATTCACTTTTGGAGCCAGGCTCTAGTGGCCAGTTGAGGAACTACATCAAAACTTAGTTCCACGTAAAAGGTAAATGGTTAGCGCTTGAGTATTTTGCACTTTATAGTGTCTTACATCAGTTTAATATGCTTCCCTCACTTAGTCAGGCATAGTATTGTTATGAACTGTGGCTTTAATGGTTTTTCCTCACTCATGTGTGTGGAACCAAAACAAAATAAATAATAATTACTGATAATAACGATAAACTTGAATTAGAAAGAAACGAGCTGCAAAACTCTAATTTACAGAGCTTACTAAATTTGTCCCTATATGCCTGGATGAGTCCAAGAGATAACCAAAACTATTTGGCTGAACTGACCCCAAAGGAAGCTGTATAATCCCCCAATGTTAACAGTATTAGTATTGTTTTAACGATTTCTTATAGCATCACGATGGCAGTGATAATGAGATCATATTTGGCATTTCATTCATGATATTTCATTTGCATCGGGCTCCTCATTATGTCATCGCTGAAATGCAGAAAGACAAAATGATTTTCTTTCCTCCTCCACATAACAAGGATGGTGTTGGAAATGTCAGAGTAAATAGCCTGCAGAAGAAAGAGAACAAAACAAACAGGGCGATAGCAAGTTTGATCTGCTATTTATGAGAAAGAGGAAAAACAAAGAAAGACTATGAAATCAATAGCTTCCTGAATCACCTAAGAGAGGGTTAGCAGAGGCTCCTGGGCAGCCCTCCAGCTCAGGGACAGACAGTTTATGGATACTCCATCACATGCACAGTGTATCCACTCGTAACGTGCATACACAGACACACACACAAACAGTCAACCTTAAAAAAACTATAAAAATATCCTCGTGTATGCCAAAAAGACACCCATGCATGAAAAACAAGAATACATGCTTTTCTTTCTCTCACATATAAAGCTCGCCAGACACAAACACACACACATACATCCAGTAATCCCCTTTTCTGTCACATATGCACATACACTTTGACATTCACAGTGACAATCCCTGAACAAAATCCCAAAAGCACCTCTCCCTATCTGCAGAATACCTACACAAACAGAAGTAAACATCGAGCCACACTTCCTCACCCCCGCACACTCCACTCTGCATCCACACAGAGCATCATAAATAAACGATCCTCTCCCTCTCTCTCAATCCAATGACATCCAGAGCTCAGCTCGTTTTCAAGCATCCCGGTTTTCAGATAGTCTCGTGAAAAGCACTCCAACTTGCACATAAACACAAAGCCCTACTCAGATACTGTGGGGGGAAAAAAAATCCAGTTTCACCTGGAAATTAGATTACAGCTGTATTTTTAGCTAAAAGCTGCTTTTTGAAATATGACATGAGGGAGGTGTTGTAAATACACTCAGTAAACTGCGGCGTGGAGATATGCCGAGCAAATAAAAATGATGTACTCCAGTCTTGATCGTAACTTGCGCTTATGTACTGTTTATTCACATTTGAACTATAAATAGTTTAGCTTTAATTTTTTGCCTCTTAAATTACGTTTACTGCCATGCTTTCACGCTGCTTTAGTTTTTGAGGGGGTGTTTCTGGGCAAAACAAACATAACGCTGACACTTTTTTTTTTTAACCATTAAAGAGAAATGTGCTAATCAAATCAATCTCTTCCTTTTGCTGAACGTGTCTAAAGTCTGCTCTTTTTTCATGTGTTCGTATGTAATTACTACAGCTGCTCCCCAGCTCCGCTGAGGTTTCCCTGTTTGTTTGTTTGTTGTTTAACTCACCGCTACTGGCTCAGCAGTTTGCAGCCAGCATCAACAGTCAGCCTGGTCAGCTAAGTCCTGGCCGTCCACCAGAGTGGAGAGGCTCTCCCTCCATATGCAAAGACTCATCTACATGTATTAACATGATGAGCGATGACGGAGAGTGTGCTGCCTCTCCAGCGGCAGTCTGAGATCACGGTGTTTGCCGTGTCCCGGAGAGGAGTCACGATAGTGGCGGGTTAGAGGAGAAGAGAAAATGACAAGGAGAGCGGAAGCGAAGGAGACTCGGTGTCATATCGAGGAAGGGAGCGTCCAGAAGAGAGTCATGCTGCCAGATAAACAAGGGCAGAGGCAAGATATTTGTTTAGCTGAGGAGATGCAGGGAATAAAGCAAGGAGCCGGGCCTGCACTCCGCATAATATACCGTCTGCAGTCAAATCTGTGCGAGGACCCACTGGAGGAAGAACAATTGCAAGTAAGGAGAAGAGGATGAGTGTGAGAGAGAGGAGGCCGGAGCTGTTATCTCCTGCGCAGGAGGCAGAATGTGAATATCTAATCAATAGCCATCAGACACAGTAGGATTTACTGTCTTGTGCTGCACGACTCGCACACCCCAAGGCAAGCTGAGCACTCAGACCAGAGCGACAGAGCATAAACAAAGCAAATTTGAAAGGCGCAAAACAAAATATACAAAGAAATAATGAAAAAAATGGTATTCAATGCAATTCCTGCAAGAAGAAAGTTTCACTGAGATGTGTAAACCATATTTAGCTGTCATTTTAGATCAATGGTAGCACGAATGAGCAACATTTACTACTTTGAGGATATAAGTTTTTTTCACACCGACAGTTCTGTCGTTTGCTGCTTGGTTCACTTGTAGCTGACAAAAGACTGAACATAGAACTCTAAACATCTCACGCCGTCATCGGTTGCCATCTTGTCCTCGTAGTGGAAATAGTGAGACACACTTTCAGTCAAAAAGGCAATGAAGTCTCCCTTAAATCTCTTATTTAAAAAAAGGTGTAACAGCTAACAAAAAAGGACATTCTCTTTGGAATTCACAATTGAAGAAATGATGGATTTTGTTGGTTTCTCTGGTAAAAACGACAATGACTTATCAGCGCTCGGCACACTCCTCATGTAAGAATAGTGTGCACGTGATGCAGTGAGGCTCCTGGCCATGGGCCACGAGTCTTCTGCTGTATCTGATCACAAGTTTTATTTACAAGAAAACTCTTCAGGTTAGTTCAAACCAAGTAATCACAATAAAAAGTCATCTCATTTTAAACTAGAATTTGATCAATTAATGCATGATCACCTTGTTCTAGATACAATTTGAAGTAGGCTCCAAATCTATACTAAAATGCACCTATCCATGTGCAAGGACAATAACACTCCAGGGGATATCTTTTTTTATTTTCTTCACAGCAGTGTAACTTGAAGGACTGATGAGCAGTTACATGCGGGAGACGACGGTCACAGTGCAGTTTGAGAGGGATTCTGATTGATGATGAGGCTAACAGCTACTCAGAACGACCGGCGTAGAGATCATTTTCACCTCGTAAAAAAGCTAAAACCTCCTGAACTTGAAAATGGTTTGAGAAAACGATTTACTGGATATATTTACCCTGCACTGCTTTTGCATCAGGCAGTTATTTATGTTGTCACTACATTTTCTTTATTGTGCTGCAACACAGCGTGCAGTCCATGCAGCACGGAGATCGTTGCAAAACTGAGTCGTGAAATGGACAAGACTGATGCAAAAGTGACCCAGTGTAAAAATCCACACTGAACAAAAGCACATTAACACATGCATATTGAGAAATGGTCATAATTAGTAGGTTCAATCAACCAGAACTGAATCCATGCCAGCAATATTTTTTTTCTTTTTCTCATTTATCCCAAAGGGTCACTTCTGGATACACCACCATGTAGAGTATCTCTTTTCCCATAGCTATCAGTGAGTTTTTCCTTGCCACATTGCAAAAAGAAAAAAAAAGTTTTTTTTTCTTTTGTTACAGAAATTACAATGCCACTTTTCTGTCATTACGTGATTATTTTCCCCTATCAAAGCTATGTACTAGCTGATGCTCGTGCCAGGAAGAGTTTGTGGTACTGTGGGAGGGCGCTCCAGGGCATGGATTATGTGTGATCAGATCAGTAATCTGATAGGCAAACACTGGTGGCATTACAAAGCTGCAGGGCAGATTTTCCGACAACCGTTTGGCCAAAGGCAAGGACTTAAGTATCTTCAGCAGAGGGACTACACAGCCCACAGTGAACTAGATCAGGCTGCAGTCAGTGTAACAAACCGACACACAAATACTCATATTTAAACACTTTTCTTTCTTTTTTTTAAACTGACTGTGAAAATGCACACAACGTTTTTGTAATTTAATTAACACTGGAGTCAGGACTGCTCAGGTCAATACAATCATAACGACTTTTTTTCAGTGAATTCACGTTTGGCTGGGTGGATCTATTCTGGGGACCTCGGTGTCCCTCCACAAGCACCCGTCATTCCTGAGGCACCGAGAGCAGCATCAAAGACCCTGGGGAGTACAGAACACAGCAAGGATCGGTGAGGCGACGATGATGTCTTAATCATGACATTGATAAAGTCAGACACAGTATGAAAAGGAGGAGCTGGAGTGGAAGTGGGCTGGAAAGTGGGTTTGCAGAGGGAACGGCACAGGTAGGCAGACTCGAACAGTGTATATAGGCCGGTCTGTCTGACACATGATGAGTGAACGTGTGGAAAGGAGTCGGCTGAGCGATCCACTGATGTGAGCTGATGTTGAGATCAGCTGATGCACTGGGAGACGAGCTTATTTTGACTTACCGATTTAAACTCTTTTTCATTCATATTTACGTCTGAGTACAGCAAGACATGTTATCATATGGAGTCACATTGCTATCTGAATGTGCACATTTTTTTACCCTTAAGCAGCAAACTTCAGATGTTAGTCACTGAAACAGGGGGACTTTAAACATCTCTTTCATCGCTGAGAACTTCATTAGGTTTTAGTGAGGCTGATAGCAATATTTAGATGAAAATGTTCCTGCTATTTGCCTTCCATCATACCTATAAATAGTGAGGACATGTTTTTGGAATAGTGTCAAACATAATACAGCCCACTACACTTCAGCCAGGCCAGTATGACCTCAGTAATAAACAAACAAACAAAAAGATTAAAACCCTTCAGTTGAAAACCTGAACCCCCGTGAGCAGCATAAAATAAATATGAGGGAGTAATTGCATTGGACTGTGTACACCGACATTTTAACTGAAAGGGGAAAAATAATTCACTGCCATCCTTGATCGCATTAATCCGGCCTTCAGCAGACCTCCATTCGGGGAAAATAAGCAAAATAAATTGCTGCATAGATACTATGAGCATTTACAGGGAGCATAAGATCAACAAGGACCGGGGTTTTGATGAGGAAAAAAAATCTGTGTGAGAAAATATGCTGGATATCTTTCTCTGTGTATTGTTTTGTGAAATTATTCTGATTAAAAAAAATTAAAATTCTGTCAGGAAATTGGCATAAACTACTGAAAACTTGCAGTTGTTAGATATTCAGATGTCAAAAATAACTTATTTGAAAGTGCAAACACATTTGCCAATTTTAGATTAAAACTGACTTTCAGAAATAGTGACTTCAAAGGAAAATATAAAAAGATTAAAGAAAAGAAAAACAAAGCTCAAGAAGTAATTTCCAGAAAACAGAACTACATAAGTGATATTATTTGTCT
Organism: Zenarchopterus dispar; assembly: GCA_028564865.1. Lineage (NCBI taxonomy): Eukaryota > Metazoa > Chordata > Actinopteri > Beloniformes > Zenarchopteridae > Zenarchopterus > Zenarchopterus dispar. The sequence goes on along the minus strand of JAOWBL010000017.1, from coordinate 10,474,571 downwards.
GGCAACAGGTTTTGCATGTGTTCCAGTCTAGTATTTACAGAGACCATGTAAGAAAAAAAAAATTGAAAAAAATTGAAAAAAAAAAACATGTTATCATTGTGGGTGGCTCGAACACATAGCTGATAATTAGGAGTAATTATAGAGACAGTGTTTTAGTCTCTGTTTTGGGTTTTGCTGCATAATTTTCATAATGAAACCAACTGTTAATTACTGACGACAACATCACCATCTTGGATTTCCTGTGAGTACAACTCAGCATCTCACCTTGGTTATAGCACATGCACCGTGAAATATAAATCGAGCCATACGTAAATGGATTGGAGTAATTAAAATTTCAATCTTGATTTGTGTTAATACTTAAAACCTCCCCATCTCCAGACAAATATGTATCACTCTGCATACGCTTGCACGTATTGATGCCACTCACACTCAGATACACCCACCTCCAGGCCTGGAGCTCCTCCAGAGGACTCCTCAGTCCATGGCAGAGTGGCCTTGACGTTTATGCTGATCTAGCACGGCAACAGCAAATATTGCTCTCCACTCCCTCTTCATATTGTCTGCGCTCGGCCCGGCATGGTTCACTTACTCACCACTTGACGGCCTGGCGGCAAATAGACTGTGAACATCCAAACTGTCCATCATGGATGGGAGTTTGACAGTCCACTGACAGGCACGTTGAATTGATTCTTCAGGCCCGCTGTTTATTTTCCACAGCTATCCGGCCCGTTGCGCACCTGAGATGGGCCTCTTGCTTGCTTGAATTGAAGAACCATCTACCAAACTAGACCCCCTTCCCCCTGCAGCCACTCAACTTACCCCTGGCACTGCACCAAACAACTGACACTAACAAAATAACTGCGGCGAGTGTTTCCCTCTGATGTTTCTAAGCCGTTTCCAACATGACAAGGAGTTGTAAATGCCAGCGGCTGGTAAAACAAAAAGTGGTACAAACTGGGTTCTGTTCCAACACATGAAGGCTGCGTGGAATTGGATGACGTTTGCAGTAAATTGATCTCCAAACTGTTAATGCACCCATTTGTTCTGCTAACATGCACCGCTCCAGAGTTCCCCCGCAGTGCTTGATGCTTGCAATTTCACTTCCTCCACTTCCCAGATCACCTACAGCAATGTTATTATTAAGTGTTGTATCACGCCATTTTCCTTTGTGCGTTCACGTTCACAAGAGTTGAGGTTTGCAGGTTTGGCGACAGAGTGAATCAAACTTATTTGGGCTTGTTCCAGATACCCACATTAGCAGAGAAAAACTCAAACGGCCACACACTGCTTGTCCTGAAGCCTTGTGTGAAAGTTCTGACTGAATGATGTGCAGTTTTTATTCTCATCATCAACACAAATGTCAGGGTAATATTGGGCTTTCAATTATGTCTTTAAATAGGTCTTTTCTGGGCAGTGTGGACTGGAGAAAATATGTCTTTAATAGGCAAAAGCAAATAACTGTTTGTATAATTTTTGATTTATAATAGGTTTTCTGAAATCAAGAGAAGATACAAATCAAACTTGTAGAAAACTGGATCTTGGTCAGAGATTTTTGGCAGCTATCAACAGGCTTCTGGCAGGATACCGTTTGGATATCAGAGCAATCTTCTTGGCAGAACTGACAGCACACAAATCACTTTGTTGGTTTCCTGCATGCACATATATTTGACAAGAAAAATGCAGGGTTTGGAAAATATATACCAGAAAAAAAACTTCTGTACACCTGCATTAAAGAGCTGACAACCAGTTGTGATGCGTGTTTAAAGGTTCTCTTGGAAAATATAGCTGTGATAAAGTTTTAAGCTTCATCACAACTGTATCTGGTTATGCTGCAAAACAAACAAACAAACAAATAAAAAATCATGCATCCCTGCTCCTTTATTAATTGTCCAATCTACCAGCTCCACTGGCAGCAAACCACTACTAGCGTATGAATCTATCACCAAAGTGTTTTAAAGTATTGATGGGGTTCAATATTTTTTCTTTACTCATTCACTCAAACATACTTCTGGCAACTATTTTTGTTTTGTTTGTTTTGTTGTTGATTTATCTACCCCTCTCTCCACCATTTTGGGTAACTCCCTCCCCTGGAGAGGTCACCACAACGGATTAGCACAGTCTGCACATCACTTTGGCACAGGTTTTATGCTGAATGACCTTCCTGATGCAATCCCACAAATGGGTAGAAGGGTCTGAAACCCAGGACCCACAAAGCCAAAGTCCGATGTCCCCGAGCTATACAGGCATTAACCTATCTACCTAACTTTCCTTAAAAAAAAAAAAAAAAAGAAGCTTTTTTTCATTTTTGTAATTAGCTCCAATCTTTGATTTTATTCAAAGGATTCTGTTTTGAAGATTATTTTTTATTTTTTGAAAATCAGCCTCTCAGTTTATAGCAGTGTAAAACCCCTATGATGGAGGACACTGAGGGGAGGAGATTTTACACTAAGAAGGGGTAAGAGGTAGTTTTATCTTTTTATTTAAATTTAATGCTTTACTTTTTTAATTCTTCTCCATTGCTTTTTTCTTTTATTTATTGGAAAACACAGCAGGGAACTATCAACACCAAGAGATATAGTGATGGTTTCCCAGGCCAGTGGTTCCTACCAGGTCCATAACTATCATGGAGATGTAAGAAAGAACCAAGGAGGAGGCTGGTTCTGTTACAGCTCCTTGAATGGACACCTGCCTAATATGCTGATATTCAAGCAGACTTAGGTTATCAGAAAAAAAAAACAAACTTCCTCCCAGCAGTTTGAATGTCCTTCCATAAAATGTTAAAGTGGCCAGTGATCCCATTAGGAACTATGACTTGTATAAACCTACAGACCTCTTTCAATGATCTTCACTGGCTACCTCAGACGTTACCCATCGTACTCTGAGTTAGTGAATCCAGCTCAATTTAAGCATACTGGGGAGTGAAAGGGTTTTGTCAAGTTAGAAGAATTAACAGAACCTTGAAAAAAACATTTATAAAATTTAGATAGAAAACAAAATAGTTCAAAACCTCTGGTAGCAATTTAATTTTTTTCTCTAATGTATTGTGTGCCATTCTGCCCCTGAAAACAGACAAAGAAATAATTGAATTCCGACTTCACCTTATGTTACCATGACATCTGTGTCCATTAGACTGAAATAAAACAATATTTCTCTCTTTTTGAGAATAATCTACAGTCTTTGGATAATCATATAATTACATAGCAAAATGATGACAGATAATGTTCCTTCTTACGCTGATGGACTAATTATTTAATTTTGATGAGATCAGTTTAATTTCTATTTCATTTTTATGGAGAACAGCATGAATATTGTTTCTTTTATTGGGAGGAAAATCAAGGCCAATTGGAAAAGATTGTCCTTAACCAAATAAAGGGAAATACATCTCTAGTGCTGCAGAATTCCCTGGATATGTTGCTTTTGAATGAATCTTTTCGAAAATTTAACAAAACCCAGGATCTCACCACATTCTTTAAGGTGGAAGTTTTTCTCGCAGCAAGGAAGCAGTTACATGCAGAGAGTAATCCAATTACTTAACTAGCATATATCAAACTTGTCTTTATATGTCCTCATGGACAAAGACACCCCTATACCTATGCAATTTTATATTAGTCAAAGGACCAGTTATTCACACAAGGCTCTTTTACAATTATAAGACTGCCATAAATTGGCTCACTAAAAGTGAAATAATACATTTTTACAAAAAGATAACATCACCCGTAATACAAACCTTTTTTTTTATCATTTCCATCCTGTTTATACTTCTGCAAAAGAGAAGAGGGAAGAGTGAAAAAAGAGGAAGTGAGAGAGGAATGAGAGGATGAAGAACAGAGAGAAGAGGCACAGATGTATTGCCAATATAATTAGGACAAAATATATTAGTAGTCATGATCTGTTAGCTGGAGAACTAAGAGTTTAATGTACATATGATTGATACATAGTTGCTGTACAATAGAGACAATTATATAAACAGGGGCAGGCAGAAAACACTGAGGAGGTCAGAGGGTGGAACTGCAGGTCAGCATGCAGCTCTGGCAGCTCTGGCAGCTCTGGCAGCTCTGGCAGCTCTGGAAGCTCTAGCCTGAAAAGATTTACAGAAGAGAAAACAGAGGGACGACTAGCACAATAAACTATAAGAACAATGGAGCACAGTTACGCTTAAAAGATACTTTTAATTAAAAACTGTGGATTGTGCTGAAGTAAGAAAAGAGAAGAAGAGGAGAGAAGAAGGGTGAGCAGCACCACATGTAGCATATCATGTTGGTGTCCCTTTGCAGTGTAGGCTATAGCAGTAAATCTACAACAAAGCTGATTAAGATGGGCCTGCTCTAGTCTTGTCCTGTAACTGCACCTACAACTGTTGGCCCTAACGCAATAAAGTTTACTAACTATAGGCTTTTCTAAATAGATATGTTTTAAGTTTGGCTTTAATAATAAACAGTAAATAAAGGCAGTATGTAAAAAAGTAATACTTTAAAAAAATGCAACTAAAAGTTTCACAATTATTCATATGGTGGTGTGTACTTCCATTTTACATCTACATGTGGGTAACAAAAAAGTTAAATGATATATTTTAATACATAATATTAATCTTGCTATAAAAATATCAACTTGGAATACACACACACACACACACACACACACAAACACACACATACATATATATGTGTGTGTATAAAACCACATCCATGCACAATACTCCCACACAAATATTTGTTTTCTTGACACAGAGTGAGAAGGCAATATATTTCTGCTCACATATTCAGCTCAAGTTCAGACAATTCATTGAGCGATATCAATTAGTCCCTGGCCTTCCCAACAGCACCAGGAAAGCATGAGTGGGAGAGGTCATAAATATTTATGATGACTTGTTCACTTTCTCTCTCAGTACACCCTTTAGTCAGTAAGGCCCAAGATAATCAAACTAAAAAGTTACTGTTATGGCAGTGTTACCCTGACCTCAGATCTATATTGAGTAGAAAATCATACCTCTTTGTTGGCTGCACCACAGTGTAAAGTCATGACATCCTAAGTACCTTTCAACTCAAAAGAAAGTTATGACACTGATGACAAATGGTTTAAGCTACTGACCCAAGACGCAAGAACAAAAAGGAGTTTCATGTAGTGAAAGTCTTTCCTGTACATAGTATTAATGTTCTTATCAGTCTATTAATGTAATAGTAATCAATCGTTCAGACTATAATCACTTTTCCACTTATGTTCTTCACGTTTCATTCAGATATTAAGTAAGTGGTAGGGAGAACAATAGTGTGTGCATGATGTTTGAAATTCAAGCGATTAAATCAAATTACCCACAATGCTAAAATCCTGGTTATTTCTTTTGGCATGAAACAACAATCCTGTCTGTACCTTAAGCCTGAGGAAGCCATGGATTTTTATTGTTTTTTTAAATGATCGTACATATGGTATTTCAAAAACCTGTTTTTTTTCCTTTTAGAAAAATATATGTTAATACATTAAACTGACAATACAATTTAAGGTATTGTCAGTTTAACAGTACATTAAACTGAGCAGACAAAAGTCCAGTCTGTGCTAAATGAAATAGTGATTTTCTCGAGCATAAATCTCTGTTCAACATAGAATAGTTTTACTAGTTTTCAAAAAGACAAAAAAATCTTAAAACTTTAATCGTTCTCTGGAAGCATCATTAGCTAACCCCAGCTAACTAATCATGTAGAGCCAGAGATTCTTCCTGCAAACAAACAAAATATCTGATGTAGAGAAAATGGTGTGTTTTTAATTAAATATATGTTAGATATATTTAATTGTTAGCTTAACATTGCTTCCAGAAAACAAGCAATGTTCTACACAACAATAATACAACTAAACCATGGACTAGCACAGCATGAAGGAGACCTGTCACTACCAGAAACGTACCTACTACTGCATATATCTCTTTAAAATACAAACAAGTATAAGTTTTTCATTCAGAACTCAGAAGTGACACTCAAAAGTCAATAGTCCTGAGTGCTTAGTAGCAAAAGTGATAACAGCAACCCACTGGCTATATTAAAAGATCAAAGCTCTAATTTTATGTGAATTTATTTATTTCTCATTTCACCCAAATATGTTCATTTCTGCTGTACAGTTGGACATTTTAACACGAAGCTCACTACTGATTGAAGTGAGACATTGTAATGTTGGCGTGAACACACGTATGCACTCAAAATAGAAAGCACCCAAAAACGCAATTGGAAACATAGCCAACAATCCTCAGGACAGCTTTTTTTTTTTTTTCTTTTGGTACACTAGTAACACTGAACAAGTGTGGAGAAACATTTGAACAGGAGCAGATTTGTTAGAGCGCAAACGGCCGTTTCTTTTCTAAATAAAATGTATGCGTATGCAAAACAATTATTTCTGTGTTCAGAATATTCAGTTGCTCCTTGTGGACTGAGTCACAGATATTACACTGTAGAAATCCACGTCACGTCAAAAAACTATTAAAAAAAGCAGCGGTGATGGAAGAAGCTAAAACTATTAATGTGAAAAATCTATTATTGATGTAAAGAGAAGAAGCTTTAGCTAAAGTGCTAATAAGAGTAATTTTGTAATTTTTGAAAAAAAATCTCTAATTATTTAAGACAAAACGGGAATGTTTGGACGTGTGATCACATGTCAGATTAGGCCACTGCTGCGGTGTGTGGGTCTGATAATGTCACTTAAGTAGTTCCGAGATATGTCATGTCAAATATTATATGTTATGAGGTTTGGCTTAGTCAGACCATCAATGCAAAATGCTCGAACAAGTACAGTCAGAGACAACAATGTTCAGTTCCTGCTGGATTACTGGAGAGCAGTCTGAGAGGCTTGTAACTGCTGTTTATTCATGTAAGGTTTCTGTAAGTCAGACATTTTTATTCCAACTATCTTTTGCATTGAAATTGCCTAATTTTCAATTACAGTTAGAGAATGAACCAATAAAGTTTCTCATTAACATACTGCTATACATTATATTGTTAAAGCGTATTCCTTATTAAAATGTATTGGATGCATATGTATTCGGTTTTAATAAAGTAGCTTTTTGAGTAATCTGGTTGCTGTTTGGAGTGGTGAGTATGTGTGAGTAATGGTTGGTACGAGATTGAATCCACCAGAGCGAAGTAGAGCCGAATTTAGCAGCACTTGAGCAATGTTTGCCAACATCTGTTATCTAAAGGCTTTTTTTTTTTTCCAAAAACATCCGGAACAAAATGCCTTGGGACTTTTTCAAGACGATAAAAAAAAAAAAAGGAATTCAGGCTTAACTCGCCTATGTTTTCTCTGAGATTTGAGCTACATGGTAGATTAGACAAATTAAGTCTATTGAAGTGTGAAACATTACTTCCTGTGGCAACCAATGATAGTTATCAGTGATCTCATCGACGATAGTCTCTGTAGTGTGAAGTACAACATAAAGACATGGTATGTAAATATTTGACACGCTTTATACATGAAATGTAATATAACAGCTTTTGTCATTTGCTGTCTTATTATTATCTTTACACTCAGACAAAAATGTGACCATAAAACACACCTGACTGTTCATACCTTCGAGCCTCTTTCCAAAACCTGAGACCCACTTGGAGATGGCAGTGGCTCACAAGCAGTTCATCTTCAGATGATAATGTTCTATAAATACATACATGGAGGGCATTTCTGTAGTTCACAGAAGGTGCTTACATACTGGCATTCTGTAACATTTTCATAAAAATGGGTGACTAAGTTTACTCCATTATCCTTTACAAGCAAAAGAGAAAAATCCCACTAACGGGTCCTTACATACATGAAACCAACATTCTGGAAACCAAATGTGACTCAACATCATGTCTGTGTCACGTTCATCGCATTGATGGTAAATAAATAATTTTAAAAAGTCATAGTGCAGGAGATGATGCTGTCAGCTTTATTCATATTACAGGTGTCATGGTCCTTAATGATTTGAGTGGGTGTAATGCATGCATGCACATGAGAGGCACATGGACGAGAGTGATGGTGGTATGTACGTGTGTGCGTGTGTGTGGCACACTGAAGTGTGGAGAAGTTGACTGGGAAGGTTTGAACAAAGCAACTTTACGTATTCAGCTGCATGTACAATACAGCAAGTAAAAGACCTGCAGCTCCTCTAGTTGGAAGTGTCTGAGTCTTCCTCATCAGCTGGAAGTGTCCGGGTCTTCCTCACCAGCTGGAGGTGCAGACTCTTCTTCTGCACCCCTGTAAAGGTGCCACACACATACAACATAATCAGAAAGTTGTTAAATTGTCACACTTCTCACTCAGTTACGGAAAGGGGGCATGACCTTCATGTACACAACCTGTCTGTCTTTTTTAAGCTCTTTTGGTCTACCTTGGGAGGCAGAAAAAAGAGGTGATCAGATTTTATGCCTTTTCAGAAAGTGACTTTCACATACAGGCTTTTACATACAGGCACTGAGACCAGCAAAAGGTCTCAGTGCATGTAAGGGGAAATGTTCCCTTAAACAAAACCCAGTATGTAATCTCCCTTGAAAACAACTTTAAGGCTCCTTTCTCATCACCTAAGGCTCCTACATGACTATAAGAGTTGGCTGGTTTCTGTGTTGTTCAGACTACACGACTTGCTGTCTTATAATCGTATGTGAAAAATGCCTTCAGCCTGCCCTCTAACAGCCAACATTTCAAGGCTGTAGAAATTTTATTTTCCAGCTCTTCATATACAGTATGTCAAGAAAAATTTAACTGAAAAAGTCAATGTGCAATCTTTGTACTGTAGTTGAAAAAAGGAATATTTATAGTATTTTTTCTCTGTGCACCACAAGTATCTGTAGAATAACAATTGACCCAAAAGCTATAACAATGTTTCAGCAATAAGCAGAAAAGACCAAGCTTGTTGTAGCATCTGAGCAGAGATTTTGACGACGACCAGGGTAATTGAGTTTTATCTTCTAGTGTTCAATAATGCCTGTAACTTTAATGACTGTCCATGTCATAGTTAATGTAGATTTGTTGTTGAAACAGATGGTGGACAGACAAACACATCAGTTTTGGTACCCCTAAAATTTCTGACGAATGGCTTCTGGCAATACATATAAGCCAGTAGAGAGAGTTAGATACAGAAATAGTTCTGTGGTTTATTTCTGAAACAATAAACTTGATTAAAGGATTGACTGAACAAATCGAAAATCCTTTCCAAGTTGATTGTAGAGGTAAGGTAATGTAGACTCCCGGGACATGAGGTGGTGCTGGCAGCTATGGCAGTTTGGTTTTCAGTCTCTCTCTCCACATGAGTACAAGCTGATATTGGCAGGATGGATCAGTCTCTGTTTCAGTGCCATTGCTATTTTTGCCCTCCATCCGTTAAAGCTCTTTCTCTCTCCAGAGGGTTCTGGGGATGAGGGCTTCAATCCCTTTACTGCAGCTGGTAGCATCTGCATTCAAGCCTCTGTAGTTACAGCCCATCATTCCCCTGCCAAAGCCCACACACACTCACACAGTTTCACTATCAGCATTGTAGTGTGTATGTTTTAATGCCTTTATGCCCTGTCATGATTTGAATGTGTATTTTACAGAATCATCATTAGATCTTGTAAATCCACTGCTAAGAAATTGTCTTTTTTGGTTCCTGCCTTTGTCCCTCTGGTCCGACTCTTTGTGCTGCTTAGAACTTTTTTCTTTTTTTTTTCTTTCTGCGAAGAATAACAACTACCATCTTTCATCTTTTTTTAACCCCCTCCCTGTCTTTCCAATCTCCAGCTGCCTCTCCACACCCTGCCTCAAACTCCTACTACTTTAATTCCAGAGTTTTAGAAGTAAAAGTTTAGTTAAGGTTAAAATAATCATACAAAAGTATACTTGTACTACATTAATCATACAGTATGTGGTTATAAATCACTGGAGCGCAATCCATTTTAATCTTGGTATTCCAATGCCAAGGTTCAAGTTAAGTTATGATAAATCTCTGAAATATATCGTGTGTCACTCAAGACTACAGACCCCCATCACCATGAGTGATGAAGTTGACACTGAAAATGGTTAGATATTGTGCATCTTCAATGTTGTCTTGCACTTCCCTATTTGGGGGTCATGTGACATACTGTGTCCTATAAATAGTTAAAATTTTTTCAGCAAATGAAGTGATCAGAGCTTAGTCCGGAAGTAAAATGTTTCCAGACAGTTTGATTTCATGAAGTCTGCTTTGAGTCGTTCAAACTCATCCAAGAGGGCAAGGAGTGTTCTGGTTTTCACAGCATATTTTAAAGACAAGAATGGCTGTTAATTACCTATGATATGACCTGTTTGTAAGTTGTAACTTCATTTACTTGGCTTTACTGTTTTTTTGTTTTAAATATTTTCTGTAAGACTGACACTAATAAATCTCTAACAATGCTGGGTGTGATCATGTCTGTGTTTCATGCGCCAGTGCGGAAGATTGTATATATTTGTTGTCTTATGAAAAAGCACCAGTGAGGATGCAGCCTACTCTGCATGTGTACCGTGTCTCTTTGATTTTAGGAAAATTATGTAGCTGAGGGCTGAGGCTGGCTTTATCAGTCTGTGTCTGCAGTTGTTGTCTGAGAGAGTGAAGGCCTTGATGAAAATGAATAATTGCACCCTGAGGTTTTTCAGAGGAGCACACTAATGCATACCATGTTTGGAGCCAGTAATTCAAACTTAGACCATAAAAATATCAGAAGATGAGGAGCACTGTTGTCTGTTTTGAATGTTTAATGCTCCTAACTCTCATAGGAGGCTGTTGACTGAGCAGCGAAGGGATCCGGTGCTTTGGGTAATTGGAGAAAAACTGGGCACACCTGGTTCAGAACCACAAAGAGAAATGGACAAACCCTCTATGATCTCACTCATAGCTTTCTAACACTGGATTCACACAGCAGCGTTGCAGCAATGCATGACTAAGGGTGTGTCTGAAGCATCTGCTCGACGCAGTTATCCCAGCATAGGATAATCTATACCTTCCACAGGCGGTCTGCAAATGCTCGTTTTTGGATGTATTCTGTTTGCCAGAAGTGCATGCAGAGAGCTGAATTTCACAGATGAAGACAGGGGAATGATGAGTTTTTCCTCCGTTTTGTATTGAAAACAAACCGCTTTCCCTTTTGACCAGCCGCTGTGTACAAGTTTGTTGACCAGGCTCTAGCTGTGTAGCTGCAACTTGATTGGCTGATTGGATTGATTGGATTCGACAACAAATGGCGCAACCCCTTCCAAAGTCCACGCACGCATCCCTGCAGTGTGAATGAAGTGTAAGGAGAGGTTTGAGCCTATTTATAAGACCCATGGAGGAATATCTTGAAAGGAGCTCAATTTCAGATAAGTCAAACATGGACAAATGAGCAGACCGAACAAATCTGGTTTTCTGTTGAAAACACACCCATTTTACCATAATATAGCTACTTTAGCTTAGATTAACTCATGCTAACCCATGATGCTAAGTGACTTTATCTTGTATTCATTCTGATCAGAAATAATGAACAGCGGTGCAGAAATGAGCACTACCTGTGTTCCACCATCTCCATCTGTTACTAGCCAAACTGTCCCCAAACTGGACTGAGGCTCATATTAGTCCAGACAGGCGGCTCAGCAGAAGCAGGCAGGCAGCTGCTGCGGTCAGCACACTAACACGTCAAAAAGCAATATTGTCTTTAAATAAAGAGTGATTTATGCTCTCTTTGTTCCTAAATCATAGATAAGATGTCAAGTTCACAGAAAATGCTAAACACTTTGGAACAGAAGTGATGGCAGCTAGCTCTTAACACTCCACACCGGGATGTGGCCATCACTTGATTTTAAAAATCAAAATCCAGTTAAGCATAAATTTGTTGATTTAGAGTTTCACCTGATGAACTACATAAAAATTCACTCCTCATACAGTCATGAATGAGAAATGTAGCCGTGAATACCAAACCTATTTTATATACCAGGCTGTAAATATATTTATTTCCAAAGTAAAACTGAACATTTTAACATAGAACTCAATGGAGACTGACTCGCCTTTGGAGCTAAAAACTAGACATTTCATTTTTTTTGTCCCAGATGTTGCAATTTACAACATACAACAGAATACTCTATGTGTCAAACATTTGGTTGAGTCAATTTTGCCATCTGAGCACTATTGATCGTGTGCACACAAAACAATGGTGAAATACCGGCCAGATCAGAGTTATCTGCTACTTCAGTTTGTGGCAAACATTATGCAAGCCATTATGTCAGTTTGTTAAAATCACATCGTGTCCGTATATCTCAGGAGCAGAGTGTACCAGCAGACAGTTCACTTGGGATGTTTTAGGAACGTTTGATGTGGACTCATCCAGTGAGGATATCTCTACTGATTTTGCATTATTGATGTGCTGACTTAAATATGAAGTACTTGCATCCTTGGCAAGTGTACTGGATCATTTGTCAGAGTCATTATTTGGTCAAACGAAAATGTATTCACCCCAATTTATTTAGAGACATTCGATCCTGTACCAACAAATCTGAGAACAATATTGACATAGGTGATATGATTTTACAGTTTACCAAGAAAGGTGTTAATTTTTGGATGCTGAGGTGAATTATATTTTGAATTCATGCTTGTGCCAAGGTCTAATATCACCCCTC
>JAOWBL010000017.1:10441135-10461877 GCA_028564865.1 Zenarchopterus dispar | reverse complement strand
CTCTCTGTCTTCAGAAAGACAAGCAGTGAAACTGAACCTGAATCCTGACCTTAACCACACATTGATGTTTGCTTTGATCAAATTGCATTAATGAGATTGGTGCTGCAAAGTAAATTCTTCTTTCTGCTGCCTCTATGACTGCTAAATATACTGGCAACATATCAACATTTGATGAATAAAGGTTGTGGCAGTTTGGAAGGTTGTGCTGCAAGCTTGGATTATGTCATTTATGTGGACACTCAGTCTTCTCACATGGAGCAGATAAAAGCTCTGTTTGACTGCTTGGTTTATGTGCTTCTAAATCTGTGCACAATTAAATGCTATGAAGGTAATCCATGAGCTCCAATGTTTTTTTTGTGTGTGTGTGCTTTGGAAGTTAAGCAAAATTTGTATTGGGTCCAGCGAACAGTTATTTTTCTTGACTCTCATGTGGGACAGGGCAACATACCCTCCATGCATGCAAAGGTAGAGTGGAACAATGAGATTTCACCATCTGCAAAAATATATATATAAAAAATAAATAAAATAAAAAATCTTAAAAGCTGATGAAATTTTTGCATTTAGATGGATACTCCTGATATCTTTGAAGAAATGGTTCAGCTGTTGTTGTGCCATTTATGGATCTTTTGAAAAATAAAAGTATGTTTGGTCTCTTTTATATAATTGTGAGTGAAAAACTTTGATTCTCCTATTTTTATGGCCCTAAACATGGCCAAGTCTTTTAAGCTACAAGTAAATGTCATGTGGGTGCAATCGGTTTACATTCTGCAAGAAGATGATTTTGAAATTGAGTGATTTTTTTTTCAGTAAATACGCCAGAAAGATGCACTGTGACACTGTGTTTCTACTTCGCATGTATGATAAAAACAAGTTCCTTATTTCACAAACTTTTACATTATTTATTTTAAAGGCACTTTTATTTGCATTATTCCTTCAAAGGCAGAATGACCTTGTGCTGATTTAAAGAGCTTTTTCTACAGCACATCCGCATTGTATGAAATATACGGCAAAGAAAGTGCCGCAGGACTGCTGCAAGTGACTCACCCTCATGTTTACATGTCATGTTGGTGACATCTGACCTCTAGGTCCTGAATATCTGGCTGATTCATCTGTCAGCTGTCCCCACAGCAAAAACCTCTTCATCTGTCTTTGGTTGCTCCTGTCTCACTCCCCAGAGGGTGAAATTCACACACAGATACACACACGTGTATCAACAGCCTCCTATGAAGTCAGCTTCACATCCTTCCGCTATTTGATACAGCGGCATCCTTTTTCTAAGACCTCTGTGAAGTAAACACCCCCCCCTCCACACACACACCAGAGATGTTCTCATTAATATTCATCAAAGATGTAGCCAGTGCCCAGAGGGGAGACTCTTTCTGTGCCTCACAGGGATTCGCCACTTCATCTTCAGGAACTAGGCATGGTTCATTTAGGTTTTAAGCATGATTATTTTTCCTTCTCCTTGCCCTTGTCTGACCTCAGTTAGGTAATGAAGTTTAAGAAAGTTTCCTACTTTCTTTTGTGTTTGCATGTTAGCAGCTGAATAGGGTTATTTGTATAACCCTAATATTTTTATTTCATTATCCCCCCTGCACATTTTTTATTCAGCCTTTATTTCAGGAGCAGATAGAATATCTCAAGAGTCCTCTCTCTTTGTCAAGGGTCTCGTGCAATATTGGCAGCAGATCCAAGCAGGAATAGCTAAACCAAGACACACCAATACACACAATACACACTTGACAACACACTTGAAAAAAATATACCTGGAATGTTTATGTGTGCATACTGTATGACCTGAAATAAACAAAAAAATCCATCAAAAATGATAGACATCAAAACAGAAAGAAAGACAGCAGACTGTTTACTTGTCATCACAAGAGTTATTATAAACATATGGAGCAATGATCATTCACTACATTTCCAGCTGCATGTCCTTGCATTTTGTGTGCTTGAAATTATTTTTTTTTTAAAAAGCTGTGTCCAAGTATTCAGAGTTGTAACTTTGAACTTTCCAATCCAACTTGCACAATATATTTTGTGCAAAGTCTTTGTGGTGAACCTCAGTGCTCCACTGTAGCAATTGCAAAGAAACAATTTTTTAACCTTAAAAAACTTAAGTCTTAAGAAAAAAACAGTTATAAGTCTTTTAAATATTTTTATTAGAGGCATTTTAATGTAGACAATTCTGATTTGCTGCACAGCTGTCCAATAATCGATTATTTTAATAAATGTTATGTACTTAATGTGAAATAGATTGTCTACAAGAGTGTAAGTTGTCAAATTAGCGCATCATCATCTGGACACTCAACATGGAGCCTATAAAAAAGGATCATGACTGAGCAGAAAAATCCAACCAGCTCTGTGTGGATTAAAAGCTAGTGTGGAAAAAAATCTCTCTGCGAGGAGAACTGGATAACAGTCACGCTTGCATGTAAGCTGTGTCATATTAAGATAAAATATGTTGGTAACTCAACAATAATGCAAAACCTTATTGCACATTTCCACGGGGAGCAGGAGAGAAAACAGCCAGTCTCTTTTACTTCTACGAGTTGTTAAAAAACCAGAGAACACAAACGAGTAATTGCAAAGCTTCCACTCTCTTTAGAAAAGCCAAAGCTGCTCAGCTGGATCACTTCCTTCATCTGAAATTTTAAACTCTGAACTTGGCATCTCAGTGTACATTGATGTTGATGAGCTACTAACACAGAATAATAAATTACATACACTTAAAATAGAGCAAATATTTAGTGGTCACAGTGTGAGAATAAACAGAAACATTGTAGAAAAGAGTATTGGGATCAGTTGATTCAAGATGCTTTGATAGTTTTATAAAATAGTTGTATAGAGATGCTTAAAGATTTCTGCCCTTAAATGTTAGTTTAAACTGTTCTGAGATTTGATGTGCAAGTGATAGTTATATATCAAAATTCCCAACTGTTCTGTATTGAGATAATAATTTGGTCTAGGGACACTGGAGGGTAGCAAAACAAAGGAACTTTTCAAGAGCTTTGATTTTGCATCAAAGATCATAAATATCATTCAAATTGCGTTGTTTTTTTTTTTTTTTAAATAAATGGTGGTGATGGTTGATAGAGAGGTTGATTCGGAGTAGATCTAGCACAGTACAGTATCATCAGCATAAAGGGTGAAGTTGGGATTTGAAGCTTCTCAATCAGAGCTTAATTTTGGTGATATATGAAGCAAATAGAGATTGCAAAACTGACCCTAACACTTCCAAACACTTACAGTTTTATTTGACACAATGAGGTAGCCATTAATAAAACCCTCTTCTGCCTTCACACGCCCTGAAGCATGTTCAGACAGTCCGACACTGAGAACTCTTTGCTTTATTGCTCTATGAACCACTGTGTCAAAATCATCTACTGCTGTTAAGACTCCTGTAGCTACACTGCCCTTTTTTAAAAGCCCGGCTGAAAGTTTGATATTATTAGCAGAAAGAAACTCACTAACAAGGAACTTGAGAGCTGTGACGAGAACAGACATCCCTGATACGGGCCTGTAATTTTGAAGGGCCGCATGAAACCATTTTGAAAGGAGAATGAGAGCTGAAGGAGACATTCAAACACAAGAAGTTTTGTTTGTGGCTTTCTTTAACAATAAATGTGGGCACTTGATACTTCCAATTAACCCACTGATACTTTCAACTAAAGATTTAGTGGTCCTCCGCAGGTTTAAAGAATTATTTTAGCTCTTTGTACTTTCCAAAAAGAAATAATCAGCTTTGACTTTTTGTACTCCAGCTCTGCATTTACTGCTCAGCTGGCTAAAAATGGAGCAAGACTGAGTAGAGATTTGTTTTCCTGTTTTTGTCTACAACACCTGCACTCATGAAGTTAAATAAGATGTATCAGGCATTGTTGCAGCCTTTAAATAAAAAATTTCAGTGAGGACCAGGCTTGCCAGTAGTTTTAATAGGACGTTCATTAAAGAATTTGCAGGTTTTGTTGACATCAGTAATCAGGTACATTTATCCAAGGTCAATGTCTTGTTTCATAACAATACAAGGCTTTGTTTTATCTTTGTTACCAGTTCTTGTTTAAGTCTCTAGTAAGATCAACTTCCAATAAAATCTAGCTCTAGTAAAATCTGCATGACCACTCTTGTGGCTGAAGGAGGCCTTTAGCAACCAACAACTGTTGCGTGTAATGTTTGGAGAACTTTAAGATCAAGAGGACCATCTATTGAGCAAATCCAGTGTGATGTACTGTGAGAAATGTGGATTTGCTTCTACGGACACAGTTGTATTTAAGATGGTTCAAGTTAGATTAAAAACATAAAAGTTTTTTTTTTAAAACTTAGTACTACTTTCCTGCTTTTTTTGGAACCAGTCTATAGACATAAGAATTAGGACATCATCCTTGAGGGCTAAGAACATGTTTTGTTATGTTTTAGATAAAACAATGTTGAACATGCCCAGACAGGATGAAAGCCCATCTAGATGAATAATTGTGACCATTTGAAGAAATAAAACTGTCAGGATCCCTGTTTTTGTTCCTTGTGTCTATTGTCTCCCCCCCTTGGATCTCTCTGTTTGTTTGTCTGGAGCTGGGTGGAGAGTTTGGTGCTGCTGGTCTGCTTCTTCCACAAGTCCCACCTCCTACTCACCTGCAGCCAATTCCACAGTCAAGACCCACACTTGCAGCACCATTAAAGCCTGGTTCATTTCTCCACACACCACCAGATCGTCTGTTTACCCATTGCGACGCTTCATTCGGATCCAGCATATTCCTGCCCTCTGCTCATATCCAGCCTTGCGCCAGTCTCCAGCTCCTCTCCTGCCTCCTGCTACCTCAAATAAATCAGACCTAATACTGCCAGTTGTCTGCTGGTCGTTTTGATCCACCAGATCCAGCCTTTACAACAAAAACCAAAAGCAGTACTTGTTTTAATAGCTACCAGTTATGAACTGTGTGGAAAAAAAACTGTGCTGGTTGCACCTTTTTCAGAATAAATATATCTACTTGTAAAAAAGAGAGAAAAAAATCTTCTGAGTGCATTAATGACAGCTAAAGAAAAGTGCAACATTTTCGGGTAGAGCCACTACAAAGATGACATTCACAGGATTAGGAAAGAAGAACAGGGTTAGAGTTAACACCTGACTCAGTCCATTAAATGTTACCCTAAAATTTCTGTACCTTGCAAGGAACTTACTGGTCACATGACAACTTCTGTACAGAGTTACAAAACACTCAAGAGCAGGGAGCAAGAGTACTGTGCCTTTTATTTTGTCTTTTAAAATACCACAGCAGATAAAAAGTGTAAAGACAGAATTTAGGTGTGTGTCTGAGTTATAGTTTGGTCCTGTGCCAGAAGAAAAAGTATGTTGTTGCATGTACAGTAAACACAGTTGGTAAAGCAGAATCACAACCTTCTTAACCAGCTATATATAGATTATTCACATATGAAATCAAATTAAAGCCAGGATTAAAGCCCTTGTTGGTATTATGTAAAGTTTGGATCCATGAAGGTTGATCATCATTCAGGTTGATCTTTACAAGTGAATATTTGACGTACAGCTCAGTTCTTCTAACGGTCCAAGTCGGCCACACAATTTGTTCAAAAAATAACGAACAAATCCACACACAGGCTGGGGCTGCCTGACAGCAGGTCGGCTTTGGAAATGCAACCGACTTCCGGCTTGTTCTTTGCCAGCATCTCCTGGCAAATTGGGCCTGTGCAGGTTTACTGGCTGGTATCTCCAATCCTTAGAAAATGCGATAAATCAAAAAGTACTATTGCATTCAGTAGTCAGCCTTTAGGGATAGTAAAATCATACAGTGATGGATGTCCTGACATAAGATGCAAAGTCTTAATGTCTGGGCCTGCAACTGCATCATAGTCTTAAATTCTCAAAAGGCATTTTAAAGTATTTGTTCTAAACAGGCTGATACGACAGAGAGTCCCAAGTCTTATCGTAGCACAAGTTTAAATTGTCTTTTAGTGATTAAATTTGATTACAGATGCCCGATGCACAGAGATCCATAGAGGACAGTACAGCATGCACAGCATATTATATGCATAAAATACTTTGAGATTCTGCAAATGAAAAAGAAATAGACCACAAGGGAGTCAGTGGATAAGAGTATTGTCTCATAAGGAATCAAAGAATCCAACAGTTTCAGTCTAAACTAACCAACGGCACCACGCCTTTGATATACGTTTATGATAAAGTTTATTATTTGATAAAGGAATATGCACAGCTTAAAGCTTAAAAACATTTACAAAAATGCAATTTTTTTTTTTACGTTGGCAAAATGTGGTTGTTGGAAACAGCACTGAGAGTATTTCTAACCACTGACTAAGCGTCTTGAAGGACTCTAGTCTCGGTGTAAATGCATTACTTTGTGCTGCTCTATAAGGGAACACACTGTTTTCAGACTGCAACACTCCACAGTAGATAACCTTTACTGCCTCTTTTCAAATGACATGGTTAACATCAAAAAGCTTCTACGTGTGACTTACCACTTGGCAGCAATCCTGAAGGCTCCTCAGAAGAAATGAAACTGCACATACAGATACACTGGTCAAAGATATAGTGTATAAGCCTCAAAATATGAAGTAGAAAGTATTTCTACTTTGGCATAGCGGGGGGCTCAAAAGGGAAACTAATGTCAAGAATACCATCTTTAATGAGAAAGAGGGTATTTTTGTCTCTTAAGGAAGTGTTTCTTGTTCATTAATATGTCAGTGTTTACTCCCGTCATGACATAATGCTGTGAATGGTGCATCAAGGTATCAGTGCCAAAGAACACATTATATAAATCTCAGCAATGCTCCAGGCTTTGAACAAGTGACAGTGGCTGATATCATATTGATCTTTAATGTTAATTTTAATTTTTAGTTTGCTTTTGGTTATTAATGTGTTAATATATTAAAACAATCAAGAGTCTTTGAAGACAATAAAACATTTTTTTTAAAAAATAGTTAATTGAACAACCCATGGACTGCCTGTGAAAGATGATGCTGTGTTTGTTTATTTATTTTTTTATTTATTTTGTCTTTTCTGGTTTGTGTTTGTGCATTATGTTAGTAGCATGTACAGGTAGTTATAATATGCCAGTGTTAATAAAGCAGATATATCCGAACCCCACAGGTTTGTGCAGCTGCTTGTTGCTGGCAGCCAAAGTGATTGCTTCTCAAGATGGTTGACATCAGAAGATGGCAAAATTTCAGTATGCCTTTGACAGGGGAAGGATAAAAGAACCAAAACAACAAAGAATTGGTTTTGATTTCTTTCAGCAGCCATCAAGTAAAGCAAGTTCTAAAACATCTAAAAAAAAAAAAAAAACAGGAAAAAAAGAAGGAAAAAACAGTGCAGTTTGTCCTCAGCTCCCACTTCTCTTTTCTCTGGTAATTACATGAGAATCCTGCATCCCCTGGTGGATTCGTGTCTGAGTTCAGCACTGGCCAGTGACCGGTCTTCATTCATCTTTTCTGCTCTACTTCTGACACACCACAGGACCTCTACAGAGATCCTCCTTCCTTTTCTTCCATCTTACCCTTTGCTTCTTTACTCCATGTCCTTTTTCCTTTTCCCCATATAGTTCTTTCCTTCCTAACTTCATTGATTTTCCCTCCCTCTCCTCTTTTCCTACCTCTTTCATTTCCTTATATGTTCTTCCCCTCTTCCTTATTTCCTATTCCCTTTTCATACATTTCCCCTCTTTTATCAAGCTTGATTCTTTTTTCCATCCTCCACTCCCATTCTCCCTTTCATCTGTCTTACCTCCCTTCCTTTATCCCTTGCTTCCTTTCCTTCTTTTCCCCTCCCGTTCTGTTTCTTTTACCCAACTTCCTTTCCTTCCTCCTTTCCTTCCTTCTTTGGTCTTTTCTTACTAACCTGTGGTACTTCAAATTTGGAGTCAGGATTTCCCGCAGAAGTGATATAAGATCTGGCAGTCAGATGGCAGTAGGGTTTACAGCTGTCTTTGTCAAATTCTGCTATATGGCACTATCTATAGTATCAGCATAAAAAAACCCAAGAAAAGACTAACAAAGCATGCATAAAACAAACTTATATAGCTCAGTGAAGTGTTAATGACAGCACTTACACCAATTACTGTGCAGAGCGTCTCTGAAAACAATGGCAGCTTCTGTGCAGTCCTCCCACCTAGAATCGTTACCTCACTGCCTTCGTTCCAGTCAAGTCACTGATATAAATGAGCTTTGCACTAATTGCAGACCCATCACGAGATCCTCTTGAGCTTAAAGCCAATAATGGTGCCTCATGCCACAATATTCCTCTCTTTTATAAAATTATATTCAGCCTTTCTTCGATCCCCTACTCTTCTTATTAGACCTTAGCATCTTTTTTGGTTTGGTTCCCCACCTCTCCTGCCCCTTTTCACTCCTTTTATCATCTCTCTTTGCTTCTCCTGCCCTCCTTCTTTTTTCCCTTTTTCTTCCGCATCCCCAGTATCACCATAAATTGGATGGAAGGCAATTAAGTGAGTTGTCGGAGGGCTTGCTGACAGCAATTACAAGGTGTGTAGGAATTCATGTGGAGACAAGACAGCGTGCACGTTTTGATTTCTACACAGATGACTCATCTTCTCTCAAACAGCATTGAGAATAAATCCAGAAAGGGGGAGGGGGAGATGTATAAGAAAGCAAAAAGACTTAAGATGGGATAAAGGAGATAAAATAGGAGAGTGATTGAGAAAAAGGAGAGCAGGGAAAAAAAGACAGAGTGAATGGCTAAGAGAGACGAGCGATCAAATCCCGATCAGTACGTGACTTCAGGGCACACTGAAGGAAAGGTTGGAGAGATCCTTTTTATACACATGCTCGATAAAGAACATAGACAAGAACTAGATTTCTAAGCTTCATCTTTTAAGGGAAGCTGGAGAGTGAAAGTATGGTTAAGGAGCCTTTTAAAGACATTTGGCCCTTCCAAACATTATCATTGCTCAGCTTGTTCAGTCATGCGAGTAATTCAGCTTGACATTTCCGCGGTTGTTTTACTGACAGTTTTGAGGTTTTAATGCATAGACTATATATGTGAAACCAATCACTTAGTATTTTTTTAAAAAAGAGAGTTGGATAAATAAGATATTACTGCTTGATTATTTTTTTAGCTGATTTGTTGGACATAATTTTAAGAGAAATCCAGATTTTCTTTTAGACTGCAATGCACAAATCACATTTTCTCAGATGCTTTTTTTCTTCGAGAAGGCAGATTTCTTTGTATAATATGAATTGCATTTGGATGAGGTGATTGGTGTAATCCAATTTATGCAAACATAGTCTAACAGATGTTTTACTGAAAGATTAATCTTAGACCCTTCAAAGTTGCTTGCATTGTGAAAGACGTAAACTCACAAAGCAGCAACAAACCTTTAAGGTTTTCCAGCCCTAATAAGGTTTGTCCAATAAAAGCAAAATGTCTCCATTAGTTAAGATATCTCTGGAAACAACAGTTGTATCCCAGCCAGCATTTATATCTTTAAAAGTAGGCTGCAAACACGACTCCCATGTGTGTTGTTTTTTTTTTTTTAACATGACCAAACAAGTTAGAGAGCACACATTCAGGACTCAATGAGTTATTAATGTGTGTGAATCCGACCAAGGAGCACCCATCAGGCATATATTAGATGGAAAGATGAAGGAGTTAAAAAATGTACTAACTTGAACTGTAAATGTTCAAATAAAATTGAATTTTTAACATTTTTTTTAAAAACATGAATGTAGGCCTTGGGTTCTGCTTTACTGGGTAATGCAACTTTAATTGACATACAGTGGGCATATTTCCATCGGCTTTCAAAGCAACATGGCGGTGCCCCTTACAAAGAAAAACGGCCTTCAAAACCGGTCTTCAGAAATCAATGGATCATGTGACAGTCTCGTGCTGAAAGCTTTATTTGTGCAAGACAATCTTGTTTGCTGCATTAGGACTCTAACAGTTTGGGCAAAGACATCCACTTATAATTGGCTGTGTTCTTGGAAAAAAAGCACAAAAGACTGACACAACAGAAAGACTTCATGGATCAAGTGAGAACAATAAAATCATGTATCCATTCACACCAATTTTAAAGCCAAAAAACCACTCTATACCCAAAAATCTCATCTTAGACAACACCTTACACATGTTGCCAGTCCTTTGCTTTTGGGGTTGCAGGGGATGGACCCAAAATGCTCAAGACCAGGGAGGCATTTCATTTAAACAAAAACTTTAACCGGGCAAGCTTATTCAAAAGAAAAAAAAAATCCAAAAACAAAAGAGAATGATAAAAATGCCAGGAGCAACAAAGGAAACAACTGGGAGCAAGACTGAATAGCCAACAAGGGAGCAATGAAAAGCAAGATGATACATAAACACTAACAAACACTCCTGGGATAAGAAGCAGACACAGGTGTTGACAATTACAACAGGGAGGAACAGAGGAAGTCACACACCAGGGAAAGTGCTTAAAATGGCACAGATAACAAGAGCTCACAAGGAAACCAAGGCTTAAACACAAACACTGAACAAGACTTCAAGAAGTGATTAATAAAAATAAAAGACTGCGACACCTCTCAGTTACAATTTTAACCAAAAAAACCTGGAATTGCTAAAGACTGAACCTATGCTCAAAAATATTATTGTTTGTCCTTGCAAGACCATTTCAAAGTCTAAGAAGCAGTCTGAAAGTATCTGCAGAGAGAAACTACCAAAACCTCTGGTTATAGGGTAGAAATTGATTTTATGCTTCCTGTGTACTGCGCCTTGAGATGACATTTTGATCTGTCAATATGTAAATAAGACTGAATTGGACTGAATTTTTCAGAGGTAATAAATCATGAAGAATATTATTTTTAAGTATTAATGCTGAGGGTGAATAATTTCAGCCACGGGCCTCTTTCAGAAAACAATATAGGCTTTAAAAAAACATTATGACATACATTATTAAACTTTCTTTGACTGTTTACAATGGCTTTAGTAGATCAAAGTTAATAAAACTTTAAAGCTGCATTCAGCTTTCTGAGAGAATCCCTGAGAACAAAAAAGCAGCCCTTTCTTATTTGGGATGGGATAAGTCTAGTGATCCAGCAAAAAATGGCAGGGTTGCTCAGCAGTGAACCGAAACATTTGGTGTTATGTTACATAACTTGGCAAAGTGCTATGCTGGCCAATCTTAAATCTGCAAGCTCACTTTCTTGGTGGATTACCCTGCCATTTCTGTGCTGGGCTCCACTGTTCACCTGAAGACTGTTTGATGAAAGACAGTCGTACAGTTATGCATTTGTCAGTACTCTGAACTGCTCTTCTCTGAGGTGAATGAATAATTCTCTTAATTTAAAGCATCTGGAAATTTACCACAAAAAGTGTCTATTGTTCTAATGTCGGGAGCTGAAAACAACCTTATATAGGATGCATTTGCACCATGAAAGCACGACCTGACCTCTCCTCAACATGCCATCGTCCTGCTTCTACACTCACACGTATCAGGAAACACACTCGTTTGACCATTTGTTTTTCCTCATTATCCTCTCAACAGAGGCTTTAACAGCCTGATGAGCACAAGTCCCCCTTGTAACATTTCAAATGATTCAGAGTATAAAACATATTGAGGGATTAAAAGAGCTAATTGATATTTGTTTTCAGTTCAATTTGGATCTCTCTCGAGGAGAGGCTTGAATTACCATGTAAATCATGTTTTGTGTGCATTTTTTTTTAATTTCAGTAACAGCAAAGTTTGTCGTTCATAAGAGCACCCTTGCAGACATTGTCCAAGGCTGATGTTTGAATACAGCGGTGCTCACACACATGCACACACACATACATACTTTCCCAGGCAGAAAAGAAGAAGCTGTACTGAACTGACTATGCCAATCCCAGCACACATACAAATGCATGTTTTTCAGATTTTTAACCCTCAGAAAAGGTGGTGTTCTTTCAGGAAGGGAACCCGACATAAAGCCTGTCTTGAAATGCAATAATCCATTGCGGCAACCCTTAGAAGAAGGAAAGCCAAAAAAAGTTGCTCTAGTTTTTGAGAGTAGTGTATATATGTGTGCTGATGACTTGGTGGTGGGCAACTTGGGTCAAATATGTTAAGGCTGGCTCAGCCTTGCTTATTGATAATCAATAATAACGAAGCTCCTCACTCCCCAACGGTTGGAACTGAGTTGTTTTTTTTTTCTGAAAAGTCAGGTGTCTCCAGATTTGTCCCAGTTGAGTAACTGCATCTTTTGAAGACTATATTTTGAAGCTGAATGCATCACTGCAAAGTATCATTTCAAATACTTCTCCAGGAGTGTTTTAAAAATGCACATTTACTCCCTTGATGTTGTGAAGGTTGCATCAAACGAGTCTTTGGTGGCCAATGATATCACAAGATTCACTTTTGCAACTATGACGAGGAAAAGTAGCAAACTTTGCAAAAGTATTGACCCGCTAAGGGCAACACATTTAAATGTAAATACTGGTTTTCAGTTTCCTTGAACAGCAACCTGAGAATAATAATACAATTCAGTTAAGCCTGAACTATTACTTTCCACTGAGACTTGACGGAGTAATGTAATTAAAAATTATACAGAAAATGAAAAATCCAGTAAAAGTTTGGTTAGAATTTAAGTTTATAGAACTTTATTTTAGAAATATTCACCTCTAAATATTTCTTGTAATATCTTTATTCGTTTGAGATTTTTTTTCTTTCACTGTCAGATTTTATGTTTTCAGATTAAACTCTTTGCTGTGAAATTCAAAATCACTCTTCAGTTTCAGCTTGGTTTTTAAATTCACCTTTAGACTTTAAACTTTAAAATTGCATTTTAAAGTTTTTATTTCACTTTTTCACTGATTCTGCATGAGGGGTTAATGCATCAGGTGACGGGTCTGGAATAATGAGTAGCAGCATAATGCAGGAAGCTGAAACAACCTCAGCAACTATGTTATCTACAGGAAATGTAAGAGCTACATTATTTTAGAAACTTCCAATATGCTGAATTTAAAACATTAGCTGTCAGAATTATATGCATCACTCATATTTTGGTTTTTTAGCTGTTTTGGAGAATTATGGGCACAAATTGTAGTGTAATATCACTTTTAGACAGATGTCAGAAGCTTCTCATACAGTACTAAGTTAAACTCATGTCTGAAAGCAATTTAGAGTCATAAAATATTGTATAGCATCAGCTGGAACTGAAGGCAAAAACTCATGAGACTATAGATCTTTAAGTTCTACTTTCTTTGCAGATGATCCATTAAGAACAATTTTGCATATATTTTTTACATAACTTCTACGTATCTTTTATATAGGTTAGTGGTTAGCACTGTTGCCTCACAGCAAGAAAGTTCCTAGTTTAACCCCTGGACCTGGCAGAAGTCTTTCTGTGTGGAGTTTGCATGTTCTCATACTTGCATAAGTTTTTCCTCCTGGTACCCTGGCTCCCTCAAACAGTCCAAAAACATGTATGTTATGTTGAGTGACAATGCTAAATTGCCCATGAGTGTGAGCATGCATGGTTTTTCATTTATATATGTGGCCCTGTAATGGACTAGCAACTTATCTAGGGTGTCCTCCCGCCCATTGTCTGTAATGAGCTGGGATGGGCTCGTGACCCTGTAAAAAGGATTCAGTGGGTATTCATTTGATTTTCATTTGATTGGCATTGCAATTTAATTGTCTTAGGAGTATCATTTATCAGAAGATAATATTTTTATGAAAAATTGCAATTGTTTTCAATATTATTTAATTTCATGCATAAAGGTCAAAGGTTAATGGCATTCAATGTTATGATCACTAAACAGAGTAGGTTCTTGTTTGTCTTCCACTTTATGTTCTAATGACAGTCTGATTAAAGGCAAAAGAAGTGTTGAAGATTAAAACGTAGTTCCATGGGAGTCATTACAAACACCAACAGCTGGAATACTCTTTGTCAGACAGTCAAATAAATTTAGCCCCCTACAAAAAAAAAAAAAAAAAAAAGCTGTCTCCACATGTCTGGTGTGATCACCATTTTTTTTTTAAAGTATTTTTTCAAACAATTTACGAAAAAAAAAGTCAATAGATTACTTCATTACACCACCTTTCCAAAACAATGAAAAAGAAATTTCACCAAGTTAGAGGAAAAGCATTAAAGTCATATTTCTGTACTTGTACTTCTCATAGATCAATAAAGTTCAAGTGAAAAGAAAGTTCTCAAAAACCACAGAGCCTGAAATGAACCAGTTTCCCCACTCTGTTAAAACCTTGCAGATGATGCAAGTATTTGGTTAAAAAATAAAATACCAGTAAAACTACAAAGCATATGTAAACATTGATATCTGCAGTTACAAATAGCATCCTAACGAGCAGAAATTATATTCAAAGATATGTTGATTTGTACCAATCTCAACTAAGTTTAGGATAAAAAAAATTTCAAAAATAATTTAACAGCTATCCCGTGACATGTTCAGACCATGCCACATTATACTGTCATCCCCTCTGGTGCTGGCATCAGCAGGCCAGAGGTGGGGCCTCAGCTCCACACCTGGTAATCAAGTCCCAGCCTCCAGGAGCTCCAGTGGAACTCCAAGTCAGCTCTGGATTGTAAACTCTCATGGCAAGTTAGTCTCTGCTCCATAGTAGCTTTCATAGTATTTCTCAGTGTTCTGCCCACCTGATAGCTTTCCTGCCTGACCCTGTCTTCTGTCCAGAAACTCCAGCTCCAGTCCACGCTCCTCCCTGCTCAATCACCAGCCTGCATCACTCCACCCTGGACATGAACGTGTTATTGCCTGTATAAGCCACACACTCAGCCCCTCTGAAAGGAAATGGCCTACTTTTGATCATGAACTCTGGGCAGTTGTTTGGTCTGTGAGACATTTTAAACACTTCCTCTCTGGCAGCAGATTCACTGTGATTACAGATCATAAACCCATCCTGAGTTTGCAGGAAACATGGCAAGCACTTAGCCGAAAAGGCTGAATGCTTGCCATGTCAAAAACGGAGTTGCCCCATGAAAGGGCTCCTCTTCAGCCAGTACAAACTGAGAGGGCATTTCAGAAGGTGGCTGCAGACATAACTGAACTCCCCGTTACTTCAGCAGGTAACATATATGTTCTTGTGATTATAGACTATTTTACACTATTTTATGCATTGTTAATGGCATGTTAATGGCATTGAATGCCATTAACCTTTGACCTTTATGCATGAAATTGAATAATATTGAAAACAATTGCAATTTTTCATAAAAATATTATCTTCTGATAAATGTTAACCTCTTCCTATTGAGGGATCAGCGTGCTATTACTGTGGCGAAGTGTATTTGTGAGGAGTACATCAGACATTATAGGGTCCCAGAGTCGACTCACACTGATCAAGTGAGACAGTTTGAGTTGGATCTCATCAAGTATCTCTGCACTTTCCTTGGCATTAAGAAGACCCGCAAATCACCATACCATTCCCAGACTGATGGCATGGTAGAGAGATTCAAAAGGACACTGAAATCAGCTTGCTAAGTAAATAGTGGAGAATAGTGGTGAATGGGACCGGTATTTGCCACAAGCTGAGCATTCCTACAATTTCAGTGTTCATTCAAGTGCTGGTTTTCCTCCTTTCTGTTTGGTTCTTGGCAGAAACCCTAACTTGCCACTTCACATCATCTCGAACTGTAGTCCCACAGTGACCACTTCCACTACGGGTACACCAGCAGAGTATGCTGCACATCTTACTACATGCTTGTCATGTGCTTTCAGGGAGGCTGCTCGTAACTCTGCAATGACCAAACAGCATCAGAAGACTCAGTTTGACAAAAAGGTTGTGTTTCACCCTCATCAGCCAGATGATCTCGTTCTCCTTGATGATCCATCCCATAAAATGAATAAGTTGGCTCCCGAATAGAAGCTCCCATGTTGTTCAGCAACGCGTGAGCAGTGGGGGGTGCCCAGGGGTTACATATGACATCAGGGATCCACAAAGCACAAGTTCCCGGATATGGGTTGTGCAAAACAACCTACTGAAGGCTTACAAAGGGACTTTTCCTACTACGCCTCCTGTCAGACAGGCTTCTACTGCACCAGGGGATGTGGGTATGGCACCTCCCCTCACAGCGTTATCAGGTGCTCTCCCTTTTTGACCTCCCACTCCTCCGCATGCACCTGATGGAGAGGAGAAGCAAGCCATACTTACCCCTAGAATGAGTGCTGATAAGCACAGAATGCCACCCTCTCCTCCCCACTCGTATACTACCTTGTCTTCTTCATCCCCTCCTCACCTGCCTGCACCTGCCTCCCTGTGCCCCCAACATGCTCTCAGGAGCCTGTGGGCCTCATGTCCCACAGTGGCTGCCAGATCAAGCTCCACTGAAGTACAGGGACTTTGTCACTTAAGCGCCTGTGCATGGCTTTTGACATCCATGTTTTGGTATTGTTTTGCATATTTGGGTGTTTGATGCACATGTTCAGTGTGATATTTTCTGTATTGCAGATTAGCTTAGGTGAAATTGTATTTCCTATTTTGTGTTCTACATTTTGGTTTTCTTTATTTTGCACTTTCTTCTGCTCATTATGGGCAGATGTTGAAATGAGGACATTTCTATTCATGGCAGGGGAAGACTGTAACCATAAAGTTTATTATTTTCAATTATGTTTTATGTTAATGGTAAATACAAGGCTGTTGATTATACATTCATTTGTAGTGTTATGTGATTCATTGGTTATGTATGTTATATTTAAGTTGTAGAATATGGTTTGGTTAATTTATTTAATTTAGTCTCATTCAATTACACTTGCAATGTTTTATTTGCTTATTTTAGTTTTAATATTTTTCTGTGGTAAATACTTGTCATGTTGCCAGGTGATTTTTGGTTCCACCTGCCTGTGGGCTACGGCGGACAAGGTAAAAAGGTGACACAGCATGTCCGTTGTCTAAGTTTGCTAGGAGTTCTGGTCAGAAGTGTCAGCTTCAATAAGCCAGTCTCGCTGTCCTGCCATAACAGTGTTGTTAACATAACAGCACGATAAAGTTGCAACCCGCAGTTCTCACGCCTTGACATGCTACCCACTCAAAAGGAGGACTACGCTTTTGCTGATGGCTTTGTGGTCTGGTTGACACATAGTAAGATTAAGCTTCATGCAGGCGTTGAGGCTTCCATCTGCTAAACATGATTGCAGGTTGGTCTTGATGTTCTTTAGATGTGTGAAAGACTGCTCAAATGCATAGGTAGAGCCAAACATGGTCAAGACAGTAATACTCACACGCTGCAGTGTGTGGTATGTGACGGGAAGCACGTTCCAAGTTTTGACAATCAGCTGGTCTGCAGGTTGAAGTTTTTTAATTTCCCCCCACTTGTGTTTGCTTTCCAACTCTGCTTGCTGTTGTGCAAGTCTTTCCAAATATTCATTCAGTGACTTAAACATTTTCTGAGGCCTTCAGGTCAGCAACTTGCAACTCAAAATCTCCGATGGAGACACCAAGGGATGTAACTCAGGTCAGCGCTGTCCACTGCACACTCATGTGGATGGGTGATGAACTTAAAAAGAAGAGTGCACACACGAAATTCTCCAAAGCATGCTGTGAATGACTGCAGGAGATTAGATGTGAAGCCCGCTAGCTGCTGGAGATCAAAATGTTGAGCAGGGTCACTTGCTGTGCATGCACCTTTAAACTCTCTGTTTTTCAAAGTGTAGTAAACGACCTGTTTCAATGTCAGTGATAAAGAGTTCCAGCTTGTTTTCAAATGCAAACACTGCTTGTTGAAGGAATAAGACTGTATTTACAATGCCTTGCATTTTCACATTGAGCTGGTGCAGATGTTCAGTCATGCCCACAAGATGGTAGAACTTCAGGAATCACTCTATGTTGGCTAGCTCAGGATGCTAGTCGTTTTTCATTTCAAGGAAAGTCCGGATTTCACTCAGACAATCCACAAAATGGCTGAGCACCTCCCCTCTTGACAACCAATGCACATTGCTGTGCAAAAGCAGACCAGGATAATTATTCCCAAGTTCATCCAGTAGTGTTTTAAACTGGCAATAATTTAAAGCTCAGGCAACAATAAAGTTGAGCACCTGAATGACCACCAACATCACCTCACCAAGCTGCTTGACATACATTGGAGCACAAAGCACCTCCTGATGTAGGATGCAACGAAAACTTAGGATGGGTCTCTTTTCATGTTCACGAAGAATCCTGTTTTTCTGTACTGTGCATGGAGCACCATCAGTACACACCGAAATAAGTTTTTCCATCAGTAGGTTTTTTTCCTTAGCGAACTCAGTGAAATACTTGAATAAATCCTCCCCTCTTGTTGTCCCTTTCATCAGCAAAACAGCATGACTTTCCTCACGTAGTGTGTCACCTACAGCATGCCTACCAATCACTCTGAACTGGGATAAATGGCTGACGTCTGTTGACACATCCAAAGCGAGGGGAAAAAATGGCACTGGATTTATGTCCTTGTGTTTCCTCCGCTTGATTTGCCATCATGATGGTACATGAACAGTTGTTGCAGACAGAGGCATGTCTTTTATTCATTTATCTTCTCTGTATCTGAAAAGTCATCAAAAACTTCATTGGCAACATCAAGTGTGAATGTTTCGGCATACTCCCCATCTGTGGATGGCTTTTCTGTGATTGGCTGCAGCCACCCTCAACCATGAACATGAGGGGTAGAAAATGAATGGATGAATTAAAATGAATGCGAATGCTTTATATATTTTTAACATTATTTTTATTAAAGATTTATATGCGAGCCAGTTGCAGTCCTCAAAAGAGCAAAATATGGCTTGCGAGCCATAGGTTCCCATCCACTGCTCTAAAGTTAGTTCGACCGCCGACAGTTTTTTCCAAAACCATTCAGTCATCTTCTGCAGCAATTCTCTTTGTCTTGTGAGAGAAAGAAGTTCTTTTTCTGCAACTTATTACTCATAAGCTCCAATTCATTCATGTAGATCATTGTTTGTAGTCATTTTCTTCTGGTTGTTGTGGGCCACTTGCAGATTCCCTGCTACAAAAATCTCCCTGGCTTTTCTCTAAGTTGGTGTTGTTAGATGACTGTGAGGGCATCTTATCCTTCCTTACATCTCCTTCATGATCATTCTTGTGAGGAATAAAGCTCTGAAAGTGTTTCCTCTCCATTTCGATGTATTTTGAAGACTGAGTTTCATCAGTTTGGGATTGTATCTCTTCATTGTTTGTATTTCCAGAGTGGGTAGTCATATTTGGTCCACAGATTTGAGCAGTGTTTTCTAACTGTCTATCTTCTGTGTGAGGAGGCACAGAGGTCTGGGAGTTATTTTCTGACTTTAAATCCTCTAAGTGGGGAGTTATAGAGACAGCAAAGCCAGCGATTCATTGTCATCCATCTGGTTAATTTCTGAGCTGTGAGTTGGAACTACTTGATCGATGGGGGGCTCTTCGTCATTTACTTCAGTAATGCTACAATCAGTGTAATTCATTGTTCTATCAAAGTCATTTCCCCATTTTCCTTCTATTGCTTCTTCTACCATGTCACTCCACAGGCGGTTTTCAGAAGATAGTTCAAAGTCACTCATTTTCCTTAGGGCTTGCGAAAGGAACTTAAAAATGATGTCTCAGGTAATGTGAAAATAGTGTGTTCAGTTGTCCAAGGCTGTCAGAACTCTAAGGAGTTGTTAGAATTAGTACAACAATGTCTTGTGATGTCCTAATGTTACATTCCCAAGACAAAATACAGTCACATGACCTCGATAGACCACATGTATCACATGACCAAGATGAAACATATTTAACACATGACCAAGATGAAACAGGTGTCACATGACTAACACTATGACAAGAATACTGAAAAAATAAAAAACAATTAGTTTTCCACTTGTTCCTTTAGATACTCAGCCATGAAAATAAAAAACATTTGTTTCAACAACTATACTATTTTCATTTTAAATTCTACTGTTGTTTATGAGGTTGTGCTTTCTCTCCACTGTCTGTTGTTGGTGATATGCTTGAAAAAGGGTTGGACTATGCCGTAGCCAGAGTTTGGATGTATAAAAGTTTTACAGCAAAAGCAGGCATAGAAAACAGATATGCAGAATTTGATATTTCTTTTGAGCCATTGGCAGTAAATATCATTGAACAAAGGACTGGATAATGCCTTTATAGCCAGTCAGGCTGGAGCTCTTTCCTATACATCTGTTTACATTTGGTTAAGAAGAGACAAGACTTTATAAGGCATATACATTCCTATAAGAATAGACCAAGAAGCAAATGACACTTTTAAGGAAATGCAAAGCAATGTACATTCAGTTAGGAAGAGAACAGAGAAACACCAATACGTAAAAGGAAACCCGAGAAACATCGTTGTAAAGAATAAGACTGAATCCCTGTCTCCACACAGCTGTTATCTATTAAACAGCTTGACAGTTCAACATATAGTAAAACTCTTCAGTAAGAGAAACATAGGTCATAGGTCAAAGCACATCCTGCTTAAGACATTCTGTTTCTGATCTAGGATATTCTATTTTAGAGAAAATGCCTAAAAGACCAGACATACACAACTACCAAATACATAATTTTTTCTATAGAAGAAAAAAAATACTTGATCTCCATCTTACACATGGCACTGTGTGCCCATTTTTTAATACATTAAAAGATAAAAACTATCATATCTACTAACCATGTTTTCACCATCTCTAATTAACACCTGTTAGCATCAGCTTTCGCAATATAAATCTAGGTAGTTTAGTGTCACAGGAGCATTCAGTGTATATACAATGAACTTCTTTACCTTTTGCCTGCTCCATTCAGGGGTCGCCACATCAAGTTATCCATCTCC
>JAOWBL010000017.1:10423794-10435505 GCA_028564865.1 Zenarchopterus dispar | reverse complement strand
TGATTACTAACAAATGTGAAGCATTTATTTTCAAGAACAGACTCGATTTTACAACCTTCCAAGTAAAGGCTCGCGCTCATTTAAATGTGAAAATACAAGAATATAGTAGAAGCACAGAAACTGTGAAAAACACCACGTCGTAAGGCTCCACCAGCAGCTACAACTTGTCACTTCTTCTCAGTCGGTACTTGTTATTTTTACACAGATGCTGCTCGCTTGAGTCTGAGTTTGTACATGTCGGTGTGCGTGAGCGTGAGTGCGTAGTCACAAATAGTCGTGTAAAAGTGGTTTCAGCCACACAGCAGCTCTCTGGCAACTTCCCAGCTGTCTTTAGGAAGCAATTCTTTTCGAACATGAAGAAAAAAGTCCCAGCTGCAGTTTCACACGGGGAAGTGTGTGTACATGAACTTTACTGTTGGAATACTTGAACTTCGTTAAACTTAATAGTGTTCAGTATAAGTTTGTATGAGATGAAGAAAAATAGCTGCTCCCCCCATCTGAGCCGCAAAAATTGCAACAATACTCTGTTTTGATAATAAAAATTGCATGAAAGCTAAATCTTAACTAAAGTCACATTTCCAGTTGGAATGGTAAACTCCAGCCTGCTGTGTGTTCCTAGCTCTGCCTTCAGCTGGTTGTAAACCCTAACAAAGTGACTGAGTTCATTTAGACTCAACGTCTGACAGTGGAAATGCAAAAACATGTGTACTGTACCGCTGTGAGCTGTTGGGACTTTAGTAAACGACTAAAGTCGTCTGTTTGTAGGTTAACCTGGTTGTCATGCTCCGTTAACAAGCTCAACGGTGAATTTCCATGCTGGTATCTGTTCAGCACCCAACCTCCAGGTTCCCTTCATATTTATAGTCCTGTTTGCTTTGGGTCCATCTAAATTAAGAGTGCTACTCCTAACTCCTCCTCCTTCCCTTCACCAACAATGTCCACTTCATCTTGTCGTTTTTTTTCTTCTTCCACCTGCACACCAGACAGCTATTGACAGGAAACCAAGGTTAACCTAACAGAGGGTGAGGTACCATCCAAAACAGCTATTTTATGGGCTGTAAATATTACCAGCCGTCACCACGACACCGGAGTACAACACATGCGCAAGCACACACACAGTAAGGTGTCTGGATTTCTTTTGCAGATCAGTTTTTTTGAGATTTATTAGGCTGATAAATAAGAAGGGACAGACACATTTTTGTAACATTTTTCCAGGGAAGGCAGGACAAAAAGAGCAGAATTTCACATTAAACCCACCACCATCCACACACAGTGAGGAAAAATAAATAACTGACCGCCAATCTGGAAAGTTGGTCAATATTTAGCCATCAGTGTCATTTGTGTCATCAGAAACGGGCCTAACTAGACACAGGAAACATCAATCCCATTTAGCAGAAAACGCCATAGATCCAATCCTCCAAATGTTCGTCGGGCGTCTCGCAGAGACACTTCCAGTATTCATCCTTCAGCTGCTGCCAAGGACGTGACCGTATTTCCCAGCAGCGTCTGTCCTCAATCACTCACCGCTTTCTGATTGTGTGTTGGAGGAGGAGGAGGGAGGATGTTCTTCATGGAGAACCTTCCCCTGATCTAAATCATTATTTTCCCTCCGCTCATCTCTCCTCTTCAGCTGCATTTTTTTAATCACACTGCTTTTTTAAAAAAATCTGTTTTGATTTTAATGATTTCTTTTACTATTCATGATGAAATCTGGACTGATTACACAACATTAGAGATTTTTTTTATGTTATCCGGTGACTGAAGAGAAATATTTCTTCATTTCAGTTTTTATAATCTGGCCTGAGCTCAAGCTGCGGTTTCATTTCTAACGTTTTTTTTTTTTTTCCTAAAAATATTGCAAAACTTAAACACATTTGGAAATGATATCAAAATAAATAAAAATGAACAGTGCAAAAACACATCAACCTTATGGTGAAAATACATAACTAAAGATTGCATAACAAAATTGAGACATAGTCCCTCAGCTCACTAAGTAAAACCATTTAATCAGTAATCTGGAGAAAAAGGAAAACGGTCTCCGTCAGACAAAAGTGAGGACGTAGCTGAGCTTTGTGGCAAAAACCACACGCTCATCATCCAGGTGACGTGTGATAGTCTGACCATTCATCCTGTAGCTGCTCAGGAAACCAGCATCATCTATCCAGCCCAGACTCCTCCCTTCATCCCGACTGTCCCCACGGTCTGCAACAAAAGTTCTTCCCTGCAGAGGCGTGGGCCCAAACGATCCGATTCCCATCACGTCCACTCCATTCTCCTGCGACCAAACACGTCCCAGAAGTGGGCGTGGGTCCAAGCCGCTCTAGCTTTACTCTTATCCTTCCTGTCGTTCAGTTTTCCTGGGTTAATCGCTCTACCTGACATGTAACTCTTGATCCTGCCGATCGAACGGAGAACACCAGAGGAACTTTCTCTGCTAAATCCAGTCACTGCTCGACTGTTCCACTTTGAGGAGTGGGCGTCACTAATGGGAGAACAAAGTTTTAAAATGCAACTAAGCTACAAGATGTCTGCAGGTAGATTTCTTGCTCAACTTTAGAGACTTAAATCTTTTGACTTTGAGACATCTTCATTTGCTGCTGCTGGGAGTTGCTGACGTGTCAGACGTGAGAACCTCGTCTGTGGAGTTTAGTGTAACAAGGTCCGTCTCCTTGTGTCTTCCAGGTATCTGTACCTGCTCTTCTCTGACGACGACCACCTCCCGTTCGACCACTGGGTCTTCAACACCGAGGCTCACCCTCTGCCCGTCATCAGGAAGGATAAAACAGACAGACCCAACGAAGTGGAGTAGTGGACACCCAGAAACCAGAGCCAGAACCTCTGATCCTGTATATCTGAGCCTCCAACTGTCTGTCTCAAACATTTTAGCCATTTGGAGCTCCCAGAGGCTACAGATGCCACTTTATTAGAACATTTTATATCTACCATGGTGTTCCAACAGAACTGAAGCTTGTTGGAGCTGAAGTCTCTCTGTTGATCCACTTTTGCTGTTTTTTTTTTTTTGTTTGTTTGTTTGTTTGTTTTGTTTTCTGGTTGAGACCAAATGCTGAAGAGCAACATATTTACTCCTGAATAACGGGATAGCTGGTGTTGTAATGTGGTAATTGACAGATTCGTCAGTAACAATCCATCAGTGTTTCTGCATCATAGAAGTTAAACTTTCTGAAGATATCCGTATATTTCACAATCGTGTATAATTTATTTTTGCGTCTCAATCAATGACAGTCTGTGAGGCTATCCCGTTATTCATCAAACGGGTTTGTCGTTTGCAGCTGCAATTTTTTTTTTTTTTTTTTTTCCCTTGAGGGCGAAAGCAGCCGTCTCCCTGAACTGTGGACACCAAACCCACAACACCTGCTCTCAGAGGACGACAACGACGAGAGTCGCGTGTTGAGCTAAAGGACGCTCGGTGCACTTCCTGCTTCATATTCAACGTTTTTCTGTCTGCTGCTCCGCTTCAGGATCTGAACGGGAACCGGTTTTCTTGTCACCACTGCTCGATTTTTGTTTCAGTAGAGAAAACACTGGAAGTTTGCTTTCCTAAAGACGTGTTTTGTGACCGTGAGAGTGAAGGAGAGACGCTGCCCAGCCAGAGCCTCTTTTTCTAAACTTCTGCTCTCCCCTGACTGCTCTTTCCTCTGAGTTCATCCCTCCTCTCTCCCTGCCAAACTGTTGTCTTCTCTCCATCATTCACACACAGCTTTCCTTCTCTTTCTGCTGTTTATCTGCATCTTTGACTGACTTTTGTGATTTGTTTCCCCACATTTACACCAGGGTTCGACTGCTACACTCATTTTTAACCTGCTGAGTTTTTTTTGTTTGTTTCCTAGATTATAGTCTCCTTTTAATCATTAATTTTTTAAAATTTCCTCCCCCAAAATTACACCTTTGTAGCCTTTTTCACAGCTGGGTTTTCAAAAAAAAGAAAAAAGGTCTTCCCAAATAGTTTGAGTTTCAAAAAGTCCCAAATTATATGTCACCTCAGTTTGATGGAGCGACATTTTACTTCCTGTGATCTTGTGAAGGATCATGGAAAGTACAGTAGTTGGAAGTTTGAGATGTTCTAGAAAGAGCAAGTTTGAGAATATTTGATGAAATCTCATGAGCATCTTCAGCAAATATTCATATTGTGACAGCTGAGCTTTAGAAAGCTCATAAAAACACATTTATCATACAGTCAGCAGTGCAGCATGCTGGTCAATATCTCTTTGTCTGTCACCTCTTCCTTTTTCCAATCTCCACATCCAGCATCAGGCAGGCTACAGGATCTTCTCTCCTCTGTGAGGATGCTCGATTTTACTAAAATAGTTGACCTTTCTCTGACACATACACAAAGCCATACTGACGTAGCACAGCTTTACCACCCCGTCATTGTATTGTTTCAGTTCTCGTTCTCCAGGCCCTCTCATGGGGTGTGTCCCTGTTGCTGCTTTTATTGCTGTGTACCAGCATGTGATCAAAGTCGAGCTCAACCTTTTTATTAGGTTGAATTAGATGTTAAAGATTTCCTCCCGAAGCCGGATCCAGTTGAATTCAGTCCAGTGCCTTGGCTGTTGATAGAGAGGGAGAAGCAGCTCACACTAACGCATAGGACTTGAGTTTTTGAATAGTTTTGGAGCTTTAAGTTTCCATTCCTCTAATGAGGATTAAACCAAAACTAGACATGGATTAAAGGATTAGGGCTGCTTTTTGATTTGATATTCAGTGACTTTGGCTTGAAAATAGCAGAGGACTTGGTGAAAACATGGTGATAAATGGGAGATGAGACCACTGAAACTCCGTCGAAGGATTTCATAAAACAGCTCAGAATTAATGTATTATGTCCTTTGATTATTCATTTCTGAGAAAATGTGAACGATTTGAGACGCTTGAAGTCCCAGTAACAGTTATTCCTTTGATTACAGTGACATCTAGTGGTGAGAGGCTCTTACTGCAGCCATGGATTAAATGACAAGTTAAATCAATTACAGAAAATCTATTTTAACTAAATTATTATTACTTTGAGTCTTTTATTGTATATGTTTAAAATCATGAATCATAACACTGTTAAAATTAATTATCCTAGTTCTTATTTGACCAAAGAACAATTAACAGACTTGGGTGCCCTTGCAATCATGATTATCATAGTTGTTACCACAGGAAAAAAATATTCCTGTTTGGTATGTTTTTATAAATGCATCTGAAATCATGATTTTCCCTAGATCTGTCTCTAATAAAGGAGATTTCTTCACTTAAATTTTCTCAGCGCCCCCTTGAGTTTTTAGCCCCCACTAGCGGAACTCTACAGCTGTGAGAAGCTCCATGTAGATGAAGGGATTTTTAAAAAAATAAAGAAATCAATCATTTATGCGACAGGGCATCAGGTTTTAACTGGTTAAACTGATGCAGGTTTCTTATAGCAGGTGAATAAAACCGACTGAAACACAGAATGAAACTAAAGGGGGTTATATATATTAAGTTATTTTAGTTTTCCAGCTTTAAATAAAAGATCTTACCTGATGTGAGAGCTCTAGTTCACAGTAATGTTAATATTTCTTTTGATACAAGTAGAAAATCTGATAAGACTGAAAAATGACTGAATGAATACTTGTATGGCAAAAATTCAAAACTAATGAGCTCCTTCACTTTTTCACCAACACTGATCTATCATCCAGTCGGCCTTCCTCTGTTATCTCTGAGCTGCGACACATCTCTCCATGTTCCTCATATCACTGTATACACGATGGTTTCTCTGGTTATAATGTGTTGTAATGGCTAATTGTTCCTGGTTGTGTTAATTTATTTTCAATAAGTAATCATAGGAGGGGTGGGGGATGGGGGCCTCAAGGGAGCACTGTTGGTTTAATTATGAGATTAGAGAAGCAGATTCTGTTAAACATGACTGATTATGTTGAAGGACCAGAATCCCACAGCATCAGGATCTGTGGACAGTCCACAACAGCAGGAAATGTGTGAAAGGAGACAAAAGAACCACCTGAGAACCTCAAGAGGATAGGAACTCTATGAATGTACCATCCAATGTGAATTTAAAAATGTATCTATATCTACTTTTATTCACATTTTCCTTTTTATTTGTTCGTTTCCGTGTGATATTGTTTCATTTCGTTTTTTGCTCGTTTCTGAAAGCACAAAAGAGTGAAGTGGTGGGTGCAGGCAGAGGAACGTCTGAGTGTCAACAAGAGATGAAGACGTTTATGGCGTTTGTTTGTGGAGGTGACGGCCGGCAGGTGATGTAAAGACTGACTCAAATCTGCTGAATGAGGCCCATCAGCTCGCTGTAGACACGGGTTTCTCTTTGCTTTCGTGAGGATGTGATCCTCAAACAGTCATAGATACATGACGTGTTCATTGTGCAGTGGGATGTTGCGTTGATATAAATCCAAAGAAAAGTGGGCGTTGACAAACTTGAATCCTGATAACTGATCAGAGTGATTGATCCTGCCTCGTCAGTGTTTTTTCCATCACCTCCATTACCAACCCCGTCACGCTGGCGTCTTCACGTGTTGCATTTTGTTGTTAGTTACATATTATCCTGTTTTTGATTTAATAATATGAAAATGGAGAAAGAAGTCAGGTTGGAAAAGGTGAAAACTGGGATTTTTTTTTCTTTTTAATCTATGAAAAAATGATTTTACATGTTTAAAGGGCATATTTTAAAGTAACTTTGATTTCTTGATTTTAATCCTGAAGATTTGTGACACGGAGTAGATGTTCCTGTAAAAGTGTGATGACAGCACTAGATTCTTCGAAACACTCGCCATGTTGACTCGGACTTGGAGGGCTGATCTGCAGCATCTCCTTCAGTAAAAATTCATTCCTTCATTTTCTATACCTGCTTAGTCGCATCAGTCCGCAGTTATCATGTTTAAATGCTGGATTTGATTGGTTTTCACTCTGTAGCCATCATCCTGTCGTGTTAACTCTTTATAGGGCAGTCAATAAAATACTTGAAATTTAACAATTTCAGCTCTAGAGGGTTAATGGAGAACATTAACCTCCGAAGACCTGAAGTACGCATATGTGGACGTCACAAATTTTGCTCTCTGTCATATTATTTATTTTCTTAACTTGGGCCCAAAGCTACAAGAAAAACATTTGTACCAGGTCTTGGGAGGTTAAAGGACTTCTATTAACTTTGTAACTTTTTTTTTTGTAATAACCACATTATGTCGTTCTGCTGAAGTTACCACATATACTTGCCCTGTAAAATGTAAAAGAGTTTTCTCTTGTAACTCTGTCATTTCACTGCCTGAAGAGGAAGTGCAGGATTTATGTGTAAAGTTTTACAACCTTCACTGGTGCAGCATCATCCATTCTCATATTCATACTTTCATTTTTTCAGATTTTCAGGATGTTGACACTTTGCTCCGATGCCTTTGTCTTGGTGAATATTGTAAGAGAATCATCATCGTCAACCCAGTTTTTTTTTTTTTCTTAATCATCGCAATGACATTTTGTTTTCGTTTGAAACTGTCGAACCATGAAATGCGGCCTGCTGTCGCTGATAGGAACATGAGATCTGTAGATGGTTGCCATTCCCCTCAAAAGGTTTAAATGTGTGAAACCATTCTGAGAAAATGTACAAAACTATTGCTGATAATCATTCCATTGCACAGTTTACTTTGCATTTGTATGCAAGACTTTAATTTTTGTGGGGAACTTTGTTTTAATGTGTTAACATTATTATTATTATTGATATAAATGTAAATATTTCATTGCGGCTACTAAGCCGTTTGGCATTTATATGAAAATCTTCTGAGCTTATGGATGAAAATGATATTAATGAGCAGCAGACATTTTAATAAACTATATTTGTTACACTTCTGTTGTGAATAAAACATCTTTTAATAAGTAGTGTGTTTGGATTGGTGTCATGTTTACATCCACTTCAGTAAGTGTGTTTATATATATATATGTATATGTGTATATATATGTATGTGTGTATATATATATATATATATATGTATATGTATATATATGTATATGTGTGTGTGTATGTATATGTGTGTGTGTGTGTGTGTGTGTGTATGTATATATGTGTGTATGTGTGTGTGTATATATATATATATATATATATATATTTTTTTTTTCCAACTTTAGACCTACAGTTTTGTTGAAACTAGACTTAGGTCTTATTTATTGATAAAATGACAGACTTGTGCTAAGCTGAAGAATTGCATTGAATTAAAAAGACCAAATCAAAGTCATAAAGCCAGAGGGGTGCAGAGCAGGATAGGATAATCCATATACTTTGAGTACATATCTTACGAAATGCACTGAAAATTGTCCCTGCTTTTAACCCATCACTAGTCAGACTAGGAGCAGTGGGCTGATGAAGCACCCAGGGAGCAGTTGTAGGTTAAGGGCCTTGCTCAGGAGCCCATAGTGGCTTGCTTTTGTTAACCCAGGGAATTGAATCTGGGTCCTCCACACCCAAACCCACCTCCGTAACCACTAGGCTACCACTCCTACAAAACACTGATGTATTTTTGGTGTACCAGGCAACAATTTTAACTTAGTTATGTAAGGAATTTTCATGCATCCAAGCTTGGGAAGGAATCTACAACCTCTAGGCTCCCACCTCCAACTTAAATTGCTCGACGAGGATGGGATTTGAACCCATGCGTGCAGAGCACAATGGATTAGCAGTCCATCGCCTTAACCTCTCGGCCACCTCGTCTGTGTAGAAATGGGGAGGAGAAGCTACTTGGTGTGTTTTACTACGATGGCAGATCTGAAATGTTCTGTTTTTGCTTTAAAAGCTAAAAAAAAAACAAAAAACCTGCCTTTTCATACTTTACTTACAAGTATTAAACTTTAACAGAAATAAATTTAGTTGTTTTTTTTTGGAGATGTTGCAGTGTCCCATCAGAAATCTCACACAGGTCAGAATTCCTCAGGCAGATCCTTACCAAATACAAACACTTCTGATATTGTTGAAATCAGTAAAAACTAAATACACTTCAAATATACAGGTGTACGAAAGTTAATAAGCCCTGTTTTAATCTGATGCTTTTTTGTGAGGAAAATATAATTTAAAAAAAAAACAACTGGATCTTCGTGGACCAGAGTATTTTGCCAAATACAATCTGCGACAAACAACAATGCAACTATTTTTCACCTTGCAGTTTAACATAAAAAGAAGAAAAATAGTGATGTTGGCAATACTACGTAAGAACATAATTGATTTATAAGGGAAAGTT
Source organism: Zenarchopterus dispar (assembly GCA_028564865.1). Classification (NCBI taxonomy): domain Eukaryota; kingdom Metazoa; phylum Chordata; class Actinopteri; order Beloniformes; family Zenarchopteridae; genus Zenarchopterus; species Zenarchopterus dispar. Next base: position 10,426,284 of record JAOWBL010000017.1, on the reverse strand, counting down.
GCAGCCAGGTGTTACAACTCCAAATCTGGTTTTAAGAAAATCCAGTTTGATTCCAGATTATGTCTAAACACTAAAACCACATGAAATGTGTATTATTTTTTGTGTTAACATTTTCGACCTCTTCAAAATCTTAATATAGATCATCTATTATGTGAGATTTGTTTTTTCTCCTGCTGGCTCTCATGTCACCGCTCGGATTAATTATTTTTGAGGTGAGGCAGAGCGGCAGCAGCCTCGGGTCTTCAGAGCAGCCGAGTCTGGCTGCTCTGAGGTCACGGCTGAAAGGACGAGTCAGGTTTGTTTATAATGTACAGTCCAACATTACAAACCCCACATCTGTCTCAAGAGACTTTAATAACTGTTTGGCATTCAGCACCTACTGTTAGATCCTCGGTTCAGTCAACCCAGAACAGTCTCCTGGGAGTTAGGGATGCTGTCAGGAAATCAGACCTAAAGTACCTACACTGCTTGGAAGTGATCAGACAACCCAAGAAAAACAAAAACAAGTACATTTCACTGTTTTAGAAATTCATTTCCTCATTCTCTCTCCCTGTAAAGCACCTTTTAATCTACTTTTTAAAAGTATGCTCTTTAAATAAAATATATCCCAGTCTGATTAGTTTTGAATGATAAATGTTGACTTTTGCATTTTATTTATGAGTAGTCAAGGGATTTGTTTATCACATAACAAAAATTAAAGTGTAATCAGTTGGTGTTTGAGAAATGTGGGATTTCCTCCCAATATCATCCCGGTCCACTTCAAACCCAGCATCACCCTCAAATTAAAACTGGTTAATTATTAAAGGAGCCATGCTGTATCCTTTTTCTATGCTTTAGTTAAAATTAAGATTACAATAGCAGCACACTCTTCCCAGCCCTCTTACTCTTCACTCATCTTCATTTCAGCCCCAGACGCCTGGGAGAATAATCCCTCTTTTAAACAGTATCTTTTTCCTGAGTCGAGCACTGAGCCGGCTGAGAATAAGGCCTCAGTCATGAAATCTGAGCAGATCTGCTCATAAATCACCTCCTCACTAAAAACCTACTCTGGATTCACAAACGGCACATAAAATTTGGACTTGATCTCAAGAAAAGGACTGAGACTCGCTCACTGCTGCTGACGACACGTTGCGTCTGTAACTGGAGAGATTTCTGGACGACAGGACACCAGGACTCGTCTTCAAAGGTCTCAACGGCGAACTCTGACGGTAACCTCAGCCAGGGAACGTATGGCTTCTGACGTCATACTGCTTTTTTTTCAGAAATGATAATAAATGATGACCCACAAACTTTGTACCCTTTCTTTAAATAGCACAAGTAACTCAATATGAACACAAGGGGAGGTTTTCATCGTGTGTATGTGTGTATTTGTGGACTACTCCAGCTGCTTTTTCATTTGTTGCTCCTGAAGTATGTGAAATCCCCATCAGTTTAGAAAAACGGGTTATTTGATTAAATTCATTCTTTAGTTTAAAATACCTGTTTAGAGGTACTTGCTTACTGTGAAAACAACATCCCAAATAACCCATTAACATTGCCAAGTCTGATAAAGGGGATTTAGACAAGCTTTTGGCTTCAGGCACGAAAAAATGTTGTTTGTGCCAACAAAAAGTTCAGACAAAGTTCACTAATGTAACACTGAATACTGAAATCCATGTACCTTTTTCTCCAGGAACAGTTAAAACACATTTTTATTGCTCATGTTTCCTGAACGAAGCTCCTGGAAGAACATCATCCTGCAGAAAGGAAAGCTGAAGTGACGTAACAGCCGACTGTGGGTAATACAGCTGTCAAAAATCGGATGGAGGGCAAAAGTGTAAATATCAATGTTTTTGTTGTTGTTTATACAATAAAACAAAGATTTCCCCAACAAGACTCTGAATAAAGTTCATTAAATCATTTTAGGACATACAAACGTCTAGATGTTTCAGTTTAGCTTGTACTGACTTCGGTGCAGAATAAAGCTCAAATTGGCCAATATGTGCCTTACGCTGTGGTCACGATGACCCTACCAACGGCTGCAAATGGTTTTGGACGCCAGATCTGCCTCAAGAGACTTTGAGATTTCCTGTGGCCTGTTTAAAGCCAGCGGTTGAAGCCCGTTCATAAGTTCCTGGCCAGGCCGATGGTCTTGTCCAAGATTTCCTACAAAAACCTTGTCCGCGGTGCTGCCATATCAGGCAGCACCGACTTAGGAACAACCTAAGAGAACAACTCATGATGTTCATGGATTATTTAGAGCCACGAGACCATTCTAGAATCCCATGTTTCTACGATGGCCATAAGTATACTGCAAGAACATATTAAGTTGTTCTTGGAGGCCTTACAACGTTCCCATGAATGCTGCATTCATAGAAACACCCCCACCCCCATTTGTAAGGCGTAAGTAAGGTGTTCATAAGTTGGAAGGACATCATGTAGTCAGCTACCGGCTCATGGTCCGGCTCATGGAACAGAGTCTCATACTGGTTGTACAGATGCCGCCTCTGT
>JAOWBL010000017.1:10379122-10392851 GCA_028564865.1 Zenarchopterus dispar | reverse complement strand
TTTCTAGTGGGTGGAAAAGTGATTAGCACTATATTTTGTTCTGTTGTTCCAGTGACTCACACGATGTGGGTCCAGGCATCTAAAAAAGGTTTCAAGAAATGTCTTAAAAGGAGTAGAGCAAAGCAAAAGCATATGCATAAAAAAAGTTAAGATTCATTATTTGCTGTAATCCTTCTTTAAAATGTTCTTTTTTTTTCCTCTCAAGCAAAAAAATAAAAAACCTTGGAGAGCAGTATTTGGTTCAAACGGACATAAAATGTTGAATGGAAACAGCCTTACATGCAGCCCTTATTTGTCCAGTGTCATAGAGTAATCCATTTGTGAAAGTTATTCAGGCAGGCAGGCCAAGTGGGGGAGGAGAGGGAGGGAGGTCAATGGTTAACAGAGAAGGAAGACATCCATATGTCCTTCCACACAACATGGGGCAAGTTTTAAAACAAGACATCATTATTTTCCTCCCAAACACATGCAAGACAAAAATTTCAATCAAACTTTCTTCCACTACCTAATTCCCTGGATTTCCCATGTGTACCAACATTTGGCTTAATACAATTAGAGATAGTTTGAAAAATTATTAAGCATCATCTTACTTCAAGCAGGAAGTATGAAAACAAATTTCCCATGGGAAAACTTGGGAAACAAGCAAACTTATGTTATTTCTTGTCTTAAACCAAAAGCTGAACTAAAACTTATTCTGACATTTTTGCACAAACTCACATGATCTACAACACATGTATATTTGAAAAGCAAAGAAAAAAAGATATAATCACTTACAGGCTGGGCATGGCAGCTCTGCAACTGTAAACCTTCCTCTCTGGCTCTCTTCCTCTCTGTCATTTTCTTCATCTGTCTCTGACTCACCTCTTCCTTTCTTAGTTTTCCCTTTCTGCGAGTCTCCTCGACTACACTCACACTCCAGCCTCCTTGACCCCCTCTGACCCTGCTGATTGGCTCGCAGTGAAGTGAGTGTGATTTACTGGGTTTTGCGCCTAACAGATGTTTAGGTGAACAACACACACATGCACAGAGGAGTGGAGTGTGGTGATCACAGACCTTGAGAGTGATGGAACATGCACAGATGTAGCACGGCTGTCAAACTTAAAGTTGTTTTCTTGCAATAGCAGAAACTGTGGAACTGAATGAAAACTTGTACTTAAAGTTGCACGTACTTATCCTGATGGCCTCTAGGGGGCAGGACAACTACACAACAGGTCAATTTTCTTATGTAGTTGTCAGTTGCTTAAATTACACAGATATCATTAGATGATTAACGTTTTTTGTATTCTTTCACCATAAAAGATTAAGCACTCGTAACTGTTGCAGGCTAGCACACAAATATTCCTCCTCTGATAAAAATGAAGTTACGCCTCCATAAGTTCGCAGACACGTATGAAGTAATACCAATCTCATACTCCACACAGAAAGCTGAAACAACCAACAATGATCAGGTGGATGGTTTTACTTCATAGCTACTTTTAATTTGCTCTGAGAAACCAATGAAATGACAAGCCACAGGAAGAAATGAAAAGCCACCACAAAGTAGGTGGAGATCACAGCGAAAGCAAGGGGGAGAAGCTACTTGGTGTCTTTTTGTTTTTGTTGCGAAGCCGGCTGACCTCCGATTTATGGCAGTTATAACACAAAATCAGATTATGTAAATCTTTGTCAGTCTGCAAGAGATATAAATGAAATCAGAAATGGCCACTGGGTTTGGCTGACAGTTGACACAAACTCCCGACTGCTTTGCTAGGCTTTGTATGACTGATGAGAAAGTGATAATTGGTTAAGAAAACTGCCCATCAAAAGTCTACCCCACATATTACAAATACATTTTTTGCTTTATCTAAATTCACCTGATGCAGTACATGTTTGAAGTGTTGAGAATTGTTAAAGAAAAGAAGAGGACACACTTCAGTGTACATATAAAACTTAAAACCATCAATAGTACTTCTCATTTGGCTTTAGAGTCATGTCAGATTCCAGGTTTATTTTACTCTATTTTTATATTTATGCAAAAGTAGACGCAGCTTTGCAAAAATACCAGGACTTCAACACACATGAATGAGCCGGGATACTGACTGCGGTGTTAACAGCTGGCTGCAATTCAAATGACTGACAGACAAATTTCACACATACACATGCAAGTACAAACCTGGAACTAGTTAACATCTCTCTCTGTAAGAGATTTCACTCGTTTTCACTTGTTCTGTCAAACACATACACATTTTCTGTTTTCCTCTCTCTTTTCACTCCCTCGCTCCGTCAATAATCTTTCCTCAGCCGTACATCTCAGTTAAGTTTCTTGCTTGATCTCCCTCCTGTTTCTGTCCAGCCTCTATTGTGACGTTATGACTGTATAATGCCTGACTGTAAAATGTTGCACAGCTAGAAACAGAGCTAAGGTCTCCTTCTCAACAGTTGAATAATTTCTTTGGTGAACATCAAACTTCTTAGAGAAATAAGAAACTGGATGTTCGATACCATTGTCATCCAATTGTAACAATACAGCACCTGCACCAACATCACTGGCATCTACTGCCAAGGTGAAGGGTTTGCTGAAATCAGGAGCCTGAAGAACTGGTTGTGCACATAACAGGGACTTGACGTTGTCAAAAGCCTGCTGACAAGACTCTGACCAGACATATTTTCTATTTTTCTTTAGAAGATCAGTCAACGGGGCAGTGACATCAGCAAAGTTCTTGCAGAACTTCCACTAATAACCTGCCATTCCTAAGAACCTCATCAAGCCACGCTTGTTTTCAGGGGCAGGATAATCAACAATGCTCTGAACCTTTGCTGCGACAGAAGCTAACTGACCATGACCAACAACATAACCTAGATAAATGACACTGGCCTGGCCAAACTCGCTTCTTGCCAAATTGACAGTCAGATTGGCTGCTAACAACCGATGAAAAACTGCCCTCAACTTAGACAGATGATCACTCCAGGTGTCACTATAAACAACAATGTCATCTATATAAACACCAACACCCTCAAGACCTGCAAGGCACTGATTCATCATCCTCTGGAAGGTCGCTGGCGAGTTCTTCATTCAAAAGGCATGACTTTGTATTGGAACAAGCCGCTGAGGGTAACGAATGCTGACACTTCCTTGGGTCTCTCAGTCAGTGGGATGCACCAGTATCCTTTCAACAGGTCACACTTCGTGATGTACTTAGATTTGCCGATCTGATCAATGCAATCATCAATCCGGGGGACTGGGTAGGAGTCCGTCTTGGTCACGGCATTCACTTTCCGGTAGTCTGTGCAAAATCTGATGGAACCATCAGACTTTGAGACAAGGACACATGGTGAAGCCCAGTCACTCTGGCTCTGCTCTACGATGTTGTTTTCCAGCGTGTAGGACACTGCCTTCTCCATCATTTGGGCCTTCTGCGGGTTGATGCGGTAGGGATGCTGCTTTATAGGTGTGGCCTCCCCAACATCCACATCATGTTCAGCGATGTGTGTCATGCTGGGCACATCTGGAAATATGGCCCTATACTCCAGGAGGAGGTCCGTTAACTGTTGTCGGTCCTTCTGAGGTAGGTGACTCAGCTTTTGTAGAAGGTTAGCCAAGACCATCTAGGAAGCTCCACCCCCCTTCTGGAATGTTTGTAGTGACATCATGCAAGGGTGCAGGGGGTGAAAAAAAAAGTGGATTTTGGGCAGTCAGTGTGGGGGAGGAGAGAGAAGAGAAGGATCATCCTCTTCCGTTTGCCCAACTGGAAGCTAGACTTTTTATTTTGGTATAATCAGACTTCCTATTACCTAAATACCTTTTGGATCCAAACTTAGCCAGCTTCAGGACCCTTGCCTTTTCATTGTTGGGAACCATCTCATTTGGGACATTTTCATTGGGATCACTGCATCAAAGACACCAGATTCCAGTGGTTTTTCGCAGACGTCGTGGGAACATCGCACAGACGGACAGCTGAGGCTAATTTATAGTGTTTCGGTCTTTAATTTAGTGTTCACATGGATTACCAATTCTTGTATTATTGTAATTGCTACGTTCATTTGCTCAGTTGTTCAGTAAATTGTGTAAAGTCGATCCTTTCCCATAAATCGGTTTCTTTCAGAATATTCTGGAACACGTAACTGTCCGTCACACTAGTCTCCTCCTGTCTTACCTCTTTTTAATCTGCCTCTAATTTATTTCTAATTCTTAGTCACATTTATGTTTGCTTGTACTTCAGTAGTATAACATTTTCCCACGTCATGCACTACAACGTTTCCATCTGATCCTACTTCTTCAGTCTTTATTGGCACTCTTTTACTTCATACTAGTCTTTCATACTCTCCGTACATTTTTTAATCAGTGTTATTCTGTATATTTTTATTTCACATTCTTTTCTCTTTAAAACTGAAGCTGTGAGAAGGCTCTTCTGTTCAGTCTCATCATCTTTCACAACACATGCAAAGCATTTATCACTTTACTTTTGAGAGTTGGTCCAAAGTCAGTGAGAACATGAACTTAGTCACACAGGAAGTCACACTTCTTCTACCTTTCTGAAGCTTTTTTTTTTAGCTCTCCATCTGCCACATTTACATGCAACAGAGTGAATCTGAGGACCAGCTGGTATCAGTCTGACCAACTAGTGTGAAACTGAGTGTTCAGTTTCTATGCTTTATTTGAGAACAGAAAGTTTTTGTTTGTTTGTTTTTTTGTTTTAAATCATCTGTTTTATCTCTTCAAACACATGCAGATCTGCTGATGGCTACATCTCATAGATTTGTTTCTGATTTTCAAACATATTTAAGGCTCTTTAAGCTCTCATGTCACATGTCTCACAGATTTTGAAGTTCTGTCCATCAAACAGAGAGGGCTTCAGAACAACTTCAAACAGGAGACAGAGGAAACAGCAGCAACTTGTGGTTTTTGCCCCGGGCCTAACAGCCTCCAGCACTTCCTCTTACAAACACGTGCTTTTTTCTTTTTTATTCTCACAAACTAACATTTCTCTGTGTCAGTCTCCTTGAATGACTTTCTCTCTCTCTCTCTCTCTCTCTCATGATCACACCCTCTTTCAGTCATCCTCTTTTTCATTCAGTCTTCCTCACCTACAAGCATCTACTCTCCTCTATAATAAATTTTCTCCACAGCCCTGACCTGGAGGGAATCAGCAATGGACACATGCATGATTGTGAGAAATAATTATCATTTTAATGTCTATGAGAAACAAACTGTCAAATGGCAGATGATTTGCCAACATGAGGACAAATGCCGTAAAGACTCCGGCAGTTTGTCATGTTTCCAGCTGACATGAGAAACTCGTCATCGAGCACTTAATCATTTACACATCTAACAGTTACAGAGCCGCCTGGAAGTTGAAGTGTAGTATCTGCTCTCCTTTGACTCTGTTTATTTCTCCAACAATGCCTGAAGTAAACATCTGTTTCTTTATCTAAACCAATATTTCACAAGATATTTGCAGTTTTTCTGCCTTGTAGTTAGATTTTGTCTTGTTTTTTGTCAAATGTTTGTCGGAGTTGTGATAACTGAACCAAAACAGAAGAGCTGCAGGTCAGAAATATACAATTACGGTAGTTTAAAAAGACATGGAAACATGGAAGATTTGCAAGAAACTAACATGATCTGCTGATTGGGGGAACAATTTAAGAATGGATTTTCTGTTAAAATATAACTATGAACTTTAATCACTGCAACCGAACATTTTTAAATGTGCTGCATCCTGAAATACCCCTTTTTTGCTTTTCTTGTGTAACGGATGTAGTTGACTCTGCACCATCTGTCACAGTTGGCCCACTTTAGCAGCGGACTATGGAGCAGTAATTAAAAATAGAAATTATGACTCGTTATAAAAATAGGTTTTACTGGGGGCAGTAAATTTTAAATGAGTAAGTATCATTATGTTAAGACTTTTGGTCTAATCAGAGTCTAATCAGCCTTAAATGTGCGACCGTGTGTCCTGCTCAAACTCCAATTTATATTGGAGGATATTACCTCGCCGGCTTCATTAGCGACTACGTCAACAAAGCTGCGAAAAACTTGCAATATGTAACTGAAAGTAATGATGAAATGGCTGAAATGTCAAGACTCGATGAGCCGAAAATAATTAAAGCTCCAACAATCCAATCTTTCTCTTATTAAGCTGCACAACACTTTCATGACACCAGAGGGGTGTGATGACAGGTTACCTGGACCTACCTGCCTGATGGAGACGTGAGAGTGCATCAGATAAAAAGGGAACCACCGTTTTATAGTAAGCATTAAAGTGTTTGCATGTACAGTAGCTGCACTTAAGATAAGCTTGTCAAAAGTCAACCAGAGATAAAATGTCTTTGATTGACAAATAATGCAAGAGGGAACCTTTACGCTACAGAAAGAGAAAACACTGCTTTCACTTTCTTTGGGAGAGCGTAATGAACGCCACTGAGGACGAAAGCCAATGAAATGAAAGAACGCAGTTCATCCACCAGAGCATATTTGTGGAGGGGAAGTCCACTACCATCCGGTGTAAACAAATAAAACTCTTCAGAGTAAAAGAGGAAGGAGCTCTCCAAACAAAGTGTGTGATGTGTGGTGAAAGCTGAGCAAAAACTGAAGGTTAAATTAGCTGATGACAGACTGAATGCTAACAAAACGTATCAAAGTTCTGACCCAACTGAGAAATGCAGTACATGGATCCAACCCTTAGAAGCAGTCTCCTACAAACAACAAACACATGAAATCAAGGTAAAAGCCCCAAAACTAGAGAAAAGGACAAGAAAGAGATCCCAAACTGTGGTGTCAAATGTTCTGTGAAATGTAATTTTAAATTCGTTGTGAAGTGTTTTTTTACACAGTCCAATCTAAAATTGCTGAAACAGTTTGGAAAAGCACCACATGAGAGAATCAGAAATTGGATAATTATCTGTTGATGTACAGGAAATCTCCAGTAACACCAACATTATTTAAAAGAAACTCCTAAAACTATCAACCAATGATCATAACCTGGAGCTGGTGTGAGTGACATTAAAGTGGTGGATGGTGGTTTCATGATAATAAAAAGATTTTCATTTTTTGGGTTAAATAAACAGTCATCCTTTTATTAGTTGAGTTTCTTTTCCAGTATAACCAGCAGATTAAGAGTATTTCTTAAGCTTTGATTTTGTTGAGTGAAACCATGGACAAAAGGGTTTTAATTTCACAATACAGGTGTTTAAAATTCTTTAGTAGTCTGTTATCCCATCTGTTTATCCAAAAACATAATTTATATTTGATTTATCTTGTTTATATTCATTTTATAAATTTCTATAACACACTGTGAAGTAATTACATGTAGCGATAAAGCCTTATTTTGAATACTTTATAACTTATTTTTTTTAGCAGTTATATACTTTAGATTGATTCAGTAAGTTTCTAACCCAGGTTCACCTCTAAATGCAAACTTTACAAAACACCAACATTTTAAAGTATGTTAAACAGCCCTATTGTTATGAATATTTGTAGCCTGTCAGCTGTTTATCACATCTAATCCCAAGAGTCTGACAGACCTCTGATGGTGTAAATTAAGAGACTAAACAGAAGAAAGCCCTGTCCAAAATATAAAACTTAACCGTAAAGACAAAAAGAGAAAATTTAAAAAAAAAAAAAAAAAATGAACACAAATCTTTTCAGGCTTTGGACATTACATAGAAGGTGTGGAGGACATTTTTTTTCTTAAAACTAAATCCCCTGAGGCTGATTAAACCATAAATCATCTACATCTGAGCAAAATCAGGAGATACAGTCACGCTTAAAAATTCAAGGTTTTATTAAAATTTGAACTTGTCATTTAGAGACATGAAAGGTCAGGGTAATATCTACTTTTCAAACTGAGTACATCATGTTTTAAGTATTTCAAAAGCCTTAAAAAAATAAAAATAAAAATTATATATTAGTTTAAGACCAGCAAAAGTGACCACAGCTTCACCTGAACCAGCTGACTGAAGAACAGCAAAAATCAAATCTTTTTTTTTTTTTTTTTTTTCAGGTCAGTAAATGAGCATGAACACAGAACTTTGATTTTTGTTTTTCTGTTGATAAATGCATCATGAATAAGACATAACACTCAACTACAAATGCTACTAGACAGTCACACATGTCCTCTGGCGTAGTCAGAGGCGGGCTGAAGTGAAAGTTTTTGAACGTGAGTAAAGACTACCCAAGGATAATAATCCGTAATACCCGCAAGGTAAAACACCCAAAATATTTAACTTATTAACAATTAATCAATTAATTTAACTTTGACAATTAAAAACGTATTTTATTAATTGAATTAAAGTAAATATTTAGAAACAGAAACGTTATGACACAACATCATCCCCCTTCAGAAAATGCACAGTCTGAGGAAACAAAGAGTTAGAGGCTAAAATTCACGCTGGCAAGAGCTGCCCAGCCACAGCTGGCAGCCTACGCTATCATTTATTAGTATCAGCAATGAAACAATCAAGAGAAAAATCATTGAATTCCTGGCAATGAATGATCAGCTGTTTTCTGTTTTCAGAAACCCAGGTTTCGGAAATTTGATATATCATCTGAACTCTGAAACACTCAATAAATAGCAGGAGATTGTTGTCAGGTGCAGTATTTCCAGGACTTTTTAAACTTGTTTCACATCACACACAACCATTTGACAGTGGAGTGCAGTGCAGCAATCGCTTTTTTACAACAGACATTCAGACATCTGATGCCAGCTCGATGTTCACGTTAGGTCGGACTGCTCTGTTTTTATTACCTGGTGCAGATGGTGCACCTATTTTTGTTTGCTAAAGTACATAAGCGGCATTTTATCTTATGTTTTAAGTTTGTGAAAGATGTGTTTCTTCTGTTCTCTGAAGCAGTTTCTTATTTTGAGATAAGAAAAAAGAAAAATATGTTAAAGGCTGACAGTCTGGTGGATCAAAAGGCATATACTATAATTACTTTTATACAAATACGTTTATCTGTACCTCTGACAGAGGGAAAGAGAAAGAAGACCCTGTCACTTGGTTTAGTTTTGGAAAATATACGTTATTTACGGATAATGGATGGTGAATGGAAACAACAGGTCAGATCTTTAAAAAAAGAAAAAGGAATCCACTAAGAACATAATGAATCTGTAGCAGACCCCTGACAGTGTTTTATATCGAAATAGTCAATTTTACTAGTAAAAACATGTGGAATAGATTATTTGAAAGTAAAATATGTGCATCATTTAGGTTCTAGGCTCCACAAGGAAACATTAAGTTGAACAAAGCGGTAAAAAGGGAGTGACCTTAATGATGTCCTTCATATGGAAAACAAACATTCAGAAGGTAGAGGTGAGAGTCAGGGGAGGTGCAGCAGCAACAACAGGTGATGGCATGCAGAGTGTTTTCTCCATCAAATTTTAAACAGAAAAATAAATAAATAAATCAGGAATTTATATGGTTTCTCTCATTTTATTTAATAAAATAAGAATGAAATAAAAAGGATACATACTGAGGTTGCATCTCTGGTATATGAAATGAAACTTTCATCTTCCAGGTTATGAAAGTTAACAGTTGTTGCGATACTGCCTAGCATGCAAATCTGAGTCATGTAGAGGGATCTCCCCTTCATTTAAGTACTCAGCACTGAACAAAACAAGCCAAATTTAATTTGAACTCTGGCTCCTTTAGAAGGAAAGGCACCAATCCACAAATCAGATGCTTACAAATCCTGTACACGATTCAATATCACCAAATTAAGTAGTTCCTTTCAATCTGAGGAGATTTTCCTTCCAAATTAATCAGATTATTTTGAGGAATTTTACCCTGATTGGCTTCCCAAATGAAGCTATACGGTATATTCACACAGACAGAGACTTGTTTTGCCTCCCACCTCCATCTTCCAGCGGCTGAGCCATTCTTCTTTCTGCCTCCTGCTGATGTAGTATGGATCTCCAGCTTGAAAAGTCACTCTGGGGACTGGCCTCCTCCGCAGCCTCCCAGTCTCACCCTGCACACATCCACGCAGAAACATGACAGCACTTAGCTTCATTTTTGATTGCAGAGAGAAAACAAAAGTGCCAAAGCTACATTTTTTCCCCCCCCTCACCTCTCTAGGGGAGTCGCAGTTTCTGTCGTCTGACTCATCTGCAGGAGAGGAAACGTTACAGAGAATAGGTCATTTGTAAAGATTTAACAAGAAGTTTAATGAGGAGGGAAAGTCATAATTTTCACCACTCTGCTTTTCAAGCAATCAACATTCTTCTGGTCAAATGTGGGGTGTTATTTATTGATTTAGTTTTAATAATGCACATCATGACTTCAAATGTAAAACTTCCAAGTTAACTGTTACAATTGTTTGAACTTGAATGACAGTGCTGAGTCTATACCTTTATTCTTCTCGGTGTGCTCTAGTTTCCGACGCCCACGCTTCTTGCGAGGGGAGGGTGAAGGCTCCGGCTCCTCGGGCAGAGTTGGGGGGGCGTTTGCACATGGGTCAGAGGTTGCCAACTCCTGGGGAACAGACAGAGCAAAGTCTAGGTCTGAGAAAACAGCCACTTGCCCCCGTCTAGAGCATCTAAAGGTCAGCACATTCACGATAATCCAGTAACACACCTGCATAGGGTTTATACACACATAAAGTGTGTGTAGTCAAAGAGCTGCAGCAATGCAGCATGTGCCTATCAGTCTACCCTTGTTAGTGTGATTCAGAGCAGGTAATGTCCAGCAGAGTGTGTCTGTTTAGGATCAGTGCAATAAACAGCCCCGGCTCCCATTAACACACACTCAAACACACACACACCCATCGGATACTGTGGGGTGGGGGATGTGGGGGCTGGCACTGACATTATTAACAACATTAATGATTAACAAGCACATGCAGGAGGAAACATGTTCAACGATTTTTAACTGCTAAATTTAGTGCACAATGAAAAATCAGCTCAAAATTAGTCCCATCGTTTAGAAAGTAAACAAATATCCTATAATTGCTCGGATGACAATATAGTGCTTGTTTAATTATGCTGATCATTACATGACCTGCATCAGTGATGCTAAGCTGACTCTCTAAGCCCTAAAAGATCAGCAGGTCTTTTATGAGCGTGTGCTGCGAACCGGTTTTGTACCCGGGCAGATAAAAAAGGTGGAGCGCAGAGGTGACTGTCAAGCTCAAAGGCTAGGCTAACGCTAGCCTACACTAACAAGCCCACAAAAGCCGTAATGAGCAGCTGAGGAGGCCTGTAAAAGCCAGAGTACAGAAAAGGTGACTAAAAGGCCCTCAGGACAGACCACAAACGACACCTGCACGCTTTTTACACAGATACCCAGGAGAAACAATGTTCAATACAAAGATGCTTTTTTTTTTTGGGGCTTAAAGTCATTGAGTGCCTAAAACATCCCACATAAAAGGAAAAAGTTAAACGATTTGCATTATTATGTTCTGTTTCCTTTCGCTACATTGTCTCAAGCACATACTGGCACATACCAATCCACATCTCTCCTACTGAATCAACCAAACTGAGCGTTAAGGCTGCATCGAGCACTAAAAGCCAGATGTAGTTTTACAACTCCAGTGTACATACAGAGGACAGGAAACAGACGTTTAATATGTTTTTACTGACATTAAAGAGTTCTGAGCCCTGGCTGTGATAATCCAGAAACAAAGAAAAAATCATAACTGTGAATAAAATCAGATTAAAATTAACTCAAAATAAGGAGCGAGAGAGCTGCGAACAAATATTAGAGGAAAAAATGGTTAAAATTAAAAGGAGCAACCTGACTTAAAAATACATTATAATAAAACTTATTTCTGATTTTAGCATTTAATGTCAAAACACAAATAATTCAAATTAAATAAATGAAAGCAATCAACCAAAATCAAACACGTGGGTAAAATCAGAGTAAAACTTCTAAAAACTATGTAGAATTAAACCGTTTGTCTTTAAAATATCTATACAACTTATAATAAATTAACTCAGATGAATTTTAAAAATGTCCACAAAATAATCATGGGATGAGTACCCCAGCTGACAGTACTCTAAAATTAAAATAAAAAAGAGTGAAGTGGTGTCTATCTTGTTCACATGCAGTATCACCACATTGCTTTGACATGGTCACATGGTTTAGCAATTACTGATTTAAACAAACAAACAAAAAGATATAAAAGCTGCATTAAGCAATTTAAGACAACACTACTTCAGCTGCTACAGCTAACTTTCTTTTAAGCAAACAACTGACTACTTACACATTCAGCAGAAACACAGGAATCTGGATTTGCAGTCATCTTTTTGGCCACATGTTGAATGTGAATGCACTTCAGGCCTGGTTTGGTCCACAAACTCCAGAAAAAAATATCTGGGTGTCTTTGGATTGCTATGAATTTGACGATCTTCAGCCACTTCGCTTCTCCGTCACGCTAAACAGGAACGGTGAAGCCAACTTCGCTTTTGTGAGGGCAGGTGCGCATTGGTTGATTTTCCTTTGTGGCAGTAAACCACTACTATGTCAGAAAGAAAACCAAAACTACATGCCTTTAGACTGCAGACTTCAGACTCTAATGTTGATGCACATTGCAGGAAGTCATTTGATTCAGCGACCCCACAAGACAGATATTGCTTAATGCAGCTTAAGTTAAAGATAGTGACAGATATGACCACAGAACGTTACCCATAAAAAAGCCTATGGTGCAACAAACAATAAAATACATTTTAGCAGCAGACTCCCCCTCACAGCTATCCTAATTCACACAAAGACAACTGCTCTCACCATGTGGTTTGTGCTAGTTCACCTTTTTTTTTTTTAACAACTCTGAAATACACTTCCTTTTCTAGAGTCAACTTCTGCTTTGATCTTGACTAGCAGAAAGTAGCTGAAGTTCATTTACATCTAACCTGAGATGTATGTGAAATACAGTAATCTAGCCTGATGAAACTCTGATGATACTCAAGGAGATGTGAGGTATGAAACAGGATGTAGGAAGACAATAAAACAATAGAGAACAAAAATTATTGAAATAAGCAAACAGTACAAACTCAATAAAGAAAATCCGTCCAAGATTATTATGCCTTAAGTTGCACATATGCAACTGTTGAGTAAATTGGTAATTTCAGTATTGCAAACACAACACATCTTTGGTCACATCATTATTACTATGATAGACATTTTCAGTTTGGGACATTTCATCGACAGCAATATTTTCCTTAGATGTTATATTCTGTCTTTCCTTTTCTTTAAGTGCAAGACGAGTTATTAGTAAGACTGTGGTCATGATGGCTAAATCAGATATTTGTTGCTGTGTCCAAGTACCTAAAGCAGATGAAGTCAAACCTGGCAACCAGCGTGTTGACAGCTGTGTCTGCCAGCCTGCTGAAGTATCCTTGAACAAGACCCTGAACCCTCAATTGTCTCTGATGCAGTCATCCATGTGTTGTGTGTATGATATCTGGATGCAGCAGAAAAGAGATCTACATAGATCTCTGTAGACCGAGAAGACCCTGAATGTGTCTGCGAGTTTTGAGTGGTGAACAAGACTTAAAAAAAGCATTATATAAATACAGCCCATTCATTTGTGAAACCTTTACTTTTAGATGCTTTTCATGATGATGATCTTATCCACTGAATGGTACCATTTGATTATTCTCAAAGAGCAGGCGCAGGAGGTGAGGAGGATGTAATTTGTACTTGCCAGCTTAAATGCACTGTGGTAAAGAGTCCTGCGATACATTAAAATAAACTGTCATAGCAAACTTGTATTCCTGCTGCAATAAATTGTTTTATCATGAACACACACACACAC
>JAOWBL010000017.1:10364628-10379022 GCA_028564865.1 Zenarchopterus dispar | reverse complement strand
ACATATGATGTTTATAAATCAGGTATGGTACACAGAACACAAGGGCTGTAGCAGATGCAGCAAAGAGTCCCCAGTGCAAAGCTTTTGCTGTTTTGTGACTTAATCTGTCTTTGTCTCTCTCAGCCTTTGACTTTTGGAAGAACGTTCTGAGGTTTTGTATAAATGACTCATTCATACTTTTGTCATACAATAAGACAAGAAGTAACTGATCAAGATTTTCAGATGTCTTTAGCAGCCTGTTGAACAAACTTACTTCAACATCATTAACCATGTCATGTGTGAATTCAATATCAATGTCACTGACATGTGGCCAAATCTTCATAAAACAGTCACGTACAAAACCTTGTTTTGGGATTGGGGAAACTGGAACGTTAGCTTTTCTCAAAGACACGTCTATTAGCTCCGAAACTACTAAGTAAACAGTTTGACTTCTTATTTCTTTCTTGTTCATTATTAAGCGTCTGTTTTAACCGGTAATCTGAATCAGTTGACACACAACTGCTCTGGTAAAATCACTACAGATGGAGATCTGTCAAAATTCTGTGATGCAAGACAGGAAAGGGGCGGAGTCAGTCCTGGCGAATTCTTAATGATGTCATTTTTCTGCCTTTATCTCAAAGACGTCAGAATGTGATGTCATCACTCCTCCCTGTCACATTTAGACCCCGCCCACATTGAGTTCTGTATTGGATTTTTTGACAAAAAGTCTTCTGCAGCGATCTGCAAATTTTTGAATCTGATGTGGTAATGATGTTTTATAACTCGGCCTTGAGAAATAATGCTAGCGTGACAACGTTTCTACTTTTTACAGATTCTAATGTCTATTGTAGCAGTTTCTTCAGTAAAGATGAAATTAGGAAGGCATTGAAGAGGATGAAGAGTGGAAAGGCAGTTGGTCCCGATGATACACCTGAGAAGGTATGGCAGTGTCTGGGAGAGGTGGCAGTAGAGTTTTTGACTCCGTTGTTCAATAAGATCTCAGAGTGAGAGGACGACTGACAATTGGAGGTAAAGTGTGATGGTGTCAATCTTTAAGAACAGCATTTGCAGCAAGATGAAGATTTTTAGTATCTTCTGTAAGTCAGTTGTGGAGAGTGTAATGACATCTGCAGTCACTGTTAGGGGGGTTACTTAGAGCCTGTGACTTAACGAAAGTGAACACACTGATAAAACTGGCTGTTCTGTGGGCTGTTCTGGAGAATACTTCATAAACCGAAGAAGAGCATGTGAGCATCTCTTCACAACACAGTTTTTGGTAACAGTTTTCAGTCAGAGGCTCCTTCAGATCTACTCCAACACAGACCACTACAGAAGGTCCTTCCTACCTATAGCAATAACCCTATCATTGACTCTTTGAAGACAATTAAATCATGAAAACTATTGCAGCAATTGATTCTCTGGGCATTAAGTAAGTATTTTTGTATTTGAATGTTTCTTTTAATGCCATCAGTCTATGTAACAGCTTAAAAAAGTTTAAAAACACAGATATTTTTGTCCGTTTCAGGTGGTTGGCCCCCCATATTTTCCCACGAGTTAACTGCCCACTAGTGGGAATGTGCTCACCTGTGAATGCTGCAATGTTTCTTCCTGAGCGCAATTGTTTAGAACTCCACCATGAACGACACAGAGAGCTTGATGTGTTTTCACTGAGGCTAAACCCCAAATATGTCAAAAATCACTCTCCAAAACTCGACAAAATTCCCCATGTCATTGTCAGTTTCAATTCTGTCACTCTCACGGCTCCTGCCAGCTGCCAGTGGTGGCTCAGTGTACATTTATCATAATGTCTAGTGTATCATACGGAAAATGTTTGGAAAGCGCTATTTTTCTATTTTCAGAAACAGTTTACATTTTTGATTTGCACAAACTGATTAGGAGAAATGGCAGTGAGAAGCTTGCTTGTGGTTGTACTTCAGAACTTCAAAACTCTCACACCAACTAACTCCATGTTCTCTGTCACTTCTGGTAGTTTTTGAATTTTCATATCTTAAAAGGTTTAGGAGTTATGATTATGAGAGGTACTCTGCCAACTAAAGACTGGTCATAAAGGAGTTTTAACTTGACCCTCATGTTAATTTAAGCACTTTACCCATCATCTGTTAATTTTTTAATAGCACCAATGTTTATTCATCACACAAGTTAAATAAATCGCACATTTTGGACAGTCACATATTTTTTCAGTGTTTTCTTGGTAGTTGCCACACACAATATGGAATCTTAGGCTAATTTTAAAATCAAATGGCTCTATAAAATGATTTCAGTTATTGGGCAATTCATAATATGATTAGTTGATTAATCATTTCAATAATCAGTAGATTTGAATTACTATATAAAAAAATAATAGTTGTTAGCTGTAGCACTTGTGGCGAATATTGTTTTTGGATTGCGGAAGGAAACCGGAGCATCCAAAGAAAATCCAAAGAAAATGTAGGAATAGCTAAACTAAATTTAAGTTTGTATTTTCTAGTTATAATTCCATCAAATCCTTTATTCAGATGACAACTACATATTTCGACCCATATTTGGCCATTTTCCCCTACACTTTACTGAAAAGTCAAACCATTTGCAAATCATACAGTTTGTACCACCAACTATACAGTTTACAAATGAAGCGCAACTGTGACTAAAGTCACTTGTCTGTCTGCCAGCGTTATTTTATCAAATAAGTTTGTTTGTGTTTTCCTTCACAACCAAGGACTGTAACTATCGTGTTCACAATGCACACTTCACAACTCAGCTGTTTACTGAAGTCTTTTGGAGCTCAATTGGTCCTCCCATAGTTGGGCTGACTCGGGGTTATGGAGCTTTCACACCACAGACCACAGCAGTCCACATTAAAGACGTACCGAGACCGCCTCCTCCAAGTGGTCACACTTCAAGAGACTCCAATAAAAATTTGTGTTTGGATTCATTTGCAATTCAGTATAACATTTTTTTTTTCTGTTACCAAAAAAATAAATCAACTCCTTTAATTAGGAAAGAATAAGTTATTTTGTAATAGTTATCATATGTGCACCATTTTCTTGGCATGACTATTTAAATAATGAGAATATTAACTAAGGGAGTTTTCTCCTATTCATTATAATGTCATGTATTATTTTCTTGTTGTCACCTGACTGGATGAACAGGAGTGACATTGATCAACTAACTGTCATTGAAAACCTTTTAAATTGAAGACAGGTGCAGTGTTAGGGGATTGGTCGTGATCACTGAATAGAGTGAACTCCCTCAATCAGTCTTTTTGGTGTGTGTTTGTGACTTTGATTACTTGTTAAAGTTGCATATACCACTTATTTCAGTGTATTTAAACATGTGAAAGCCTGAATTGACAACCAATAATGACAATATAGACCCACCCATGCCTATAATAGAGTGTTGTGATGTCTCTCCTTTATTAGACTGGATGAATTATTACAACTTTTGTGCTACCTCATCCTCAAAAAACTTAAAACATAAACTGCAGTTTCTCATTCAAATAGTTTCATTTTGTTTTAGGCTAAAGTGCCAGAGCATGGTAAAAGTTTGAATGTCGTGTCTATAGTAATCTATAGGCGAACTATGTGGCTCCTAAGAGGGTAATTTCGGCTAAAGTTGTTCCAATACCAATGTTGGAAATACTCGCAGATGTTGTGAAAATTGGGCTCTCAGTATCGGTGAGCATTAATATCTGTGCATCATCTGATACCATGTGATTTTTATACACAGAATTCCAACTCTATTTTGTTATCACAGGAAGTCACTCAATACTCCATCGAAAATTCCTGTTTTGAGTGGCCAGATGGAGAAGCAGTAGGACAAGAGTTTTTCGGTTTAGCTAGCAATGTAGTATTACTATTATGTTGGCAAATATCACGCTGTTTTAGGCTGGAAAATCCTACCAGGAAAACGTCAACATGCTCCTTATTCAAGGTTGCATGTCCACACTAAAACAAGACTATGTTGGTTGTTGAAAATGTTGGATTTCACTGCAGTTTCTCAGGTCTGAAATACAACTCTGAAATTGATCTTTAGTTAATATATATTCTTTACCTCATGTTAATTTAAAAAAATGTTTAATGTTTCAATTTAAAAAGATTTAAAAATAGCATTGGGATCGAAACTGTACTCCGTATCAGTCGATACTCAAAGGCCAGGTATCAGAATTGGTATTAAAAATAAAAAATTGGTAAAGGATCAATCTCTAACTTCAGCCAAACCCCATTAATTTAAATCAGCGTAAAATCTGACATCTTAGCAAATTTCGTAAACACAGCATGAGAAATTGCCACCAAAGTCATACCACTCCGATCCTGATTGAGCCAGTCATTTTGATGTATTTTTGTTGGGTTTTCCTCAAAAGGATGGGCTGTAAAGAGTGCCAAAATTTTGCCTGGAAATGGCACAATAAAAAAGAAGAAATGCATGGGATAGTAATAAGGGAGTCCTCAGTGTTTTACATCCAATAACAGATTCAAACTCCTCAAACTGCAAATTTTCAGAGTACATGTATTACATCATAATTCACACCTAACCACATCACTATGGTAATCTTTAGATGAGATTACTTCATTGAGATAAGGTGAACTGATGGTGGGGTTGACTTCACCAGATGCAAAATGAGACACTGATGTTACTGAAAAAGATTTTTGAGCTCACAACCGGCCTTGAATGACTCTAAGGAGAAGCCTGGGCAAGAGCTTTGCCAGAGGAAAATGAAACTCTGAAGTGATTGGATGTAGGCATGGATGACTGGAGATCAAAGACCAAGGGAACTGGCCTTGAAATCCTTAACAATTTTTTGAATGAGCATTTGTTTCAGGGCTGGATGGTTAGATGAAAGATAAAAACAGAGTGTCAGACTAGGACATGCAAGAACAAATCAAAACAGTTAAAACTGATATAAACAAAACTTCTTGCACTCGGTATTCAGAACATGAAGCTGATGGGAAATACGCGGTGCCAACTGCTCAGACATCTATCTCAAGGAAACAAAGATTTAAAAAGTCAGAATGTCTATACATATAGACACATAGAGGTTTTTACAGTAGCGTTTATCCAAACAGTATGTGGTCTAGATGGTACATTAAAGGAGGAACTCAGCTCTCATCTTTCTTTCCTGGCTTCTCTTCAAATGGTAATAAAATACACACTGAAATAAACAAATGAAAGAAGTCTGACTCATACTGTAAAGAGAGTTTTGTACTAATTTTGTCCCACAACAATACTTCAGCAGTAGAATTTCTTGAAAGTTCCAAATAATCACTTTATCAAAATTTAAGATTTATTATGGGAGGTTGTGAGCAGTCTGTCTTCTTACACAGGAAAAAGTTTTAAATCCCATAACTTGTGAGGTCAGAAAGTAATAATTAACCTTAATCATTAATAATTAGTCATTTCTGAGAAAGACAATAATTTGCAGGTACAGTATTTGCTGTTGAGATCTGAATGTGCCACATTAAAGGAATACGTTTTTAATCTAGGGATTAAATGTAAGCTTGTCGAAAATATAATTTTGCCCCGAGTTCCCCAAACTCACAGCCACTCCCCACAACTTTACCTACCAGTAATCCAACAGCCAACCAACATCACCCAGCACTCAGCCTCCCGGCTCAGGCCTGCACCTCCCAACTCACCACATGAGAAAGGAGCTTAGGAAACTTAAAACAAGGGAATCTACTGAACTATAGGGCATAATTTTCAGGCTGCTCGGGTCTTCTACAGAGCAGTTGTGCAGATTTGTGGTACACATCTTCAATCAGAGCCTGATTCTGGAGAAAGTACCTCAACTGTGGAAGACCTCCTGCTTGGTACCAGTAGACCTCAGCACCTAAAAGCCAGTGGCACTGACATTGTACCTGGCGAAGACTCAAGAAAGGCTGGTTCTAGCCCACCTTCGTTCTCTGGTGGTTTTATCAACAGACTTCATCCTACAGGGCTAGAATCAGAGTGGAGGACGCTATCATCTTCCTCTAACACAGAGCCTGAAGAAGCCCGGCAGAACTGTGTAAATCTTGTTTTTTGACTTTTCCAATGGTTTCAATACCATGCAGCCCTTACTCCTGTGGGACAAGCGGGAGCACACAGGAGTGGATCACCAGCTTCATTCTAAATCCTCGATTCTGTCCCAAATGGACCACAGTTTGTGTGGCAAGGTAATTATTTGTCTGAAAGGATAGTTTGCATCAGGGGGCCCTGCAGGAAACAGTATTGGCGTCACTTCTCTTTACTCTGTACGCAGAACACTTTAAATACAACTCAAGTTGTCATCTGCAGAAGTTCTCTTGGACTGATCACAGATAAGGATGAAAGAGAGCACAGAGACCTGGCCCGGGACTTTGTACGTGTCAACAGAACTGTCTCTAACTCAAGGCAGAGAAGACCATAGAGTTGGCGCTGGATTTCCAAAGACGCAGATAATACCAACCAACACCGAAGAATTAAGAGAATGAACATTGAGATAGTGGGCCCTATAAGTACTTCTCACCAGTAAACTGGATTGGTCTGACAACACCACTGCACTTTGTACGAAGGGCCAGACCACACTCTATCTACTGACAGGTTTTTTGTGCAAGTTTCACTCCTCAGGACCTTTTTCAGCAAACTATCTTTTACAAACAGATCAAGATCATGATTATTATAACTCTTCAACAAGTACAATAACCTTGGAGAAGAAAATGGTAACCACTTTCGCTCGCACACCAAGTTGTTATTGTTTTACACCAAACCACACAAACAGCACCACTGTCGTTTTCTTCCTTTTGAGTTTTTGTTTTTACTCAAGAGCACAAACATTATGCTTTCTGGTTAGGCTTTTTTAGCTAAATCCACCATCTGTCCCTACCATCTGCCATAAAGAACTCTCCCTCTGTGCTGAAAAACAACACAGCAAATTTTGTGCCAATTTCGACCAACACTATGGCACAAAAGAGAAAACATGTAAAAGACTTGGAAAAAAAATCTTTGTGTTCTAAACCTCTTCTCTATGGGTATGACTCAAACTTTGGGACTGAAATGTTAAACATCATTTAGTCCAAGTCTCTGTTTACCTGAGCAACCGAAGCTCGGCCAACAGAGTTGGGTTGGTGCTGCCTTTCTCTGGGCTGGGCTGGCATGCTGCGTCATGCTCTGCACGGAGACGTTTGATTTCTGCCAAGATCTCTCTAGGAAATGAAAAAACATACTGGTCAGCACAGAAGAGACTGAAAAGATAGGAAAGAATACACTTCTCTACGGGTTACCTTTTTTTTTTTTTTAGGAATATGTGTTTCACTTAGAATGTAAAGCAGAAACTAATAAATAGACTGCAGCAAATGTTTGCGCTGACATTTAATGGATGCAGAAATTGAAAACAGAAATACACAGTACAGTATATTAAGTGTGCTTTTATTGTGAAGGGACATACCATCTTCCATTCAAAGATATAAGATATAAAATATATTTACGGACAAAAGAAAGGTGCAAAATATGCAAAAATGGCATTTTAAAAATACATCTGATGTTTTACATTTTAAGCAAGACTGCTGTACTATTTTTATTTTCTACAAGTTTACAATTTTTTTGATCACATAGAAAAGTCTTCTGCTTTTAAGCATGGAGGTGGACCAAACATGCTTTGGACTGATGCTACATCAAAATTTGTATGTTTGTTCTCTGATATAGGAAGGAATGGGTTCAATCACATAACAGCAACTTCTAAATGAAAGTATCCAAAGTCCCTGAAACTGCAGATGATGAAAAGAGCCATTAAACCACAGGATCTGAAAAAGAATGATTGTAAATGTAAATCAAATCTAGACTACCTCAAGAGGTGTAAGCTTGGAGATTTGTCTTGGTGCTCATAGTCTCTTTATTTAAACATGTCCAAAAGAGTAGTTCATGCGAGACAGCTTACTAGGGCAAACAGCAACACCAATAAATATCAAATTGGGTTGTACGAACTTTAGACAATATCGGGTCCCCAAACACTTGTCTTTTTTGTTTATTCAGTTTTTCAAAGCCATCCTCCCTCCTTTTTCACTTTAAAAGATGTAAATAGCTTCATTTTAAAAAAAAATAAACCTATCATCTTTGTGCCTTTTCTGAAGTCCTTAAAGACACCTGTACCTGTTTTTGCACTCCAGCTGAGCGATGAGTTCCCTCTTCTGTTTGTTCGCATCGAAGTTGATGCTCCGTGTAGGAATCATCTAAAAACAAACACAATTTAACAACACAAAAATAAAAAGCAGAAGTTTCTTTTTGGTTCATTTACATTAAAACAAACAAATCTTAGTTTGGAACATCTCCTCTTGCATCTTTCACATTTCTGTGAACATGAAACATACACAAACTTAAATGTGCATTTTTGTGTTTGTGATAAATACAGCCTAACAATTGTGTTTTGACTCACTCCTGTGCTATCAGTCTCTGCCAGTCGGGAGGTGTAGCGAGCTATCAGTTTGTGCTCCTCATCTTGCCTGCTTGGACTGTCCACCCTACTGAAACAAGGAAAATCAGCACTTCACTTACCACAACACAGGCAACTAACCAGTAATACACACAAAAGTAAGCAGGGAGTTTCAAATGAATTAAAGAAAAAAGAAATTCAGCAGATTTAAAAAACTTATTTGGGAAAATTCTTAATAAATCCACTAAGTATCAGAAAAAAATAAAAATGTGAAGGTAAAACTGCATTCACACTAAATGCTGTACATGTCCCTGAAACTGGAGATAATGAAAAGAGACACTTAACCGACAGGTTCTGAAAAAGAATGATTGTAAAAGTATCCACTCTACTCATGTTTATCATTTTACACAAATTTTGACTTTGCTTGAGTTTACAAATGTCCTCTATGAGAGAATGTGAGAAAACTGGAAGGTTACTGTGTCGTCAGCATTTTGAAGAGTTAAAAAGCTTTTTTTTTTTTCTTGTTGGGAGTTTTACACACACAAGCATTTTTTTTTCACCACAGCAAATTTATGTTCCTCATAATGAAAAAAGAGCAATATAACTGCCAGTGAAACAGAATAAATTGAGGGAAAAATTACTAGTCTTAATTATGTTAATAATAAAGAGGCCATTGAGTGTATATAAAGTTTATTAGCTAAATTCACACACATCGTTTCTCCACTTGGTAAACTCAATAAAAAAAGTAAAACACTGTAAAGTACTATCCAGGTATCCATGAATGAGACAGATGTGAGAAATTTAGGATTTTTTTTATAGTTTAAAAAACAACAAATAGGAATAATTATTAGAAAACTCTGTTATAATAGACAGTTAAAATCATACAGTTTATGCTTATTTCATAAGGATTACAAACACACACACACACAAAATTAAATTTGGAATTTTGTTTCAAGACCCAGTGTTTGGGTCACCTTCTCCCTCCACCATCCTCTGTAACCCCCCTGCTGTGTGCTACCCCCTCTCACCGTGGGCTGCTCTGCAGGCGATTCACATAAGCTGCGATCAAAGCGTGCTCCTCATTCATTCGCTGAGCTGCTGCCAAACTGGGTGGACATATAACACAAAACAAACACGATCACATACGCTGATAACAACACTTGCTTTGACCTTCTTAAAGCCTTTATTTTATTCTGACAGAAAGGTCCAGACGATGGACGTGGGTACCGTGTGATCAGATACAATTGTCACTCTGTCAATATTACGATGTTTCTGTACAGTATCTGCAAATCATACGATTTTACACATCTTTACTAACAACATCTTTGATTTGTTGAGATTCCTCATAAATTAAACCACAATTGTTTTCTACAGTTCATTGTTCAGTGTGTATGTCTTAACCCGCCGCTGCAGCTACTGTTCTTTTGTTAATAAGAACAAACAAGACTATCAAAAATATCAGTTAACCATTTTTCTTGATATATTCACTCTTCAAAGACGGAGAGAGTATTCAGTGTCTAACTAACACAATATGCAGCAGAAAAAACTCGAAAACTGAAACGTCTACACATTCACAGAAAATCATAAAAATGTTAAATTTATGCAGAATTTTAAATGGCCTCTGCTGATCATTTACAGTATAATCCAATAAGTGTAATACTTAGACTTTTGACTTCAAGTTTCATTACCAAGTCTTGTCATTCCATTACCTACCTGATCATGACAATGTCAAAAATAAGTCACAAAGAAAAAACAACGCACTCTTTAAACTGCTGTTGCAACACATTTTCTTTAGAATGTGGCATTTATGGCAACATATGGAAAAATTTATCAGAGTTTCCTCTTGAAGCACCAAGTGTCAAAACATTCAATCCCCTATGATGCAAAAAAGTAACAGAATTGCTCAAATAAACAGTCCAAATATTTACTGTTCACGATAAAAGTATTTTCCACCAATCTAATCATGGAAATGAAATGAGTAGTTGCTGTCAAGTATAGAGAAAATTATAAACATTGCAAACTAAAACTCCATTTGTGATGACAAAAGCACGCCAATTGTCTACTCAAACAGAACAAACACTAACTCTACAATAAACACTATGCTTGTATTTCTCCTTTTTTCATGTGTTTTTTTTTTTTTTACCTTCTCGAGGACTCAGCGGCTGATGAGGACAGCAACATGGCCTCACTGGTGTTCCCAGACGGTCTGGAGGGTCTGCATGCACCAACACAACATGTGTTAGAGCCTTATTATCAGCAGCGTAAACACAGCGAGCAAGAATAAATGAAATCATTAAAGCACAGACCTGCCTATCAGAAAACACACACTCTCCCACTCACAGACCCAGACACCGTCATGTGCTTTTGAGTGCATTCATGCAATAGGGAATGGTAATGGTCTGAACAAACACAGACGGGCCAAAGATCGACAGAGCGAGAGAGAAAAAGAGGAAGGAGGGGAGAAAATGCAGATTCAAAGTCAACAGGGAACAAATGAGAAAGTCATTTTTAAAAACGGTAGTCTGGAAAGAAAGAAATCACATGGCAATCACACTCACATCTTTGCTGGGTTTAGTCTGTTTGTTGCCCTAAATATAAGGTTCATGCCTGCAGCTCTGTAATGACCCAGTCTGCTGCAGTTTAAGCTGAACAGATCCACCATGAGAGGAGGAGCAACAAAAGCAGTTCACTTCATAGTTGGGACTTCTATTCTTCTTATGCGCCTTTTCTAAGAGCTTTTGCCTGAATCAGTGATCACATTTGGTGTAACAACAAGCTGCAAGTAAACTATTTCACTGTTAAACATTGATATGACAGCTACTAGATGTTCCTGTGCAGTTTGAGGTTAAATATGCTGAGTATTGCTTTTAATTTTACTTCTTTAGCAACTTCAGGAAAATACAACATGACATTGATTCCTGCACAGCACAAATAGGCCCAGATGTGAATAAATTCTGTCCAAATACAGAAATAAAACATCTAAAGTGAAACACACTGATTTTCCTGACATATTTTGGAAGGATGTCAGTAATATGAGAAAAAAATATCTTCACAGCACAGTTTCAACATTTACCAAAATATTGAATAGGTTTAACATAAATGTGCCGATTGACTTACTGCGAGTTAGTTACACATTAGTGTCATTTAAATGGGAGTTCATGTGACTCATATACTGACTTGGCAATGATCACCCCCCCAATATGTTCAAACTTTAACTCCATGAAGGAAATGTTTTCTGAAACAGAGTATTTAACTTTCTGGTGAAGAAGCTGATTATTATTTATAAGAGGAATGTTTGTAGTGAAGTTGTACACTATGTTTGAGAGGTTAAGTGTCTTCTCGGGCTCCTCGGGGTAAATCGGGTGGGGTGTCTCCCTCGATGAAACGCAGCCCAGAGTCCTGCTCAGGGCTCGGCCAAGTTTTGTTGCCGGTGACTTCTGTAAATACACAAACACAGAAATGTAGGGTCAAAGTTTATGAATAGTCTTGTATTTGTTGATATTTTTATTCCGTTAAACAGGGTTACCCTGCCTTTAAAAGCAAAACTAAACTTCACTGATACTCGTGAAAAGATTTCAGCAGCAACTGCCCTGAACATAACGCAGCATACACATTAGTTCTCCCAACAATAATCCCAAAAGATGTTTCGAACTTCTTAAATTTTGGCATGTTCATTTCTATTTCAGAGACTATTCTAGCCATATTATTTTTACTCAAAAAAGACACAGACTTCTGCAACAAATTGTCTCAAGACAAGCACCTTATTCATGCAGGGATTTTTGGAAACCACTGTCCCCCATTTCTCAAAGGAGCAGTAGATTTAAAACTTTAGTATAGTTTGGACAATTTTAGATTAGCTATGCAAAGCAACTCCTCCTGTAGCACCATCATGCCCCAATGATCGAGTTTTTACTCAAAACTTAATGTGTTTGTATTTGGCCTGTCATGTAGAGCCAAAATGTATTTCCATTGCTGTTTTGCAGAATATTCATTTTACAAACCACAAGATAAACCTCCACATGGGAGTTTCTTGTCACTATTCCAATTCACAAAAATTCAAGTGTAGCAGAAATGAAACTACTGCAATACAGTAATCACATCCCATCCTTTACTTGAGTGGGCATCTCCACTGTAGATAAATACTTAGAAGCATTTTTTTTTCAAACCAATGAAACTGTTCCTGTTACAGTATGATAAAACAACTTTTGTTTGTTATCAACCACCTCAGGCTATAAGCTTGACAAACAAGCCTGTTTTTATATTTATCTGTATTCTGCTGTGGGATTATGTTAAAATAAATGTTCAAACAGCCCAGATTGAGCAGGGAAAACGTAACTTGCCTTACTGTACTGATTCTGAAGACCAAAAGGAGACTAAAGTGAATGAGTAGTGAATGAATGATGTCACTAAAAAAGACATTAAAAAATATCCACTGTATGCAGCCCAACTCTTCAAAAAGGCATTAGAGGTAAATGCAACTGTCACCTTGTGTTACAGTAAAATAAAGTGCTATATTGATGACGCATATAAGCCAAAAAATAAAATGAATCAGAAAACTCAGTCCATCTGGAAACGATGTGAAATCTGCAGAGGATTATTAGCTAGAGTTGCTTTTGGACAGGAGCTTTTGGAAGCTCCACTAGTCAGAGGTTTATTCCATGAAAAGTTATGCCAGGACTGAGAAGTGACTTATTTAGAAACTATGTCTCAATCTAATATTTCACAATTTCTATATTGAAAGATTTTCCTGTTTGAACAAATGAATTTTATTTTAATTATTTTATGACAAATATGGAGGCTGGCACCAATCCTTTCAGACTTTTAAGAAATAAACGCATCACAAATAGTAAAAATAAAGAATCTCTGGGCATAAATACATCAATATACATCTACTGACTCTTATTATGAATGCTTTTTGGTAAATTGTCACACTGTGATGGTTTTTTTCTTGTTTCATAATAAAACCATTTGAAACCAGTTATAACCCTATTGTAACACTGAAACATTCAAGCAGACATTTGAAGAAATAATAACCTGACCAAATGGCATGTCCAAAATGTCCAAATGTATGTTCTGAACTTCTTAAGAGACTTCACAACATCAAGGTCCATACACTCACACAAGTAGACACATTTATAGACACACACAAACACAAGAAAAAAAAAAAGAAAGAAAGAAACAGTGAGTGCCCCCTGGTGTGTAAATGAGTAACCACAGGATGACTCACCCAGGAAGAGTGCTCCTTCATCTGGTGCTGACTGGTATGAGAACCACTGACGTTGCCATGCCAGAAGCAGTTCTGGCAGAGTTGGTAACCACGGCAGCGGAGGCAGCGATAGCGGAAGCCAGTCATACCGTTGCTACGGCAGTAGGAGCATGACACGGGATGATAGACTGGGATAAAGAGAGAATCTTTCAGTCAGCTGGCCATTAGTCAGACGAGTAGAAGAAGCTGGTGAAGAACGAGACATCAGCCCTTTGGCCTCACTACAGTTTCAGATAAGGCTGTCTGACTTATGATGGTATATAAATGTGAAAAAAAAATTAAATAAAATCTACAACACAAAGGATCAAGTTTCTGACTCGGTTTCGTCAGGGTCTATTTGAAACACAGGTATGAGATTTTTAAAATCAAAAGTAGTTTACCTAAATATGCAAAAATATAACATAAAAGCTGTAAATATGCAAATAATTGTCATCTGATGTGTCTTTGCAGTCTCTCTCTCTCTCTCTCTCTCTCTGTGTGTGTGTGTGTGTGTGTGTGTACCGTGCTCAACATTGACCAGACGATGCATCAGAGGCAGCCAGACAAGACACTTCGGGGGCTCAGATACAATGTCCAGAAACATGTTGAGCATCACTTTTTTCTACACAAATATCAACAGAAAAAAAAAAAAACTTTTCAGAAATACTCAGTTATCATCTTAGCTTACAGCCAAGTTGTATGCAACAACTGAAACTGTGATTACATGCATCAACAAATATGAGCCATAAAGTTCCTATGAGTGTGTGTGTGTGTGTGTGTGTGTGTG
>JAOWBL010000017.1:10315735-10359793 GCA_028564865.1 Zenarchopterus dispar | reverse complement strand
ATATATATATATATATATATATATATATATATATATATATATATATATATATATATATATATATATATATGCAATTTTATATACATTTACTATTTTCAGTTACTAATTAATTAAGTTGAGATTAAAAAATAAAATGATAAAAAAGTGAAAATAAATGTTCACTATATTAGGTTTTTGTCTGGTCTTTTCATGTTACAACAAGGTATTTTTAGACGTGTTGATGTGCTGAACCTTTCTACCAATCCACATGCATTTTCCTCACCCTCAGCGTTTCACACATTAAAACAGGAGAAAAGCTTTAAATAAGAAGTGACATGGACACTAGGTCACATGGTCCGATCTAACCTGCGATGCTGTGAATTTGTGCGCTTGTGTCTTTACCCACGGAGAACACAGGAGTTCAGGCGTCACACCGATCCTGACAGCACCACCAGCAGTGCAAACGACAGTTGCACCAGCTCACTGCACAGATGGAGCGCTGCACCTCGGAGGTCGGTTGGCAAACAGCACCCCACCGAAACACCAGCTGACCCAACACAGCTCCAGAAAGACCACTTCATACCCACGCTTGTAGAGTGGGCGTCCAAGTATGTGTGACAGAGACAGAGACACAAGCAGCGCAGGACTCAGTCGCATCACCATCCAATATTATCTATAGGTGGGTTTCCATTAAACTTTTTCGCAAAGCAAAAGCCAAATTCTGAATTTGCTGCAAAGGTACCACTGTAAGGTTTTGGTGTTTCCAGTGAACTCTGTTTTTCTTTTGATGAGCTTAACTCTCATACTTCTCTTTCAGAAACTCGTCCTGTGAGAGTCCTTCTCAAAAAAAAGAAAAAAGAAAAAAGAACAAGAAAAAGAAAAAGAAGATCTCGAGTACAAAGAAGATAGACAAAAGCATATTTAGTTTTGGACAAATAATTATAACTGTGGCTAGTGCTGATGCAAAAATAGTCAACAGAAGAAGAAGAAGAAGGGGGATAATCATTTAAATTATCATTCAGAGGCAAAGTCCTATGTAATGCAGTATTGCACAATAATTAATATTATAGCACAACTACATCGTATTAATGTGGCTAAAAACAGCTATAAACTGGATTATAATGACTTTAGATTGACCAACAATGCCACATCCAGCTCTCCCAGAGATGTGGAAATGTGAATAAAGCATTTCCATTACAGTTTCGAGATAAAGTGGATTATCAACACATCGGAAAAACTACCTTGTGAAAGCGTAAAAAAGTTTTTGCGATATTTGACAGTGAATTATAGCTGTTTCCATTACTAGATTTTCCTTGCAACGTTTAGGTTTTGTGGGAATCTGGGGTCATGAAAACATAGGTTATAACTGGCAAACTCTTCCTTATCAGTCAGGAAAGTCAGGCTGAAATATTCAGCGTTAAAGCAACATTCTGTGATTGGTGGTTTAATATCACTCAACCACTCAGACAGTCTGATGATAAATTCTTGGTTTTAGAATAGCCCCCTACTGCCCTGCAATTAATCAATAATAATAAATGAAACTATAACATTTACAAATGTAAATACAGTGTGTGCATATGTGTTCACTCCTTGTTTTCACCTTACATTATGATCTGCTCAAGACAGTTGGTTTTCTTTTCTTTTATATGGCATTAAAAACATTTGCAACACGTTAATAGTTCAGACAGATGAGTGAGCCATCAGAGACAACATCAACATTATTTTCAGTGATTGAGAAACAGTATATCAAGACTAAACCAGGGTAAATCCCCCCTTTGTATGATTTATGTGCCGCAGTTTTCTCCCCAGAGAACCACATATTTGTCCTTCTGCAATTTTAGACGAAAAGTCATATTTTCCATACCAGAATTTCTTCCTTTCCTCGAGACACGGGCATATGACCAGAATTCATCAAGATCATGCTCTGAAAGAGTCGTTCAGGCAGCATGAAACATCTTGAAAGAAATCAAAAGCTGTTGTGATCACGTGAGTGGACGCAACAGAGATGTCCAGATGGACAAATCTGCTACTCTTTAACATGGAGAATTAAAACATATCAGGCTGCAGCCACCACATGCTGACTATATGTTATATTCTCTACATCAGCATCTTGTAACACATTAATCTTCATGTTGCCTGACAAACTGCTCTGACATCATGCCGGCTTCCTCTTGAACCCGGGGAAGAGGACTGGTGAATCAAAGGCAGGAAATACCTCTTCCTCTTAATCATATTCCACCCGTGGGCAGTTGCTGACTCTCATCGCTCAGCAGCCACCCTGTCAAACGTGCAGACTGAGCCAAAGAGCCGCTCAAGATTTGGTACAGATTAAAAGCATTAACTCAAGGTCCCTTAGGGAACAACGTGACAAGAAGAATTGTGCGGAGCTTCCTACAGAAATGTTCAGAAAAGCACTCAGCCTGAAGGGTGCAGGTTCAGGATTAACTCTGAGTCAGGGAACTTTTCCAAACCTCAGACTATCACTCGCAAAAAGAAAACGCTGGATCATCAACTGGAGGCGAAAATATTATTTAGGCTGCTTTTGAAAGCTGTAAGTTCAAGTTTCATATTTTTAGTTTTGGGAGCGAGCGACTGAGTCCTGAACATAAAAAGAAAATCACTTATGGTATCAACTTCAAAACTAATCAGCCCATCTAAGCCCCGGGCTGGTTCTTTTTTTATTTTTCTGACAAATTCAATCACCAGCTTCACAACGGAGTTCCAGACAAACAATTACAGAATTTCTTTTTTTAAAAAAAGACACTTGAGAGAATTTTGAAATACAATCCGCGAAGTCGCCTTTTCCCATCAGCAGTGATGTCTGAAACCCTCCAGCTGGTCCTGAAACATCTGGTGGAAATGACTAACATACGCCAGCCTTAACACGGAGCAGCAAAGCCAAAGAAATGCATCAAACACTGAACATACACAGCTAAAGACAAAAACAAACAAACAAATGCTTTAAAGCAAACAAATAAGTTACAAGTAGTAATACACAACAGTATGTTTAAAAGCTGCACATCTGAGTCGGAGCAATAGGTCTGATTTATTTCTAATGTTATTTAATGGTTTAATTTATTGTGTAAAATCATGTTATTGTATAGTAATATGATCACATGAGTATTTGCAAATGTATAAAATATCTAACAGACAAAAGTATTACCCTTTATTTTTGTTTTTTAGCAGTTTTGCACATCTTTTACATTTTGGAAATCCATGGATGAAAATGCAACCTGTTGTTTACTGGTAGTCGACAGGGTTCACGTCAGCCAAAATACATGATGTGTTTGCAGATGTGGGGATAACCACTGCCTTTTAAAGGCAGTAAAAATGTTATTGGTGTGTTTTTGCACCTCTCTTGCTGCTACCACACTTTTCACCGAGAAGAAATGTTTTGCCCTTAAGTCAAGTTCACACGTCAGCTCGGAGAATTGTCAGAATGTTTTCAGTCATTTTAGAGCTGGTGGAAACAACTAAATTCAAAGAATACTATTTCATCAAAAAAAGAAAAAAAAACATTATCTTGTCCTACTAATGGCCCAGTAGAGTACCGGGGAAAGCCTTTTCCCTCTGCCCTCTCTGGGGCCCCACGTTGGTCAGTAAGCAGATCCAGCAGGGTCTCGTGCTGCAGCGTCGGTGTTGTGGTGCAGCCACTCAGTCATTCAGCATGAATGACTTATCGACTGGACACGTCCATGAATCAGGGCAAGTAATAAATGCAGCTTTGACTGGGTCTGTGCGTGCTGGCTGTTGGGATGGGAAGCATGAAAATGGCAAAGGAAGGAGAGCCATTTAAAGTTACAGTGATCACAGCTCGTGTCTGGAGTTAAGAGACGCCTGGCCAGACGGAGGATAAAAGGCAGCAGGTGGGAAAACAGAAAACAGTATTTTGGTCTTCCACAACAAAGACGTGGTGGGTCTGACTGATTTTACACACGCATCTCAGCTTACTTGTCCAATCTTTGTTTTCCTGTCTCTAGAAAGATTTTTCTAAAATCTGAGAAAATAGACATGATGATGTCACATGCCTGTTTTTAGTTTTTAAAGGGGTTCACTGTAAACTCCTACAACCCTGCATTTATAATAAAAGCCATTAGAGTTAATTGATTTAGGGAAAATATGGAATTGTTTTATTTATGGCAGTAATGGGGACTACAAAAGCTTCAGCTCATTTTTCACTACATAATAGTTCTAAAAATTATATTACTTCTTGTCTTCTTGTTTGGTTGCCTTCGTTCCTTTTACAGATGTTAGCAGGTCTAATTTTGTTCTGTCAGGGTGTAACAAAATACTCCAAATAAAATCAGTTTTCAGCTCTTTGAGCAACTGTGACCTCTGTGGTTTAAAATTGCAATTTCAATTTAAAAAATTGACCAATCTTATATCGTTATAAGATTGGTTTGATCAAACCACAAACCACACTCCCCATCCAAGATATACGCATACAGCTTATTTATGTGGTTTGTTTTGTAGGATAAACAAACAAAAATCTCAAGATTAAGACGTCAGGGATTTTATTAATGGTGACTCCAAGGTCATATTAGTGTAGCAGGTTACATTAGATACAAATAAATAAGAAAATGGTCAATCTAGTTATTTTGGTAATACTGATAAGGATGTGACAGACTTTCACTCATGGAAAAAAGACAAAATCTATATCTGTCTATTATCTGTACCTGCTTATTTCTATTTATTGGCACTGGGATCAGCTGGAGTCTACCCCAGCTCTCTCCAGGGAAAAGGCAGGGGTAGATTCTGGACAGGTCACCAGTCCATCACATAAATAGCTAAACATCCACACACACTCACACACACCCACACTCACTCCTGTGGGCAACAAAGAATCACCAATAAAGCTGACATGCATGTATTCAGACTGTGGGAGGAAGCTGGAGTACCCAAGAACACCCATGCAAGCGCGAGGAAACAAAAATGCCAAGTTTCAAACCAAAAACCTTCCTGCTGTGATGCAACAGTGCTAACTGCCAAGCTGCCATGTTGCCCTGGAGATCTACAAACTCTCAAAGATGTCTCAGGTACCAGGAGTATTTTTAATTAATTAACAAATCATCTCTACAAAAGCAGATAGTTTTGCAGTTTGGTAATGTGAAACATTGGCTTGTTAATACAATGCCTAGGGGCAAGGACATCAACAATACACTTAGAAAAGCAATTGTTGCTGTCCTTCAACTGGGAAGGTATACTAAGGTAATTTCCAGACAAAATGGAGTCCATCATTTGGTTGATTATTTGGACTTGTTTTTCAGTCATAAGACAGTTATAAATATTCTCCAGTCCAATGTGAGGCCTTCTGTCTGAAAGCTAAAACAAGGTCATCTAAAAGGAAGAAGTTTCTTAACCAGCAGGTCTATAACAGAGTGACTGGAAAAACAAGACTATGGTGTTGCCATGGCGAGTAAAAGTCCACATCTCCACCAGACTGAAACGCTATTGTGATAAACTGTCCATAAACAAGCCTTTTGAAAGGCTTGATGTCCAAATACATGTATGCATTAAAGATTGGTTTGCTATTCTGTTTGTCAGGTACAGAAGGAAAATGAGGATTTGAACTTGATGAGAGCCAAACTGACGAACATTCGTAAGGAAGGGCTGACGACATGGCGCAATGTTATCACCTGTTGTCCCTCCTCTGTTTCTGTAATTCCAGCAAGCTTTCTGAAAACACACAACTGCCACTGAACAGACATCATCTGGTGGCAATAATATGAATTTATTGGCAAAAAAATAGAGCAAGGGGCTCAGTGGGTTTTATATTTGTGGTAAATGCAAAGCTATTACCTGCAGGTGATGACCTCATCTAAGTCAAAAGATCTAAGAGCTGTAATATTGTTTCTCTGATATTCTCTAGGTCAACAAGAGCTTTTTAAACTCCATTTTTAAGATAACAGAAGCCTTAGGATGTTCTCAAAGGTCAGAACAAATAATTAAAATGCAGACATATTTTTCTGAGGAAATGATTAAAATCTCCAGAAGTTACATGCAGATGTTGTGATGAGACTGTGGAGCTTCTGAAGACTCTTTTCTCAGTGTCCACTCGTGTCTAATGACCTACTAAGAGCCACCTCACATCAAAACTGGACCCAAAGTCCAAAATGAAAAAATGATCAACTGTTAATTTTCCCATCCCATTAATTTACAACAGTATTTTAAACTGACGGGTAATCCGTTGTAAGTGGACCTTGTGATTTATTTTGTAGCAATTCAAGCAGCTCCATCACCTAATATTCCTGGTAGAGAACGTGAATGGGACTTTTATTTTGCAGCTTCGGATTAATCTGCTGTTTAAGTTTTCATAGTCTTTGGTTTTTATGAATTCTGATCGATTAATTGTTTTGCCTGAAATGGATGAATAAATTAAGAAAGTTATCGAAAAGAAAAAAATACCTAGAAAAGCAAAGCTATGACAGCACCAGAACCCATTTAGCTCCAACCTCCTCGCTGGACTCACCTTGTACTTGGCGGTCAGTTGCTCAGTGGCTTCCTGCTCCTTCCTCAGATCTCCCATCATCCTCTCCTTCTCTCCCAGAAGCCTCTGCTTTTCCTCAGCCAGGAGGAACTGGTCCTCTCTGATGGCCTCCTTCTCCCTCTCCAAGCGCTGTTCCTCCAGCTTCACATACTCCTCTGCCTCCTTCTCCACCTCCTCCTCGCCCTCCGTCTCGTCATCTCCACTTCTCTCCCAGCCCTCGCCATCCACCTGCTCCTTCTTCTGTTTGCTCCTCCACTTCCTGTGGTTGAGCTGGGCCCTGAGGCGAGCGATCTCTTTCTGAAACTCACGCAGCAGGGCATCTTTGGGATCTTCATTGACTCTGGGCTGATTCTGGATGTTCTTGGCACGGTTGGCGTACCGAAGCGTGGTGAGAGTCTCATCGTAGTGCACTTGGGCCGGGCCAAGAGTGGCAACCATGACAGTCTTTGCATTCCCACCTAAAGAGTCCTGCAACAACCGGGTCAGCTTGGAATCCCGGTACGGCACATGCCCGCTGCGCCCATCTGCCAAGGCTGAGATCACGTTCCCCAAGGCCGAAAGGGAAAGGTTGATCTTGGCTGCTTCTTTCAGGCGCTCTCCTTGGACACCAGTCTTGGTTTGGCGCTCACTGCCAGCCAGATCCACCAAGTTAAGCCGCCCTACGCGGATATGTTTCCTACCATCTGGCCCAGGCTGGCTGCACTCCACCGTGATGAGAAACAAGGCATGGGACCTGGATGAATGCTCATTCATGTCTGTTGCCCCAACCACCCTGGCCTGATTGCCAACATTCATCACCTCCTCAATCTCTTTAATGCTTTTACAGACACATGATGTGAGATCCTGAACATACATCCCTGTCTCTGGACTCTCTCTGAGGTCCAGGCCTTTAGCGTTGCCATGGTTGGGGTCAAGGAGATCGCGAATCTCCTCGCGATAGATCTCGAGGTAGGATGCCCGGACCAGGTACTGCCTGTCAGACTGGGAGCGGGAGATGTGTGTAAAGATGTGGTCGAACGCGTTGGGAATCACACCACGTTTCTCTGGGTCACGCCAAGCTCCCTGCATGGTGTACGTCTTCCCGGTGCCGGTCTGCCCATACGCAAAGATGGTGCCATTGAACCCTGCAAGGACCGAATCGATGAGCGGCCGCACACTCTCGTCGTACAGGTCTCGCTGCTTGGAGTTTGCGTCGTAGACGGCGTCAAACGTGAAGGTTTTCAGGGGCTCGCTGGGTGGTGCACGGGGGTTTCTGAGGATCACTTGTCCCAGCCGAAGATCCATCTCCACAATCCCCCCCGCGGGCCCACTGGACTCCTCCTTCCGGTTCAAAGGACGGCATCGAACTACCACCTTCACGGACTCGCTGCTCTTAATCTTTGACATGACTGGCTTTTCTTTGTTCTTGCAAAACACAGATAGACAGTTTATTTTATGCAAATTAAAATGGGTAAGACACCTTTACGGAGCCGTTAATCAGCCATATCTCAGGGATTTAAAAAGAAGTCGTTTGTCACACATTCAGAATTCCTCCTCGGTCATATCACTATAGAAAAACCGGCAGTGCCTAAAAATACAGACAGAGGTGTCTACAAGTAGAAATCATGAGACGGTGGTGTGTTTAATGGCTGGTTTCCTTTACTTATTGTCTGTAACACTGGGCCACAAACGGACGATCAGCACATCTTACGCTCTGGATCGACGCTCCATTACTGTCGTCCTCCACATCCAGATTCAAACGGTGATCAAATAATCCATCAACGCCGGTAATTACACAAATCAGTTGGGATATCATTCCCCAGTCGCCC
The DNA here is from genome assembly GCA_028564865.1 of Zenarchopterus dispar. Lineage (NCBI taxonomy): Eukaryota > Metazoa > Chordata > Actinopteri > Beloniformes > Zenarchopteridae > Zenarchopterus > Zenarchopterus dispar. The sequence goes on along the minus strand of JAOWBL010000017.1, from coordinate 10,351,519 downwards.
CGAGCGTCCGCGACGCGCCGCATCCCGCCGTCCGCATCTTCCCGTCAAAGATGCTCCGATGTGGATCTGCGGTTCTCAGTCCGTGCAGAGGCACCGATCCTCTCCTGTACGCGAAACCCACATGCAGAGGCACGCGCACACACAGCGATTCACCCACCACACCCCACATCACTGCGGAGTCAAACAAAGGATCACGGGAAATGGAGTCCGGTCTCACAGAGGCGTTCACTCTTGTCTAAGGCTGCCACCAGCTAGTCAAACGAGCGCAGTGTTGGTTCATACGGCACCTTAAACTAGGTGGTTTAATGTGAAACACAACTTTTAACTCCACCCTTCCTATTAAAAAAAGGAGTCCTAACTAAAACCTTTATGGATCAATAAGAAGATTTTTAGATAAACTAGGAGTTGGTTCTGTTAAAAATGATCCTGATAACATCAGAACATTAATACACAATAAGAAGTAAGATAATGAATACTGCAGTGAAAACAGTTAAAAAATACATATAAATGTTAGTTCATTTTGACTTAAAAATGTCACTTCTTATTCTCGTCTGCATAAAAGAACGTGTAAAGAAATTTGTCTCAGGTATCTACCTTGAGGCAGGTAGTACAAAAATAAAACTTTGTACAGGCAGAGTTTTGAACAATTGCTTTCTAAATCATTCAATACACAGTCACATAATGACTCTAAAACCCATTTTGATTTTTTCTTCTGTTTTTTTTTTTTAATAACTCATGTTTTTAAACATTTTACACTCCTAATGTACCAAATAAACAAGTTACTATCTATTATTACACCTAAGGCCATGTCATGGTTTGGCACTTGGAGCACTTTGCACCACGTTTACCTGCTTAATTTTATGGTTGTTTTTGTTTTGCTTGGTTTTATTTTTAATGTATTTTTTATTTATTTATTTTTTTGGGGGAAAGGGGTGTTAATCAGTGGACTGTGATCACTTTTGATCACAGTTGATATAATCTCATTGTTTTACCTTAAATATTGCTGCGATGACAGTCTGTAATTTCATTGTACCAAGATCCCAGTGGCAGTAAAGACATTTTCTTCTCTGGCCAAAATAAGACACAATTTGGCTTGATAAATCAGGAAACATCCACTAAAACCTGTGTGCCATTAAAACAACTCATCTTATTGAGTCTATTAGACATTCAGTCCGTTTCTATCACAAAGTGGCTGTTGTTTAGTATATTGTGCAGCACAATATTGATTTACTTCTAAGTCCAACTCAGCCTGAGCTGCATGCTGAAAGTCGCTTTCATGTTTACAACCATCGAGGAGTTCCTGGTGTTTTCCAGTCATTACACAACCGTCTCTTCAAAGAATCACGTTTGAGGACACCAGGGGAAAATACAAATTGAATCATTACAAGATTTACTTAACCGCTGATGGCATCCAAATATGACGCAACAGCACCCCTTGGTGTAAGACATCTGGTACACGCACTTCTTATTATTTGACCTACAGTGCGCTAATGTCACCAATGGATGTCAGAAAATTTCAGCAGCAAAGAAAACCATTTCCAAACGTAATGGCAGGGTTTTGAGTAATTCTCTGAAACCACATGGGGAATTCAGCACAGAATGTCCTTTATCTGACTGCAGACACCTAACATAGATTACTTTGTTCTCTTTAATGTATCGCCCCGTGTTTAACCAACTTGAAGAGGAAGCTGTAACCAACAGAATGTAATTGTAGGCTTCAAAAATGTTTGGGGAAGTTTGATGGAGAACACAGGAAACCTATGACATGTATGTCATGTAAATCCCCATACCTCATCTTTTATGACTTGTTTATATATACACTGACTACTGACTCCAGGAATAGTTACTGTAAATACAGAATGGGGTTAATGATGTAAGTACAACTGTTGTAGGGAAGAATCTAACATAATTTGGAAACTTTGTTGATGGTTTACTACTTTGGAAAAAATGACCACAGCAATCAATATTTTGTTTAAAAGCTTTACAAGTAAAAAAATATGTCAATCTTGAAAATAAACATGATGAAAAAGTAATGTACTGAAAAATGATTGTCTATTAGGTAATTTTTTGAGTGAGATATAATACAATACTTATTTTATCTCAAAGAAAGAATGAAAAATGTGGAGAAGAGAAAACCTTTCTCCTCTGAGCTAAACATAAAGTTTGGGGTGGGGTATCCATTTATATGCATACCAAGTACTGTTGCTTAGTCACGCATCTCCTTTGGGGAGCAAATGGCCCAAAAGCATTTAAAAGGAGAAGGTTTTCTTGCTGAACATACATATAAAGACAGACTTCTCTCCATATCGCTGCCAGAGCAGAGAAGAAATGTGAGAAGTAGTCGCAGGCAAGCTGTTTGAGAGTCAGACGAACCTTGGAGCCCCTTGCAGAAAAATCCAAGAATGCATCTGGAACGACTTCTGTGTAAGATTTATCAGTGTGTCAAAGATTGCTCAACTGTGTTTGAACAGTGCAGCAATAAACACCAATAGAAACGAATGGATCTTATTTTAGCTGACTTAATATCATTAATACACGAATTTTATGCTCCAGAAATGTTATAAGACTTTTATGCTCTACATTTTGGCATCTAAAGAAAACCTTTTATAACTGCAATTGTGTCAACTACACACAAACTCATCTGTATGCAGATGTTTTCATGGTTAAAACTTTGCTAGTAAATGAAAGATTGAGATCTTTAACACGATAAAGCCTTAATTATCTAGTTTTTCCTCCAAGACTCTTTTAGTCTTGTTTGGTTTTAAAGTTTGTTTTTAAACTTCTGTCTTTTAGGTTTTCACAATAAAGTCTGATTTCAATTATGCATTGCCTTTGCATTTTATGTATTTCTTGGTTTCCTTTACAATGAGTTTTAGAGTTCCCAGAGTAATAGTAAATGTTTTAGCCTTGTCCAGTTCTTGGTTTTCTCTCCCATCTTTTTCTTTCTCCGTTTTTCTTCCTTTGAGTCAAGTCTGTACTTGGAAGTAGAAAGCACGGCATACTCAACATTCCTAAGGAGTGCCTGATAGTCAAACTACTTTGACAGACGGAAGTAGGAAAGTTTCTCTCTCTCTCTCACACACACACACACACACACTCACTCACACACACACACAAAGTCAACATGGAAAGACGTCCTACAGTAATGATGTGTATATGCAGATCATCTCTTACTGTGAACAGTCATCAAAAGACTTTGGAGGATTAATTATTGTAGCGTTCACAGAGCAGAGGATGTGGGAAACGCCCGTAACAAGCACAGAAGTACTATGACATCACTTGGCCTGACTCACAGCTGGGATAGTCACAGCACCAAGTGCCTGCTTGTCATGAAAAATGAAACACACCCCAGCTGCCGGAGATCCGCATGAAACTGGTTGCCATATTGGATCAATAAGTACATATCGCACTGAGAACCAAAGGGAGCTTTGCGCCCAAATGTCCGAATAAGTCCAGCAGTAACATATGCCCTTTTTGTCACTCTGAATAACGCCCATTTACCGCCTGCATTTGCCTGTTAAGCCAATCGTATTTAAGTAGTAACTGAATTGACAATTGAAGTAACCAATCAAAAGCGTGTACTTCGATAGAAGAGGCGGGAGAAGGCGTTCCGATGGATCTAGGGTGTCGCCGCGGTGGCTCCCATTCGAAGGCGACGGCGGTCGTCTATATTTCGGTTCAAATCTTCTCAGAAAAAGCGATATTCCTCTGAATAGACAGCGAGTTAGGTTCGGTTTCATGTTCGGTTTATTATTTACTCTTTTTGGTCGAGCTCCAGACAGGGCTCTGGGATGCCGGGGTGTGCAGAGAATTTGAATTAGATCGCCTTTAGTTTGAAGAAAGAGTGAGTCGGGTAGAGACAGAGAGAAGCCATTTTGTCCTGACTGTGTGTTTGTGGGGAAAAAGGAAGAGTGGAAAAGAGGAATCACTCGGGAGGATATCTTATTTTTGCTTTCCTTTCTCATGTTGTAAGGGGGAGAAATTGCTCCGGTGTGGGAATTTGAACTTTTCGCACACGTCTACGGGCACGCTATTCGGGTGGCATTTAGCCAACTAGCTTGCCAAGCTAATCAACAAATCCCAGATTGTTAACTGTTAACAGTCAGGTGGACTGGAGCAAGTTGGCCAGGTTGGCTGAGGAACTGGCTTTGTACTTCACGTAGCCCTGCTAGTTTATCGTTTTGTTTTGTTTTTTTGTTACTGGGTGAACACAACTGGTTTTCAATGGCGAAGAAGACGTACGACTTGCTGTTCAAGTTGCTTCTGATCGGCGACTCGGGCGTCGGGAAGACCTGTGTACTGTTCCGCTTCTCTGACGACGCCTTCAACACAACCTTCATCTCAACCATAGGTAAGGACTCAACGAAGCACGAATGCGTCGTTGGTTACAGGTGTTTCTGATCGTGTCGAGCCACTGTCGGGGAAGTTTGACAGCTGGACTGACCCTACAGCTGTAAACGGTCTAGTTGAGTTAGCTGGGGTGCTATCAGCATCTCCAGGCCCGGACAAGCTAACTTGACAGCTTGTTGTGCAGTGTTAGGATATCTTTGCTAGATATTTCTGTTTTTTAAAATGATTGTACGTTTAATAGCCGTTAAAACAGTTTCATCCTAGATTGGTATTGACAGTACATTAATCCGGCTGTCACGTCAGTTCAACCAGTGGCTAACAGGCTAACTAGCACCACAGGGCCCGTGATGCTGTGATACGGACACTGAAATTCACCTTCATCTGAGTAGAAAATCCGTTTTTCCTTCAGGTATTAGCACTTGTATACGTTTGTATTTGACCTAGGCCAAGGTACCAGATATATGAATCTCTGACAAAACTAAGCGTTGTCATACAAGGGAGGTCCTCAAAAGCAGTAGTGAGAAAGCAAACTTGAACTGAAAATTATACAAACATAAGTACTTTATACAAAAATAAGGCTAATCATCAGACATAAGTAAAGTTAGATAGTATATATTCTTTAAAATATGTAATCACAAGAAAAACACGTTCAGATATGTAAAAATTGTCTATCATAACTCCCACTCTCCATTACTAATGCATTATAAGATGCACACAAAGCTGTACATTTAAAGCTGTTTATTGATCTTATCTAGGGAAATCGTCTACACTTTGTAAGTAGATCAGCTTTTACTTGTAAAGTTTTGAAACTGCAACGAATTCAGTGTAACTCTCAAATGACTATAAATGCTTAAAAAGTACAACTTCTCAAAGTAGAAGTGTAAATTAGCAAACACTGCTGAGAACAGCTGCACAATATATCATGTCAGCAGAGGTGCAAAGTCACTTGCACAAATTTTTATGCTGTTTGATTCTAGGATTTCCACTGTCTACTAAGTGAAAAATGGGTTTTTTAAAGTTCTTTTGCACACTTAGGATTGTAGCCTTATAGAAGATCTAATAAGACTACCCTGCTAGATATAAATACAATCACAGACCATGCCAGATCTATTTGATAAATATTTTTTCTTAATAACATGGTAGTAACGAGGGACATTTAACTTTTGTTTGCGCTGCAAAGAGTTAATAATAAAGGAGAATCAGGATAAGAGATGTGGCTGCCAAAAGAAAGAAAGGGAGGAAGGAAAAAAAGTCAGTTATATGGAAATATTTTGGCCACAGAAAGAATAAAGCTAACCAAAAACAAGTACTTTATTTTCAGTGCCTGACAGTTGTTGTCACAACATGAGGCAACATGACTAATTTGTTTAAATATTTAAATCAGAACGTAAACTGTTCTACGAGTGAAAAGTAAGATCAGACTGCTGCCTGCAGCACCAAAAAAAAAAAAAAAGTGGTATTGTACAATAGAATTGTCACAATACTCATCTAATTATGTGTTTGGTGCATTTAAACACTTTGTATATCAGGTTCCAGACACAAGTTTGCACTCAGTCATTATACTACATAACACACTTTTAGCTTTTTAAAAAAAAAAAAAGTATTGTAGTTATTCTCATGCTTTTCCGTTATGCCTGGAGTTTTGGAATTCACTTAGGGGAAAAAATGTTTTCGTTTTTTTTTCTTTCTTTATTAAAATATTCTGTCTTCTGAGAAATAAGTGATGTAATCTTTTATTTGTATTGATGTCTAATGCTGTATGTGGTTACTAGGTTGTGTGTGGTTCTCAGTGGCACACCTCAATCGATCAAGGTTGTGTCATTAGCCTCTTATACCCCTGTCTCAGTTCTTTACGCATGTGTCTTAACATCACGCTCAAGTCAAAGTGTCAAATTATTTCAAATTCCTGCACGGCCCAAGTGAAGGCTTCATTTACTCCTGTTGCTTCAGACCAGCACTGAGTAATAATGAAACATTAGTCATGCATTGCAGGAATACATGAAACTTTCTGTTTGCAGTGCTCTGGCATTATGCCCCTGATCCTTGGACTGAGCTTTCATTTCAAGTCCAGTTTTTTTTTTTTGTTCCTCAACGCGTGTGACATTAACTGTATGGATGGTAACACACAGCTGTAGTGTGTAGGCAATGGTGTTCTCAGTGGCATCCAGGCAGATTAGATTTGTTACGGTATAGGTATAAAACTGTTGCAGTGCTTCATAGCTGGCTGTCATAGATAGATAGATAGATAGATAGATAGATTTATTATGTTTTAAATGTGCTTTGACTAGAAATCATGGATATACCCCATCTTGTTGTTCAGAATGTAAAAACTGGACTGGGTTAACTAAAACCTCCAGATCAGATTGCAACCATTTTGGTAAAAAGGGTTTATGTTGTTGTTTACATTGTGGGGGGGTAACTGGCAGGAGTCCAGATGATGAGCTTTAGCAGTCAAAGACCAAGAGTAACCTTTGCACCTTACAGATGGTGCTTTCCCTGTCAAGTTAGGTTGTGAGTCAGTGCCAAGTGTTTCGGAGCAACACCCCGGTATGGAAGCTTTTATGTGGAAACTTTTGATGTTGTTTGAAGTAAAGAAGAAATAAATATGCCCTTTCAGTTTGTCATACTCCAGAAATGAATTAACCACTCAGCCAAACATGAATGATTACAGTTAAGTTTAAAAGTCATGACTAAATGAGTAGTGTTTTCTCTGATGCTGGGGTTATCCGCCAAGGAGGATGATTGACAGATCTCAGACCAGCTTAAATGACTCTCACAAACAGGGCAGCATGAGTTTAGTTTGTTTAAACTTAAGTAGACTACTTTGATGTTGAATCATAAATGCACACTACTGTTATTTTTAAGTTGTGCAATTTACGGTTTCATAGTGTGGGCATGTTCTGCCAACAATGCAGCCGATCTGTTGGCACAGCGAGCACGCCAGCAGAGGAGGGATTGAGTCAGTCTGAATGTATGATGAATAGTTGCAGTGGAACAACTGTTAAACTCAGGTCTCTCTGTTTTAAAAGGTTTTAAAAAAAAAAAAAAAAAAAAACTTAATGGGAAAGTGAAGCAGACAGTGGTGGTAATCCAAACCACTCCTGTCACTATGGCTCTGCACAAATCAGTGCAAGTATTCGCTCACTCTTCTATCTTGGTTTATCTCAGGAAGTGCTTAGCCCCCTCACTTTTATGGTGCAGTGTTGGCTCTTTACAAAAATGAATCCACAATGTGTAACTCTAATATGTGTACACGCAAGTCAAGTTACAATACTCTGAGATGGTTAACTTGTCCCTTCAACCCATTCATCATAAACCTGATTCTTTGGGTTGACAAGTAGCCCCTACAGAGCCACATCTCTCATCCGCCCTAAACAAACTTAATCCAATTCTTCTTTTTATTCCTTTCTAGCTTCAGTGGGAATCCAAATTCTGGCAGAAAAAGAGGACATATTTTTGAAATAATGACGGAGCATTGTCAGATACACAGCTAGATGGCATGGTAGGCTTATTTGAGATTAAAGCTTCATAACATTATAAATATTTTCTTTAGATTACAGTTTTCAGTTTTTGCTTACCTTAAGTGTTGTATCATCATGATACAAAATTTATGGGAAAACATTTAACATTTGTTTTCTATCTTTTTTAAAGCAAATAATGTCTAATACAACATATTTACATGGAAATATGTTTAATTGTTCTATTGTTTGTCTACATGTCTGGAAGTATTAGTTTTATACTGACCTTCGAAATTACAAAACCAAAACATTCCTCAGGATGTCTGAATGTTCAAAATTAACTTTTTACTTATTTCCTTTCTCGAACCCCCAACTTGAAAACTAGAAGATATTCCATCTGCATTCAGAACAAAGCATCAAACTACTTGAAAAGCTGTGAAATCCTGAGTATATTTGGAAAACATCAAAAATCTGTTCAGCTTACTCTAATTTGACATTCATGTGGTAGCTTAATGGAATTTGTTCTTGCTCAGTGGGTGTCATTATATAAGTGATTATTTTGACTTAATTTGTCATATTGCTAAGTACTTCAAAGGATAGTGCAAAAAGTAAATAAGTTGCAAAATTGTAAATGAAGGAAATTCAAAATGGATCTGATTATGGGTCCTTTTTGCAAGATGAAAAATGTCAAAACAATAGTATGAAAAGTTTTTGACAGAATTGCACATAAACAGGAACAGAGACAGTAAAACAAAGTTAGAGAAATTATAAGAATAATAATAAGATTTAATACTTTTCACGGAAGAAGAGAAACAAGTGCGAAAACAGGTTGGACATGTTATCATAGACTATTCAAAGTCTGTGTTCACTTCACCACCATCATCATCTTTAACAGTTTTTTTTAATACTGTTTCACTCTGTGCTTCAGAGATATTTATCAGATTTCTCACCTAACGTATGCAGGATTTAAGATGAGTTTAGAAACCCCTGACACAAGCTTCTTATCCCAAAATTGTGTTATGAATAATCCTTTGCCAGAGATGCCAATAAACTTTTATCTATAGAAGAGCTTTTACATGTAGAAAGCCTCCTCATTGAACTTTGATATACATACCTGACCCACAACCCTGAAGGGAACAAAACTTGGTAGAAACTGGAGCACCAAGACGTGACGCAGGAGTGTGTTCTTCTAGTGACACAGTGCTCATACCTTTGGAGACACAGATGCACAGCTGCTTCTCAAAATACCCCCCCTGGAAAGCCCCCCTCTGTCATAATACTTTCCAATGTTTAGTAGTCCTTCTCCTGGCTCTTCCCCCTTCTTTACTTTTATGTTGGAGGAAATGGATATGAAGATTGGTTTATATATATATAAATAAAACGTCACCATTTGAAATTTGTTTACAAAGACTAGAAATAGAAGTTTTCCATTCTTCTGTATTTCTGATTTCCAGTCTTTGTGAAGTTCAGAGTTCCTGATTTTGATTTGGGATTTTTTGGATTTTCTTTTCAAGAGCTGTAATTGACAGCATATTGTTTTTTTTAATTTAAATCTGCAATTGAAATGCAACTATTTTATCTTGACACACTGATTTATAAATGTTTTCTTTAAAACAAATTCATTGCAAGGCTGATTCTTTGTCACTAGAAAAAAACACAAAACAAACAAGTTACTAAAGACAATTCTCTTTACAAATAAAATCCAGTGGAAAAGAAATTATGTACAAGATGACAGATTCTTGATATTTTCTCTTATTACAGAAATTATAATCTAAAAGTGAGCTAAAAAAACGGCCAAACATTTTCCACAAACCTACATAATGATGGCAAATATCAATTTTTGGAGAAATGATGACAACTTTCTTGTGTACTTGGGGCGGGATCAAGTTTTTTTAACTCTTCACGTGAACTACAATACATATTTTTTTTATTTTGGTGGAGTCTGATTTAGAGTTTTGATCATGTAGCTGGTTGGGATAAAACCTGTCCTCTTTTACTGAAACTTCATCCCCTGTTTTGTTATGGCCTGTTCAACAACATCTTTCATTCCTCCTTTTCTCCATGGGGTGTTCATAATATTTAGTGAGTCACACTCTGGCAGCCGTTGTCTTCATTATTCTGTAGTCCAGTCCCACCTAAAACACAGCTGTTTTTTGGCATTTTTCACACCGACCACAGTTCTGTCAAATTCAGAACTCTGTATCACGTATGAAGAATACCAGTGATGAACGGCAAATCACAGCTGTAATTTCCCAAGGCCAGAGATTATGTATTGGCAACATGTTTTATCTGAACAACATATCACATTTCCAGAAATTTAAACCAGAAGCAGCAAATCCTCTTAGAACTAGCTGCATCTCTGACTTCAACTAGTCTGAATATATTGTAGTAATAATGTATTATTATTATTATTAATAGTAGACCTCTGTAAGTTTGAAAAACTCAAGGAGATGACAAAATCTTCTCTGTTGGTGACCCTCCAGACGAGAAGGTGGAAATGACAAATATTCAACATTATGCCTCTTTTTTTTTTTTATGGGTGGAGTTGCTTTGTATGTTTACATTATTTTGACAAATTATAGTTTTGCATTTCTTGAAATTGTCTTTTTAGGTGCCATGGTAAGTATGTGAGGTGTCAAAAAAACTTGAAAGGTGTCAACTTCATTAAAGGAAACATCAGTACAGTTAGCATGTGTATCTACAAAATTGACAAGTCCATAAATCACAATCTTATTGATCTCCACTTAATGTGTTGATAAATTTGGTCTGATTTGAAAACAAACAAAAAACAACAACAAACCTCTAAGGGTTTAAGATTTAGATATTGCTGAAATATCTATTGGTTTTTTTCAACAGCTTTGGCATAAGTAACATCTTTTTTTTTTCTGTCTCCCCCACATCCTTTAACTTGATGTCACAATGTCTTTTATTGGCTGGTTTATGTGTGCCCATTGTTGGCCACTTGCTGATCCCACAATCTGCTGAAAGGCTCAAGGCCTGGCCGTGACGCTGCAGAATCAGGAAGAGATAATGTTATTGTCTCCGATGGAAATACTTGGCACTCATTTTCCATTTCCCCTTTTGTGAATGTGTTTCTTTGCCTGACTCTTGTTGACATTTTGCTTTTTAAGTCTCTATTGCTCAATTAGGCTGCAAAAGTGCTTGTTTGCAAAACGTGATTAGTCTGATGAGCTCTTTCATGTCGGTAGTGCTTCATATGCATATGTCTTTTATTTTTTTCTATTTTTGAGGGTTCTGATTATGTATGTTTTTCTTTACAGGAATAGACTTCAAGATCAAAACTGTTGAATTGCAAGGAAAAAAGATCAAACTACAGATCTGGTGAGTCTTATATGTTTGTGTGAGCAGAAGTGAGCATTGCCCAAAAAAAAAACAAAACAAAACTGGCTTTTGAGAATTCAGTTTCTTGTTTCCAGTTTGTCTCGTTATATCATAGTGAAACATCTGTTTGACGTAGCTCCCTCAAGCACTGAAGTATACAAGGACAGGAAATGATCATCAGTCCATCAGGAGGTCTGCTGAGGGTTATCATTGTCATACCAAACAGCTGGAACTGACAGTTAAACAGCCTGTTTATAAAGTCCAGAGCAAAAATATTCAATTACTTGAATATTCAACTCTGGTTCCATATAGGCTTGAAGTTGATGCTTTTCATTTCTAAGGTGTTCAAATGCTCATATTTGAAAGGTTTACTGTCAAAAATTATAATTAATGTAAAATAATCACCATCATGAACCCCACTAACCCACTACAAAACATTTGATTGTAAGATGTAAAAACTCATCAAATAATGTATTTTTAAAAATGATCTGTAATACTTAACCACGTATAAACAAAAAAGTTGTCAGTATATCTTCTAATATGAATCCTTGTAAGGGTGTGAGGGATCTGTTTGTAAGGTAATGTGTAGTGTGTGTGCAAGTGTAGCAAAAATCAGATAATCCAATTAAATTTGCTAAGCAACTTGTAAAAATGAATCCTGTTTACAGGATAGTAATGATTTTTGACATTTCCCCATCACTGTCCATGAGCCTCCTTCTACTGTAACGTCCCAATTGTATTATGACTGGATTACTTCCACTAAGTATTGCTATTACACTGGACTGTGGTCGTGCTCACCATGTCACAGTAAAATGTTTGTGTGACTCTTCAGTATTTTAAAGACTGTTATGAGTGTAGTTTTACTTTGTGTGAAGATGGTGCTCCTGAGCTCCCGTTTCTTTGTCCTGTATTGACGGAGACCGATGGTTTGTGGGGCTTTCCCAGATAGAAACGTCATACTGGAGGTGCAGAGATGTGATGGTGGTGGTTAATCTACTGTGGATTTGAATGCATTATTAGTCATTTTCTATAATTAGGTGGGAATCGCACATGGAGTAGAAGTTAAATTTAGATTAGCATTCAGTAACACTATCCACTGAACCTTTATTTATTTAGTGATGTTGTTCTGGTTGTTGGTGAATTTAGTTTTTAGTATATAATTGAGACCTAAGAAAAAAAAATGTCATGGAAAACAATATATTACAATAAAAGACTTTAGCTTTTCCAGCTGAATGCTTTGGTTTGCACCCACCACAAGAAAATATTAAAAATGGTAAAGATTCATCAATATTGTAGTCCTACAGATTTAACTACTTTGCATGTTGATCAGTTATTTGTGATCTTGAGATCTAACATAGCTGCTGCTATCTGTCATGGAGTAGTAGTATGACAGGTGAGTATCTCCAGATTAAAAATTGAGAATCTAGGGATCCTTCTAGCCCACTAAATAAGCAGTGAACCATGGTCACTAACATCTGGGCAGAAATAGTTTCTGTTATTTATGAGAATCGAATTAACACTCTTTTGAAAAATGGTTCTTCCTCATTTTAGATATATTTTCTGTGTTTTTTACACACACATACTTCTGTCATTGATTCACGTGTCTTTTTTTAATCTCTGACTGGGCATAATGGAAGTACTTGTCCTGAGGGAATACTTCTATATTCCCTCTACTGATCACAATCTTAATCTGAAGGCCAGACTTTAAAAATTGGAAGTAAAAATGTCAGATGTCAAAGGTTTCAAATAATTCATGGTCTGTCGCAGCTGTAGTGCTGTGGGGGAACCTTTTCCAGTGCTCTACTTATTATTTGGGTTGGTGGCAGCAATTAACCCCACCCCCCGGGAAAAAAAAAAAATCTGTATATAGAAATAAAACATCTTCTGTTTGCAGGGACACAGCAGGCCAGGAACGGTTCCACACCATCACCACCTCCTACTACAGAGGAGCTATGGGCATCATGCTGGTCTATGACATCACCAACACCAAGAGCTTTGAAAACATCAGCAAATGGCTGCGCAACATTGATGAGGTAAAATACCACACCCCCAAACACGGTTGCTGTTACTAATGACTTTTTTAATTGTGTGCATGAACTTGGGTTAGGAGTTTGAGTGAATTTCTTGAGCCAGATGTCTGCATCTGTTTTGAAACAATTCAATCATCACACAGACACAACAGAGTTGGTTCTGCTCTTTCAAACATTCACTTTGATGAAGCCACAAGACTCTAGTATTTTAGTTTGTTTTGCATGTATTAATGTGTCTGAATAGTTGTGTTTTTCAGCGTCACCCTCTGCTAATTTCATTTTGCTAGTTTGCCATATGCTTACAGTATTGGTCTTTCTTATGCAGTCAAAAGAGCACTGATCAATTAGAGATACTTGACAGAAAATCCAAGTGTCCAAGAGTTTGCGTTTGGGAATTTATCAGTGTATATTCATATGACTGTGGGTCATGGATTGGCCTCGCTCAATCAGATCCCATCAGACTCCAGTCCAGAGGGTTATGAGGTCAGCTGAATACCTCAGACTCTTAAGTTCCTCTTAAATGTCCTGTGGTAACTACACAGGCTGGTTTCATGTCTGAAGACTCTCTGGTGTGTTTCTGTGACATTTTGTCTCATTAGTCTGGCAGTTTCAGACCTAGTAATCTGTACATCAGAACTTAAGTCTGCACTGCTGTCAGCAACTTAAAGATGTGCAAAAACATGGTGGGTTCATTTTTCAGCAAGATTTGACAGATTACACCATTGTTGTTTTTGAACCTTTCTACTCCATAGCCTTATTTAGAGATGCACTAATTAATCAGCTGATGACTGGAATCAGTTGTATGTAAATTATTATTATTTTTTTGGATCTCAAGTTTTGACGGTGATAATCAGCTGCAGCTTCAAGTTGTTTTGTTCTCTGCATCTGAACCAAATTCAGTTGAGCAAGCTTCTCATCCTGATACAATTTTTTTATTTTATTTTTTTTTTGGGGTTAAATGGCAAATTGACTGCATCTGCTCCTCTGACAAATGTCCTAGTGAAGACAATGTCCTCCAAGTTGATACAAACTACGGTTTCACGATCACCACACAGTTGGCTGACTAATTTGAATTGTTATGGCAATATGACTTTGTTGTGAGAAAACCTTTTTAGATAAACCTCACTAATGTCATGTCTTGTACAAACATCCATGTCTGACGGATGTGTGAGGAACTTTAGCAGACAAGTGATCATTGTTCAGATGATCAAGTGCTGTCACAGTTACAGACTGAACTGTTTAATGTCACATATGTCATATGTGGAAAGGCTTTTTTTTTTTTTTTTTGGTGTTTTCCTAAGTGCTTTCATGGGACTACTGATGTCCTGAAGGTGGGAGGCCACTATTGTACGGTAGTACTTTACCATTTGGAGGTGTGTGGCTGTTTTGAGGTGACGAGTGTCAAAGTAACACCTATGTGAATACCAGGATGCATTTTCTCGTCTTTCTTTAAAATTTTAGTTGAAAATTGTGTTGCGACAAGACAAGTTATTCACTTGTCAGTGGTTTTAATGTCGAGACTAATCAGTATTTACTACTGTTTTACTTTTATCTCAGGAACACAAACACTAGATTAGTTTCTGAACATCCAGTGATCTCATATCGTCTGCGATCAAAGCACAAGACTGTGATATAATCACTATCCATCCAGAAGAATTGTTGCTACCATCTGGCGCAGGCTGGCCTGAAAGATTTCTGGTCATTTTTCTCACCCTTACTCCTGGAGGAAAGGGAACACAATGAATTTCCTGCAAAAAAACTTGTCCTTGTCTGTCAAACTTTTGTCCTTGAGAGCTTGTTCCTGATTTCATGGAAACCTGATGGGATGCAGGAATTCTCGTTGTTCTTTGAAAGCACTTGGTTAAAATTGTTTCAAGGTTTACATGCGTAAAATGATGAAACTAAAACAGGTCCTTGTTGAATACATTAGTCATTTGGGGGACAAATTTATTTATTTTTTCTTTTGAAGAGGATTTGTACATGGGTCAGGTCTTGTTGCACGTCTGATTGACTTGTTAGGCTGTTTTGGACTCAAAACTAACTTTTTATGACTCTTGTGGGTAAATCAGCATGCTAAAAGTAGTTCTATAACACAATGTATTTAAATAATTTGAATAGCATATTTGAAGTTAATCAAATCATTTCTAATTTATTTTATTTTATTGTTGGAAATTTTTAAACGGGGTTTTTCAATGGCAGTATCTCTCATAGAAATGTCTTGTGTGCAGTTGAACCTTCTTTGGAAACGGGTTGCATAGAGATAACAGAAAAGATTTGTCGCTATGACATGCATGCAGACACACTAATCACAACTGGTCATTTACGGTCCAAATAGACCAGATCCAGTATAATTATTATCTAAAGTTGTTCAGTATCTTAGAAGTCAAATTAAAATACCTGGTTGATGAAAAGTTGTGGTTTGGTCACTTTGTTCTTGTTCCTCGCTACTTTTGGTCCACTGACAGTAAAAAGCACGTTGTTGTTGTTTTTTTTTGTTGTTTTTTTTTTTGTTTTGTTTTTTTTCTAGGCTGAATGTGAGGACTCAGCATCACACTAAACAAACTACTTTGGAGCTACAGCTTTTGGAAATATAAAAGTTTGTTTTATTATTGGACAATTGACACTCCTAATGGGAACTAGAGGTTGATGGTGGTGGTGGTGTTTTCCACTAAAAAGTGCAGCCCATCCATCCATCACCTACACCCATCTGGGGTCTTAGATGTCTGCTGGAGCTCATCCCAGGTGTCAATGGGTGAAAAGTGGGGGGACATCCTGAACATGTCCATGCTCCATGGCAACAGTACAGATCATAGTCTCATTTTACAGATGAAGACTAATGTAGAATATTTTCTACATATGAGAGAGAAATCTAACAATCTGTTTTATTTTTTTCTTCATTCTTTTTCAGCACGCAAATGAGGATGTTGAGAGAATGCTGCTAGGCAACAAGTGTGACATGGAGGACAAGAGGGTTGTACCAAAAGCCAAGGGAGAGCAGGTGAGCTGGTGCAGCCTTGTACAGATATAAGAATTTACCAGGTTACGTGGCTGTTTTGTTGCTGCTGCTTTTTGTTTTCAGATCCTTGCAGGTGGCAAAATGTCACCTTTTTGCAGTTAAACTTTTCATTGTAATTGAACAACTCTGAGAGCAGAACAGTCCCACAAATGCACTGACTGCTCACTCCGCTGTAGACACAACATGAAAGAGCAGATTAACAGGTCGGATTGCCTTCAATTTGATTTCTGTTTTGATAACAGATTCTTTTTTTTATTAAAAGGTGATCACATTTTTCTTGGTTGAAATATTAGTTAACTTTTGGCAACGTTTTGGCTGCAGTTAATTTTGAATCTTGTATTTTATGTAAGTATTAAAGCAAATTGGAATCTTTACATCTTTCCCTTTAAAAGTAAAGACTTTTTTCTTGTAATTTCTGTATTTGTTAAAGTCCTTTATTAGACTACGGATTGTTCTACATAGCACAGAGCTAAACTTTTAGTGATGACTCAGATGAAGCACCATCAGATACGGATCTGCTTACTCAAATACACACCCACCCAACTAGAATGGTGTGTGTGTGTGTGTGAGAGATTCACCAGCGATACCTGATCCCTGTCCTGCACAAGCGATCAGCAACTTTAATTTTGGACTGGATCTTCTTCAGACCTCATCCACAGGTTCCAACTCAGGTTTTTTTTTTTTCTTCTTGCAGATTGCAAGGGAGCATGGCATTAGGTTTTTTGAGACGAGTGCTAAGGCCAACATCAACATCGAGAAGGCTTTCCTCACGTTAGCAGAAGACATACTCAGAAAGGTTTGTATACTTTTTTTATTTTTCTTCCTTTTTTCAGAACCCACAGATGTGTTTAACTTGTAGCTGGTACAGCCTGACTTTGCATGTCTCAGTAAAATAATTGTAATAAATTTACTTGTAGGAAGTGCATTTATTGACATATTTCAGTAGCCATTAGATCCTTGTGCCCATTTTGAGAGATTTTCATGGAAGGGGGGGTTGACTGGTGTTTCTATTGAACGGTGTCTTCGAATAAGCGTAATTCTTGTATTTCATCCTCTGAAATTTCTCTGAAAAAACAAAATCAACTTTGAAGGATATGGACAAAAACATTTCTAGTCTTTGACTATTTTCTCAACTGCGCTAGCAATCAAAATAATTTTTCAGATAATGAAGGCAGTGGCTGATAATTCAAAGGTTATTCAGAGATAAAGCCCTTATCTAATGCGTGATAATTTAGTGGTCTTATAGCACAACTGGATCATGTTATTGGGGACAAAAGCGACTAGAAACTTGATTTTAATGACTTTAGATTGACAGGTTATGTCACATCTAGCACTCAGACGTGGAAATACTCAAAAAAAAAAAAAAAAAAAAGTTTCCATTATACTTTTCCGATAAAGTGGATTATTCAGTTACCTGAAAAAATCACCTCCTGCAAAAAAGTTTTTTTGATATATGGGAGTTTTTTTTTTTTTTTTTTTTTTTTTTTGAATTAAAGCTGTTTCCATAACAGGATTTCTTTTTCAATGTTTGTTTTCTTGTGCAAATCTACAAGTGATGGAAACATCCACAGTAGGCTATGACTGACTGTGTGATATAGACTGAGTATGCTGTTTTAAAATGCTTAAAGCATTAAATTAATATTGATTATATGTATAATTAAGTTTGAAGTGTAAAACCTGGGAGCAGTTTTCATTTTGCAACATTTATGTATTTTTTTTTTTGTCCAGCTGCAACTGTGGTGTCTCAGTTTAGTCAAAGATGAACATAAATTTACGGTTGTAGCTGCTGGTTTTGTTCAGCTGCGGCACACGTATGACGTACTTCAGCCTCAGAAATGGAACAGCCTTTGTTGACGTTGTACATTGCAATACAACTTTCATGGGATCGCTGTAAGGCCCCCCTAGAACAAGTTAATGTGTTCTTGGGTCATACCAACATAGTTCATTGTTCTCTTAGGATGTTTCTAAGCTGTTGGTCCGTGGGCTCTCCGACACGGCTTTTCGTGGCATGTTTGTATAAAATCTTGGACATGACCGTCAGCCTGACCACGAACTTAGAAACGTCCCGCTAATGCTGGATTCTCATAAAGCTGCCTCAGGGAGGCCGTAGAAGATGATCCAGAAATCGTTTGTAGAGTGTTCACAGCTGCTGGTACAGGTCGCTGTGACCGAGGCTTAAAGCCCGCCTGCCATCAGTACAAATCAAGCTGTCCGTCCTCATTTGCATATTCTCTCTGAAAGTAACATTTCAGCTAACATTTTCTTTTTTGCTGTTGTTTTGTGACAGACGCCTGTAAAAGAACCCAACAGTGAAAATGTCGACATCAGCAGTGGAAGCGGCGTCACAGGCTGGAAGAGCAAGTGCTGCAGTTGAACAACTCCTGTGTCACCCACACTAACGCACACAAACACACACACAAGCACACACTCTCTCTTTAACAGCTAACTCTAACTCTCTCGCCCTCTAACCTGTCTCATGAGTTTTCTTGCACACTGACACTCTATCAGAATAAAACAATAAACCACTCATCTAACCCCCTCCACACCACCATATTCATCCACTGCATCTGATGATCATTTTTATTTCTGATAAAAAGAGAAATCCAGTCATGTTTCTTGTCATTTGTTTTAAAAGTTAAGAAAAAAAGTGTGAAAAGACGAGCTGATATTTTTAATATTATCATTGCCTGAACTCACCTGGTTGGACCACCCCTACCCCTTTTAGCCAACCAACCCCACCCACCCACACACAGCACTCACTTTCAGTCAGAGGAATTTCAAGTGATGAGAAAAATCAGAAAAGACAAATGTAGGATTCCGGTTTTGTACACTTAGTATGGCTTGTGTTTAACTGTATTTGGTCATTACAATTTGTAACCAAGTGACAGAGGCGTGGCTAGCTCCTTTTATATGTGGGGTTTATTTTGTCCTGTGCCTTATAAGGAAGACAGGGGCGGGGCTGTGTGGTGGGTGGAGCCACATCCACCCAATGAAATTACAGTTTAATATTTTGTCAGTTCAGGCTCATCACCAAGAAGCTGAACTGAAGCTAAAGTGTTTGAATTTCTTCTTCAGCCAAGAGAACGGCATTATACAGTATGAGCTGTTTATTGATGTTTTATTTTTGTCTGTATGGTTTATTTTACTTTTTTTCTTTTTGACTTTTTTTTTTTTCTCCCCTCATTTGGGTTGATTTTTTTTTTTCTTTTCTTTCCTGCATGCAGATTTCTTTGGGATGGAAACGTTTCTGTAACATTGTGTAACGTTTGCCTCGGGGTAACTGTGGGCGGGGAGGTACAGAAGTTCTCTTTGGAAATTCAAACAGTTTTGCAGATCCATTAAAAAAAAAGCTTGTTTAATTTAACTTGTTTGTCTTCAGTCATGTGCCGTGTGTAATTTTATGTCTCGATTCTTGTTTTTTTTTTGTTTTTTCTTTTTAAATTTCATCAGCGTATCATTTAAGGTGTGGGACGTTTTGACTTTTAGGTTGCCCCGAAAACAAGAAAAACTTTAAAAGTCAGAGTAGTGTTGATCTTATTAACTTCTCCTTCAAACAAAGACTAAACTAGACTCTAGTTTAGATTAGTCCTTTCGTGATCATCTCTGGTAGGTGGTCACACCTGTTTAGATCAGTTTTTTCCAAGTCCTATGAGCCGATGTATTAAACAGCCATCTGACTTCTGGTTTGTTTGGCTGTTTTCAGACAGGCCCCCCCCCTTTTTTTTCCAGGTGGGGATATTTTGATGTACTACAAAGAGAACTAATAATACTAATAATTAATAGAACTAATAATACACCATATTAAAAAGACGGGTTGCAGGTTTCAGCAGCTTCGTATCTGACTTGACATATACTTGAAGTGTACAACCATACACACCTCAGTGTCTCCGCAGGTGCATAAAGTGATTCACATGGTTGTGGAAAAGAAAGTCAAATGACTTAAAATACTTTGTGATCAAATGATCAGAAGAGATGGCAGGATTTAGATTTGTTCACACAGTGAACAGATTTATCATCTAGTTAATTCCAGAGTTAAAAAATATGTGTAATTACTGATACATGACTACATTACTCAAGTTCAGTAAACCACATTTCAACATTTCAGTATGAGCTTTTCTTGTGTGGCGCCCTCTAGTGGTCATATCTAAAACATTCTGAAGTTGGTGATTTGTTTAATAAACCTAATTTACAAACCAGTTACAAACCAACTACTTCTGGTTAGGAAAGGGAATTTTAGCAAATATCTTAAACTCAAATATTACTACAAACTGAAACATACTTTAAGCTCAATAAAATTCTGTATTTGTAGAACAATATCAGCATTAGGTAACTTAAGGGTCATATAAGGTTGTACCTGGATGGGAACGGTCGGTCTGTGTTTCCTACAAACCAGACGACGCCTGAAGATATCCTACCATTTCATCATTGTGGTCTGTTCAGGATGGACGATGCTGCTTTTTAAATTTAACAGGAATTTAAGAAATATTCATTTCCACATTAAGTGTTTCATTACAAAAGCTTATAAATTTGGCAACAGATCTCTGAAAAATTTCCAGTCATCTTAGATAATTTACATTAGCCGTTATTCTCAAATACACTTAAAAATAATAAATTTCAAACTCCCACTCTGAGTTATATAATTTGATATGCAACAAACAGGATCTGCAGGCCAATTAAATGTGATATGCTGGTTGGCAACTAAAGTCTAACTAACCAGTTTACAAGTCACAAGCAAAGATATTTGACAACCCTTTTTTTTTTTTTTTTTTAAATTTATTCACCCTCTTTCCAAACCTCCCAGAGCAACAATGTACACAAAAATAAAATTCTGTCACAACGAAAACACAAAACCAGTGCAGAATAACAGTGGTCACCATCAAATCCATAACAACTACATTCAGAGAGCTTTCCTACACAAAAACATACAGCTGGTAACAAAGTCATCATATGATGAGTCTTTTCTTTTCTCCTCCAAACAGCCACGCAAAAACAGTGGTCAGCTTTAGTATTACACAACAATGAGTCTTGAAGGTGAAGAGATCAGATGCCAAAATGTGAGGCGTCTGTGTCTGATAGCGTTGTAATCAGTGGTTTCTAAATGTGGGTTAATGTGAAGAGGAAGAGTCCAAACCCACATCATTAGTGCTTTGGTTGAGAGACGAACGTGAAGGTTGAATGACTACAAAAAGCTGATTTAAATCTGAATTTGTGGTTTTGTGACAATGATTGACAGAAGGCAGTGGAGATTGACAAGGGCCTGCCCAGAGAAAAACACAAATCAGCTGATGGGACAGAGAAAAATATTTACATCCACTGTGTACAACTTCATATAAATACATTTTAAGTATAAATTAGAAAAATAAAACAAAAACCTACTGTAGTAAAATTATCTACTGCTACTCATTTTAAAATGCCAGTCTGATTATTAACCCTCTTAATATTTGGTGAAACAGATCAAAAGGCACAGCAATAATTAGAGCAATTTATCCCTGCAAATTTCTATCAACCACAACACTAAGTTCCCATTGCAACAGACATTAAAATATAAATTAACTTTTTTAAAAAATGTTACCAATAAATGCAATTCCAACAAATATTCTCACTCAAGCAGCATCTACACTAAAGTCACCAGTTAAATAAATTAAGGCTTTACGGGGGTTTGTTGCCAAAAAGAGCACCCTGATTTTTTTTTTTTTTCAAATCTTTGTAAATCCTGAATTTTGTTCCACTGGAGATTTTCAGAGGGTGCACATCTAAACACATTTCTGGAAATGAAGCGGAGAGCCGGTTGAGCAGACTAAAAGAACCGGGCTGCGGCATGACGGCGGGAACGGATCGGGTTCTGAACAAAGGTTACAAAAAAATATAACGCTTACTAGCACGTCTAGAGTTGCATAACCCACCCCACTAGTGGATCTTACTTGTGTGAACGGCGGATAAAACTGTGCCAAACAATAAGCTGCGGTAGTAGAGGTGATTCTGTTGGATGGAGACTGAACATAAACGGTTTGACTCTTAAACTGTCGGCCCTCCAGAAGCAAAAATCAGCAGCTGTGCTGTCAGGAAACAAAAAAACTTGTTTTTGCAGATTCCAGAAGTTTGAGCTTTTACAGGAGGAAAGTTCAACTGACAACGCCAAATCCACTAACAAGGTATTTCAGAATCCACATTTAAACAAGAAATAAGCTGTAAAGAAAAGAAAAAGGGGGGGAAAACAACTTACAAGTACCATGTGTTTGGACATGAGAATCTGACTGTTTTTTGTGTCACACAAAAGAAACATGGAGAGTTTTGGGCTGCTTCTGCTATGACCTGTTAATGAGTCTTAGCGGTGTTGGTGGGCGTAGTTGTGTTATCTTTGTACAGAGGTGGAGAAGCAGTTTCCCGTCTTTAGGCTTCATTAAGTTAACTGACTCCAGGTCAGTTGCATTTTTGGAGAGTATTTACAATTTACTGGGCTACAAAAGTGGATTTTTCACACCACTTAGCTATTGCTTGCATTTGTAGTGTTCGTTTGTTGTAAATGAGTCTGTTACTGGGATTTTGTGCTGCAGCGCTCCAGCTGCTCCTACAGATATACTCTCCTATGTTTAAGGTTGTAAATGCTGTACCGTTGCATCTCCCTCCACGAACTCGCTATGTACAAGCGGCTCGGCCGCCTCGGCCGCTACACGTAGACCAGGTCTCGGCCCTGAGTCGCTGAACAGCCGGCGGCCTCCTGCGCCGTACCCTCCGGGTCCGCTTCGTCTTCGTTGTATTCCTCGTACTCGATGGGTTTGGGGCAGCTGTAAGGGTGGCCGTTGTCGTCGAAGAAGCGCCTGAAGGTGAACTCGTAGAAGGCGTGCTCGGGGTGCTTCCCGTTGCGGAACCAACCGTTCAGCGTGTCGTTGTGGTTGTTGTCGCCGTCACTGCTGCGCAGCTTATCCGGGTCCACGGGGTCGAAGTTGGAGGTGTCTGTGGAGTGAGCGATGGTGGGGATGTACGGCGCCACCTGCTGCCTCAGGTCGCTGGAGAAGTCGATGCTCTTGAAGAAAGGGTGGGCTTTGATTTTGTCTGCGCCGTTCTTTCCGAGGCGGTCCTCAGGGCCGCGGCACAACTTGACAATGAGATCTGACGCCTCCGGGCTGAGCTTGGCCGGCGGGGGGATGTGCAGCGTGTTCTTCCAGTTTATCACCTTTGTGACACAAGTGCAACATTAAGAAAACAATGATCTGTGTGTGGATGCTTGACATTTCACCGCCGGTGCCTCACATACCTTCAGCTGCGTTTCCAGGGGCGTGCTTGCGAAGAAAGGAGGCTGTCCAACCACCATTTCATACAAGATGACACCAACGCTCCACCAGTCGCAGAGCTGGGTGTATCCTGCAGGAGATGAAAAACACATTTCACATCAGTGCACTTCAGTTACTCAGAGAAGCAGAAGATAACAGTTGATGTAAGAAGTAGTTTGCAGAATTTTATTTAAAAAAAAAAAAAAGAACTGTCCATATAGGAAAAGAAAAATTATTTAAAAATCTGCACCACTCCCAATACAACAGAACCTCCAAATACAAATCGATGCATATTCATTTTAACCCCTTTCCTCAGAGATTCCTGCTCACATCCCCCAACAAACTTCATTCCTCTGTAACCTTTCATCTGGTCCACCGCACCTGTTCTCAGAAGCACTTCCGGTGCGATATAGTTGGGCGTTCCCACCAGCGAGTGGGCCAAACACCGCTGGTGCTGCCGGGCTTTTCTCCTCTCCAGCGGCTTCAAACGGTCCGTACAGCGACAGTTGGCTGGATCCTCCCATTCCTTGCTGAAGTCCATGCTGTCCTGCCTCACGTGGTCCCCTGCAGAGATCACACAGAACAACACACGTTACAGTACTCGCTTTACTGTTCAGGCGGTTGGATATGTGACAACTAGCCACGTGGAAAGTCCACAGACAGCTTCTATATATTTATTTTCAATAACTGTACTGTAGCGCTCCCTGGATATTGATACTCATGATCCTCTTGAACCAGTCTTTAAACCTTTTCCCAGAAGGTTGTAATTTAATTTAAGTCAAAATATGCTGAGAGGAAAAAGAAATAAAACTTGAAGAGCTTTTCTTGAAAATCCCATTTGTAACATTTGTGCATCTGACCTAGAAACCTATGACACAATGGGAGCGACGCAACAGTTTCTTGGCAGACAAAAGCGAATCCTGCTCAGTGATTCCCAACATCTTTAACCGATAGTTCCTCTCATGTTGCTGAAGCAACACAAGAGGTCCACCAGCCTCTGATGCCAGGTTAAAAAAGCTGCTTTTGGGATCACACAGAAAGAATACTTAAGTTTGTTGAACTATATAAAAAATAAAAAGCAAGAGTTTGCTTTGCTGTGTATGAAAGAGGTCTCAGGCTGGAAACACAGAGCAGAGCTGCAGGGACGCATGTCCCCATGCATTAGAGATGTCCACTGATGTCCCAAACCTTGTCATGTAAGGGTTTTGCATGTGAATTTAAAGCAAATTATGTCCTTTTGGATGACAGAGTTCCCACATTTAGTGGGAACTAACATGAACTTTAGAATGAAACTCAATTACGTTCACTGTTAAAAAAAAGTTTCATACAACAGCATGATCAGGATCAAATTGTATTCAGTAGCATTAAGATACTGGTTTTAAGTTCAAGGCTGATACATACTACTTAAACTGGACTTCTAAACAGAAAAACCAAATCTTCTGAGTCACACACCTCCAGGTAATGTCTTTCTTGCTTCCCGTCTTTATGATTACGGGATTCTGAATCACCCAGCTGGGGATTCGTTTTGACATCAGTAATCAATACTGCATCCCTCATCTTACTAATACAAGACAGTGATGCCATTAAAGCAGTGAAAAGGCAATGAAAGGCCCAAAGAAGCGGGACACGTGACCAGAACAGCCAACGTGGGGTGTTGCAACAGATTAAAATGGGCAGCTGTTTTGGTCTGGACCACAGTCGCTGAGAAAATGAACTGTATCTCCTCTTTTACTTAAGTAACACAATTCATGGGTTATTGTAGAGCTTCGCGTACGTCTTAGTGTACATTTGCATGAATTTTTTTTTAAAAAAGCAAGCAAACATCAAAAGAGAGGGTTGAAGTGGAGTCCAGTGGATCCTTACAGCCATAGAAGCAGTTATTTTACACAGAGGTGTAAAAGCCCAGTTGATGAGAGCTGTGGTTTAAAAGATAACATGAATTTTCATGAAAGATAAAGGTCATATGCTCTTAACTGACATGGAAACTTTCCAAATTGGAGTATATCTAGAAAATGTCCAGAACTTTAAGGGAAATTGTTCACCTCTTTGCAACCCTATTGTCGAGCTTGTGTATCTGATGTTGACACCAGTATTGGAAATACTTACAAAGACAGCTCAAAATAAGCTTACTGTTATCGGTGAGTATTTGCATTTATGCACCACTTGATGCCATATAGTTTTTTTCAAAACAGAATTCCAATTTTTATTTATTTATTTCTCTAAAAGCCACAACAGGATATTTCTCTATGCAGCTGGAAATTCTTGTTTTGAGTCGCCTTAAGCAGAAGCACGAGTCGTTAGATTGAGCTGACCATCTGGCATTACCGTTACATTACCAGTAATGGTTTATTTTAGGCTGGAAAATCCTACAGGGAAAACTGTCATATGATCAGTAAGCATGGCTGCAGTTTCTAAACTGAAACCAGAAAAATAAGAGACAGACCTGTAGACAGGTCCTACATGATCAGCCCCTATTGGTCTTTAAAAATGCTGGATTTCACTGCATAACTGAACATCTGGACCTGGAGTACAGTTTCTCAGGTAGAAGACACAGCTCTGAGTATTAAATATTAAATAATATTTAATACACATAATACTGTTTATCTAATTTTAGTTTTTAAAAAAAAGCTGAATTTCTTATTTAAACAACACAACAGTACTCGGGTATTGGAATCGGTATCAGAAAGAAAAAAAAATTGGTATTGGAACATCTCTGCTCTATTCATTAACAATACATTTCTATTAGCCAATTTTTATTTAATATTATATATTGTGCTGCGTACAGTGTAAATTTAACATTGTAAATGAATTGCCAGAAAATGAAAGTCGATACCCACCACTCTGGTAATACTTGGAGTCATGCGTCCAGCGGAAACCGGTGCAGAGGCCAAAGTCCGTCAGCTTTATGTGTCCATCGCGGTCTATGAGGATGTTGTCAGGCTTGATGTCTCTGTGGATGAAGCCCATTCTGTGGACACTCTCCACAGCACAGGTGAGCTCTGCGATGTAAAACTGAGCCAGCTCTTCTTTAAAAATACCGAGACGAATGAGGAGACTCATCATGTCCCCTCCAGGAATGTACTCCATGACAAAGTACAAGTTGTCTTTGTCCTGGAAAGAGTAGTAGAGACGCACCACCCACTCGTTGTCCGCCTCAGCAAGGATGTCTCTCTCAGCCTTCACATGCGCGACCTGGTTTCTCAGGAGCACGTCCTTTTTACGAAGCGTCTTCATGGCGTACAGTGCTCCCGTGTCCTCTTTTCTCGCCAAGCACACCTCACCAAAGGCTCCTATACCGAGTGTCTTGATCCGTTTGAACATGGACTTGTCCATCTTTGCACGCTTTAACCGAATGTAATTGGATTCCTTCTGGCAGAGCATCATACGCATCTGCTCTTGGGCTTCTGAAGACAAACCCACCTTAGAAGACAGAAAAAGCAGAAACCAATTATGTACAACAGAAAGCTAAAGTTGTACACTGTACACTTGACTTTAGGTTAGACACAAGTAAAATAAAGAGAAACAAATGACAAGACTAATGGTAATTCAACAAACCACTCCAAAATGCATTTACAAGGAACTCTGACATCTCCCTGAAGCATTAATACTTATTTTATTTTTAAAAAATGCTGAAGCGGTGTCACAGAAAGTGAGATGGAGGTCATGAGGTAACATGCATTTTCCACAGCCACAGAAGCAGGCAAACTTTCATCTGATGCGGTACATTTAAATTACAAACCTCAGACTCCTGACAAGACCTTACACGAAAAACGAATGTGTGCAGGCTGTTTTGTGTGACAGGGAAGCAGATATCTTTACCTTTTAGATCAGCTGTTCATGACAGCGGAGAGAGAAAGACAGACAAAGAAAGAAAGCTAAGAAAAAAATAAGAAACCATAAAAAAGATCAGAGATAATCGAGAGCTGACAAAATAAGGCAAGAAAAGGTCAGAAAAATAGTTAAAGAGGGAAAAATATGAACGTAGAACTGGTTAGAAAAGGATTTCACTTCTGTACTCACCCTCTGCATTTCACTTTCTAGCTGCTTTCTCCGTCGAATCCTCTGCTGATGGTTCTTGAGAATATTTTCTACATGTTGCTCCATGAAAAACTTAAAGGCCTGAGGAGAATATAAAGGAAGTCTTCCAGACTCTCCTCTACGCTCTTCATCTTTCTTGTTACGGCGGACAGGGACAGGCGATGTGGTGATCTGCTTCCTCTCCTTCTCTGTTGCTGCAGAGCTTTCAGGGCTCTCTGACACCTTCTCTCTGGGGTTGTCACTGCTACTTTCCTCCTCAGCAAGTTCATCTCTGCCAGCAAGCTTACTGGCGCCTGTGTCATATGCTGGCAGGCCAGATGCAACCTGCTGCTGGAGAAGGTGCTTCGGATAGGGTGGAGGGGGGCCTTGATAGCTGGGTGCTTCTGCGACTACAGGAATCTGAGGTGAGGATTCTGGGTAGGCGGGTGCAGCTGGAGGTGATGTAACCTGCTGCATCCACGGGGGGTGTGCGGGAGCGACCGCAGTGTGCAGTTCAGGTTTTTGGACGCGCATGCTCTTTACTGGTTGCAAGATGGGAGCCTGTGTGATGGCCGTGACAGTGGTGGCGGAGGGCTGAGAGCTGGCTGGATGAGCAGGTCTGCCATTGAACTGGTGGTTATTGAAAGAGTTTGAGCGCACTGGCATGTTGTGCTGCCATGATGGGGACAAGTCTTGGTTAGTGCTGTTGCCAGAGGAAGACTGTGGCTGATTAGAGGCCAGAGAAGACTGTGACCAGGACTGAGGACCCAGGTTGTACATGTCAAGGTTGTGGCTGTTCCGGTTAGGGACCATCATGGACTGAGGGATGTTTCCACCATTGACATAAGATGGAGAGGATGCAGGTCCTCCTGCCTGCTGGTCAGTGGGACTGTGACGGCTGGTCTGATTGACAGGGTAAGGAGGAGGGGGCTGTCTAGTGCCCCCTGTCATGTAGTCCGACTGAGAGGAACCATTCTGAGTCCAGCTGGAGGGAAAGGTGAACTTATTCCCCCCAGAGTTTTGCATTATGATGGGCTGGTGGCTCACAGGTACCGGACTGATCCCACGCTGATTCAGAGGTGCTGCCGTTGGGTACCCATCGGGCCAGGCTCCCTGTGGCACCGGAGAAATGCGAGGTGCAAGGTAATCCATATTTCCAGAGTAACGCTTGGTGGATGGGTTGTTATCCCAGGATGATGCAGTCGGCATGGCACCACGGTTAGGAGGAGGTGTGACGCTGCGCATTTGAGGTGGCAATGGAGGGTTGACTCTCTGGCTGTTGGCAGGGTGACCCTGTGGGAACACAGGAGGCGGTCCAGGGCTGTCTGAGCGATACATCATTCCATCCACCATGAGAGGACCATGTCGAGGTGCCAGAGACTCTTTAGAGCCTTTCCAGCTTGGTCTCCTCAGGACAGGCTGCTGCATGTGAGAAGCCCCTACACAGGAAAAACAATGGGGGGAAAAAAAACAAAAAACATGCTTAAGAGTGAAAAGGCTGGATAAACAAGACACTAACCTGAAGATGAAAGAAGTTCAAGCATATCTAAAACTAAACTGCGTAATAAGAACAATTATTATATTTTGGAGAACTCATGAATAACACTATACTCTACAAATCTGTTCCCAGTACCAAGTTGTTAATTTGGTATATTAATCTGGTCTGTAACATGATAGATATTAAATAATTATCTGCAGTAACTGTTTAACGATGAATTACTTTTAAAAAGATTAAAAATACACAACAGTTTTCAAAAGCAGATCAAACAGCCAACAGCCATTACTAAAGAGGAGCATCATTTTTCTCCATTGATGTAGCATTACTGTCAATGTAAATTAACTAAAAAAATTTCATTTAAAATCTTACAATAAAGCAGCACAAAAGAACTTTAGTCATTTTTAGCTCAATCGGTGTGGAGATTAACCTGCTTTAAAGATGCTGTTAAAAATGTACTCATTTGGTCCTTTCCTCAGTCTCTGATTTTGCCTTTTGTCATTACTTTGAGTCTCTTACTCGTCTATGTCATGAGGCCCGCTGTAGCTCTGTGAGCTAGTTTCATTGTCATTGCTTCTCGACTTTGACTGTTTTTTACGACAGGAGAGACGACAGAGAAAGAAAGAGCTATTTGCTCCATATATGTAAACAAATATTCCTTCAAATCAAATTCAAACTGATATTTTAACCTAAAAGAAAGTCTTTTGTACTGCTGTAAATGGTGGAGACAGTCATACGCTCGCTCCATCAGCTCATAGTGTCCTCTCTTTCAAGTTCAAAAGCCTGTTTACAACATGAAGGCTGAACCTCCAGGCCAGAAAACAAAAACAAAAACAAAACCAAACCATGCATTCATCTCAGTGGATGTACCTGGAGCTTTCAGACCAGTAGAGCTGGGGTTGGCAACATTTATCTGCTCCCTCATTGAGTCCTGGTAGTTCACCTTCCCCATATAGTCTGAAGCAACCCTCACACAGCGTCCGCCACTTTGCTAGACAGACAAAAATAATAATTACCAAGTCTGAGCAATTAGTGGTTAGTAAAAGTCTTGTGATTTGTAAACATATGCAAGAAATGATATGTAATGATTACTTTCATGTACAAAAGACCATGTAAACATTCAAGAGCCTAAGATGACAGCATTTGTTCTATATTTGACTGCAATAGGTTAAAAAAATATATTTTAAAACAAATGCATGATATCACCACAAAATTAGCAAAACTTAGATAATACTATCAAATGAACTAATTTCGGCTACTTTTAAATTCTTTCCCTTACACATTTTGTGAATTTGAATACAACTGTAAACAAACACAGTGCTCCTTCATTCCAGGACTGCATGGTCTCATTCAGACAAATGGTAAATAAGATGACATTAGTCAGACCAACGAAGGATCAAACAGCTTGTAGTTGTCAATAGCGAGATTATTTACGCTTTGTAAATTGAGCAAGCCTGTCACTCCACACAGCATACCTGACATTTTCTAAATAATTCCAAACCAAACAAAGTGCACCAAGCATTAATCCTCAAGTACACAGGTATGAAAAGAATGAGAACCTGTCACAATTTCTCACAGCAAAAAAAGGAGAGAAAGAAAAACACTCATCTTACCTCTTCAAACACAGAACATGGTGGCTCCAGTAACATTTGCTTGTTAACATCTGGGGCTGAAGTGCTAGACTCGTTATTCGATGAGCCACTCACTTCAAAAGGTACCAGGGACTTGCGGATCTCCTGCAAGGCTTTATGGTAGGGATGTTTGGGGTTACTGCTGCGCCCTTGTTGCCTTGAATCTTCAGGGAGCATTTTTCCTTGTCCACCAATGTCCACTTTAGGTGGATCAGAGGGTTTGGACAAGTTCCGCAGACTGTTGCGTATTTCCTGCAGCATTTGTTGGCTGTTGCCGCTATAGTTGCTGGCAGGGAAGGTTTTGGGTCTCATCTGTCTGTGTCCTTCGGGTTTCTCCCCTCTCCTCATGTACGAGCATGTGTGATGACGATGAAGAGGATGAAGAGGATGTCACCAATCCAGGACGAGAATTACAGCTCTGATGGTCTCTGATGTCTGACCTCACATCTGCATGCTGCTGGGGGGAAATATTCAAACCCAATGTCAGATAAAACAGGTATCCAGGATTCATGTCATGTTACCAAACTGGTTAAGCAAATGAAACTGAGACGAGACTAAATTACAGCGAACACAGTACAAGACATCTTCTTTACATATTTAAGTTTCACGTAATCTTACTAATAAACATTTATTTAAAGAAAAACTTTAAAACGAAAAAAGAATGTCTCGGAAGAAAAAAAAAGACTTCGTCCAGTAGTTAGCATCGTTAGCACTGTATGCTATCAGAGCGCTACTTTAAAGCTAATTCTCCTGCGCCTGCTATGTTAACTTTCAACATTAAAAGTGCTTGTCACCAGCACATAAAATATACCCTTTCATTAGAAATCACTCGGCTTAAGTCTGCTGTTAATATAGTCCCCGGTTTTCTCACATTAAACGACACATTAGAGCCTAAACGGCCTCCAGACGTCCATTTGTTGCTGGTCAACAACAGGTTAGCCTGCTAGCTCGGAACAGAACTACTAACAGCTCGATTAGACAACTTACCGGTAGCTGTAGCTGCCAGTTTCCTGCTTTAACAACTAAATATGGTTGCTTAGCCTTCCTCGGCACCAAGGACGTGCTTTTGAGTAAAAAATGTCCTCGCTGTGTCGTGTTGACTGGCTTCTTCTGCTGCTGAATTCCTGGGATGTCTGAATGACAAGTGAAGCAGCTGACAAGCAACATTCAAAGCTACCGGACTACTTTTCCGGTTACCACTTTCACAATAAAGATCATTTGGCGTAATCCACATTCACTTGACCACTAAAAAACATTTTTGCAACAACAGCTCGTGAGATTCTTGCTCTAATAGTAATTTTATTTATTGATCCGTAATAATTCAATTCAGCTAAAAGCACAAAGTTTCGTTGCAGAACTTTACTTTTCAATAAAAGACCGGAAGTGCTCCTGAGGATACACTCGATTGAATATGAGAAACTTTATACAAATTACCCGGATGCTGCTTATTTTTCTATCTTTTCAGTTTTTACTTGATCCCCAGCGGTTAAGTTAGTATTAATATTGATGTTTGTAGTGGTATTTTAAAAAATGAAATAAAGTGAGACATTTGTAAAAAATGTATTATTTTTTATTTTATATTGTTTTATTTTAATCTATACAAAACAATGTTAACTTGAGAAAATGCTTGAAATAAAAATACATCACTGAAATTTATACTCAAAATGAAGCACTTTACTATATTTACACAAGTAAAGCAGGATGTCTTGTCTTATAGTATTTGGGGCACCTTGAATGATCAAAAAAAAAAAAAGAAAAGAAAAAAATTCTGTTGTGCCTGAAATAGACTGTAAATAAGTTTCTTATCCACATCTTGTCATGTCCAGAAACAGCTCTTTTAAACTGGGACCTGTCTGTTTACGAAAATAGCCTCCCCATCAGTCCCACAAACAAGACACTGTCCAAGCACATCCAAGCTGTTGACAGACAACGTCTGGCTGGGTAGCATGTGAGTCGTCTCCAGACGGCCTTTACTGGAGTCTCCACTGAGCCAGGCGCTGATGAGGGACTGGTTCCCTCCAGCTGGGGCCATCGCGCTGCGGGAGATCATGCTGTTGTTCCTGCCACCTGGTTAAGGGAAATTATTTCATTTATTACTATTTGACTTTAACATGTAGTTAAATTTCATCTTGTTAGCTCTTAGCAAACTGAGTGTCAGGTTATGCCTGGGATATTATGAAAAATGTGTTATACATGACATAGATTAATTTTCTTTTCTAAAATCACGTATGATTTTCAACTCTGAAGTTCTTGCTGACAACATTAAATAACTGGTTTTGATTTTAAAAAGAAATGGACTACCAATGATAGGTAGACTTAAAAGTATAAAAAAAAGAAATCTGCTTATTCAAACTTGCCGCTGTGTCAACATGGTTAATACGATACCAAACAAAACTCAGCTGAACATTCTGGTTATACAAGTTCTGTACTTCAGCTTAGACAATTTATTTTTGTTTTGGTCACAATCTGGAGTGACTACAATCCCTACTAAAGAAAATAATAAATTAATTAATAAAGAAAAATAAAGAAAAAAGAAATATGATCTAGAAGCAACTTCTAAATTGGCCTAGTTTGCATGGAAATACAATCTCTTGATCATTTTAATGGAATATCATCATGCTCTAGAACATTTTCTGGAGTATTAAAGGAATTGAAGAAAATATCATCACATAGTGAGATTTTAAAGGATTAAATAAATAAAAGCACTGAATACCTATCTGATTGCCCATATAGACTCACTGACTACTTTATAATGTACACCTGGGTTACCTAATAAAGTAGATGTGAGTACACATTAATGATTATGTTTACATGTGTGATTACTGATTTTAATCTAATTAAGACAATATTCTGATTAAAGCGGTTACATGAATTGTTAGAAGAGCATTCACTTTATGATCTGGATTGGTAAAGTTTGATTAATACAGGGCAGCTTCCACCACCACCACCACCACCAGTGTTGCCAGTTCAGCTTGTTATAAGCGACTTTGGACTTGTTATTTGTGAAGTCCCTTTAAAATGTCAGAGTCGTGGGTGGCAGGTTTTTGGACCTTTCCTGAGCTGAAGTTTGATCATAGGTTTGGCCCAGAGTAGGATCTCTACACACGGCCTCAAACCTTCAAAATATGTAAGATGTGGGAAGTGCAAACAAAACACTGCAGCAGATTACAGCTCATCATGTGTGGGCATTTAAATCTCACTTTCTACCTACTGTACACACACATCTTTTATTTTAAATAAAATGTGACAATGAATACTGTCTCTTTGTTGTTTGGACACTATTATTTTTGCTCTGTCCTGCTAATGTGGACATATTTGAAATCATTCCTTAATTTTAAACAGCCAGTGAGTTGAATTCAGTTTTGTGTAACAACTGAGTTAAAGGCCTTTACGTTATTTGCCGTTGTCGTTCATTAACAGTTGCAAAGTTGAACCACCGTTAGTTTTTTCTGCTTATTTTTCTTCAGATCTGGCAACCCTTCTTGGTCACCATGCCTTTGTTTGTCTTTACCTTCTGAAAACTAAATTATATATTAAAAAAAAAAACACGTTCACTGGTGTTATGATGCCTTTTACTATTCTGAGTGTTTAGCTTCAGATTGGGTTAAAGCTTCACGTACAACTTCTTATGTGCAATATGACTTGCTAACAAACAGAAACAGATTTTCACAGCAACAGGCTGCTGAAATTATTCTGCAACTTTTCTCTACCTCTGTAAAGATCTTGGTGGTCCTGGATTAGGATAAGAAGTAAAGACTGATGGGAACAATTTGTCTTTATGGAATTTACTGATGCAAAATGTGGCAAAAAAACTCCAACAGAATGACACATTTCAATTAAAGTGGCTACATGTCTTCATAACAGGACTATGACAGTGTACACCACCTGCCTTTTTGCAATTATTCCTTTTTCTGATTATGACTTTAATTAGATTATGGTTGCTGTTTACATGGAACTATCCTAATCAATGTAATCTAATGATAACTGGAGTATTGTGGTCCATGTAAATGTAGTCATTGATATGGAGAGCATGAATCCATGGCACACAGCTCTCATATTCTGCATGTTGACATTGCAATGACAATAAATTTTAGTATATTGCGAAGCCCTAACAAATTCCTGAGGATATCACTGAGGAGAAAGGTTTTATAGCTACTCAAAGAACTGAAGGAGAACTTACTGTAGTTAGTAAACACTGTTAACCGATTTTATTTAGAGCCACACTGAAGAGAAGATCATGACTAATATACGCCTCATTTGGAAATGGCATTTTAACAAACTTTAAACCAGAGAAAGCTTGGATTAACAAATGCACTATTACCAGAGATAGTGAATGAACTGCAGACTGGCTGACTTAATGTTTCTCCCACTTAAGTACTAAGAACACTGGCCGAGACCCTAAGCAACTGTCAAGTTTGGCTGTGAAATCCTAAACTTGAAAAAAATGATAGAGGAGGGACTCAAAGCTACAGTCTGTTTCTGAATCTCTTCCACAAACCTTCACATTGTATCCCTGAATGACCATAAAAACAGACATGCATCATCTTCTGCCAGCTCTATAATACTTAAAATACATTACTGATATTTTAAGGATTATGGCCCTTACTTGTACATTACATCTTTATAGTAAAAAAAATAAAATTATGCAACTTTCTTACAGTACAAAATGTTTTTAAAATGTATAATGCTGGCCAATGACAGAGACAGAATAATCTTTAATGAAACATCATATATTCATCATAAATGTGACTTGCCTTGCAAGAAAGAGGGCATTTCAGAATAGGAGGAAGTCTCCCAGTGTAGCAGCGAGCCATCCTCTGAGCATGTGAACAGGTGATCTGGATTGGTTGGGTGGAAGTGGACCTCCCACACTATCCAAAGGGAAAAGAAAAAAAGGAATATAGTAAATGTTCTTCACAGACGTGGCTTCAAAACAAAATCGTAAGTTTGTTGATTTGCAAAAGCCTACGTTATTTAACAACAATTCTTACTTTCAGCTGAATGTGCCTCCATAAGTGAGAAGGGTGTGTTGCCTTGTCTCACATCCCAGACACAGAGCATGCCGTCCTGGCCACCCGTGGCCACAATGTGCTGTTGATTTGGGTGTCTGTCAACACAGTGCAAAGGAACTCTATCTCCTGACCTGTGAGGAATGAATGAATGAATGAATGAAT
>JAOWBL010000017.1:10288721-10315635 GCA_028564865.1 Zenarchopterus dispar | reverse complement strand
GAATGAATGAATGAATGAATGAATAAATAAAATAAAATAAAAATCATGTCAGCCAAATGAGAAAACACACTAAAAGTAGCAGTAACATATATTTTCAAAAGTCTTACAGGGATAAAATCTGGGATGGTGAGTTGCTTTGTTGTCTCAAATCCCACAGCTTCAGCTGGCCGATAGAGTTGACTGTCAAAACCTCTGTGGTCCTCAAGTAAGTCACAGCATGAATTGTACTGCTGTCTGCATTCTCTAGCGAAGGTCAAATCATCCAACAAACATGTCAGTTTTCCTTATTTCACTTCATATTAAATACATGGCTGTTTGGATAAAGCTGATAAATTTTCATCTCACCTATGACTCTGATCACTCCTTCCTGGTCAGCTCTGAAGACAATGATCCTGCCGTCCTCACCAACTGAAACAATCTCAGGACTGCTGCAGACGACACCCGTGCAAGGAGCATTGTCACAAGGGTAACGATGTGCTCTTTCCCAGTGCTGGGAAACTGAGATTGTCTACAGTCAGGAGAAAGAAGGATTATCATATTATACAGAGAATATTCCATTCATCAAGTTGACATTTTGTTTCTTTGAACTGCAGAATATTTGTGTATCTGAGATTCTTATATCACTTACTATCATTACTTTCATTAGAAATGTTGATCTAACCTACCTTCAGGACAGAACAGAATTTTTAACATTATATTTTTACATCTTTTACATTAAGCAGGTGGCCTCATTAAAAGAAAAGCTCAAGGTAGTTAGTATCATTTTGTCCATTAATTCATGCTGACCCACAGCAACATCTTGCACCTGTAGCCTATGTTTTGCTCCATCACCACTGAGCTTAACAGCAGAGAAATCCCATTAACAGTATGCCCCTCTCTCTGTTAAATATTTGTACTTTTCTAGCCTCTACCTCAATAATTGTGGTTTGGAGTTCAATTTCACTCCTGTTCTTCTGAGTGTGCATTCATTTAGCAGTTAGGTGAGGCGTCAGGTGAACTATATGTTTACCTGAGCAGCTGTTTATGTGAAATATAGCTGTACCTGAGTGTTTTGGTTACAGTGGAAAACTGTGACTGCTCCTGTAGACGATGCTGTGACAATTCTGTCCTGGTCCAGAAACTACAAGAAAACAATAACAGTGAGTAACCAACTAAAATAACTCTCTCATTAATGGGGATTACAAAAAAATAAAAAATAAATCACAGAACTGAATCCATCATAAACTGCACCAAATATCTTCACAACCTATTGGGTGGCTTACTTGGAGGTCAAGAACATCCCCATCATGCTTGAATTCACATAAAAGTTGTGGGTCTCCTTCAAATCCATCTCCCAGACCAGGATTACCGTGATTCCCAATGGACCAAATGGAAATTTTGTTGTCCTGAAAGTGACACACACTTAAGTTTGTTATAGTCGAACAAGGGTTAAATACTGCAGTTTATAACCCTCGGTAAATGACTAATATATATGAGTCCCAACAGTATACCTTCTCGTGAAATCAGGGAAAAAGTACCAGAAACCAGATTAGATTGATTAATGCTTGTAAGGTACACTTTTAGTATTGAACCCTGATCATGCAGCAAAAGCACAGCAAAATAACACATTACAGTTCTCCACGTGTCTAAAACCACACTACAAGAACTGCAAAGTGTGCAAGGCGAACTGTTTACTAAAACAAGTACGATTAGACGTGTTTAATTTGGTTCCCAGTCCAACAATCTCCAAACAAATGTCACTGCCGATGTGCTCACCTCGTTGTCCCACGAGCCAGTAGCAAAAACATCTGGTTGTTGTAAAGAAGAATGAGACACTGGGCTCCATCTCGTCTTGCTGATTTTCTGGGACACGTATTTAGCAACGGTACTTTCCATCGATTAGGAAACTTCTTTTTAAATTTAGAATTAATGAACTACTACTGACGTTAGCTTAGCATTCATTGAAAAACAGATATGTACGCGCCTGCTAAATCGTACGTGACTACGGTGGCTCAGTAAAACCAATATAACAAAATCGACTTTTCTCCTTCTACTACCGACTTTACGAGTGACTGACGCCACCCAGCGGCCGCCCTTTTTATTACTGCGGCAAATCTGATAAAGCACAAGCACGGAGAGACAGAGGAATGTGGCATTTTTCTCTTTAAATTCACAGTGGCCTAGACACGTATTTAAGTCATTTAATTAATATTAAAATGACCCCGTTTTGCGTAAGGGTGTGTGTCTGAAACGCGGCCCAGCTCTAAAATCATTTGGATGTCTAGTGACGTATCCGCCACTCCAACGTCTGCTCTCGAGGTTGTCATCTTTATCGGTAAAACAGTTGGCGCAGGCGCGGCACTGACAGCTGCTGTCTACTTACTCCGCAAAGTCTGTTTAATAATGGCCTGGAAATCTGGAGGAGCCAGTCACGCAGAGCTTGTCAACAACCTCCGCAGTAAGTTTAAAATGCATTTGAACACGGCAGCACTCGCACCTTCGTCGACATTGCGCAGGAAAACTGTATGTTTTTTTTTTTTTTTTTTAAGAGGCGGGCGTTAGCGCCAGCCGCGGCTAGCGGGTTGCTAAGCTATGTAGTATGATGTTGTTGACCCAGCGTTACCTATCTCTCCACCCCTTTTCCCAAACCACGTTTACGACGTGGAACAGATGCATGTCTTTTTTGTTTCAGAACTATAAACTAAAAAAGAAAAACACACAACAGATCGTCTTTGTGCGTAGTCACAGCACATTAATGCAGCTTCAGTCTCGTACGTTGGTAGCTTAGCCTGCTAGCTTTATGTGCGTCATTTACAACGATTCTGCTAGCATTAGCAGTGCTACTAGCCAAGTGCCCTGCCCACATTCATTGATGGCTATCTGGACCAACTTCTGTACTTTCACTTAAACGACCTACAAGAGTTATGATAATTTCTATTCGTAAATAAGACTGCTGTGTGTATCAAAGCTGGTAACCGCTTGTTAACGGCATGAAAACTGGTGACACAGTGTGGCACCTTGATGGACGATTCTGACTTGGTGCAAAGTCCTTTTATACCCGATCTGCAGTCGTATCAGTTTATTTTCATGGCATGTTTCTCACGTGATTATCAGAAATGATATTCGCTGGCATGATATTCGCAGACTTGAGAGTGCAAGTCCGCATGTCACTGTTAAGTATCTACCACGTCTATTTATATTTTGTGCAGTCATGGATATAATTGCAAGCTCTAAGCATTTTGCCAATAGCTGGTTTGTTATGGAGGCCAGAAATCATAAAGATTTGGTTCTGCCGCCCAGATTAATATGGATCATATGTTGCAATTGTATAGGAGGAAATAAAACATCAAGCTTAAGTTTAAACTAGCTTATAAGTATGTACAGCTTAACTGAAATGTCATCATTTATTGCTGCAAATCAACAATGTAGGCAGGTTAGTCAAATGCCTTTCAAGACAAATTCCCTGACAATTTCTGTTAGTGCTGCATCAGAATAAAAACGTAACACCAGATATGCATTTTATTTTCTGTCTTATGTGATCGATACCTTTTCCACGTTAATAGTCACTGACCTGTTTAGATGTACAAATGGGTTAAATGTATTTGAGCATTAGCATAATTTAAGCAGGTCACACGCAGAATGCATGCTAATTCAGGACTGTTTTATTGTCTCTGTCCTCCTGCTCAGAGCTTAGAACTGGCCAAGTCAAGCACAAGTTTTTTTCAGTGTTTAATCCCTCATTTTTTTCCCCCGTTTTATTTACTTTTTAACTTTTTAAATCTTTATCCATTACCCCATTAATATTCTCCAGGAAATGACGGCTTTAAACTATGCACTTACTAAGTCTGTAGGAGACAAATGGAAACTGTGTTGTTCATTTAGGTAAAGACATATTTACATTTTGAGAATAAATAAAGAGAGGTATCAGTGATGTGTATGTTTGTTGGTCATTTTGATTCCAGAAATCTGTTGGTACTGTAGTTATCCATCTGGCACCTTGTGTGGTTTATTCGTAATGCACCCTAAAGCAGCACATAGCTCTGGGACAAGTGAGTAATGGGAGCCGGCTGTCATAGGCTTTTCTTTTCCTTGGCAGAAAATATTGCAGGAACAAGTAGGAGCGATTATAATTTAAGGACACTAATATTTCTTGAGGAATGTCCTGAACGTTTTATTTTTTTAATTTATTTTTTTGCTTCTCTAACAGCTTGTACTTTGGCTTTTTTTTTTTGTTGTCACGACACACTATACACTCTAAGTGTGACCAAGCTTGTTTTTATGCTTCAGTCTTTTTTTGGTATCACATTTTTCTGGAATATTGTAATTTTTCTTATTGGACTAACATGTTGTGATGTGAAAATTATTCTTCATGCTCCAACAATTTGCATACTTCTTGCCTTTTTTTGTCAGTATTTTTCAGCATTTAATCTATGTATTCACATTTTAACATACCTTTTGTCTCGTGTTAAACATTTTGCATCTTCTGCCATTCACCACGATACAGATAAAATAATCTGTCGCACTGTGTGAGGGATGATGATGCAAATGTCAGTGTTTTGAATATTCTACATTCACCACAAACACTCAAATATGCAATATGTGTGGCTTTTTAGTTCAATGCAGATTTGACTTGATCCTATCTGGAATTTAATTTTTGTTCTTCATGAATGTTAATATTTATAATTTATAATGTTGTCTGGTGACGTTACCTGCCGATCCGTGTAACGTCATCGTTTCAGTTGTTGCCAGGCTATAAATAAAACACCCTGGTGTATTAATGTCAGTCTTTTAAGACTGATGCCAGCCTTCTGTCTGCCACCCTTTTAAGTATTCAGAAGCTTGCCAATTGATTTTTATTTTCTTGTCTGTTGATGCAACAATGGAGATTAGTAGTAGTATTCAGTTAACGTCATGCGATGTAGCATGACCGCAAGAGTGTCTCAGGACCAACAAACGTTGTTAATGGATAAAATATAGTGGATTTTGTGTGTGAAACATTTCCACAGCAATGCCGGATTCTCGCCATGCATGTTGTTGTCTTACACATCAGAAATTACTTGTAGACATTTTTTTTTTTTTGAAATGTCAAATATCCTTGAATTGACTCTGTTCTGACTTGTTTATTATTCTGCTGCAAGATTACGTAATATTCCACTGCTTGCTTTTCTGCTTGTATTACCATAACGTGCAGTGACACAAACTCTTTTTTTTTTTTTCATCAGAAAATGGAATTATTAAATCCGACAAGGTGTATGAAGTCATGCTGGCCACAGACCGAGCACATTTCTCCAGATGTAACCCTTACATGGACTCACCACAGTCGATAGGTACGTCCGCTCATGTGATTATCATTCAGTGCAGTCAGGTATCAGAGTGATGAACTTACCAAACCTGTGCTCTACTTTTAACCAAAAGGCTATCAAGCGACCATCAGCGCCCCGCACATGGTAGGACTTTCTAGACTTTTCTGCACTTCAGAAGCGCAAGCTTCAACAAATTTTGCAGAGCTTGTTCCCACTCAGTCATTCATAAAGGTCTGTTTTTATCAGACTCCTGTTTTTTTGTTTTTTTTTTTAACTGTACATCAGTAGCTTCATTTAGGATATTTACACTTACTGTTAGCATATTAAAATGTTTTATATTTACATCAAAGTTTAAGCAAACGGGGGGAAAAAGTCTTTATTTCTTTGTAACTCAGATAGATGGAGGCATGATGTTAGTCAGCTCCACGTTTCTTGTGGATATCCTGGGTGGGATCAACCTCGTGTTAACCAGTGGAGTGTATAGCGCTGACTGATGGATTATGATGCGGTTTTCTTGTTGACGGCTCCTCCAAACAGCACGCCTATGCGCTGGAGCTTTTACACGATCAACTGTATGAGGGAGCTAAAGCTCTGGACGTCGGCTCTGGCAGTGGAATCCTGTCTGTTTGCTTCGCACGAATGGTGAGCCACACACATGACGGGTAAACGGATAATACTTCTCTTTGATAGCAATGTGATTTAGTATTTAGAAAAAAATAATCAGTAATATACCAAGTACTGTAGAATCAGCTACAATGTATTTCATTATGAGATATTCCTGTTTGACCAGAACATTGTTCCCTTTTTGTGCTTTCCAGGTAGGTCCAAAAGGGAAAGTTATAGGAATTGATCACATTAAGGAGCTGGTAGATGATTCTATAAACAATGTGAAGAAGGATGATCCCAGTTTGATAACATCGGGCCGAGTCAAGCTAGTCGGTAAGATGCCACCAATGAAAGATTGTAATATTTGTTTCTTTTCTTTTGAAACTGTGCAAAAATCAGAAACTGTCGTTTTCTCAACAACAAATGAAAATGTAATCCTGTTTAGTGGTTCAGAAAACAGAACAGAGCCGCTCGGTAGACAGTGTGCAGCACTGAATAATTAAACAGTGAGTAGCACTTTCAGATGCTCTGCAGGAGAGTTCAAGTTCAACCAGGTCGTCAGCAAAAGCGGTCAGACTGCTTGTACTTTTGTTTATATGATTTTACAACTTAAATATTTCCGTGTTATTCATGCACATTGACACGTGTCTATAAATTCCAATTTGTAAATCATTTTGCTTATTGATTTTAAATTTGTCTGGCTTCAGCTTGGAGAATAGGGAAGCAATGAGGATTGAACATTTAATCTCATATACTTTTAATTGATTGGTTCAAATGTTGAATGTGATTAAACGTCAGCGTCTTTGGTTTGGGTGATGTTAAATGGCGCAGATTCAGAAGATATGAAAGAGCTTCCAGCCTTTGTGGCTGGGTTGTTACTAATTGCAGCAGCAGTAAGGGAGGGAGAGATGGATTTATTTGAGGAATAAAGAAAGAGACTCTCAATCCGGCATGGAAAGTTTGCATCCAACCCCTGCTCTATGTGGGTTATTTCGTGTAGTGGTAAGTTTTTTGTTCCTTCAACCTGCCAGCCACTGTGGCAGGTACCTAAAAATAAACAATAACCAAAGGAATTATTGACATCTCACAATGAAGATTTCATCCCGAATCCTTGTACTGTGCCCGAGCATGTTACATGGGACACAATGGGTTGCCACAGGGTTACCAAGGCAATGCAGTGATGGTTCAGAACAACTTTTACATAATTAACTAAAAGGAAAATTCAAAGAGCATTCAGTTTTTGGCTCCCTCTTTTCCATGTAACTAATGTAGTTTTACATCACAGACAAAGATGTGTGGAGTCAGAGACAAACCCAGGAGCAGATGCATGGCAAGGGAAGTAAAATTAAAGTATTTTGTTTTTTTTAATTTTTTTGTGAATGAAAAAGTGGAAAGTTTCTGACAATAAGGAATTCCATTACTGGTTGATGTATGACGAAAGGAGCGTGTTTGGTTGAGTATGCTGCAAGTTTAAAACGGCTTTATTGTTGGGACAGAAAAAGAAAAAAGGATTTGTACCTGGTGAGGACATTTATCACAGGACTGCTGAGCCCGAAATCATGTACCTTATAACCTGGTTTGTGTGTTTCAGTGGGAGATGGCCGATTGGGCTTCCCGGAGGAGGCACCATATGACGCCATCCATGTCGGTGCTGCAGCCCCCACCGTTCCCCAAGCTGTGAGTCTCTCTGAATACTTTTAGTTTTCTTGAATTCAAGGCCCCCTTGGCTTATTTAACTTTTTAAAATGACTTACTTTGGTGCTGTCCTTGATATAACCATGCTATTAAATAATATATCTGGCACCTCTCGTAGCTTTTGGACCAGCTGAAGCCGGGTGGGCGACTGATCCTACCTGTCGGCCCGGCAGGCGGAAATCAGATGCTGGAGCAGTACGATAAAATGGAGGATGGCAGCACCAAAATGAAGCCCTTGATGGGGGTGATTTATGTGCCTTTAACAGACAGAGACAAGCAGTGGTCCAGGTGGAAGTGACTTCTTTCTTCCCCCCTCCCCCCCTCTCCTTCTCACAATGGCAAAGGTGAAATGATGTGGCTTGGAGCAGGCGATGGATCACAGAAGGCTGCATTTTGCTGCTTGTTGACGTTTTTTTTGCTTCTTCCATACCAGCTAGCTGCACATTTCCTTCATCCTTTTAACACCTCCTTCCAAACTGGCGCAATGAAAACTTCTATCTGATGCGCTTGAATGTTATTTGGAGCTCAAATGAAAAAGAATGTGCTGAAATGGGAGAAGTGTGGGTGCTTATGCTTGGTCTTAAAACGCTTGATTGGCTTGTCAATTTGGAGCCTCACAGCACTAAAAAAAATAGTTTGATTCCCTTTTCTGTGAAAAGTAAAAACAAAGCACCTACCATTTGATTTTTACCTTGATCGTGTGTTAAAACATTTTGCATGTGATTTTAACCCCATGTCCTGCATGACAGAGTGGTGGTGGTTTCTTGCTTTTGTCTGTCTAACATTTACAATTTTTCTTTTCTCCAGGGATGAACTTTGAAGAAGAAGAAGAAGAAGACAGTCCATAATCCACCTTTAAGTTTCAAGCTGGAGAAAACTTGGCTGGGGTCAGACACCTCATGACGTTTTGTTTAAAGCATAAAACATGCTCTTTTTGTTTAACTCTGATGGACTAGGTTGTTACACTGATGATGGCCCTGAAAGGGCTGCAAAACAAGACTGCTTGAAGCGCCACACAGAAATCTTTGAGTTGGATTTTTTTTTTTTTTTTTCTTTTCAGGCCTGCATCTTTTTGGTTATACGTTCTTTATAACCTCCCGATTTTAGGTTTGTTTTTCTTTTGTG
The DNA here is from genome assembly GCA_028564865.1 of Zenarchopterus dispar. Classification (NCBI taxonomy): domain Eukaryota; kingdom Metazoa; phylum Chordata; class Actinopteri; order Beloniformes; family Zenarchopteridae; genus Zenarchopterus; species Zenarchopterus dispar. The sequence continues at coordinate 10,306,927 of JAOWBL010000017.1, read as the reverse complement.
GTTTTACCATTTGAATTGCAGTTGACCATTTTACAGCATTACATTTCAGCAGGATCAAAGCTGAATGTAGGAGGAATGCAGAACAACAAAGAACAATGCCTGAGCCTTTAGATAATTCACCTAGCTACAGTGTGTGCGTGTGTGTGTGTGTGTGGATCATCTAACTGTAGTCTTTTCTGCTAGGATATGAGCTTTTTTTCCCTCTCTGCCATCAGTATTAGGAAAACACACACAACACAAAGACAGGGCAACACAATGGCTTATGTAAACCACAACCTGTTTGATGTGCAGCACTCTTAGGTCACACATTAAATACATGTTTGATCATATGGAACATTTTCCAAAGACCGCAGAGCACTTAATACCACTGGCACCGATGCACATACAAGGCTGTGCTTTCCACCTGGTGATGTGTTGCTTTCTGCCGCTGGTTTCCATTTAAAACTTGTGCGGGCTGCTCTGGTGACTGACACTAACTGGGACAGTCACTGCTTTGCCAAAATAAACTCCAACGATGTAAAGGAAACGAATGTCTCTTTTCTTGAGGAAAGTGATTTTAAAGAAAGGACATTGTATTTTTGGGTGATCTAAATGGTGGGTGAACTCTAGCTTTCACACTATCTGGAATGGCATATGAAAATAAAGAGATGCTTATGTTTGCGTCTGCCTTTTGTTATTTTATTTTTTTTTATTTATGCCGTAAAAGTCTTAGAGGCAGTCTTTTCCCAAATAGCTTGTAAAACCATATGATTTTTAAATTTTATTTAACATTTACACACTTAAAGAAATTCTAAATTTACCAATACTCTACTAAAGAATACAGATAATTGAAGTGTATTTTTTGCCTTTAAGAAAGTAAAAAACTAAAAATGAGACTGACTTTAGTTTTTATTAGATCTGAATAGAACTGATATTTAACAATGCTGCACAAAATGAGCATAAACTTGTGAATGACATCAGTCTTTAATAGTAGTTTAACAACATAAAGATGAAGGGAAAAATAAATGCAGAACTGCAAATTTGTTTAATAGATGCCACCATTTTTTAAAATATTTAGTAAACTTCAAAATCACATACTGTAAAAGACTACATTGAGTGTGTGTACATTTGTGTAAGTACATGTTTTATAGTTTATATAGCACATATTTTTTTGTAAAGAATAATTAGAGGACAGGTATACAAATTAACCAACAGAAGTTGCTATGGCTTTATGTGATCTAATTACTTCTAGAAGATTTTATTGTTTGATACTACTTTCACTCTGATGCTTTATATGTTTCTCTTTTAGCAAGTTGATGTCAGTAAAACATGCAGCACGCTTCAATTATGGTGCATTTGTGTCACTCGGTGGCCCTCTTCGCACCTCATTTGAGAGCTAAACAGATCACACGTCTGATATCAAATTCAGCAGTATAAGAGGGCCTTTTCCCTCCTAAAAGTCTGTTATCGATCAAGGAATAATGACATACTGATTCACAAACAGCTTTTCTTAGAACAACATAAATATTACAAAAGCATCTGGATATTTGTCAGTGACTGAGGGCAGCAGCTTTGCAGTACCAGCCAGAAGAAATGTGCAGGTGTTGGAGACAGCAGAGCGTTGGGATATTTTCAACCTGAAAATGAGGATACATTTGATGCTGGGCTGGAAGAAGGAGTGCAAATTTGAAGCATCCAGTTCAAGAGCGATGGCAACCTTGTCTGTTGCATCTCTAACCCATCGTTGGGCTACAGGTACATGCCGTTGATGAGGTAATCTGACTCCTCTGTAGTGAGGGGTCGCGCTTTCTTCATTTTGTGGCGAACGAGTCTGAAGCGACAACTAATCATGAGCAGCAGCAGGGCGGTGATGAGTAGACCGAGGGCGAGAGGAAGGATTGCACCTGGAGAAAGGAAATGAGTGCAGAGAGAGTAAGGAAGATGACTTGTAAACCGAAACATTAGCAGGGAAAATGAGCTCTGACCTGACTCTGGAGGTGGATGTCCTCCCATTACTGGAAAAGGTTTGGTGATGGTTGTATCCATCTCTGCTTGGCTTTGAGAGACTTTAGGTGCAGCTACAGCAATAATATAGACAGAGCTTAGGTCAGAAAATAATAATGGTTTTTGTGAAGCTTTTTAATATATTAGACCTACTTATCTCAGTCTGTTTGGTGACTGGAGGAGCTACAGTTGCTGGTCTGAACGCTGGGCCTAAAACACATTAAAATGATTGAAGCTCACGGTCTGATGTTAAAGCTGGGATGAAGAAAAACAGGTCTGCATCATCAGGCTCTTACTTTTCTGTATGCATTCACTGACACAGTCAGATTCCTGGAGGAAGTTGTTATGGTTACCCTGGCAACCACCGTACAGGAAGTGTTTGCATTCTCCAGCATTTTGATCGTAGTACCACCGTGGAAAGGTGCCTTTACACGGTCCCACAGCTGGAGCTGCAGCACATGGATCTGCAGGAATAAAAATAAACACTTGCTGTACGTGTGATACACAGAATTACTCCTGTGTAGTCACTAACAAGCATAGTTGGACATCTAAAAAGAGCAAATACAAGTATCCACCTGCTAGCAAATCAGAAATGCATCAGTCAATTTTGGCATTATAAACATTAATTACAACAAACAATTGTTTTTAGTTCTCTTCTTTAGAAAACTACTTGTGATCCCCATTGGTGAGATGTGTTCTTGAAACAAGTGTTGACTAAACTGATGGGTTTAAAGAAAGAACATTAGTCTAAATATATGATTTATTAATAGACTGTCGGACTTTAAAACAAACCAACAAATAAATAAAACTGATCATGAAATACAGCTATAAAATAAGTGTTACTTAGACTATAACCTTATTGTTTACATTCTTCTGATTTCCTTCTTTGAGCAGGAGCAGTGAAATGAAGCAAATACTCGTGAGAGTGCACCTCTGGCACATAATACCTATGGTAAAATAGCAACGGGTGAAGAAACCCTTTTTGACCAGTCTGAGTCAGGGATCGGATGGCAGACGGAACAGTGAAGCTTTGTTCCAGCACTCGGAGGGGATGCAGGCAAAGAGCTGCTTTCTCAGAGAGTGCTGAGTGCCCCTGTGGCTTTGACAGCATTTCGAGCTCAGCGGCATGACTCAGTAGCTGCTGCCCACAGGCTCCATCTGCTTCAACGTTTGGAGACAAGGTAAAGCTCTCTGTGCCTCTTTACAAAGAGATGCAGCGCTAATGACACAAACATAGGGTCATATTGTTAAGCAAACACACCTAATGGGTACAACTGCTGTAAAAGAAATGTTTGTAGATTCAAATCCTGTCATGCATGTGGAAGTACCTCTTTGTTCAACTAATGCACCTACTGCCCTCCAACTTCATAATGCTCTTCATTGCACAAACAGAAATAATCCATGTTCCTAAATTTGAATTAAGGGCTTTGAGGATGAACACTGCCCTACCTTGACTGTCCGAAGCCTCCTTCTGACTGGGGTCTGGTGGGGCTTTGCTCCTGTCTTGTGGTGTGATGGTCTTCCTGGGCCCAGCTGGGGTCATGGGGGCATCCTCCACCTGCTCCATCTGGACTACGGGTCTTTGAGGACTGGGTTGGTCCACAGGGTGAGTCACTGACTTTCGGCTACTGTCAACTAGAAAAACAAAGCAAGTTTCATATTATTTTATACTGAAGTGTTATAAATAACAGAATATAAAACTCATCTTGTATCTTGCGTCTCACAGCTTAAATCCATGAAAAAAAAGCTTCCTACAGTTTGTGCAGAAGTCTTCATCAGAGCGGTCCGGACAGTGCTGTTTCCCATCGCAGGCGTAGGAGATGTCGATACAGCAGCCGTCGTCACACTTGAACTGGTAGTTGGAGCAGTGACCGGTGCACACTGTGGACACAGATATGTTTAACCACAAAGCTTCGCGAAATCAGAACAAACAACCCTGCCGTGGCGGGGTCTCACCTTCTGCTTGGTGTTTTGGTGCCAGCACAGTAATGGAGACGTTGTCCGAGCTCTTCTGTCCCGCCATGTCTGTGATTGTCATCTGAAAGGTGTAGACGCCCTCCTGGAGGCCACTGACCTTCAGCAGCCCCGGATGAGTGGCCTTCAGTACACAAACACAAATCAAGTCTGTCAGGGGGAACAAATCACCTCTCAGTTTCTGATGTAAAAAAAATGGATTAACTTGAGTCCGGTTTTGCCCTCTGACTTTCCTGTTTTTCCACACAGCTTATAATAGAATTTTGAGATTTGTTTGTTTCAGTATAGATTGTTTGAGGTATCTTATTTTGATCGTACATTTCTGAAGATTGGGAACTGAACTGTAGGGTTGTTTCCACTCTACATAGGAGAAGGTTTCATGTTCTTGCTTTTCTCTCCTCTCCAGACTCTTTTGTCGTGTGATTTTATAACCTTTGACAGTTGGCTGAGAAAACAATTTCTTCTTGGTGTTTATTAAAATCTAAGGAAAAGACTGACCTTCATGCTGATGGCTGTATCTCCCTTAACAAGAGCCCACTGATAGCGACTGATCCCGTGGTCATCCACACTGTCCCGGCCATCCAGCACCGCCCAATCAGTCGGTAGCTGGATCACTACATCCTGTCCAGCATCACTGCGAGGAGGCTCATCCACCTCTACAAAAAATAAATAAATAAAATTAAAACGCGTTAATTACATTTCAGCTTTATTTAAACATCACTCTATTCTTCCACTTTTTATATTTACCAAGTGACATGATTATGACACAATATTATGAATATGAATTCACAAATACATGACATACAAATTATTACAAGTAATGATCGAACAGCTTTTTCTTGTCCTGGTGATATTCATTTTAAGTTAAATTTGTGTCTGCCATTTGGCTTTGCAGCTAAATATCTACTGTTCATCTCAATAGATGATCATCAAAATGCTGTAAAAAGAATAATAGCACTGTGGCTTAGTGGTTAGACCTGTTGCCTCCTGTGCTGGTTCAATTCCTGGCAGGAATTTTTCTGTGCATACTCTCCTCATGCTTGCATGGGTTCTCTCCAGGTACTCCAACTCCCTCCCACAGTCCAAAATAATGCATGTTAGGTTGATTGATGGTTCTCAACTGCTTGTGTGTGTGTACATAGTTGTTTGTTTATATGTGTGACCTGTCCAGATACTCCTGCCTTTTGCCTGTAACGTGCTGGGATAAGCTCCAGCAGACCCCTGTTACCCTGTTTAGGATTAAGCGGGTATAGAAAATGGATGAATAAAGTGCTTCAAGCTCAGTGGTTGGAAAGGAGCTCACAAGTCATGATACAAAAACCAGACTTCAGTTAATTCAGCTGTTGTTAAGAATAAAATGAATGGAAACAATTCATATGATGATGCAGAGTGATCAGCTTGTTGTTTCATTATTAATTCCAGTGCTGATTACGTTCTTGAATCATTCTTTTGTTCATAAACAGTGTTTTGTTTTGTTTTTTTTGGTTGTCATTAAAGCACTCCAAAACCTAAATATATTTTCTCCAGAATAAAACAACAGAGAGAATCCCCAACTCTTCATGTAAAAAAGTAGAAACCGGAGTTTTTTCTTTAGTTTTATTAACACCACTAGAGTGACAGCTAATGTAATAAAAACATCTGCTCCTGCTCTCAGTTTCTTATCTTATAATGCAAGACTAGCACCTAAAAAGAAATGATTAACCAAGCCTCAGTGCTTTGGAACAGTTAATAATGTTTACCTCCATATTTGCATGTAAACTGTTTGAACCTGACAGAGAAGTAAATATAATGAGGAGTGAATTTGATGATCCTCTGAAAAATTTTCCATTTTAAACTATAAAATAAAAAACTAAACCTACAGTAGAGAGAACGGTCAACTGACACATTATTAGGGGCACAACTGTAAAACAATAAAAAGGAACATCACTGAGCTGAAAAAAGTTCTCATATTTTAGATTTTACCCACATTTTGAGGAAAATGATGCAGAAATTGCTTCAAAGTCTTAATCGATACTTCTTCCTCCATTTTCTATGGCTTCATCGATGGAAATATTGAATAACTTGGTCATGAACAACAACTGAAAGCTCATTTGTGACTCATTTAAGCAAAGATTTACTCCATCGGGCTAATAAAAAAAAAAAATTGCAGCTTTATACTCCATATCTTTTTTGTTGCTTGCTGTATTCAGACATAAATAATGAACTTGCCAGTAAGCACTATAAACTGCTATTTCATGTTCACCTGATGTGCTCTATTTTTTTCCCATTTTTCTAAAAGTTCAACCTTTTATCCGGATCGCTTTAACAGCTGTTTAAATGTGATAAAACCTCACCAAAGTAAAATGTTACCCATCAGACGATAACTCTTGTGTTATCTGTATCCTCCGACTCTCACCTTGGGTATCATCCACATCTGGAAGTCCTTCCCCGGGCCTCGCTGCCGAGCCGCCGGAGAGCACCGGGCCGTGTCCCTGGGTGGTGTTGGGAGTCCGGCTGTACGTGGTGAAGCCTTGCTGCGGCGCGAAGGAGCAAATATTTTTATTCCTGTAGGTGCAGTTGAACAGGTAGCAGCTGAGCGTGTCTCCGGGCTGCCTCGGGTCCTCCTGCACCACCGCCACGGTGCAGTGAGGCTGCGAGCAGCAGGCGTGCAGACAGTCCTTCCAGGTGTACACCCTGTCCGGAGCCAGCAGGAAGGTGGCCCCCTGCTCGATGGAGGCCTTCGTCCGGATGATGCGCTCTCCGACCGCGTCGAAGTCGCCCACGCAGGAGTCGATTACATCTGCTGGCCTGTACGTCTGGTCCTGCTGGAGCTGCTTGCGGAACTCCTCCAAGAGCTCCTCCACCCCGGATATTTTGGATTTCAAGTCTGATATCGGAGAAGAGCGAGCGCGGACGCCGTTCACGGAGAACAGCAGCACGACGCAGGCGAGCAGCGGACGGGGATGCTGAAGCAGAGCCATGTTGTTCACTCAGTGAAACGGCTTCTCCCTCTGCCTCCGGCGGGCCTCCCACTCATGAGGGTCCCTCTTAACCCCCCCGACCCTCCGACATGAACTATCTCTGCGTTATGCCGTTTTAAAAAACGCTATTTCTCAAAATAATCGTTTGCCATTAGAAGGGCGACGCAGCTGACGCGCAGTTATGGTGATGCTAAAAATCTGCCGTTGTCATGGTGAGAGAGACGGCCGCGAGACCAGGAAGGACTGACGTCACATTAATGAACAAATATGGCGAAAGCAGCTCACCTGTTAAAGCTTTCACCATCCAACAAACCTAGTGGAGCTTTTAGGATCTAAACCCTGTTTTCTTAAGAGCTTTTTAATTTACTCGACGCATTTACACCGCTTTCACATAAAAAAAGTGAAATCTTAACAGAAGAGTTGAAAGCCAACTTTGTTTAGAAGCTGCTTTTATAAATTTTATTTCCATTAACAAAATGCATTTTTGATTTGAGAGAAGTGTTCAAATGTATTTAAAGCTTTTGCAAAGTATGTTTGGTAATGCTTGGTAATTCATTATCTTATTTCTATGCTGTTATAATGCTATAACTACTTTGTACATGATTAGATGGTTTGCTTTATTACAGCTTTTTTAATATAAGGGAAAGTTGGTACAAAGTCCTACAAATTCGAAATAACAAAAACAGTTGTTAACTCTCTTAAATGGTAAGATGAAACAAATGGCTGCTCCCACAAAACCTTCAAAATTGTGGAAAACATGATTTTACTATCTGTGAATCTTCATCTGATCAAACCAGAATAACACACATATACACAGTTAAAAAGGTACTCTATAAAAGTGTAGTCAATTTACCATACTTTGAAGATGAAAATATTTATTTTATCACACAAAAATCTTCAATCATTTTAGATATTAAACAAAACAGACACACTGCTTATGATTATATACCCCATTGCTGACTGTTTTTTTTTTTTTAAAAAAAGGCTCATCAAGGTGACATTTATCTGCATTTTTCACGATAACATATCTGACCGAATGATCACAATCAAGATTAAAAAATAAAACAAATGATCTCTTGATGCAACGTTAATTACCAACTGAATATTATTTTCCTCCAATTTTCGAACATTAGAAAATACAGTGATTCATTTTTCACGTGTTCAATATAGAGTTGGTCCAATCCACACGATAATTTATCTGTGCTTTGCAATTTCCTCTATAATGTACATGTTTCATTCACATCAAATTTTATTACACAATATTTACATAAAATATTCTCAGTTGATTAATAATGTAAAAGGAAATGTGGGGAAAAAAAAAACAAACCATCAACATTTAAATAAGTCCCAGTTTGGATGAAAAAAGGGCATGCACTGACATCCTTCAGAATACAATAACATCAACATTAAAACACATTTAAATATGTAGTGATAAGATTTTATGCTAAAAATATTAGTTCAGATGATGTTGGATGTAGTCTTTTTGTATCTCAGGCATATTAGAAAACTATCAGTCTCCAGGTTTGTAAACATTTACATCTTGTAAAGACATTACATTTTTATTACCCCATTTGTGACAGTTTTTAAATAATGGATCTGATCACATCAAATGTGATTTTAAACCTCTCTCTAACATATCCATCAGGCATAACAAAACTAGTGGCACTTTGTAGTAATTCTGGCTTTCAAAATGACCTAAAATCCAAAGTCATCGTCTCAAAACTAAAAAGCACTCCAGAAGATTCGTATGTGATTGGAAAGCTGTCCTGCGCTCACAGTGAACACAGGTTCTCCTAAAAGTCTCGTTCCTATAAATACTGAGGTAAAGAGGAGGATGCTGAGTCGTTGGCTTCTTCGAGTGGTTTTATTATGTGTTTTTTCCACACAAGGCCTCAGGCTGGCTTCTGCCTGTAGTCTGTGATGGCCTTCCATAGTTTACACAAGACCCCACCTCTGACAGAACGAGAAAGAAAGAAAAAACACTTTAAGCTTCAAGCACGCATCTGTAAACAACATACAATGTCACTATTATTTTAAGAGCTGCAGCAAATTTTTGAACACATTAAATGTGAGCATTTCATGTTAATTTAAGTGAATGTACAAAAGTTTTGAATCTCAGCAGCAAACAAATGGCATGACAGATATAAGATTTGGCATACTTGTAAGTTAGAAATGTGAGAACTGTGATATCTGGATGTAGGCTTTTTAAGATTTGTCAGCATGTACAGATACCCTGAAAGCAGCGACAGATTTTCAGTTTTGGTGTCTGTTCGTTGCTGAGGTTGGGAGGATGTTTGGAGTAAGACAAAGACTCTTCCTATTCTAACTGTATTTTGCTGCTCTTACCTGCACAGTTCGTCTAAACTGAACCATTTATCCAGCTGAAGAGACAATACTTGAAATATATAGCTGCTTTATTAAGCCACCCTGTTATATAATTTTGAATTTGGATTATTATACTTCGTATTTAAACTCTGCTGGCTTCATCATTAGTGTGTTTTTTTCTGCATTTCCTTCTCCCGTGTCAAACGTTTACCTTCTCCTCTGTCTCATTTAGTGTTAATATTGTGTTGTGGTAAAGTGTAGTTCTTTTTTGCAGCATTGGAGACGGGACTTAGTGACTGGAAGAGAAGCTCAGCACAGAGGAAAACAACCTTTTAGCTGTGGTAGCTGGTCTGGATCTGTATCAGCTGGTTCATCTCGCTCAGGTGAGCTTGAGCGATCCCTTTAGTTACGCTGTTGTGGGCCTACACCACTGGGTGTGTGTCTTTTTTATAACTTTATACAAACTAGCATGTTATAAATTCTGCTAAACTGCTAAGACTGTATCAAACTGAACAGAATTTATATATCTATCTCTCTCTCTCTCTCTCTCTCTCTATATATATATATATATATATATATATATATATATATATAAATGTATTTTTAAGAACTGTGTTTACGAGGATTAAATAGGATTATAGTTTCATTGAAATAGATTTATCCTAACTTGTATTGAGCTTGTTCTGTTTCTCTGTTAGGTGCCTTATGATGACTTATTTGTATTAAACAAATAAACAGAACTGAATTTTACAGGAACTGTGTGCAAGCTATAAATTATTTGCCTGCCCGTGTGTCGTCTATAAAAAGGGATGCAAAAATGAACAAACAGAGAAGCTCTGCTCATGGATGACTTGGATGATCTTTTGTGTTTTCTCATTTGAACTTAATAATGGACTACACCTTTAAAGAGGATGTAGAAACTGTAGCAGTCATGACCAACAACTACATGTTTACATATGTGATGTGATCAAGGGCATTAGTTCAGAAAAATGAAACAATATAAAGTCGACTTTTATGCAGTCGGGGGGGCGGCAGCTGCTGATTCACGTCTGTGTTCCTGTTCAGGCTGCTGCAGATCCAAGTGTCAGTTGGTATTTTTTGCCATTTAACTCTAAATGCAAAAGTGAAACTGGTACAAATGTGCAAAAAAGGCATTAAAAAAAGGTTCCTACCTCAGTTTCAGACTCTTCAGATCATCTCTTGTTACATCATGGAGAATATTGTTCAACGTATACTCCTCATTCAGTATCTAGAGAGACAACAAAGAAAACTGAGCTCCTGTACTCAAACCAAGTATATATTTACTGTTTTTATGTAACAACAAAGAACTTAACAAAATGACAATTTAAAGGGTTTTATGACAACTCCTTCCCATTTATGTATGATTCATATGTGCCATTGTTCAGAGGCAGACACCCACCCTGTCTATAGCGTCCTGGTCAGCACCGTAAAGCCTCAGCCAGCTGGTCAGCTCTGGGTCTTCGTGTCTCTCTGCAGGTTGGGCCTTCTGTTCTTCTGGGTCGTCTGATGACCTGGGGGTGTCTACCACAGAAGACAGAGTGCCCTACTTTAGCACACCGGTCCCATTTATCAGACATTTACACAGGCAAAGCTTTCCCTTACCAACATTGAAAAAAAAAATACAAGTAAAGTAACTGATGACTGATCTCTCTACCACAGATGTGTAGAAGATACAGCTAGAGATGGTTAGTTACAAAATTTTTTTTTATTATTGTCTTCATATACCACCATGGGTGTGAAATAAAACAGTTATGTGATGAAATTACAGATTTTCAGTTTTAACTTAAAAGGTTTTGCAAAATGTGGCATTTAGTATTTATGACTGAGGCATTTCAAGGAACTTGCCTTCATTTTTAGGGCATCAATTGCATATCTAAGTATTTTTTTAAAAAATAGTTTCATAGAAAATCCTTTGAAACAATGATTGCCCGGAGTCTATGAACGTCACTAAATTGTGAGTTTCCTTGCTGGAGATGGTTTGCCAGGCCTCTACTGCAGCCACTTTTAGCTGATGCTTGTTTGCGGACCTTTCTGCCTTCAGTTTTGTCCTCAGTAACTGAAAAGGATGCTTTCTTGAATTGAGATCAGATGACTGACTTGGCCATTGGAGAATATTCCATTTATTTACCCTCAGAAAGTCTTGAGTTGCTTTTGCAGTATGTTTAGGGTCATTATCCAAACCTGCTTTGGATTATGCGCTGTTCCTTTCCATCTCCAGACTTTCCTCTTCCCATCATTCTGATACAAGTTATTTGGTTTTAGCTGCCCAGAGAATCTGATTCTTATTCTGCTTCTCTGGCAGAATCAAACTCTCTTTCCTGTTCTTACAACAGGGTGGTTTGCCCCTTCTTGTAAACCCTCTGTATTTAAATCCATTAAAGTGTCTCTTGATTGTAGATTTTGTCAACAATGCAGCAACTTTACCCAAGAGCATTTTTGACTTCTGTTGATGGTCTGAAGGGTTTTTTTTCCCCCCACACCAAGGAAAGGATTTTTGCAATCATCCACTTTAACTGTCTTCTGTGGTCTTTGAGGCCTTTTGATGTTGTTTTCTTTCATTTCTCTCCTAAAGATGGAGTCCTGATGGCCTGAGATTTAGACAGTCTCACACCACATGTTCTGCGATGCGTTACATACATTTTGATTCATGTGATGTAGCTCACCTGAACTCTCCAAGGTGCATTATAGCTGCTTGTAAAACGCAAAGGCAACATGGAAGCAGCAGAAGCGAAGGTACATTTTATCAAAAGCACGTACCTGCGGGCTCAGATCGCAGCCTCAGTAGTCTGATCTCTTGTTCTCTCTCCTCCAGCACTTGTTGCAGGATGGTTTGATACTCTCTCTCCTTCTCCAGAAGCTCCTCCAGCAGCCTGGAGTCAAACACGGACCAAATTAAGAGAACTCCTACCACGCTGCTAATGTGCAACCACATGAGATGACCTACCTGTTGGTCTCCAGCTTCATCCTGCCCAGCTCCATGCTCACAGAGCGCTGTGCGTTATGCGATTCGTGGGAGACGGTGGAGCTGAGCGTGCTGACTCCGGAGGTAGCCACCGTGTCATCGTGAGCGGCGACGGCGGGCGTCCGACTCTGGTGAGTGGAGTTTCTGGCTGGCTCTGTGTCGTCGTCAACATCCTCCTGATCGGCCGGGTCGCTCTCTGAGGCCAGGCTGAAGTGAGGCCTTAGCTCTGAGCATGGACACAATTTAAATGATTGACTGGGACTCAAAAAAATAACTTGGAAAAAAAGAAAAAGTATATCGACAGGATGGATATGGTGTGGTATTTACAGCTGAACTGAGTTGCACAAGACTTTATGAATCAATATAGTTATACATTCGTTTAGCAGTCACCGGTTCTAAATTCTACAATGTTATGCTTTTATATTACTTAATATTTATAGTTTTAATATTTGTTATATAAAAACAACTGTTATGAGTACCACTGTGCAGCTTTGATTCCTAATTGTGTTTCAGGGGTATTTCTATTCCAACCACAATATAATCCAATAAAAACTCAGCTTCAAAACATTTGGACTTTTTTCCCCCCTCAAAACGTTTTACCAATCCAGTTAGCCAAAGCTAACGAGATTATATCAAGAGTGTTCAAAAGATTTGGATTACAATGATAACCCTTTCCAAGTCCATGACATGTCATTTTTATATATTAAAAGATTACAAAGAGGAAATCGTTGCAAGTAAGGGACGAGGCAGAAAACCATAATGAAAGCCTGTGATCTTCAGGCAGGGACGCATAAAAAGCAAAAATGAGTCACTGCATAGGCACAAACAATCCTGAAAACCATTTTCAGTGACTTTAGTTCATCACTGAAACCACAAACGCAAATAAAGTAACAATATCCAGAAACGAGAGCTTATTTAAGATGGACTGAGATGAAATAAAAAACTATCCTGTTTGGATAAAGAACATTTTTAATTCTATTTGAAAATCATGGACACAGCATCTTTCTTTTTAAAGAGTAGGGGAGACATTTGTTTATGCCGCACAGATCAAAATCTCAGCTCAGAACGTGATGATATAGAGATGCATGGGAAATTTCCATGTTACAGGAGTAAATATATATGTCAAAAATATAAATATATACACTATCATACAAACTAACTATTGCACCGTGGGTAATTTTGTATTTCACAATTAAATAATCCGAACTAAAGTGTCTAGCAGTTACCAGTGCTTCACTGGGAGCAGCTCTGGCTGTAAAGTCTGACTCCAGCAGGAGAAAAGCTCCCCGGTATTGTTCCTTCAGACACTTCGGATGCTTCAGTCTGTCAGCGAAGGAGCTGGATGGCACCGCATCATAAACATTGTTTTTAGAGAAAATCTTGATTATTCTAGCAAAATAATGCCAAATCAGATTCTCCAACATCGTGACTCAGCAGTAAGAGTCTGGACGCTGAGCTGATCTGCCTAAAGTCACCATCTGTTATTCAGATGCATGAAATTAAAAAATATGACTAAATAAGTAAAATAATGAACTGCTGGGAAATTGAAGTCCTATCCTTAGTGAGAATGGGAAATCCTCTCTCTCTCTCAGAACAAAAGCAGCTGGTTTCATTTCTCAGTTTCAATGTTTAAGATGTTATTTTTGTACCATTTTAAATGAGATAAAATAGAAATGTTTCACAGAGTTTTCGATTTCTCTGGAAACAGGTTTGCTCTTTGATGTGTTTGGACATGTGACCTCGAAGAATGTCAACAGAGAAATCTCTGAGTGCGTATCGCAGATTTTATCCAGAGCAGTAAATATCCTTCTGATTAAACCTCAAACACGACGTCGATTCACTTCATGCAGCCAAATGTGTGAGCAACGCGTCTCCGTATCGCACGAAATATTCACTGGAATGTTGTTTTCCTGAATAAGAACTTCATAATCGAGTAAACAACTGTCTGGGTCTTTGTGGGATTTAACACAAAACAACATTCCAAGAAATCAACATGGAAAACAGAACGTCCGATGTCAATAACACAACCAAATATGCAAGTCGATGTTTCAACAGAAGAATAATCATGTTCTTTACAAATAAAAAAAGTTTTTTTTTCCCCAAACCTCCTTAACTAGTTTAAGAAGTTCATGTCTTGCTTTGTTATCCGCTATATCAGTCTATTATTCGCTTTAGCCCTGATCTTTTCACATCACTTCTTTAAAGCTCAAGTCTGTACAAAAATAATGACTACACACACTTCCAAAACAAGCTTCCTCCCGGTCTCCTGGGTGTATTAGTGACTCCAGCCTGGAGGGCCCGGTTATAATTTCTCAGGACAGATGTTAAGGTACCTGGCACCAGGATGGTGATGGCGGTCTGCACAGCTTTGCGGATGATGTTGTCCAGAGCGAACATCCAGTGGGGCTTGATGTTGTGGTTTCGCAGCACTTTGTTCACCTAAAGAAAATGAACAAAGAAAACATTTATAAACACGTGAAACTTTGGGCAGATGATGTGTAAGTTCTAATATGAACACAAATGTCAAGCAATTTCAACACATTTTGTAATATTCTTATTATAAATATACATCATTGGTCTCAGTCTCACAGATGTAAGGAGTTTACACTCTAACACAGTGATTCTCAGCTGGTGGGTCGTGGGCCTTTGCCTCTGGTAAAAGTAAAACTCTCAGGTAAAGCTACATATTTTTGAGTCTTTTTAAAATACTTCTCAGTTGTTGCACTTTGTTTCAAGTTTTGTGCATGAAAACATAATTCTGTATAATCTGAGGTTTAAACTGTACTCCCTTTTTATTCAATAAATTTGAGAACTTGAAAATTTTCCTCAATTTGCTCGTCATTAATGGATGGTAGTGGGTGGGGATGGTGAGTGGGTGAGCAATAGTGGGTGGTGAAGCTGGACCAGTAGAGAAGCACTGTTCTAAAACCTTCCTGTGTACACATGCTGTGGCGTGTGAATTGGCTCTTGTTTGCATGTGGCATTTCAAAACATTTGTGAGGACTCTGACAATTTAAGGTTGAAAAAAAAAAAATGATGCATTCAAGTGCTGGTCAAACATGGGCCATCTTAGATTTTAACTAGATTCATATGGTAATTTCTATTCCGTTATTTTGAGTTGGGACTGGTATTTATCTAGAAGTAACAGAGGAGCTTATTGTGGTTCTTTTGTAAAGATTGTAATACACATTCACAACAATTACAAGAAAAATTTCTACAGAACTTATATGCGATAAGTTGTATTCTGAGCTTCTCTTATATTTCGATTTCTCATTTTTTCTGAACACCGTTTGCTTAAGAGGGACTCTTAATGCCCCATTTCTGTTTTCCTTTAACAGTTTTTGTAACTGAGTACTAGAAAAACAAATCTTCATCTGATCTTGGTCACACAGGCAGCTGATCAACAGGAGGCAGCAGAGCTTCATCTTCCACTTTGGATTATGCAATGCCCCTTAAAAAAATGAAAACAACCACTTGTCCCTGTGTTGTTTCATCTTTGTTTCTGAAGGGGAGCGCAGCTCAACCTTTTTTCCTCAGATAGTGGAATCGTTCCTGGCAGATTCCCCTCTCGTGCTGCCCGCTAACCACGAGCAGAAACGGGCCAGCCTGCCGCTGTCTGCAGCTCATGACAACGTTTACGCCGCAGAGCTCAGAAAGCGTGAGGTCTCACTGAAGCTTGCAAGAGCTCTGCCTCCAAATGTGGAATGGAAACTGAAAATAAAGTCTCATGACTCAGGCAAGGAAGAGCAGAAATCAGCAACCTGCATGCTTTTAGTTGATTTTTTTCCCAACTTGAATCAAATTACAGCAGTAAAAACACAAGAGCTGACATTTTGATTGATTATGGTGGTTAGTTGTGAGAGTCAAAGCAGCTGAGTTGTACTACTTTTCGACCTACTGTGCACATTTTTTCTTTTTTTGTGAATACTTACAGCATCCTGGAAGCTGAACAGCACGACCTGCAGCTGACTGATGGCGGTGCTGTCAAAGTCCAGCTCCAGCTTGAGCTGAGACAGGGTGTTGGCAATGATTTTCCTGTCAGCCATGCGAACAAAGTCAGCCAGACTCACCACGAGGGTGGAGATGTGCTGAGCTTTCAGCTTCATTTCCTCAGAGCCCTGGAGGGGGTAGGGGGACGAAACGTGGGGACAGAAAACATGAAAACTATGTTAACTATGTCCAAGTATGTGCATCCTTTCCTTCTCGACTGCTTCTTCTGTCACCAACCTGTGTGAGGGCCTCCATCAGATTGGCTACCACCTTGTCCCGATCCTCCGTCAGGATGTGGTGCA
This sequence comes from Zenarchopterus dispar, assembly GCA_028564865.1. Taxonomy (NCBI): domain Eukaryota; kingdom Metazoa; phylum Chordata; class Actinopteri; order Beloniformes; family Zenarchopteridae; genus Zenarchopterus; species Zenarchopterus dispar. The sequence goes on along the minus strand of JAOWBL010000017.1, from coordinate 10,290,410 downwards.
GGGTCGCCCGCCTCTCGCTGTCCTTCCGAAGCATAAAGAAGCCGGAGTCCTTCTCATCGGGAGATGGAGGGGCACTGTGGTCCTCAAAGTTTTCCACTGGAATGCTGAGTCAAATACATAGGCATTTTGGGTGTTTCTTCAATAATTGGTCACATGGATTTGCATGAAACTAAGTGACATCTGGTGACTGATAGAAGTGGGAGTGGCCTAACTGCCCTCAAAGCAGAAAATATGGTTTGCACATCCACTTAAGTTTTTTTTTTTTCCCTTGAACTATAGGCAGTTCATTAGTCTGTTACTCTGACGTGTCAAACTAAGTGGTACTGTGTGCACAACGTTTTCTGCTTCAGAAAATAAACAATATTTTCAGTAAAAAGTGGCTGTGACATGACTCGCGCTACCTGAGGAAGAGGGACCTCGGCCCCTTGACATCCTTCTCGCTGTAGCACTTGACGCTGGGCTTGAAGATGAAGGGGTTGGTGTTGAGGTCGTTGTCAGGGGAGACGGAGCCGTACTCGCTGCTGCTGCTGGTGTCCTCCACCACCACCGGTACGGGCAGGGAGATGCTGCGGAGGTACTCTGATGGGAAAAAGCATCGCAAGAGTCTTAAACAGAGTGCCGACTATACCTGCAAGCAGCCTTAGACAATTAAAACTCTGAAGAGGATCTCCCTGAAGAGGACTAAGTTATTGGTGCATAAACCCCTCTAAAGGTGATGCTACTCCACTGTATGAGCAGGTTTAAGGAGACGAGCTTCGTCCCATTATAAATACTTCCTAGATACAGATGTTTCATGGAAATGGGACTGAGATTATGTCAAAAATATTTGAAGAGTGCAAAACTACTCACCTGTCCCCGGGGTCAGAGCTGTGGAGGGAAAAACAGAAAATATGTGTCAACAGGCAAACAATAACAAAACAGAGTAAGATCTGTCTGAAAGACTTTCAGGAGAAGATTTGTAAGGCAGTCACTGGCTCTACAGATGTTTTCTACTTCTGTGTGTTGGTGACAGGGGACACGGCTGATGTGAGCGGGAAACTCCAAAGAGGTCAGACTATTTGTTAATCCATATGATGAAAATGAAAGGAAGGATGTGGTAACACTTTTTTTAAAAACAAAAACCAAGCTTCACAGCGAAGGCTTTATCCACTAGGATCAGGAAACCGCAAGGGGAGGTGATAAAGTATGTTACACCAACTTTCATCATGTGAAAAAAAAAAAAAAAAAAGTAAAATATCATTTAGACGCCATTGGATTTCCGTGTGAAGCGATAACTTGCAGTTTTTCAAATTAGTTGCATATGGGAGCCCCCTCCTCAGATGCAGCTACTTATCAGCAGTCTGATATGTTTACGTTTAAACTTTTTGTTTGCAATCTTAACAGATGCGGACAGCCATTTCTGTTTAGAGCCAGATGACCCGATTCTTCCTCTAACCAGTGTTTCTGCAAATCAAAGCCAACCATCTGCTGGCTGCAGCTTCATATTTACGCTACAAGCACGAAAGGGTTATCCATCTCAATGAAATCAGCATCCCTAATTGTCAAATTATGCCTCAAACTCAATTACTGATATTCATGCTTGTTGAAAGTCTTCTTTTCAACACAAAGACGTTTTTTCTTTTCTAATCTCATTATGTGGGTCTACAAAGACTGACGAGTAAAGCAGGAAAAAGAAATCCTCAGCATGTA
>JAOWBL010000017.1:10265447-10280895 GCA_028564865.1 Zenarchopterus dispar | reverse complement strand
CCCAGAATCACCCTCTCTCCATGTTCATCGTACTCATAGTCGTACTGCAGACACACACACAAACACACACACACACAAAACAGGCTCAAACTTCAAATTGAAGTTCATAACTCACGATAATAAAACTAATGCACGAAAAAAACTAAGATTTAACAGATTAACTGTTACAACGTCTGTGAGCTACTCTTCCGTACTGGTGCCCATGAATTTCATGTAAAAACTTATGAATATCTTCAGAGACCAATGCAAATGAGAGTAAACAAAAGAGCAAAACTCATAACAGTTAAACAACACAAATGTGAAATGTATCCTGACAAAATTCTTGCAAGCAAAAAGTGTTTAAACATTACAATCTACTGAAATGACGCCTCTGAACCTTGTAGGTTTTGGAACTGTTGTATATATTTGTCATATCGTGCTCTGTTTACTTTATCATTGTAAAAGAAAAACTGGAACCAATCAGACTCTTTTTGTGGCGTAAAGCTACAATTAATTAGTTTAAGTGAAAAATGACTGAATCAGAGATGAGTCCAAGTGATGATGATCTGCAACCGAACCTCCCAAAAACAACTCTAAACAGACGATAGAAACTCGACGGTGGCTTTCACATGGAAGCTGAACCTGAGATTCCTCATCGAGTTCTGCCACTCCTTTGACTGCGTTACCGGGTTTTCAAAGCTTTCCCGCCCTGAGGGCAGAACCGTCTCGCTTCAGGAGCCTTCAGCTGCTGAATCAGGTAGAAGCCATGTGTAACCAAGCGTGCAACCCGATTTTTTGCAGAGCCCAGGGGCAATGGGGTGTTAATAACAGGACGACTGCCCAGACACTTAACTTAAATAGATACTTCCACAAAAAAGAAAAAAGAAGAAAAAAAAAGCGAAATTTGGTTTTCTACACTCTCAATTCATATTAAAAAAAAAAGACAAAATCAAATAAAAACATTCTTTTGAATAATTCAGTAGATTGACTTTGTCTTTCTAATCATCTTAAGTCTGATTCCTTTCAAATATCAAAGAAGTTTGACGAACTTTCTGAAAAATGTCATCACTTTTTGAAGTAATTTGGTTCATCTGTTAAAACACAGTTTCTCCTGCAGAGTAACTATAATTCAGCCACACACATTAAAAAAAATCCCTCTAACGGAAACCTGCTGGACATCTGATTTGTGCCATGCCGAGTCAGGAAAGGTGCAGCAGCGTTTAATGCAACAAGCTTTTATTTTCCCTCGGATCGGCTGTGAAGACAGGTGTTTACAACATCTGGTGTTATTTTTTTTTCTGTACCGTCAAAAAAGGATCCAAAATGAAACCAAGTTTCAGTTCACTCATTATTTGTCTAATTTCGGAAAAGCTTGTGAGAAAACTGGATCAAACAAGCAGAACCTTTGATAAACCCACCGTTTTGAAATGAACTTCGAAGTTCTGCAGGAACAGTTAACTGTCAGCAAGAACACGAGTTATCGGTTGAAATGTGGTTTCAGGTTTTTGTTTTTTTTCTTTTCTTTAACACCCCTTTGAAGGAAATGCGATCATCACATCATATTTCCTGTGACATTTTAAAATCAGGCAAAACATACTTTGGAAACAACAGGATGTAACTGAAAAATAAAAATATAGACCCACAAACTCAGTCTCACCGCATGAAACTACGTGACGAAGACGGTGGCTTCAAGGTGGGTCACTAATCTTTCAGAGACACCCAGCCAAATATGTGCCTTAAAATCGAGAACATGCAATATTTACCGCTTCTTTTGATCTGCTCATAAAACGTAAGTTGGAATCTAATTAGTGGAATAAGGGTGATAACATTTTAACTATAAAGGGAATTTTAAAGAAAACTTCAAAAATTGTTTCACCTCCAAGACGTCGGTGTCGCAGTCTCCTTCCTCGGGCCCTTTCCAGGCCTCCTCCGTTATACTGTTGACCAGATCACAGAACCTGCCAAAGAAATGAAATATATAGCAAGGGTTAACACTTTCAAGAGGGCAGTTAAGTTAAAAATATAAATCTAATTTACATTTGACTATGAAGTACTGATACAAGTGGCTATTTCCTTCACACAAGTCTAGGATGTCTCCTAGATGCCTCTCTGGGGACGTGTTTCAGACATGTCCAACTGGACGCTGATGTAAACCCCGGCCATAAAGGATTAAAATTTTCCAGTGGATTGGGTATGCCTTGATGTCCTGGAAAAGCTAGAGGAGATAACTGAGGAGAGAGAGGTCTAGACCTCAGTTTAGTTTACCGCAACTGTAACCTGAACCTGACTAAGCAGAAGGGGATGGATGGATGGAGGGATGGATGGAAGGATGGATGGAGGGATGGAATCAATGCAGACTTTGTTTATTGTGACTTTTAAAACAATGTGATCAGATTTTAAGTTTTTTGCGTAAAACTTGCATACACATTAGTACGTCTTCAAAAAGGATGCAAAAACGAAAAAAAGAAAAAAACCGAGGTACGAAGGTTGCAAATGTTAGAGATATGTTTCTACATATTAGCATTAGGAGGTGTTATTCAGCTGCTGATCTTCTCCTGAAGGGGTTACAGTATGTTTATGTGCAACACCTCCCTCCCACACACACACACACGACTTTAATCACACGCATTGCAGAAAAGCTGTGAATTAGCACGTGGCTTCGCCACCCTGTCACACACCATGCCTGCAGGTGTTCATCAATGTGTGTTTTTGTGCACACGTGCCAATTATACAAGCGCAAACATATTCTCGGTATCATGCTTTTTCTAGCGGTCTTTATTCTCCTTCCCTCCTTCAATTTCCTGCGTTTTTACCCCTCTTTTCCTGCTGTCGCTCCTGACAAAACGAGAGCCTCGTCACGGCAACAGCAGGCATGACTCACCGGCTCTCACACTCCAGATAATGGCACTGGAGGCCTCAGCTGTGAGAGTCACAAGTCTGAACGCACTGCTTCGAAGCGCTGGCGAGGAACACGATGGTGTTAAAACGAAACAAGGTGCGCTAATGATGGGAACGCGAGAAATATCCCACTGGAGTACAGAGCTGAGAAGAGAACCCGAGTGTACTGTAGGAGTGCCTCACTCGACGCAGGCGACTTTTAACGAGTAAACTTCAAGATAAGTTGAAAATATTAAAATCGGGTGCTCAAACTCGGAGGATGCATCATTAAAGACAAAAAAACCAACAAAAAACAGTGTTACTTTTTTGTGTTAATTTCTGCAGTGATGGTGCACAGCGCAGCTGTGAATGCAGCACATCTGTCCTGTCGCTCCTGGGTGTCACCTTTCCACTCATCTGTGATCCACTGAGTAATGAAGGCGTCTGCTCCCCACCGCTGATGCTTCACTGTTCAAAAGCTGAACTTAACATGGCACGTCGGAGCGAAAGGGCCAGTTTGTGAACTACAAGGTGCTTGGATCCATTAAAGGCAGTGACGTTAATGTTCATCGTTCTTGGACGCTACTTTAAGGTCTTTTTTTCCAGATGCTGGTTTAGAATAAAAACTGCCGATTATGAACTTCGGTTTGTGTGTCTGTCGTCAGCAAAAGTGCACAGACACTGACCTCGGCAACTTCAAGAAGTCTTATTCAGAAAAAAAAAACAAAAAAAAAAACCTTGTTTGTCTTGAGTTTTAAAAGTAAACTCTGTGATTTGAATAAAAAACATTTCATTTAATACGGATATAACAAAGTGCTACGTGGATGAACAATAGCCCAGCAGCTCAAGGGGACCATGCGGCTTGTTTTGGGAGAAAAAAGAAGTTTAAGTCCTTTAATTCTGAATGTGAACGTGTTCATTATATTCTGTGTGAAATAAACTTGGCTAAACTCTTTTACAGTGGGAATGAATCAACCATTTGCATTCATGTGCAGTTAATCCAGATAACTTCTGCTAAAACGTCTTGCACACATTTAAACCCTCTTTTTCACACGACTAATGAATCTGTCCTCATATTTCAAACCTAACAGCTTTAGACTAACGAGTCATAAATCAACAACTATTCATTTTAAAAGAAGCAAGAGAGGAAATCAACCATTTGTGATAAAACAAAACTAGGACTGATTATATTTAAAGGCTGCGGCGACGATTGCAATGAATCCAAACAAGACAGAAGCGCTAGAGCCACCTTTTACAGTGCATCTCTGTGCAGAAATAGATCTGGAAGTCCTCGGCGTTGTGAAGGACGTAGAGAAAGGCACTGCGTTCATCAAACTTGGAGATGCTGGGAAGAAGAAAAAAACAAAAACCAAACAGTTCAAAGTTAGCTGAATTGTTATGGCATGATGGTAGATATGACTCAACGAATGAAGCCTTCAGGGGATTTATGACTATAATCACCATCACCTGTGGAGTGCACGTCCAACCAAGCACGAGCCAGGTGCATCATTACACCCGGGGACACATTTGCATCTTCAACTCTATATTTAGTTGGAAGTGCGCTCCATTTACATTGTGTGCAGTGTTATGACTGTGCAGAAGGTTTTTAAATTCTTTTAAGATAAAAAAAACAAAAAAAAGTTATCTTCCAGTGTTTTCCACATCAAACGTTTCTGAACTTCAGGCACGAAAGATAACAAATCAGAAACATTTTCTCCAGCGAGATGATCACTTGTCTGCTGCCCTGCGTGCCGAGGCCGGATCCGCCGAGCCGGACAACGGTGCGTCTGTGTGTGTGGCACTGCAGCTCGCAGTGCTGCTATTGTGTTCTGCAGGCTGAGTGGGCACAGAGAATGAGTGGTTCCCTAGCAACATGCCAGCACGGCCCTCCACTTCTCCCTGATCCGACACTGAATTCCTTTGAGAGCCGTGGAAAAACAGACGCGGAGCAAGACATCATGAAAACGGACTATTGTGAGCTGGAGGAGTCTGATACAATCTGGAGAGGAGGAGTGATAGCATTGCATCTTACATATTTTCAAACTGGCGTGCTCTTCTGCACAACTGGGCCTTCTTAGACAAGTCTGCACACACAACACCTTTCATCTTCCCGTGTAAGAGTGAGGAGGAAATCCATGTATTTTGTTTAGCTCATAGTTGTACATTTCTGTTCTTTATTTTGACTGATCTTGAATCTTATCTATATCCACCTCTGTACTATCAGTGTGACAGGTTTCTAGGTATTTTCATGTCTTAGATCAATATTTTAAAAGCATGAAGGGCGGGAATCACAGTCAAATAAAATGCAAATGATTATTATAAATACCATGATACACAGCAAAGTTTCTAGACTCGCACAAACATGGTTTGGAGAGGTTCGGAGACTCCCGGGAGTCTGCTGACTGACAGGAAAGCTTAAGGACAGAATAGGAACCCGTAACCCTAAACTAGGATCACACGCACAATAACAGGACTTTAAGCAAAGGTTAACCAAACCAAAAATTAGTTTCTCTTTTTATGTTCAACTCTCCACTACGTTTCACAATATTCAGCTTTCCTGGGGAAGTGTAATCTTGCTAATGAACAGAGAGATGGCAGCTTTCACCTTGCTGGATGAACTGAAAACATGCATTTAACTAGTCAAAACAAAAAAAAAGTGGGGCATTTAGCATTATGACAATGCTTTGAAAAATAAAACTGTCAAGCAATAAATAATGCCTCAACATTTTACTTTGAACCCAACTTGTGCGTTGCTAATGAATTAGTTCACTAGTTCATTAGTAACGCAGGCACTGATGCAACAACAAAGTCGTGGCGAGACGTGCTGGTTAACCGTGACTTTCTTTGATTTCCCACAAGTAAACCCGTCCCAGACTCTGGTCCCTCAACGCAGCAGCCGATTTAACGCCACGGCAGTCGGAGACTAAACGGGAAAACCGAGGTAGAGAAACGCAGCGGCGCTGATGGAGCGCCATCCTGGGACTTTTAGTGCTTTTGGAAACGACTGCTGAGCGTGAAGGACAGCGACACTGACCTGACCCCTCGAACAGACGTGGCGGTGAAGTTCCACTCATGTATCCCCTTGTTCTGCAGGACAGATCAAAGCAAACGTCACCCCAGTTTGCTAAATCAATGAACATCAAATCAAACAGCGTTGCATCAGTGTCCTTGATGCAGTTACTTTAGGCATGACATTAACACAGCGAATCCAGCATTAACTATTTTCATATGTTTGAGGAGACCTTCGATTCCTTCTACATTAATTTAGAATAACAAAAGGTCAAAGATTCTGCACAGTTTACAGTAAATAATGAGCCTTTTCAGCACCTTGTCATCGGGAGCCACGTGCCAGATAGACACAATGTTGTCGTCTGCGTCTTTGTTGATGGACAAATACGAAGGCTGGTAGACTTTCGTAGGCTCCAGTATCAGCACCTGGAGAGGAGATGTAAGTGTTTATAGTCATTTACTGGGCATGACTCAAAACTCAGCCGCGTGATTCAAGGTTTAACTGCCGCTTACGGGAAACCGGACGGAGGAGACGTCTTTTTTGGTCGACTCCATCAAGAAGTCCATCCAAAAGTCAACCAGCTCCTGTTTGGGGGCTGGAGGCTCTGAGCTGGGCTTTTTAAAGTGCTGGTAGATCAAGATGCTGTCCACAACCGAGCGCAGGTACCTGAAACCAACCACAAGCGCAAAATGATAAAGAATAAACCCGTTATAAAAACGAGATAGAAGCAGATATCTCAAATGCAGCGATGGCCGTTTTTAAAGACAGTTAGTGAATACAACATGACTTGCTGATGTACTGTGGATTTAATGGAAACCCCTCGGCACTGACACGCACTTGCCCTGAGAGAGAGGAGCTGCAGACGGTTTCATGCATTCCTCCACACATGCTGGATCTCATGCAGCCTCATAACACCTTGCACAAAGTTTGCTGTTACATAATGCAGACAAGCCAGGCTCTGTTCTCATTCATGTTAATGTTTTTACTTGAATTGTGCAGATGAATAAATCCAAACTTGCAGGTAACGTTAGCTGACTAAAGATGAAGAAACGTGTCCCACAACTGTCCAAACCACTTTACTTTCAACGCATATAACAATGAGTCGACCGTGCCTCCTATTCTAGAGAAGCATGCTGCAAAATCTATTCAAAGGGGAAAAATGATATTCAAATGAGCAAACACCACCTCTTGTTTCGGTTTTTGACACAAAATGCAAAAACATTTCTTGTGCAGAGGCCACAGATGGCTGCTGTGGTTTTAAGGAAATGCAGAGCACACTTGAGCTCAACAATCACACAGACGCAGCTGGTGACAGTGCCGCTATAAAACGTGCGAGTCGGTATGATAATCTGAGAATGGTGTCGCTGCGTTCTCACCAGATGGGGGCTTTGAGCTTGAAGAGCTTCTCCGAAGCCTGGATGACCCTGGTGTTTTCAGAGGCCAGTATGCTGGCACCCAGGAAGAAGCCCACATCCCAGTAGCTCTGCAGCTTGTCCAGGCTGCCTTTCTTACCCAGCAGGCTGCTCAGCTTAACGCCTGGAAAACAAAACGCGAAAAAAAGCATTTTATATCTTCAACGGGAACATTGTTTGGTTTAGTTTGCTCCTGCGCTGCAGAAAAGAGAAACCTAAGGTGAGAAAAGACACAATAACACGACTTGGAGGAAATTAGACCATCTGTGTAACCGATTATATTAATACGGGAACCGCTGAGGTGAGCTGCAGACATTTGTTTTGCACAGCCAGCTGCAGGAACCAGCCATGTGGAGAATCAGTGACATTCATGTCAATAAGTGCAGTGGCAAGCTACGTAAAAGAGGGATGGAGGGTGGGGGTAATTCTGGTTACCCCCACCCTCCCAGGACTGCCTAGGTTGTTTCCCACACTCTCAAACTCCTCTGATTATCAGCTGTCAGAGAAATCATAAAACAAAGCAGGAGACAGCTTAGTGACACGCCTGCATGCATCGACACGGAAACACTGATGTTTACAATTTATTTACTATAAGAATGGCACTAGTAGTTTTATAATTAGTGTGTGGAAAGTGTGGTTATCCCTTTTGTGTAGGAAACCTGATTATGTCTCATATTTGCTGTGGAGTTTTGGAGCTTTTAATGTTTTTTTTAAATTGTCTAACGTAGTGTTGACTGCTATGGCCCACTATTGCTGCCATCATAATCTCATTGTTTTCATTTGGCAGACAGTGTGCTACTATCTGTTGAACAAACCATCAACATTTAGTATTTAGGAAGACAGATATTTCCCTTCTGAATTGAAGCCTAAAAAGATATAAGAGGAGTTGCTGTTAAACTACGCTTTTAAGATGCGACAATGTTAGCACATTGAGCAGCAGCAGCAGGATTTGTCGGTTGAGCTTGAATTTCTTTGATTGAAATAAAAAATATATTTAAAAAAAAAAAAAGATTGGATGCTGGAAGTCAAACAAGAGTCAATACTGGTGTGATATTTCATCAATGGTACCAGTGAAGCATCATGAGGGACTGAAGAGTGGCTAGACTTTGTAGCTTTTGTTCTTTAAGGTTTTCAGGCCCAGTTGAGGTGGTTTGATGCCTCGTCACTCTGAAACATGAGGACAGTTCTGTTCATCCCTGGACTGAGGGCTGTCTTTCTGCATATCATGTCCACAAACATAAGCCAGACTGTAGTGGGAGTAGAAATGATTCTGACAGAGGTCAGAAGGAAGAGGCCAAACATTTACTTTTAAAATTCATCTCATTTATGCAGATTTTCCAGGCTTCTCCACCTCCACCTTTAACTTCTTGGTAACTGATGGTATGCTGCACATAGACTTTATGTTCCAAGTTACGCATCCAAAGCACTAGGAACTGAACAAATCACTTCAACAATCAGTCAGAGGGGCCAGACTGAGATGGTTTGGACATGTGGAGAGGAGGGATAGTAAATGTATTGGGAAAAGGATGTTAATGTGGGAACGGGCAGGTAGGAGGTATAGAGGAAGACCAAATAGGAGGTAGATGGATGGAGTGAAGGAGGACATGAGGGTGGCTAGTGTGAGAGAAGAGGATGCAGAAGACAGGGTTAGATGGAGATGGGTGACTTTCTGTGGCAACCCCTGAAGGGAGCAGCTGAAAGGAAAAGAAGAAGAAACTGAATAATAATTTGTTTTTAAATGTAATAAAGGAAACTTGGTATGTCAGCGTGTAGTTTGAGCATCTCCCCTTCTTCGTGAGGTCTTTCACTTTCTCTGTGAGAGATATGGAACCTCAGGTTCAGAGATTACTTATCTATAATTTATCCATCCATCTTTCTATATCTGGGCATAATTTCCCTTCAGGCATTAATAAAGTATTATTGAACTGAACTGACTTGAACTGCTGTGAAAATCAAAACCAGAAACTCTTGTAGGTGGCGACTTATCGTGATCTCAGTTGTTGGGGTCATTGAAAAACAAAAATGGATTTCCAGTATGTTTAACTTGTTTTGAAACCCCACAAACAGCTGATAAACCCCAACCAACGAGCTGAAAGCTCCTGAAATGCTCCGTAGACCTGAGGGGAGCTGGAGGCATTCCCTCAGTGATTACCGGTTTTTCCTAAATAAAATAAAACATTGATTGTAACAACAATCTGATCAAAGCCGGAAACTGAGGTCACAGACAAGTATCTCGGGTTTTGTCCACTCACCCACTTTGCGTAGCTCGAACGACGTGTCAAACTGGTGTCCAGCCGCCAGGAGTAAAACAGCATAGTTGATCCCGGAGTGCAACGTTGGTTCCGACTCGAAACCCTTTTTAAACCTGGAAGGGAAAGAACACAAAGAGTCCAATAAACCCTTTTCCCTCCGAGAACTGCGTCACAGCAATTCCCAGCAATTCCCAAGCATCTCTGAGACAGCGGATATCTTCACGGGCTTCCCCCGGCTTTATGAGACGCTCCGAGATGGAAGAAACAATTACAGCCATATTGAGCTGGGGCCACAAAACACCAAACAGCAACTGTGAGACACCCAAATAACCAGAAATTTCATTTGTTTAATGACCAATCTGTTCGCCCACAGAAAGAGGTGTGAATGTTATTAAAGGCGTGTGCCAAGGAATTGCAAAAAACGGTCATATGGGAGCTTGATTATTCAAAGCATATTGAGTCAACAGATATAAGAGATCTAAAATCTAATTTCCATATAAAGATAAAGAGCACCCCGATGTTTATTATGTAAACCTCCCGGAGGCCTCCATTAGCCCCGCTAGATAACACACGCTCACTTGACAACCAAGATCAAAGAGACTGGAAAGCCAAGTTTAATTTATGCTTACAGCCAAATTTAAATATTCAAAATATTGAGGTATGCATTTGTTTGTATAATGTCATATAATTGAATGTTAGTCTGCACAGAAATACTAATTCTTTGTGTGTTTAATAATGCAGCAAAAGCAACAAAATTAACAACTGTTTTCACTAGCGATCATGGCAATGTTCATTTTTCTTTGCAAGCAAAATTTTCCTTTCACATTTTAAAATAATTTACAATTTTAACTTTTGCAGCTCTTTGCACTTGTCTACATCACCACAGCCCTGCGTTTCTCAGCAGTGGTTTTGTCGTTTTTTTAAAGCAAGAAAATTACACCCAGAGCTTTTTTTTTTTTTCCTTTCTAGTTTTTTTTTTTTTTTTTTTAAATTTCAAGGTCCCGGATCAAGTGATGAGCTGACACTGGCTTGAGCAGATATGTTTAAATGCATCTCCTTCACGTCTTAATCCGTTTCACCTGTGTGTCTGCTGCGATCAGCTGTGTAGCTCCGCTTACACTGGGAGTCTGGACTGGGTGCCTTTTCATGTCGTATGTTTTTCTCTGTGACGCGAGCAGAAGCGTGATGCCAGAGCTGTGACTGTGGCTGAGGTGCTTTGGGGAGCATGAGATGGTGCAGCATCACGGCTCTGCTTGGGTCACAGAAAAGAAGCAAAAAAAACCCAAAGAAACAAAACAAAAAAAACCCAACACAGAGGCAAGCCGAGCAGTTTCGACACACAGCGTGGCACCGAACCGCACAGCGAGCAGAAGAGGAGCTCGACACATGAAACAGAGGAGAAAAAGCAGCAGAGCATCAGCTCACAAAAATCCTGAACGCTGAAAATGTGAGCCGTCAACCCCACATCATCAGGGTTACACACTTCTTTCTTCACATTTTCAATACTAAGTAATAAGAACAAGCTTTACCAGATTACCACTTCCTGTTACCGCTGGCAGCCTGCAATGCTCATATTGACTGAACTGATAACCGTCTTAAATGTTTAGCACCTCAAAACTTTACATCTTCAGAGCATGTGGTGTGATGATCACATTGATCTTTGTTGATGGGAACAGATCACCTTCACAGTTTGCATTTGTATATTATATTTAAGATGTGACATTGTGTTAAATGGTATTTTATATTTATCTGCTCAGAGCTGTCATTTGCAGATTTGTCCCCTGCCAATTTTCTTTACGGAAAATCACAATTCTTATGATCAACAAACCGTTTTCTTTCCTAATTACAGCTGTTCTGAAATGTTATATTAGTGTTACCATTCACGGTAATTTCTTAGAGCTTTGGTGCCACAAACTAGTGAGTCACTCCATCCATTATGCCTCTCGTCCTTCGAAACATTTCTTATAACAATATTTATCAGTGAGTCAGTGTTTGGAGAAGGGCCAACCAAACAGAAGTGTAAGACACACACACACACATCCTGTCTTTCTTTCTCACCAGTGTGTGCTGCTGTCTCTGCTCTGCGTGTCACTGAAGTGCGTCTCCAGGAACATGTCCTTATAGATGCGTCCCACCAGGCAGTAGATGTCCGATGCTACCTGCTTCTCCCCCTCCACCAGGGGCAGCATTATGTCCAGGGCTTTCTGTCGGTCACCCGGCAGGTTCCTCCTGCACGCACACAAAAGTGCAAAAAATAGAGAGAGAGCACACAAAGCAGTTTAGAAATGACACAATCTCCAACTCATGAGACACATTTGAAAGAAACAATGAGGCAGCAACGAAGGAGTTCATTAAAGTTTGAACAGTTATGGGTATTTAATATTACAGAGGAGCTTGTGCTATTTTGCATTAATATTCAGCCAGTAAAAACAGCTGTACAGCTTACTCTGAGACTTGTGAGGGGGATTCTTAGGTAGCAGTGAAAAGCATTATGGGAACTGTATGATTATGTATCGCCTTTTATCTCCTTTAATCTTTCCTCTGCTGAAAACCCATTTTTACTCAAAGGCCTTCAAACCTGATTGCGCTTTAGATATCTCATTACATATTTTTGTTGTTGTGTTTTTACTCTGTTTTGATGAAGATTTTTATATGGCTTTATTTTAACCTGTAAAGCACTCGTTGTACTTCAGTAATATTATATTTATTCTCCTGGAGACCTGATTTTACAAACTAATGTGTAATTTCACAGCAGTTCCTTTGCTGGATGAATTTCACTTCTAAAAGTCAGTGAAGCCACTTTGAGTATTCACGTGTTAACCATCAGGTCTTTGATACAACCACTGAAATGCTGCATAATTAAAAAATATATATGCCGTCAAACACGTGCAGTACATTTACATAATGCATGTGGCACATAATTGTGGATGATTGAAGTTTGGGGGTTACTTTTTTTTTTTTTTTTTTAAGAGACACTGATCACAGGAAGAGAGGAACCAAACTTGTACCATAAAAAGGTTGCTGGGTTCATTTAAAGCATCAGAATGTTTATTTACTGTGACGCTCCACTGCAGACATCACATGATGCTGCAGTGTTTGTTATAATTACCTGTGAGTGGATAATAATTACAGCCTCTAAGATGAGTATCTAATTGAAAAGTAACAAAGACATGCTGAGGACTTTTATTATGGTATATTATAAAATGAACTGCACCCTCCCCCGCTGTTGATTATTTAAATTACAGAAAGGTCTGTACTTAAGAGGCTTTATATTTCCTATTCAGAGCCAGAAGATGATGGGGGAGGAAAAAAGGAAACAGGTTTTTATATATATATATCATTATTTTTGAATGAATGATCGGATCCAGACACGCAACTATTTATCTTATAGTTATTTATGATTGTTTATCAGGTAAACTATCGCAAGTCCAAGAGTCCTAAATTGAATCCTACCTGCTTACGCAAAATATTCTTCCTCTAAACAAACTATCTTAAAAATCAAAAATAAACATGATTTTGTAAAATAATTTTTTTTTAAATAATCAAGTTTTCAACACAGAAATGTAAGGTGCACACAATGGCAGGCGACACATTTTTGTCATGTTATCTGACAACAGATCAAATTAAAGACAATAATTTACTTATTTACTATGGAAGAATTGCAAAAAATATGTTTTGAAAATGGCTGCAGAGAAAATCTTGATGAACCCATCGTGGCTGCTCTCCAGGGCACGAAGGTTAACTACAACACAGGAGCTGACAGTTATCACCATGGAGACGGTCCGGAGGGATGGAGAGCAACAAGGCCTGCTCTTTACTCATGCAGCTTTCTACTTCCACCTTCTTCTCTCCAAAGTGCTGAAGTGTATTTGCATAAAGGACATTGTTTCCTCGCTCTGATCGGCGAGACCTCAGCAGCAGACTCCTGCTCAACCCCTCACACCCACATGCCCGTAGCCGAGGCTCTTCAGATTCATTTAGAAGCAGAGCATGGCAGCTACTTCAGATCAGCTGATTAAGCTCCTATTGAGCTTAGATCTTGTAAATCTCAGGGCTGAATGCTTTTAAGGTAATGAGTTCCACAAAGCCACTTCAAGGAAAGAATTCATTTCATTTCACACATTTCACAAGGTCAATTTATTGCACTTTTTTTTTTTTTTAATCTGACAAATCTTTAATTTCATATTCAACCTTATCTATCTTGGTCTGTATCTAGAAGTTATTACTATTATTAAAGGTACAGTGAGAGTTAAAACAAAAGAAGACAGTTGAGTTTTGCTTCTATTAATGGTTCTTCTACATTTCGAGTCATTTTAACCTTCATATCTTCAGTTTACTGGGAAAGATAAATATTTGTCTTCAGAAGGTCTTCCAGCTGGGACGTCATCAAAGTTAGAATAAACCAAGCCAAGTCATGCAGCAGAGAGAAGTGTAGGTAAGAAAGGAAGAGATTAGGTCATGGTACAAATTCAGAGTGGGGTGCAATATCTACAACTGTGAAATTATTATCCATGTTTCTAAAAGTGGAGAACTTCTGAGCCTCTACTCCTGAATGACTCTCAGACCTGGAGAAGCAAAATCCTTTGAGCTGATGACACAAATGTCAAACCAGTCCAGTGTGGCGTGGAAAGAGGAAACCCAGCTGAGGACATCACCTAACTATGACAGTCACTTATGTAAAACACGGTGTTGGAGGAGGAGGAGGAGGTGAAGAAGAAGAATAAGGCAATGATGGAGAAGAGGAAGAAGATGAGGAAAAAGTGGTACAGTAAGAGGAAGACAACTACAACAGCAGCAACATGAATTAAGTTGAGATTTTTCTGTGACAAGAGCAGGGACAGCAGGCAGGATGGATTGAAAGACAGATTAAAAAAGCGGAGGACACCCATGAGCCAAAAAAAAAAAAAAAATCCATGCGTTGCTTGAACAATGACCTCGAGCACGCAACCACAGTAATCCGGACGTCTGAAAACTTTGTCTGGACGTTAAACCACCACAGCTGAGGAGACCCCTGAAACACGACTGCGTGCACATCGTTCTTTTATCCTGTCTGGGCACGGACATTTCTGTCAGGAGTAAAAGACAAAAACTGCCAAGGCAAACTTTGCCAAACTTGTTGATCACACTGAAGGATCAAGTGAAAGTTGTGAAGACTTTAAACAGGAAATCTCTGCCAAAACACTTCAAAGAGATGTTTCTGCTTTGTGATTACAGACGAGCATATAAAAACACTTTATTATGGAGAAAAAACCTGAAATAACCCACTATGCATGATGAGTACATTTAATTTTAGTACTGTGCATTTAGCTAGATCTTAACACACACTTCTTCTGTAGCTGACATTTTGAATGAAGGACTGCATTCTTTAACCATTTTCTCACCACACAAACTGTTCTTTTCGTTCTCGACTAAAACAATTCAGACTGCACTTCTGCACTCTTTTAACAGCTGTCGTCGGTGCAGCAGCTCGTCCTGCTTTGCAGAGACAAACGAAAGCGACAGACCCCCTGAAGTTCTGCCTCTCCTCACGCCGACCTGCCCTGAAGTTCAGTTTGGACCCACAAAACCAGCGGCTCGCAAACACGGGTCGTCTTTACACTGGCATGGGCCGGACTGCAGCGGCGAAAACACGGGCACTTTGGCAAAAAAAAACATTTTCCATTCGTTGCCAAGTTAAAGAGCAGCATGTCTTACCGCTGACTGAGGCAGTTGCACCGCAGGAAGTTTACGAGAAACGCAGCTGGTGAAAAACAGTCAGCCAAAACGTCCCGTGTTGCATTTTTACCTGAACTGACAATCTTTTGCCTGCTGGCTTAAAACTCCTTGATAATATTACTAAATGTTGCAGCATATCAATGCTTTTATTTGAGGAGCAATTAAAAATAATAAAAAAGACAAGAAAAGCAGACTGAAACCAA
>JAOWBL010000017.1:10231294-10257471 GCA_028564865.1 Zenarchopterus dispar | reverse complement strand
TCTTTTCTTATAATACTGGATTTAACTTACACGACTCCTTCTGATTAACTAACAGGTGGTAAAATTATCTGGCAACAAGTTACAGCATCTTTGGGCTCATCAAATTATTTTGTAACTTGCTCATAAGCATCTGCAATTCTTTCTGCACTGATTGAGCTGACATTTTTCAAAAACTCCAAAGAATAAGCTTGAGCAGAATCACTGCAAAAATAATGTATAAAGAACCGAACAAAACAGCATGTTTGATTCAACTGTAGTTTTTGCTGTAAGCAGCCACTCACATTCAGTGCTGGAGTCCAGAGGTGGTTGTTGTGGTTAGGAAGGTGTCCTTCCAGATAAGTCAGCAGATGAACAACAAAACAGAGACCGTGTCTTCTTCATTCTTCATTCATTTCATCGTCCTTCGGACACATAGCTCTCTTCACCCACCTTCACTTTTCGGTTAGTTCAGCGGGTGAGTTGATTCTCAGTCATTATCTATTTTAGCTGATTTCCCCCTGCTGTAATTGATTAATTTATACTGATAATGATGTTTACAAGCTTGACAAATAATATATCCAGGGATGTAATGGATCATGTTGATCAGTTGAGATTGAGTGGTCAATATTCCACTATATTGAAAGCCACAGTAGGTGCTGTTGTAACTGAAATGATGACTATAAAAATCTAAGCCTTTTGTCTTCACTCATCAAATATTTACTGTCATCCAAAAAACAAAACAATACAAACTGAGGTAGAACTTATTGGCTAACCTACTTAGGAAGGTCAGTTTAATTTTTTTTTTCATACCTGATTTAACTCAGTGTTTAACTTTCTTTAATAAAGATTTCCAGCAATTTATGGTTTTGGTGTCATGCAGATAATTATGTTTTGGAGACTCGAATCGGCACCTGTGGCTTTTATCTCCAAAGTCATAAGACTCTGAGAAATGATGAAATGTTAGCCTTGTGAGAAACCTTTTGTTTTGACTTTTTCCTTTCTCAAAAATTGATTCAGTTTTAATGAACCATCCAATTTCCAGTCCCAACAAAACACAAAGCAAGCTCCAGGTGTCAATAACAAAACTAATCAAGAACGTTTATACCTTTAAATATTGTTGTGGATTGCTGCTTTAGAATGCACCATATTTGTGAATTATTTTCATTACATCTCTCCCAACAGAAAACGGGATAAGGGGCGGCTGAAATGGGAGAATGGGAGCTACTGAGCCGCCTGCTGGATAAAGTGCAGAGCCACTCCACTGTGATTGGCAAAGTCTGGCTGACTGTCCTGTTTGTGTTCCGAATCATGGTCCTGCACACTGCCGCTGAGAAGGTCTGGTATTATAATCACCATGATCCACAGCTGCACGAGAATTAATGGGGCATAAAGTATGGAATAATAACTTTAGTGGTGATCTAAACACATGAACCATCAGACGTCTCTCACACTGCCTGGAAACTAGAATATGCGTGGAGCTGAATGGCTGATGTGCAGCATCCTCTTCTTCTGATCTTCTACAGGTGTGGGGGGATGAGCAGTCGGACTTTGTCTGTAACACAAAGCAACCCGGCTGCGAGAACGTCTGCTACGACCTTGCCTTCCCCATCTCTCACGTCCGCTTTTGGGTTCTTCAGATTATTGCCATAGCAACCCCAAAGTTGCTGTACCTCGGTCATGTGCTTCACGTCATACACGTTGAAAAGAAGGTGTGTTGTTAAACAAGAATGACAGAATAAGAACTAGACTTGGTTTGTCTGTCACAACATACCTGATGGTCGAGGGTCTGCTGTAAAAAAAGAAACCTTGTCCTTTTTAGGGACTTTTTTCACTGTGCCTGTTTTCTCTGGCATTAATGAGATTCGCTGAAAAAAGTTGTAATTCTCGTTGTCTGAACCCACTTTGGATATATGCACTAAAAGAGAAAGGAAAGGTTACAAATATCTGCGATGGACTGGCGACATGTCCAGGGTGTACCCCTGCCTATCACCTCTAATGAGCTGGGACAGACTCCAGCAGACCCCCGTCACCCTGTAGATGGATTCAGCAGATGTAGAAAATTGATAGATGGAGGGTTACAAATATAGGCTGCTCACAAATAAAATGTAAAGGCATTCTTGGCTGATGAAGGGTGGTCCCAGAGCAAAATTATAATCTGCACCAACTCTCCCCAAGAAACCTTTATTTTTGTAAAGGTTTGCGTGTTTGAAGTAACTGCCGACTCAAAACCTCTAACATAGCACAACCTTGTTGTGAAAACGTCATCCAGGAAGTTGTTCAGGTTTGCAGGGCGTCACATCACAGACCTATGTCAGAGCAGAATTATCCAGCCTCTCTCCAGTTTTTAATCTCCACCTAATTTCACATCATGCTGTATTTGCTGTACCTCTAAAATGGGTAGTATAAAGTTGTAACACTGATTTTAAAAGCGCACACCTGCAGAAGAGGGAGTCATGTTGGATACAAATTTAAACTTTTTTTTTTTTAACTTAAGCACATCACACACATTACTTTTGGTGGTAGGGAATTGTTTTGACTTTTATAAAAAGGGCATAATATGCCTTCTTTAACAGCTTGTCATTGCAAACAAGTTAATTGTCTCTCTGTTATTAATTAACTGACTAAAAACGTGAAGCTGCAAAATAACAAACCAGCAAAATCACAATAAGCTCTACTTATTTTCTTCTGTAGCTTCATTGTTATTTTTTTTAGACTTATGCTGCTGTTGATACGCAAACAATAAATGTGCTGAAAGATCTTTGAAATCCCTGAAAGATTACAGGACTTAAGTGGAAAGTTCCTCAGTGGATTAACATGGCTGTTTATGTATTTTTCAGAAAATTTATGGGCCTCAGTGTTAATTTCCTGATTGAGGACAGTGGCTGTGCAGCCAACTTAAAGTTAATTGGTTATAAAGAATTTCAGAAATGAAGTCCACGATAGCTGCTTGTCAGGCTTATCAGCTGTTCCTTCTTATTAATATGCAAGTGAATCTGTCTTTAAAATTCCCAGTGTTCACACTCACAAACCTGAGATGCCTTTTCTCTTCAAACTTTATCCGTGTCTAAATTGTAATTCTGGAAGCGTTTCTGATAAGTGGAGAATGTCTGACTCTGACTTTTTGTTCCTGTGATATTAGTTGAAGGAGAAGATAAATATGCAGGCACAGCTCGATGACCCGGCCAGCCTCTTCCTCAGGAGGGCCTTCAAAGTTCCAAAGTATACCAAAGGCAGCGGCAAGATCAGCATCCGTGGCCGCCTCCTTCGCAGTTATGTCCTCCATCTTTTGGCCAAGATCGCCCTGGAAGCTTTGTTCATCGTGGGTCAGTACTTTCTTTACGGTTTCACCCTCCACGCTCAGTATGTGTGCAGCCGCTTCCCCTGCCCCCACAAGGTGGACTGCTTCCTGTCCAGACCCACTGAGAAATCGGTCATCATCTGGTTCATGCTGGTGGCAGCTTTTGTCTCACTGGCCCTCAACGTGGTTGAGCTGTTGTATCTGTGTGTGAAAGCTGTGAAGGAGTGCCTGGCGAGGAGGCAGAACTACACCGTGACCCCGGTGACACCGCCAAGTTCAAAAAAGAAATTTAAAAAGGGGAAAAGCCACAGTGAGATGATCCAGAATTATGTCAAGTCAGATGCTGAGATGCAGGGACCAAAAGTAGGGGTGAATGGGATCACAGTGGGCGTCTGTGAGGGAGCTAAAACTGTATTGTCTGATAGCAGCGTCGGGGAGATCCACATCTGAAGCTTTGAACGCATTTGTGGCAAATATGTGTCCACTTTCCACTGGTTTGAGACTATGTGTACTATGGCTGCAGGGTGTACAGCGTGGGAGGGGGTGGGAGTGGAGGATGGGGTAGGGAGGTATGTGTTTAGTAAGCACGGAGGGAGGGATGGGAATGGCCAGGTTCTGCAAACAGAATTCAGTCATGTTGCTTAAAATAGCCTCAAGTAACTGTTGTTACAATGCGAAGGATAATAAACAATGTTTTTTTTACTTTTAAAAAGATTTTAAATAATATTAGACTTTTGGTCGATTTTGTAAAATGTCACTTTGTAGTGTTTGTGTCAGTAAACTTCATATTCAAATTTGATATCTGTGTGTTTGCATGATTTATGCTTTTTCACACATGAAACTTGAAACAAATAATTTTAAATTATTAAGCTACTGCTACAGTTTCCAAAAGAAATAAAGTATATATATAGGCTACCAAAACAATCCAACTATGTTCTTTATTCCTATATTTCTGCAGCTTTTTAACATTCGGCATCAGCAAAAGTTTAAAGTTTAGTAGCTTAGTAGTAGTTTAGTAGTAGCCTGATTGACTTTTTCAAGTTTATGTTGACGTCTGTGTATATGTTATGCACTGTAAACCTGATGCTTTCTTCACATCTTCTGTGGTCTACAAAAAGTCATGTAAACGTTGACATGGGTCAGACATTTTCACTCAAATGCATGTCACCAGTCATAGTGTCACAGTCGCTGAAAGAGTGAGAGTGTGGTGCGTGGTTAGTCCGTCGTTCATGTAAAGAGACGTAGAATTCATACAGTGTGAGGGACAAAGGAAGATGCAGAACGCTCACGTTGGGACTTCCACCTGTTCTACGCCAAATACGTGAAGGTCACCAGAGCAGTAAACATCTGAATGAGTCATATTCCTGTTTTTAGGGATTTATGAGGAAGAAAAGATAAGTACGTCAACAACAGTTGGTCATTTATCATTTTTGAACCTTTTAAACAGTAAAAATTTAGCTCTGTGGACAAAAGCTGCTATTACACTCTGGGTTAAATGCATTTGCTGATGATGCTTCCTGCTTCGTGGTCTAACACTGGACCCACTCATCCCACACCTGCAATCACAAAGATGTTTCTTTTGGAATCATTTATTGCTTTGAAAATAATCTTTAATCTCTGTTTTTTCCTTTTCTTTCTTGTGATAAAAAGAAAGAAAAAACAAGTTAACAAGCTTAAATTAGTTTCCTCCTCATATCTAGTCAAAAAGACAGAGTAATGAACTCAAACATCTGGGGGGAGTTTGAAAAAAGCTTTCTGCTCAATTTTATCAATTAAAGATATTTCAAGTAGTTTCAACATCAGTTTTTTTTTAAAATAAAAATAAATTTAAAATGACCAGATCAGTGGCTTATACTTGTAATGATGTTAATTGTTATAAAATTGTTGTTTTAATGCAATATTCTTTTCAATTTTAGTTTCTCCTACAGAACCTACAGAATTTGCTAGAATTGTGAGATTAGACTACTGGATGAAACTGAGAAAATGTGAAAATATCAGCTAGAAGGAGGTGTTTGTCAATCATGACTATCATAGTATCTGGATGAATTTCACTTACACACCCCAGGAACTATTATAGGTAATGTAGTACAACTTATCTGAAAAGCACTTTCCACAGATAAAATCACAAAATTCCTTTACAAAAAGAAATATATAAATATACATACTGTATATATATATGACTCAATCAATCAATGGTATATCTTCGAACTGGAGCAATCTCAGAATATTGATTTTCCAATTTAACCTAGAATCTGAAGGTATTTAGTTTTTACCACTTCAATTTATTCCCTGAGAGCCATTGAAGGACACAGTTGAGCTTCTGAACATGAGTTCCTGTCAATTATTACCCACTCGTCCTCCTGGATGGGCCTGTCTTCAAATTTTTCTGCCCCAGTTTGCTGATGGCTACAACGTGACAGAACCAACAAGTTGCGCAATTTAATCCCTTATGAGTCCTGCCGTCCTCACCCAGCACAAAACTCCAAGGTCCAACTAGAGTTAGTGATCAGTCCCAACCAGAGACGGTCTTTTCTGACCAGATCAGGAGGTAAGATGCAACTGTTTTTCTGCTCTGCGACACATTGCTCATTATTTGACAACTTAAAGGTCGATATTGTGTGATTTTTACTAATGATCTTTGTAAAAAAAATTTAAATCTTTGTGACACAACAAGGTTTTTCTTTTTCCTATTTCTTCTTTTATTTCTTCTTACAATGTCTAACTCTGTTTTCACTAAATATCAATTTTCTACATTTATTGTACTATAATATACTTTACACTATGTTGCAGTATACAATGTGCAGTTTTAATGTTTAATTTAGTAGGAAATGTTCAATGTTTATTCTACAAAATGTATTGGTTTGGTAATAACAATGACTGAGTTTCTGTCTGAACTTCTGACTAATGTTTGTTTCAAGAACATATCGATCAAACAGCTCAGGGTTCAGGAAAATATTTTCTTCCTTCTCATGTACTGAGCAATGAGCTCTTACTTTTCTGCAAAAGCGGATTTATTAAGTGATAAGATTTGGTCAATGTTTCAGTGATACGCTGTGGACATTATTTTAAAATAAATCCTACTTTTTTAGTGTTTTGCCAACTTTTTCTCCACTTCTTTTCTTTTCATTTCAGATTAATAATTGAACATTATCAGTAAAGATGGGAGACTGGGGATTTCTTTCTTCCTTGCTGGAAAAAGTCCAGTCCCATTCCACAGTGATTGGGAAGATCTGGATGAGCGTCCTCTTCCTGTTCAGGATCATGGTTTTGGGTGCGGGTGCTGAAAGCGTCTGGGGGGACGAGCAGTCCGGTTTCATCTGTAACACTCAGCAACCCGGTTGTGAAAACGTCTGCTACGACTGGACCTTCCCCATCTCACACATTCGCTTCTGGGTCCTCCAGATTATCTTCGTCTCCACGCCAACACTGGTCTACCTGGGTCATGCCATGCATGTCATCCACAAGGAGAACAAGCTGAGGGAGCAGCTCTTGAGCCCTGGTGGCTGCCGGGCACTCAAAGCTCCCAAATACACTGATGAAAAGGGACACGTGAAGATCAAGGGGAACCTGCTGGGGAGCTACTTGACCCAGCTTGTGGTCAAGATCCTGATCGAGGCTGCCTTCATTGTGGGACAGTACTACTTGTACGGTTTTGTCATGGTCCCCATGTTCCCCTGCTCTAGGAAGCCCTGCCCCTTCACCGTAGAGTGCTACATGTCCAGGCCCACCGAGAAAACCATCTTTATCATCTTCATGCTGGTGGTGGCCTGCATCTCTCTGTTCCTCAACGTCATTGAGATGTTCTACCTGATTTGCACCAGGATCAGATGTAGGTCCAGGTCTTCCGGCAACAGGCTCACCTCAGCAGAAAACCCTGCCAGTCTCTCAGCTCCCAGCTGGCCGACGTCAGAGGAAGCCTTCCAGCATAACAAGATTAACCTGGAGCTGGAGAGCAACCACAGTGTCGGAGGAGGCCTGGACGGAGCCAAAGAAGAGAAACGGCTATTAAGCGGTCATTGAAGAACCTCTAATGTGACCATTAAAATGTAGTTTATCAGCTCAGATTTTTGCCCGAAATGTTGCTAGTTCAAATACACTCAAGAGACTCAAATAAAGCTTTGTAACATTGTGTTGGATTGTTCATAGCAGGATAGAGAAAAAGCTTCATCTGTGTGATCATGCATTATTATACACAGACAAACTCCTTCAGGAATGAAATGAAGGAGTACACTGTTGGATTTTTACTTTTACTGTTTAAACACAAATGTGCAGAGGAAAATCTGCAACACTGATGTATTTATATTACAGGTACTTACCTGTAATTCTGTGAGTGAGCAGAATTTTATTCTTGCCCAGTTGTTGAATGTATGCTTTTAAGTTATTGTGATGTTCATTATCTCAGTAATTTTCTTATTGGACAATGATGTCAATGATCATGCTGAAACAACTGTTTTTGCATTTTTCTATGCTTTGTTGTTTATAATAAATGATTTAAGTTGAATAAAAAATGGTTCCAATTGTCTGTGATTTAAGTGGAAAAGTTTATAAGCACACTTCCTTTCCAAAACTATAACACATGCTTAATTATTAACATTCTAGTACCTTGCCTATTATTTTTATTGTTTATTAGTTTATTGCTCTATGAAGCATGGATGAACCTGGGTGTACCCCGTCTCTCACCCCATGACAGCAGACACAGCACTCCCTCACCCCATCCACAGAAAATAGCTGCATGGATGAGCTTGAAGATAACATTCAAAATTGAATAATTACATTTGTGGTCTATGAAATAGTAACTTGTGCACACATTCCCATTGCGATAGCGTCAGAGCAATTCAGCTTGATTTATAAAGTGCCAAATCACGACGAATGTCATCTCAAAGCACTTCAACACTTTCACAGTTTCAGTTGGTCAACTAATTAATAAACCTCATGTTAGTTTCTGAATATTTTCATTGTTAGAATAAAAGATGCTTTATATAAGAAGTTATAAAACCTCATCTAATTCAAAAGCATGACTGAGTTTGGCATCAGAAAAAGATTAATAAAAAGGAATCCAAACAAATTGTGACTTGTTTCAGTCGACTGAAATGTCTGAAGAATTTTTAAAGCACATTTATGTAAAAAGAAAGTATCTCTGAAGCATTCAATAGTCAGTCAGCACCATCTCAAACAGAAGACTTAAATCGTCACGTACCAGTGCAGGCTCATTTTATTGCCCTTAGTTACATTTGCCAGTACATTGTATTCGTACCCTTTCACGCCCTGACTCTGTCATTATTTCACTAAATATATCGACCAGGAATATGCACGTCAGCCAAACCTAATTCAGTGCAAGATCCTGTCACGGAAACTGGTTGAAGTTATCATTTGTTTTTGCTGTGTTTGAAAAGCAGTTGTGGTTTAAAGTGCTGTCAATCATTAACCCCCCCCACCACCTTTCCAGCGTTCAGCCCAAATTTGTTGCCTTGAGATTTATCATTTCCAGATGTCATGACAACGTGACAAGTCACACTGTTGCACAACAGCATCATCTAAAGTTCAAGGCATCGCTGGCAGGCTTGGTTGGGGCGCTGCTGCACGTTGTCATTCAACTCTGCAACCTGTGACAGGTCTGTTTGTCTTGGAGAAGAGCTTGTGAATTCAAAGGTAAAGTATACTATCTTTTTTTTTAATTACTCTGAACAAAAATTCAGACCAAAGGTAATTTGTTTGAATTTTTCAGGAAACATTTCTGGAATAAGAGAAATGTCATATCGTTCATAAAGGTGTATCAGTTTGGATACTAAAAATCTTTGGTTATTTTTTTTTAACAAAAGAACAGATGTTACTGTTGTCATAAACATCTGAATTATCTGCATATTTTCAGTTACTCTGATCAAAAGCAATGAAATAGTATAAAACAACAGAAAACACTACTACTAAGTACTCTTCTCTACATGAAAAGGTTACATGACAAAGAAGAAATCTGATTTTACTGACTATTAATGTCCTCTACCTCATTAAATCGGGTCTGATATTTGGATTTTAGAGCTCCTTTATATTCATGACAGGATTTTCCAAACGCAAGCACAGGGCAACCTTTCTGTTGCTGTAGTTTATCATTCATGTTAAACTTTTATAACGATTTATAACACCAACTGCTGATCTGAAAAATTTTAACTCCACTTTTGCAATTAAAATATTCCAAAATCAAAATTTAATATCAAAATAATGAATTGTCAATGTCACGAAGGAGGTTGCCGGTTCAATGCTACAGAATATACCGCTGATCGAATATCAAGTCTTAATAAACTAACGATTTATTTTCTTCACGTTTCCATTTGTTTGCAGACACCATGGGAGAGTGGGGTTTTCTGTCGTCTCTGCTGAGCAAGGTGCAGTCTCACTCCACCGTAGTCGGGAAGGTCTGGCTCAGCGTGCTTTTTATCTTCAGGATCATGGTGCTCGGAGCTGGAGCTGAAAAGGTGGGCTGCCAACATTTCATTGTATACTTTTTTTCTGTAGTATTCATCTTCACAAAATGCTTCCTTGACTACGTTGCTCACTCATCTGGTGGCCACATGGGAGTATATAACTTCTGAGCATTTACTGCAGTAGCGTATTCTGATTATATTTGACTTCAGATGAGCAACAATTTTAAAAATCACCACCTCTTATTTTCACTTTTAAATTAGAGCTGCTCATCTAAAATTCCGTCCAACAATTTTCATAAGTAACAATAAACAAGTTTGCTAAATTAACCTGATTCAAATGCATTTTTAGGGATTTTTGCCTATAATGGTACCTAGAACTTCTGAATATGTACAGATATTTGTACTTCATCATCTAGAATATAAATCTGTAGCATAATTATGAGCACTCAGTCTTTTTAGTGCACGTACGTAGAATACTTATAATAATGATAACAAGGCTAATAATATTCTTCTCTGACATGAATGTTACAGGTCTGGGGTGACGAACAATCAAACATGGTCTGTAACACCAAACAGCCTGGTTGTAAGAACGTCTGCTACGACCACGCCTTCCCGATCTCACACATTCGCTTCTGGGTCCTTCAAATAATCTTTGTCTCAACGCCAACACTGATCTACCTGGGTCATGTCATTCACATCATCCACAAAGAGAAAAAACTGAGAGAGCACATGCAGACCCACTCAGGGGATGAAATCATCAAAGTTCCCAAATACTCTGATGAAAAAGGCCACGTCAAGATCAAAGGTAATCTTCTGGGAAACTACATGGTGTCCATCTTTTTCAGAATCTTGCTGGAGATAGCGTTCATCGTGGGGCAGTATTACCTGTATGGGTTCATCATGGACCCACTGATCGTCTGCTCCCGAGCCCCCTGTCCCTTCACCGTGGAGTGCTACATGTCTCGACCCACTGAAAAATCCATCTTCATCATCTTCATGCTGGTCATGTCCTGCGTTTCTCTCGTGCTCAATGTGGTAGAGATGTTCTACCTGGTGTGCTGTCAATCATCCAAGCGGAAGTCGAAAACGGTGCCGGTGACAGCTGTGACCCTTCACCCCCGTTTCACCAGAGACAGCCTCATGAAAAATGAGAAACTTAGTCTCCACGGCTCCAGCACAGCGTGAGGAGGGCGATGTAGAATCAATATGCAAAATCTGAACATTGACTTTGTTAACATACAAGAGAGCTCATTTAAACAAAATTCTAAAAAAGCTAAGTATGAAAGATGCAATGGCATGCATTTGTACAATTCCACTATGAGTTACTTATGAGATGCCAGACAATCCTAAAAGCATTATCCAAATTTGGATAGATAAATATATATGTTTTAAAATAGTTATATATTTAAATATTTCATAAAACCCAATTATAATAAATAAATGGAGGCTTGTACTATCACAAGAACACATTTTTAGAACTTGATAAGGACAAAAATATGGTTTTGTGATTTGATTTTGTGTCTTGCACATGTATTATTAGATGCACCGCTTTTAAACAGTCGGTCCTTCAACTGGCTGGTTACCAAAATAGTTCATAGTTTCACTGTGACCTGCGTCCACGGGGGCCAAATGTTGACGCGACCCAACCATTCACTTTGACATTAAAAACTTATTTAATAATTTGTCTACATTCCACTGTTTTGTAGTGATACATGTGTGTGTTTCTTTTCTGTTTGTTTCCTCTGTAGTGACAAATTCATAGATGAGACCCGTAGCTGTGAAAATGTGCCAGTTATAAAGCACTTGTTTTCTATGTTTTGTACTGAGGAAACGCATGTTTATTAAAATATGTTTGCACTTTTATTTCATTTTGCTGTGTTTTATTATCATTGCATTATACATGGGGATTTGAGTAAAAACACCACAAACCACTGATTTAGATCCAAATTAATATTATCTACTTTGAGAATAAACAAGAAATAAGTACATAATAATTTGACTTATGATACATAGCAAAGAAAAGAAATTTTTAAAAGTGTCATAGGTTAGTAACTTTGTAACAGGGTTGTATTATACAGCATGGGTACCACACATATCTCCAGTTCTTTTGATACTTCACATATGGATATGAAGGACATAAATAAAGTAAAAACAAGCATTTTCAAAAACTAATATTTTCATCAAATTATGCAAATTGTAAAAAGGCATGTGGTTTTTGTACATGGGTTACTTAATCAACTAAATGAGCTATCGTGCACCTTAATTTTGTTGTGTTGCCTGAACAGAAGAATGCCAGAGATTACAAAAATAAATACACAAAAATAAAATACCAAATAATCAAGAATAAGAATGGAATTTGAACATCTGGCTGAGGTGTCATCTTTTTCTGAGGGATCAGTGATGTGGAGCCATCAGTGAGGTTAATGATGGTGATAGAGTTCACAGTATTATCACCTCCAATCTGCTTTACAGAGATTCGAAGTGAGAGTAAGCAAGCCCAGCTGCTTCATTTTACAACCCACAGGTCTGCAACTTCACAATTACTACTCACTCTCTTTTTTTTTCTTTTTTTTTCGCAGCACTTGGGAGTTTCAGAGACAAAGTTTAAAAACAGTATACATTATGAACTCATCACCAAACATCACAAACTCATTTAAACACTTGTTTGTGAACATGTGGAGGTATTTATCTTTCAGAGGGACTGATAACTTTCTTGGGAAAATATAAAGAGATGAAGGAGAGGCTCACAGACTAAACATTGGACTGTAATTTCCTCTGTCTACCAAAACACTTTTAAAAATGAATTATGATGTTGCTGAATAAGTACTGCTTGTGGCAATATCTTAGTAAATGTATATTGGCCTTATGGACTACTTTTTCCCCCCAAATAAAAATAAAATACCAGCAGTGTCCTTTCATGTTTCACATTGGTGATTTTAGTCTTGCTTCTCAGAATTAGGAATTCAGATGTTAATAAAAAATTAAAATATTTTAGCTCAGACTGTCAAAGGGGACTGGTGAAGGATACGTACACTCACACATCTTATGAAAACTAACATCTGCATGCAAAATGCATATATATATATACCATGGATAAAAGTCTTTCAAAATCATGGCGCTAACCATTAAATTTACATGCACACAAAAAAAGTTTTAGGAATGATAAAAATGTTCTGGCCTCCAGTTGGCCAACTGTTTAACAATGAAAATATGTATGAAAAGAATTAGTCATAAATTGGGAACTTTTTTCGATGAACTTGACTGTTTCGGTCCAAGCCTGTACTAACAGGTCAAGGTGTAGTGATAAAATCTTCCCAGTAGATGGCGCCATTAACAAACAACAAACTGGATGGCCCCGCCCCTCTACCTACGTCTCCTCTACGGGTTTACTTCGTCACAACAATAACAGCTGGCAGCATTAAAGATGGCCGCCGCAACAATGGCGGGGCTCGATGCTCACAGGATGGAGGAAAAGAAATTCGAGTACTTCTCCTCCATCAACTCCATGGCTAAAAAGATCATGCAGGAGCGGGAGAAAATCAAAGCTAAACACGGCTCGGCTTGGGAGAAAATGACAACGCAGGAGCAAGATAACGCCATCGACAACTGGATGATGGATCCACATATCCGAGCCCGATATGCTATGCACAGAGTTGACCGTGAGGAAGTGATCTGTTATCCTAAACTGCTTCTTCAGACGGGTCAGAAGATCGTTCATTTCGGTGAAGAGGTACTTCAAGTCCATTTCAGTCCGAAGTTTAAAGTTTTCTGGGTTTATTTTGTTGTCTGAAAATGTCTTGATTGCTAACACCAGCCACGTAGGTGTTAAAATATGCTGGCATACGTCACGATGACTATTTAATACGTAACCTAGCAACGAATCAATCTGAGCAGATAGAAATAAGGAGCCTACTTTGTTTCATTCGATAATCAAACCATAAATCTGTTATTTATCAGTAAAGATCAAATATATGATCAGTTCGTTATGTTTCTTCCTTTTTTCTTGTATCTTTTCTTTTGTTTACCACTTTGACATTTGTGAATGAGACTGTTGTCATACCTTTGTATCCAAACAAAATGTTAAGAAAATTGCACTAATGATATGGTTTTAATCTCATACTATCTAAAACATGTTTTTCTACACCTTATTTAGGACATTACCTGGCAAGATGAGCATTCTGCCCCTTTTTCATGGGAAACTAAGGTATATAACATTTAGTTGGTTTAAGACAGTATTTTGACACTCATTACTGTGTTGTTGTTGTTCATACTGCACTGTTAAAAGTCTGAGGCAGATATAAAGAAATTATGTGAATATGAATTCTTAGTGAGCCAAAAGAATAAAAAATCTAAATCAAATCAGTATTTGGTGTGACCATCTTAACTGGGTCAGTTCTTCTAAGATCACTTAGTTTTTGAAGAAACTCAGAAGGAACGTTTTGTCAAACTTCTTAGAGAGCCGACTACAGATCTTCTGTGCTGCCTCAATTCACTCTGCCTTTTCATATTATCCTAGACAAATTCAATGATGTTGAGATCAGGGCTCTGTGAGAAACATTACTTCAGGACATTTTATTTAATACTGAAGATAGTTTCTGATAACATTTGCTGTGTGCTTGGAGTTTTTGTCCTGCATCAGAATAAATTTGTGCCAGTCAAACACTTCCCTAACACTAGATAAATATCTGCTTGTATTTCAGCACTGGGGGCACAGTTCACATAAATCCTCAAATCCATTTGCAGAAAGACAACGCTAATTTTGCAAAGAACCTCCACTTTAAAAAAACAAACAAACACACACACTATTTCCAGTTTTAATGCATACTTAAGTCACTTGGCCTCATTTCCTTGTGTGTTGAGTTTTTTTGGCTTCAATTCTCTGATGAAGACCGCAAAACTTCTCCAGAAAGTAGATGGGTGTGTCTGGGTCCCACAAAGGCTTTGATAGTTTTAAGCTTTGATGGCCCTGCTGCATCTTATGATTCATAGGGGAACTGAGTGTAATGCCTCTTTCATCCACTGCATTAGGTGTTCCTGGACTGAATCTAAGGTCCTCTGTGTTTCTGTGCGTTTTTTTTTTTTTTGGGGGGGGGGGGGATTTGTGCTTCAAAGAATTGATGCTGAGTGTGGTCATATACCAAATATTGGTTTAATTTAGAATTTTCTTCTGTTTGATCACTTTATATTTTATAAATTGCTAAAAAAAAAAAAAAAATACACATTTTCTTTTATTATTTTAACTTTACTGTATTTTATCCACACCTGTCTGCTGTACATGTTAGTGTACAGCAGACAGGTGGTTATTTTTTTATTTTTATTTATTTTTTGCTGTTCATTACATATCTGGAACTTTGTCTAAATGTAAAACTGTATTAATGAATATTTTCAATATTCATTATTCAGAGTCAGATGGAGTTCAGCTTGACTTCAGGCTCAGGAGACCAGGGGATCCCTGTCTCACAGGCCGACTCAAAGGCTGCAAAGGCTCCACAGCTTGGCAAGAGTACACCAGGAACCAAGGTATGTTTTGGAATTGTTTTTTTTTTTTCTGCTAGACTGATACAGAGCTACATGGGACAGAATTAAGTCATTATTTAAGCAGAATTAGAGTCTATATGGCACTGAAAATGTGCTTTTCTTAAGTACATCGATAAGAATGGTTCTCTGAATAATCTTTTACCCGCATTTCTAAGCTAAAAAGGGTGATTCACATCTATGGATGGCTGCAGCTCTGAATCAGTATGACTGTGTGATGCGATTTGTGAAGGTGTCTGTCAGTGAGGGACGGAGGCCCGAGGAGGAGTCATCCTTTTGGAAGATCAGTGCTGAGAGGTCAAGGCTGGAGGGCGAGAAAGCCGACTTCCAATCCCTGACCCCCAGTCAGATCAAATCCCTGGAGAAAGGAGAAAAATCCCTCCCTTCATACCTCCGACAGGTAAGCATTAAAAAACGTTATGTTCCATATATTTACTAATGTTTGGTGTCATTTCCAGTTGTAAAAACAGCTTCCAAAATTTTTTGCTGATATGTTTTGATCTCTGTCAACTGTGGATTTGTGAGCTTGACAGTTATCTATAAAACATGTACATCAGCTACTGCAGCATGAATGTGGAAATAGTCTGCCCTGAAGCTTTGATAACTGGCATCTGTGATTATCAGCTTTTGAATCACAACAAGCTCATGCAGGATCCCTAAATAAAACACTCATTATTTTGTCATAGGCAATTCTTGAACAGTTTCCAAATATCAACTTTTTTTTTGTATTCAGCTGCCAGCCTGTTGAAAGCTGTAAATATCATTTTTCTTTAGGAGACGTCTGCCAACTCACATGAACCAGCAGAGTTCCACCCTCCAGCTCCTGCCAGGTCCGCCAAGCAGAGAGCCCCCAAGCCTCCTGCTCCACAGCCCCCCATCTCTTCCACTGTTAGTGCAGCGCCAGCATCTATCTCCATCGCTCAAAACCCACCCCCGCCAGTCAGCATCAGTGCTGCCGTTGGAGGTTGGGAGAGGTCTCAGAGCACCCTGCCATCAGTCAGCAACACCTTGGATGAAATGTTCTCCTCTAGTCTGATGTCCAAACCTTCCAGCTTTTCCACTAATGTGGAGAAGGAGAAGGAAAAGGAGGAAGAGAGTTCCCCCAACCCTGACACCAGCCCTACATTTTCCCAGGTGAGTTTTGAAACAGTTCAGTTTTCAGAGTGACATGAGCTCAATTGTAAAACTATAGTGAGTGTTTTTGAGACTGAATTCAATTGTTATATTGTGATTTCAGTTTTGGGTCCCATCGATCATAGAAACAGTCCAATTGGGGAAAAAAAATGTTATCACATATTCTGTCTTGTTCTCAGTCATATGAGTAATTCCTTCCTTCTCTGCCAGCATTTGTCACGTTGGCCTGAATCATCTTTATTTATTCTGAGATGTTATTCAGTACAAAAGTTTACCATGGAAACGTCGACATTTCTATGTTGAATTTGAAAAGTGCAACATGCTTCCAAAGTCAGTAAAAAGTGATTTAAAATTATCGTGATTTCAGTGTTGACCAGAATAATGTTTGAATGTGAGTTTACTTTTTTTTCCACTCCCCCATAATCAAGCTGCCCTTCTGAGGATACCGCAATCCAGCAGGAATTAGACTGACTTATTAAATGGCAGAAATCCTGCCCACGGGTCTTAAACTACTGTGGCATTTATGGCAGCAGTTTAGTTCAACAGGTCAAGAATGAAATTTAGTTCAATGCCCTATCTCCTTCTGGGTTTGGTCTTTGTCTTATTTAGTCTGATATTGAACAAACAAACCGATGGGTTAAACACTGAGTTATGTCGACTGATGGGTAACTTTTATCCAATAAAATCAGTCTTCCAGATTGGCACATGTTGTGAAGGCTCATTGCTGACTCATCATTTTGTGTTAAGGGATATCTTATTGGCTGCAGGTGATGTAAGTTTGGCACTTAATACATCAAGAGATCAGGGTTTGAGTTTTAATGTAGAGAGTAGGAAAAGAGTGTTTTGCTCCTGTATGTGTTCAGTTTACTATAAGTTCTCTATAGTTCGGCTTAGAGACATCACACCGCCTCTCCTCGTTCACCATCTTCACTTTTGTTTTCCTAATAATACCAGACAAAGAGCAAAAGCTCTAATAAGTTCAGGCACATGCGCTAGCCTCGTCTATCGAGCATGGAAGGGTGGCACGGCCTCATCTCATCAATGCTTTGATTTGTCTTTTTATATTGTTGTTATTGTTCGGCTCGATGAGCTTTTTTTTGTGTTTGAGCTGTTCGTATGACTGAATAATCAGATGCTGGATTTAAAGGAAAGTTAGCTTTCAATTGTCTGCTGTATTTCCATATCAACTTTCACAAAGACCTGTGGCTGACCTGTTTTAGCTTTTATGCTCCAAAAAAAAAAAAAAGCTCCATTTGAAAACAAACCAAACCAACCTTATCAGTCTCTGTCTGCGTGTTTAGTCTGAGCCAGTTGTTTAATTTAGAGACTTTGCAAACTTTCATGCGAGTTCTAACCAACCAAATCAAAAGTGCAGAGCTCATCTGACCGGCAGCCAGTATCTCGAGTTTAAATGCACTCCAACAAGAAAAACTAACCCAGACTCTCAGATACAAGTGGGAAGAAATGATCCTAGCATGTAAAAGTTTTTGTTGTGAGTGCAACAAATTATTGAGTTAGTGCACACTGTTTTCTGTCTCTGGCCATTCTTTTACTGTTTTTTTTCCTCTTTTCACAGTTTAATACAAGCAGTAGCATCCTGAAGACTGGATTTGACTTCTTGGACAACTGGTAAACCACGGCTGAAAGCACTCACCGCTCTGAATGAGTCACCCTCATCATCACTTTAACGAAGGAAGACACTGCCATGACTACAGACATCCACATTTAGATTTAAGAGACGCCAAGCTTTAAAATGACCACATTATGTTCTTCTAATCATCCTCAGTGGCTTGTAAAACATTATCTCACTACTGTTCATGCTTTTTTTTTTTTAATCTTTTATATTCAGACTAGGAGACCGCTTCTCTCTAATCTTTTAAACTTGTTGCCAAACGATTCCCATCTGACTCTTGCTAAGGTACAAACAAAACCATTCGAACTGGCAGAGATTAAAGTAGGCTGAATTCCCAGTGGGTTTTCTTGTCCAGGTCAGGCAGAAAATGTTCAGTTTTTGGACTGATTTGTAATCCTCAACCACACTGGCCTCAAGTCCCAAACTTCTAATGGTGTTATCCTGATCATCTTTATTGCTTTAAGTTAGAACGCATGATGACTTGGCTGCACAAGGCTTGTAGAAACTACTTCAGCAAACAGTTCTGTAGTACAGCTATGTAATCTGTGCAAACACTACAACATTTCTTTTTTTAATTATTTTATTGTTGTTCTGTTGTTTTGGCTCAGATTTGTTTTTAATGTGCATATATCTTATGATAAAGTTTTAGAGCTAAAGTAGTTGAGAGTGCTGCATTCCTCCACCCCACTCTCCAACTAGTGCACACAGTGTTCCTGCTGGTTATGTAATTCCTGTTCATGGAGTTTTGAGTTATTGGGATACTGCATCATGGGATTTTACTGTTATCAGTTCTCAGATTTGGTTCAGAATGTATTTTTGACTTTTGTGTGTTCTCTGAGAGCACAAACAAGTTTGTTGTTCTTGTTGAGACTTGAAAAGAGGGCGAAAAAAATAACCCGAAATCCTGAAATGTCACCCATGAACTTTACGTCTGAGCTGCCATGGGAATCTGTTACAAGTGTGCTGAGTGGATTTAGCTCCATGTTCCTCACCACAACTCTTACTCCACCATTCACCTTTCACCCCAAACTTCTCTGAGTAGATCTAGAAGAAGAAAATGATAGAAATGCTCAGTATTGTGGGTAGAAAGGCAAGGATATAGTGATTGGTAGTTTGTATCTCAGATCTAAAATCCGTACATGATTAGAGTGCTATTTTACTGAATTTTATATTTATCTGCTCATTATATCTTCTGCTATATGTGTATATTGCACTAATGCATTTTTGAGGCAAATAATTGGAACCAAGTAAATAAATATAAACCTGTTTTCTGTCTTTTTTTTTTTTTGTTTAAGGTTAAACTAAATTTGTATTATGTGGCCAGAACACCTCTCTTTATTTCTTCTTCTAAACATTCACAAATTGTTCCTGTTCTTTATAAAACTTAGAAAGTACTGTCTGTTTAAAGAAAAAAGGGGAGGTAGTTGTAGGAGTCTTTCAGAAGCACATGCAGCCTGACTTGGTGGTAAATATGACTTCATGACGCTGCTACAGACAAGTCACAATTTGTACCGATAAACCACAGCTTTGCAGCAGGGTGGTCAGAACTGTTTACTTTTGTAAGCTTTCCTTTCAATTCCATGGCTTCAGTTCCTCCTGCTTCAATTTCAAATTCAAAAACCTATGTGAGAAAGGAGAAGGTGAAGATGACCATGGAAATACTGTTTTAAAACAACACACCAGCTCAGTGAAGAGTCACTTGGATGAAAAGTTGCTGGCCTGCAGAGTTTATTTATGGCTGCTGAAAGCATAACTCTGTTTCATATTTATACATAATGTATGTTATTATAGCTAACATAGGGACAGGCTTGTCACTTTAAAAAAAATCTCTCTCTACATGTGTATATGTGTGTATATATATATATATATATATATATATATATAATGTGTGTGTGTAGTTTAATGTTATTTCAATTCAAGGGCCAACTGAAGAGATTCCTCTCCAATATGCATAGTGAATGGGGGTACGTGGTATAAATATTGTAGCGACACTTATCCCCATCTGGGATTTGACTATGTTATGATTTACATATTAATAGGAAACAGATCGTGAATACATAAGTAAGTTAGACAAAAGATGTAGGGCACCCCAGGAAGCTTCTTTTCCACTCCAGGGTCATAAGGAGACTAATGAGGGAGTTATGTGGATTCATAATTACATAAGTGCTGCAATGACATGCTTACATCATTTGAGGAAGCTGAAATACCTCCAAGAACCATCAGAGAACAAACTTCATAAAGAAAGACCCCCTCTGAAATTTGATCCCTTTTTTTTCATGCTATGGGGAGAAAAGGAGCTGTGCCTAATAACTGTTACCGCTGTTCACAAAGTTTGATTTACATTTCTAAATGCAGCACTGGTTGGTCACAGTCACTTAGCTGCAGAACCATAAATATACCATGTCTTATTCCTATAATTTGCATTAGTACTTGACCCAGACCGAGCACAAGTGATTTCAGTTTGTCAGCCTTTCTGGTGCTTCCTCAGGAATTTAAGAAAATGCTGATTTTACACTCTTTGTGTACTCTTCAAGATAAGAAGCAGACTGTCCGAAAAGTCCCCTTTGCAGAGTTCAAGATTGAAATCCCTTACAGTGAAGCAAAAACAATGAATCATTCAGTTACTTGGAGAGCCGGGCCATAAATAGCTCACATCTGCAGAAGTCATCCGTCAGCGTTGCCCTTCGAGGTGCTGTACATTGCCGTTGCATCATTCTTCACTGAACTGAGGCACCTCTGTCCAGTCCGGTGTCCTCCTTGCAGCGTCGCCTAACGCTTCAGGAACCTGAATGACTGCGTTGTGTTCAGAAAAGGTTTGGGATGAAGAAAAAAAAAAATCAGCAAATGTTTTCCTGAATGAAAATCATTGCATGGTGTTAAATTAGAAACAGAACAGTCGCAGGGCTGTTTGTCTGACACCAAGTCACTAATGTCTAGCAGGTTAATGAGGCAGCTTGCTGTGCAGACATGGCATCATTTTTATTACAGTGAAAATGAAACCACATGTTTTCCACAAAAATAAGTGATCTGACAGCGAGGCTGACTTAATTCTGTCATTCAGCTGGAAATTTGATTGAATCAAACATATGTTTTTTGCATTTATTAGGGTTTAACGGATTATTGAGCAAAAGTAATGGAGAAAATAGTCCTACCGGTGTGCAGAAATCTCAACACCACCGTGGACAGACAAGAGAAATCTTGTTTCTTTAGCTTCTTTACTTATTTCAAATTAATGCTTGCTTCTGGAATTTCTGGAACTGAACTCCTTCTTCCAGTTTCCAGTGACATTCTCTTCATGTCTTCGTGTCTCTAACATGATTAACTGACTGATCCGTGGTGCTTCTCAGTTTGAAAAATAACCTTTTCATGAAATTCTACAAGCTGTTGACCTCCACCTCTGCCTGTAACCTCTACCTGTAAACAGTCATTTATTTATTCAGTTTGCACAAAAAAAAAGGAGAAGGACAGCGACTTGGCCTTTCCTCATGAGCAAATCACTGGGTGAGAAAGTTTGTTAGAGCAGAACTTGACTAACCCCCCGAGTGCAATAACACAAACGTCATCCCTCCTCCCTCTCTGTTGTGCTTCAGCTCTGCTTCTACAGCTCCTCCCTGTTTTTCATTGTAGGTTTGTAACCATAGCAACTCAGACAGACACAGCGAGCTGATGCAAATCACATTAGGTGCACTAGGAGGAGCCAGAGGAAACTTTTTTTTTTCTCTCTCCACAGATTGCTCAGAGTGAATACCAATAAATGCTGACAGTACTGCTGCTCATAATTCACATCAGTATATCTTTATAAGTGTTCAGTAATCTTATTTATTGTATATCTATGAGAAAATTACATGAGAACAAGGAAAAGTTCAGCCTCAACTTCATGGTTCCTGAAGTGGTATCTTTAGACACTTAGTAGTAAGTAAAACCAATATGCCAAAATATTGAATGTAAGAACACTTTATATATACATACATACATACATACATACATACATACATACATACATACATACATACATACATACATACATACACACACACACAAATATATATATATATACACACACACACACACACATATGTGTGTGTGTGTATAAAGTCATATTTTACAATTACTGTTTGAATTCAGTTGCTTGAAGTGACTGATTTCACTGTTACTTCCTAGCGTTCTTAAAGTGTGATTTAAAAAAAAACAAAACATGTAACAGTGGTCAGATTTTCTTTCCAGCAGAGTCTTGTCTGAGTCCAAAAGGAGATCTGGAAACAGTTTTGGAGTTTCTCTTGTTACTGGAACAGCTGTGTGTCTGCAGCCGTCCTGCAGACTCAAACACATCTGACCCTCAGTCTCCCAGCCACTGCCAGCACTCCTCCCAGTCTCCACATCCCAGAGCCCTGCCTCTGCTGCTTGCCTGGAAATTCAGTTAGATTCTTGTGGCATTTTTACTGGCATGCCTCCAGCTACAGTCCCAAACACACACATACATAGGCTCTTACATAAGGTTCCTCTTTTCTTTTTTAAGTCATCATTTCCTGAACAGATTCGCAAACCCATATTTCTGTTACCACTAATTAATTTAATCACACACTGAAAGTTTTGCACACATACCTGATATCTAGCTAAAATTAATGAAAGGTTTGTGTCAGATTATGTGTTTGTGTGTGAGTAAATGGCCACAGTGGAGTCATGAGTTGAAAAGTGAAGCCATAAATAATACAGACAGCACAAATGAAGTTTGTTCTGGGCTGATGGAACACTAGTTAAACATGAAATGTTGCATTCTGTCTTACCATATGATAAATGGTAGAAAGAAAAACTTAGAAATATGTAAATAATAAAATACTTTTGACTGGTTGTGGCAAACACAGCTGGTCTGGTATTTTCGCGTGCCCGCTGCAGTCCTGAAAATTAACCCAAGAAGACGTATGTGCAAGCACATGTGAGCTACATCTATCAACCTTTTTGCATGGTAAAAACACAAGTCCATAGTACAACAAATGTAATAAAAGGTAGTACATCTTTTTATTTTTTATTTTTCCTGTGACTTTTATTTTTTTCTGTGACTCAGGGGTGTCTGACACCACACAATCCTGTCACTTTGTTGAATGCTACTGTTCAGATTTGCAGGGTACTGACACCACAGATTCAGACCAGAGTAGAATTATGCAGTTTCCCCATCTCTGTCCTCACCCAACCTCACCTTGTACCACATTCGCTGTACTGTACTGTAAAATGAGTAACGCTGTAGTACAGATCTCAAAGGAGACACATGGTTGAATTCATAGTTGAAGTGGAAGGTGGTGCACTGGTATGTCTGTGGTATTTTCACCAGTACATGTCAGACATTTCATT
The DNA here is from genome assembly GCA_028564865.1 of Zenarchopterus dispar. Taxonomy (NCBI): domain Eukaryota; kingdom Metazoa; phylum Chordata; class Actinopteri; order Beloniformes; family Zenarchopteridae; genus Zenarchopterus; species Zenarchopterus dispar. Next base: position 10,234,130 of record JAOWBL010000017.1, on the reverse strand, counting down.
ATGATCTCAGGAAATGATCTCAACGAATTAATTAAAAGATCTTTTAAGAAAAGACAGGGGGAGAAATTTGTAATGACTTTGGAAAAAGTTTTTTATTTTTACAAACCACAGCAGCAGATCATTGTACCCTTCCTGACACAACCCTCTCCATTGACAGTGGAGGCAATGTGGGGTTCAGTGCCTTGCCCAGGAGCACACTGGTACACAAGAAGGCTGGGGATCAATCTGGTGACCTTCCGGTTGGCAGATAGCTAACTTCACCCACCACGCTGTTGCCACATCTGTGATGATAGGATCACAAGTGATATTCCCACCGATGATACCAGTTACCAAGGTTGGTAAAAGTTGCAAAAGTGAAAGGTGTCCCTAGTGGCTAACTCGTGCTGCTTATTCTCACCCTTCTGTCTTCATATTTATGTTATATAAAACATAAGGACAGAATGTCTTCCTTAGCGAAAATGGCAGTTCAAATAACAGTTCAAGACAACCATATCCCTCTACAAAACCTTTAGACACCAAAACCGAGGTTACATACAACCCCCAACTCCAAAAGCTTGAGATGCTGTGTTAAATGTAAATAAAAATAGGATGGAAAATTTGCAAATCTTATACATGTTTTATTCCTAGTAGAACATAAATAACATATCACAGGTTGAAACTGAGATATTTTAGCAATTCACGCGAAATATTTTCTCATTTTGAATTTGATGGCAGCAACATAATTAGAACAGGAGAAACAAAAGGCTGGAAAAAATATAGTATCATCCAAAGATTCAGGGAAATAGGAAGGAATCTCTGTGTGCTGGAGGCATGGCTTGTTATCAGCACTCAGTTCAAAAGCTTTTATCTCTGATGGTATTGGGCTGCATTAGTGCCTATGCTGTAGGCAGCTTACATATCTGGAAAGGCACCATCTATGCTGAAAAATATGTGGAGCTTTGGAGCAGTATATACTTCCATCCAGACAATGTCTCTTTCAGGGAAGGCCTTGCATATTTCCGCGAGTGAAACCACATTATGTACCCATCATACTAGCATGGCTTTTCAGGAGAAGGGTGCAGATGCTGAGCTGCTTGCAGTTCAGACCTTTCACCAACAGAAAACACTTAGTGCATCATGAAACAAAAATCCAGCAACAAAGGCCCGAGACTGTTGAACAGCTGCAGTCCTGCATCAGACCAAAATAGGACATTTCTCTCCTAAAATTCCAGCAAACTGGCCTCCTCACTTCCCAGATGTTTACAGACAGCTGGTAAAAGGAGAGGGTATGAGACACAATCGTAAACGTCACCCTGTTCCAACTTTTATGAGATGTGACGTTGCCGTTAAAATCAAAACATCTGATATGTTAAAATATCGATTGATTGCATTATATTTCACACAACATCCCATCTTTTTCGGAATTGTTGGACTACTCTAGAATGAGTGAAAGTTCATGGAAACTGGAAATATCAGTTCCCCATCAACTGTTGGACTCCTGCAGCCCCATATTATCACACTCCCACTTCCCTGCCTCCCTGTTTACATCTGGCATGGTCTTGGGGGCACATATTGAGGCTGATGTTGTAAAATATTCTTCACGTTATCTAAGCTGCCTCAGAAACTGACTTTCAGTTAAACCTCTGTACCAAGTATGTCTTTTAGAGCTCACAGCTAGTAGCAGCTGTTTTTCACGAGTGCCACTGTGGTTTATTGTACACCTCCTGATCACACTTGCGATTGTGTGTTGTCTGATTTGTATGTTACTGATCTTCTTTTCCATGTTACTCCAGGTGAGTGTTTTCCATGTGGCAAAGAAGTGACTTCTATATTCTCTTCAGCTGTATTGAATGTATTCGTTGTAGTTTCCCAAACATATTTGTTTTTTACAGTTATTAATGAAACAACTATGAGGAAAACATTTGAATGATAGGATATTTAAGTTGGGGTAAACTTTAAATTGATTATGTGTCATATAATTTGTCAGGTGTCTTTCTGTGGAGCGTGAAATTCTTCCAAGGCTAAAACCAAAACAAACAGAGCAAAATAATACATTTCTTCTTAAACTTAGATGAAGAGTGCTTTTCCTTGTGGTTTACATTTTGAACACCCATGGTTTCCACTGGACAGAGACTTCTGTAAATCCACACTGTTCACACAAAGAGTGGAAATGGGAGGTGGGAGCAAAAACAAAGAGCTTTCCTGTTTAGATGAAATGAGAGCCGTTGCTAAGAAGACAGAGAAAGGAGAGACAGCAGGCAGGCAGCAGGGATGTTGTTCTGATTGTTGCCATTAGATACCTGGGTTTCTCTTCCTCTTCTCCTTCTTTTTTCTATTTTTTTAACGGGTGTATGCACCACCTCCCATTCACATATCTTATGGGAGATTCCGACTGGCTCCCTGTTGCTGTTCCAGGAGGGAAAGAGCGGAGCGCAACTCCACTCTGAGGTGAAGGGGAAATTTTTGCTGCTGAAGGAAAAGCCGAGTGACTAAGAAGCAGAAAATGGGACCAGCTGCCACCTCACTTGCACTCTTGTGTTTATACTGTCTGGCTGTGTGTGCTCCTACAGGGACGGCGGACGCTGCATCAATACAGGTCAGAACTTTATACTGTATGTGCTGTCATGTGCTCCTGCTTTACTACTGTGGCATGGACCCGGCTGTATCAGACTATGGAATCACAGTTCCCTTTTAATAGTAGATTTAAAGAATATTAGCTTTTGAATTGTGATGCTTTATTTGTTGTGATTACATCGTGGATAGGTTGCATATATACATACATATATATATATATATATATATATATATGTATGTATGTATGTATGTATGTATGTATGTATGTATGTATGTATGTATG
>JAOWBL010000017.1:10187996-10231194 GCA_028564865.1 Zenarchopterus dispar | reverse complement strand
AGCTCCCATGCCATGCGCAATGTTAAATGTTTTTTTTAAGTAACTCTCACTGATGACATTATCAAAAACCAAATATCCTCTGGGGATCCAGAGAAAGAAGAACTTCAACACTGCCTGGGAACACTCTGCACAAAGATTTACACACTTTTTCTGAGTTGTGTCTGTGAACAGATATTACGAAAAAAAAGTCACTTCTACTTTTTTTTTCTCTGTAATACAAATTTATCTAATAAATAACATGTTTTTAATGAATTCACAAGCTTGTTTTTGCAATAACAATGCTATACAGTATGAGGCCCACACTTCAATTTCTCTTGATTTATCTGAAGTAAAAAACACCTGAACATTAATTCATGTTCAAAATCTTATACTCTAATGCAGGGCCACAATCACATCTTCTTTTAATACATTAGAGCCACAAAGCCACAAATTTGCCAACTCAGGTTTCACCATGTTGTATCTTTCATTTTGCAGGTCAGAGAGAACCACACATTATACAAGACGAAAGTTCTCAAATTAAATATTTCCTCATGGACGTGTGAGGTCCCTCATTCTGTTATTTAATTCTGACCCGGGTCCAAACATTGACTCTAATGTGGGTACAAACAATCCTAAAGAGCCTCAGCTTTGTTTAGATGCATGTCGGCTCCATTAAAAACACAAATAAATATGTTGGTCTTCATAGCAAAGAAGGTGATGAGGATTACAAAGCTAATTAATTAATTATGTAATAGATGTATTACCTTTTTTATCCAGCAAACAATAATTATGCTAAAATCAACAAAATAAAAGGCTGTGGTCCACAAACTTAATATCTTTATAACTCTTTTATATTTATTTGTTTCTTTTTACATTGAAAAAAAGTTTACCAAGGAAAAATACAGATTTTTTTTAAGGATTAAACATACTACTAAATTAGAGCACAAACTTTTGAGTAATTTGATGCTGAGCTTGTTTCACCAATAATGGAAAAATATTTTCTGTCTTTCCCTACATTTACATTAAAGACGTCTTCTGAGGGGTTAAGTTAAATCACTGCTCCCTCACATACAAAAATTAAACAATTTAAAAAACAAAAAACAGACATAAATGCTCCGTCTATATCTCCTCGTAGTTGCCTGGTTCTAAAGGGTTTCTTTGCTCTAAATGTGCATTCAGACATCTTAAATGAAATTAAATTCCAGATAATCTTCAACTGCAGACAATGTAATGTAACTGCAAGTAATCAAATGCAGTGGAATTAAAGTCATTTAGTTCCTGCAAACCACAGGATAGCCCACAGCAAAAACTGCCAACTCTTGACATGTGTCTTTTTACCTCAGCTCTCTGTTCGTAGACCTCGGGCCAGTTGGGTTCCAGCGCAATGACTCGGTTGAGCTCATACAACGCCAAGTCAGCGTTCTTTATGTCCTGACAAGGAGACACGAGAAAGGGTGACACGGCTTTGATATGAAGCAAAAAAACTTCTCCACAATCCAATTAAAATAGCACAAATGCTGTTACAATCCAGTATACAATACCCACAAAACATTTTTCCATTTTGTTTGACCAGATACTAGGTGATAAGGTGCAAAAAATATCAGGAATATCAAAAAGTGCGAACACATGAATCTGACTTCATGAGAACTGCTCTTGGGATCTACAACTATAAAACAATTAAAATGGGCAAAAATAAAGAAATAAAAGACATTTAAAAAATAAAATTAAATTACATTAAAACCCATATGACACAAAAATAAAAAAAATCATTTTGAAGAATGTTGGGTATTGAGGGCATACGGGCATAGAAGAGTTGTGCAGCCATCACTAACCTGCAGACTTTTTTTCCCATAAGCTATCCCTCTTCCATAGATTGCACTGACCAGCTCTGGATCAGCCTGCATCAAAGGAAATATTGTTTAGTATTCATCAGCAAAATATTATCAGAAAAACACCTCTTTGCATGTCTAGTTGGTTAAAATTAAACAAAAATAAAAGTAGGTGAACACACACCTGTAGTAGGAGTGAGAAGTGTTTAATGGCTTCATCATAAAGGCCGTTGCCTATCAGAACATAGCATATAGCTGCAAATGAAAAAATATATGTATTTTAGAGGGGAGGAAATGTCAATATCATGAAGAAGGTGAGAGATGAAAGCAGCATGCTGCCTTACCAAGTTCTTCGTTTGTGTTGTGGTTATCTACAGGGAAGGGGATTTTTTTCTGCTCTATAAACAACTTGGCCTGGTTCTGTAAGAGATGGAGACAAAAAATAAATATATTTATATATAGCACAGGAAGGAGATGAGAAAAACACAGCACGCAAACCTACATGCAAAGCAAAAAAAAAATATCTACAAAATATTCATTTCCTGTGTGAGGAGCATCAAAGGATAAAACATTTGACTTGATATCCATGCGTTTTCAGCACCGAGAGTCTATCCCAGCAGCAAGTCGCTTAACACAGACAACCACTCACAACTACTGCCAATCCAGAGTCAACAATTAACCTAAGTCTTTGGACTGAGGGATGAAACCGGACCTGTCAGAGCAACCGCAGGAAACGTTTTGCCCAATAATCAAACCAAGAGCCTCTTTGCTGTAAAGTAACCCTGCTAACCACACTGCTGTGCTGCTCTGATAGTTTTGAGTTTCTCAGAAGTATTTAGAAGTCAGTGACCACTTGACATAAAAAAAGAGGCATGTCTGCACACACATCAGCCACAACAAAAGAAAAGAAAAAAAAAAACCACAAACAAGAGAAGCAAAAGATGCCCCTCAGCTCTTCTTAATTTCTTCTCCAGAAAACTTTGTACCTAGCTTAGACTCATAATGATATAAATTTTGTTTGCCTTTATAGGGTTTGTTTAGCCATCTATCTTGGCTTTGTAGCACTGAGCATGATGAGCAGGGGGAAGCGCCTGTAAGTGTTGGATTGAGTTGGGGTTTTTTCCTCCCCCTGGGTTATTTTTACCTTTCAGACAGTGTAAGTTACTATCTTTTGATATTCTATACCCAACAGTGAATAATGTCCACATCAGACATACAACTACTCATGATGGCATCATCATAATGTGAAAAGGGGAAAAAAAAAATCTAAAGGCTTTATGTTGATGTACTTACTGACGTCCCTCAACTCACAATCAATAGTCTGATCAATCAAATTTTAAATACTAAAAATTGAATGTTGTATGGTTTGGGGCAAAAACAGACAGATCTGTATAACTATTGACACAAGTGAGACCACGAGTCAAAACCGAAGACAAACATTAAAGAGACTCCCACCATCAACTATTCAATCGGTGCACCCCCAAATTAAACACTGCAGCAGAGCAGACAACCACCCAACAACAATAACTCAAGAAATATTTTCTGAAAAAGCCCCTGACATCAGCTCCATCTCCAAACTCACACATTCCAGCCCAGTTGGAGCATCTGCAACAATCCCAATCTATACACACCCTCCCAAGAACACACAACAGGACACAAAGGAGCTGCAGCCAACACCCTTGAGCCAGATAGATTACACCAGAATGCTTTTTAATAATATGATTTTTTTTTTTTTAAACAGGTCTTTAGAGAGCTTTTCAACAACGGAGATGCCCATGAATAGGCAAGAATACCTGTGAAAAGCACTAGTGAAAGTAACTGCAGAATGCACATACACACACATAATGAGCATTTTTGAAAAGCTTAATGAAGTGCACAGAATTTAAACTATTTGACTCAGTTCATGTGTTGCATTAAAATGGGGACAGAGAAAAGCAGCACTGCAACAACAGCAAGCAAATCTGACAGCAGAGAAATGATGCTTCAAGCAGCATTTCTCTGCTCAGAAAAAAACCCCAGCATTTCAGGATCACAAAGCAGCAACAAAGACTTGAGAGAAGTCAAAGACTTGACACATTCCTATCATCTGACAGCCTTATGGTTGAAGCTACCCTGTCAACACCATCAGCATAACATACTTGTTTCCACACTTTTAGCTATAAATCTTGAAAGAGAAGCACATGGGTTGCTACCCTGCAACAATGAAAAGGACAGCACACCAAGGTGTGGCCATAACATCATAATCACTTGAGATTATGAGTGCAAGAGACTACACCAAACCACACCTTGCAAAGTGAGGTGGCAACAGTTTTAAAAATAGAGAGTGTCGTCATGTTTTTTCCCCTTGTTTGTCATCAGGTTAGTGAATTCAACATGTTATGTACATTTGGCTCATTTCATTAAAATATTAAACCAGTCAAAAAACTTTCTATCAAACTAAAACACAAACACAATATTATTATTTATATCTCCATGACAAGAAAGCACATTCTTTTTTATTCTAAAGAGAAACAGATGAGGCTGTGGTAATGTTTTAAATGTCATTACTGTGCAAGATCTTACTAGGATTTTCTCTGCGTTAAGTGAGAAGACCGATTCACAGGGCGGGTTGCTCCCCTCCTCACAGTCTGGGTCCTCCAACTGTAAAACCGAAGACTCTGGAAAGAGAAAGACTCGTACGATTTAATCTGGAGAACACAACATTTAATATCTGAATGTTAAGTCACTGAAAATATGTAGAGGCATCTTTTTTTTCCATTTAAAACTCAGCAGTCACACACTAAATTCACCCTGTCAACACACCGGTTTTTCAAGCTGCATTTTTGACAGTTAAAAATGTCAAAGGAAAAAAAAATGCATGCCATGTCAAGCTGGCCTGACCACACAGAGTGGATTCCAAACCAGTGAGGCATGTTGGTGATGGGTCTGAACAGACAGCTCCTCCAATTCAAACAAAGCAGGAGCTGATGCCAGCTTTGAAGTGCACTGAGCATCTAAATATATTAAACCACAACTGCTTGTTTTTGATCAAGGTTAAAAGAAAAGGAAAAAAGAAGAAGTCTCGCCCCTGCAGTATATACATATGCATATAAACAAATAAAACCAAGTATGGGTGGACAGTGGTGTGGTGACTGAAATTGCACACAAATTATTTGCCAGTGCTAGTTTCTATTTATATTTCAAAAACTCAACCTGTCTTCATGAAATATTTCCGTCATTGCCAGTTACATTTTTTAAAAAATTGAGTTTGAAGAAGTTGCTCGAGATGCATTACTTAAGACAGTGCAAAACTTGCCATTTAAAGGGTTTGTTTTCACGCTTCTTTACTGTTATGAAAACATTACGGACCCTGACCTTTTGTTCGTCCATGTCTCTTATCTTTCTTAATGTCATTGTTTTTATCTAGGCGCAGGTAGTTTTAGCCACTACTCTAGACTGTCACGGCTTGTTATTAGCTTCTCCACACTCGCAGCTGGTCCAGCCGGGTAACAGTGACAGTTGAACCAGGGAGGACGTGGCAAAGAAACACAAAAAAGACCGTCTTTACCGCAGTCCGCAGTGTAATCTTCCCAGTCGGACAGAGAGCTGCATCCCTGCTTGTGAATCCCATTATTGAACAGGGTGAGGGTGGAGAAGTACTCGGTGGAAATGATTGCCCGACACAGGTAGAGCAGTGAGAGTGCTACTACAGCAACAGCCCGGCTGGCAGGGGCCATGTTGTGCTACATGTGTGACGCCAGAGAGCGGAAGCTGCTGCAGTTAGACCAAACCAAACGAAAACGCCTCCTTCTCACGCGCGAATCTGTGGGATGCGATATGCAGGAGACCGCAACCGGCGGATGGCTGAACTTCATTTCCCAGCATGCTCTGTTGCTGTCAAACCAGCTGGTTCGGTGTGACCCCCCCAGATGTAACTTTTTTTTTTCATTCGACTTCAAAATAAAACAAAAGATTTTTTTCCATAGGCAGCGTCAATAATTCAAATATTTTTGTTATGGTCATCACTTCAATTTTAGGTTATATTACAGCCCATTCCAGAAATATGTATTCTAGTAAAAAGCTGTGTTCCTTAGTTTTAAGATGTACTGTGGTATGAGGTACAATAGATTAATTTTTCTGCAGTTCAACATTGGGGTTAACGTCTCTGAACTCAGCCAAAGACAAGACTAGCTAAGTACCTTACTATGTTACTTCACTCTTGTTAAATTTGTTAACTATAGTCATCTAAGTAAATTATCTTTGTTGAGATACCAAAAATATCTCAAGGACCAACACCTTATAAAAGCAGATGCCAGTTATATCAAAGATGACCTTTGTCATGTAATTCAAAGCTTGCACAGAAACAAGGGGAAAAAAGGAAAGTCAGTATCTCCAGTATAAATGCTGTCCAACAATCCAAAGTAGAGAATAAAGCTCATTCTGTAATTTCTTTATGTTTAGTTGTCAAAAGACAGTACATCTTTATCTTTAAATTCTCTCTTATTTCATAAAGGTATCGATGTGTATTTGATACATCCAAAGACATTTTACAGGGCAAATACCTTTAATTTTGCAAGAGATATATTAATTTGTTCACTTAACATTATTCTAAATAAAAAAATTGTAACAGTTAGTTGTAACAAAAAGTAACAGTTTCATTACACCACCTAGTAAAGAATAGAAAATAATGTATTCTATGTTGTTATTTATTTTAACCTTTGATTGTATTATATTATTGATAGTGATCAGTGTGGGGATGGGTGGGGCTGATTTTGTTTTTACTGTTAAAACACTTTGTGCTACATTTTATTGTAGGAAAAGTGCTATATAAATAAGATTTAATTTGATTGGATTTTGATTTGAATACGTCACTGCTTTACAAAATTTTTCATCTTCACATTTACGTCTGACATTTCAAAAACTGATTTAAACAAAACAAAACAAAAAAAACCGTCAGAATTTAAAAAGGATGCTTCAAAAGTTCTCTTCAGACTGAAATTGTTGAACCTTTATTTTGAAGTTAAGTCCGTGTTGATCTGTCGTATTTCCGGTCGGGTTGTTTTTAAACTTAGCATGTTGCTCGTCGCTGTGCGTAAATGAAAACATGGGAAAAGAAGTATACAGGTGTATTGAATGTAACGAAAAAGCACAGGAGCTCCACAGGGATTACAGTAACGGGATCCTAAAGATAACAATATGTGTGCGTTAATTACTGACGTCCTGCTTTTTTACTAATTTGTTGTGACGTTACAGTATGATGACGAATGTTAGCCAACATCTAATTCCGTAGGAATGTAAACTACGTAGATATGTTGTTACTCCCTTTAAAGACATTATTCTGTGTCTGTTTATAATCAGATTCATAATCTTGCCTTGGTGTAATCTTTTAGCTACAATATTTACAGAGTGTTAGACTGATTTTACTGTCTGTTTCTTCAGGAGTCCTGCCAAAAACCAGTGGACAAGTACATTGAATACGACCCAGTTATCATCCTCATTGATGCCATATTGTGCAAGACACAGGCCTTCAGGCACATTTTGTTCAATACAAGCTTAAATGTAAGTAATTTTCCCGATTCACTCATTTATGCAGGATGTACGCATACTGAAAATGGCACAATATCAAATGCTGAATCTGGGAATATAAACTGATTGAAACAATGTCCCTTGGAGTGTCTTTCCAGATTCACTGGAAGCTGTGTGTGTTCTGCCTGCTGTGTGAAGCCTATCTCAGATGGTCTGTGCTTCACAGCTCTGAGCAGAGCAGTGACCCTGCTGACATAATCAGATACACCCGAGAGTGGGAGTTTTATGGCCTGTTTGGATTGGCTGCTCTTGGTAAGAAGATAAATCAGGGTTTACATCAGGGAGTTACTGTGCATGGCACCGATCACAGAAGAAGTGATTAAAAGATTTTTAAGGATTTGACGGGTCTGAGAAAGAAAACTATTTCAACAGCTGCACATGTAGACAAAAGAGAGCTTTGCTTCCAATTGTATCGCTGTAACAAAGTATTTCTTCAGTCAGTGTAAATCTGTGCAAGAGGAAATAATGCCTTTCACAGTTTAAGACTATCAAATTCACCAACAAGCATCCAGAAATCTAAACAGGTTTAATTTTGTATTGCATTTAAACGTAGATGAGTAGAAATTCCTTGACTTTATTCCATTTTAATCTGAGGCCTTGTTCAAGAGAAACTTCTAAAACCTTGGGCTTTTCTGAAAACTTAGAGCTTTTGCTGAAAACTATGATTCCTCAGCTTCTGAAGGAACTAGAAATATTTAATAATCAATCTGAGAAGTTAAATTGTTAGCTTTGATTGAAAGTGTTTTGACTTAGCCCCTAACCATTTTTATGCGACATTTGTGTTGCTCGAGGCTTGAGAGGTAAAGCCACAGAAATGCTGCATCAGGATAAGATGGGTTAAATAATGAAATCAGTCAGTGTGTTTGAGTTTTGCATGTTAAATTACTGAACTGATTACCAAATTATGACTGATTTTTATCATCAGCCACCTCATGTCCGATCAGTGATTCAGATATTGCCAGTCCTGTTCCATTATTACCGTAATTCCATGTCTGGGTGGGCTCATGTCATTGTCTGACCATTTTTGTTTGCTTTTTGGGACATGATCTTACACATGTCTGTTTTCTGGTATTCCCTCATGTTGGATTTGCAGAGCTGTCAGCGTTCTGCGGCGGTGTGCTGTGCTTCCTTTGGTTGTGGGTGGCTGCTCTGCAGCGTGGCACCATAGAGTTCAGACTGCTCCTCAGAGCTCTGCTGCTATCCTGCTACGGCAAAGTCCTCTTCATCCCCGCCGTCATCTGGGAGCATGACTTCTCCCCCCTCTGCCTGGGACTCGTCAAAATTTTTGTGCTCACCTCAAACTCGCAAGCTGTCAGAGGTAGGAGATTTTTTTAACTGTCGCCTCTTGGGCCCATCTTTTCAGATAACTTTGCTTTTATTTGCGCTGATTAGATCTTGTTTATTTTTTTCTTGAAATAAACATTGGTGAGATAAAGCTATCTGGAAAGCCACTTTTTCCTCAAAACAATAAAATCTATGCGAAACATCATCTTACTCAGCATTCCACAGCATACCCTCATAAGGATGTCCCGATCAGAGTTTTTTGCTTCCAACTCCGAGTCATTTGAATTTGAGTACCAGCCAATACCGAGTCCCGATCTGATACATTAGCAATCCACAAAAATTAAAACAAACAAAAAAAAGAACTAATTCCCAAGCTGAAAACTATAAAACCTGCTGTAGCACCTCAAATGCCAAGGAGCCCACAGCAAGTTTGCTGATCATTAGGAAATCCAGTGATCAGCTCTGATTTCCAAGCCCGTGATCCGATCAGGACTTTGCTGTGCTGTATATATGTAACACATCGCCTCTACGCAACAGGCCCACTTTGACACTGGCATGAGCAAGAGGGCATGACTTTTATTTACTTTTTTTCGTATTTGTAATTGTTGCAGTTCTTGTTGGAGGCTTGTCTTTGTTTCTGCCTTTCTCAGATTAGAAATCAGCTTATTTTTACCTTTTATGTGATCACATTGAATATCCTTGAATGTGATGCCACAACAGCTAAACAACATATGTGTAAGTGTGCAGTTTTGGTAGATTGGTAGCATTTATCATACTTCATATTATATAGATCGTTTTTAAGTTTAAAATCTTGTTTAAAACAGTAACAGAATTCTCTTGAAGTGTTCATGCAATTTGGAAAGTTCATCTTTTTGTGTTTTGAACGCAAGTCTGTAAGCAGCAAGCGCTGAGATGTGGTTGACTGATTTATGATCTGGTTCTCTAATGAAGAGTCTCTTGACATTACATTGATAAAAAACAGACAGAAACATTCCAGATGTGCTTAAAGTTTCTCACAGTTTTATTTAACATACTTACTTTTTTATTTGAAATTTGTCATAAATATTGTGTAAAAACTGCCTCTTTCCAACTGTCCTGTTGCTTTGTCTCTCTGGTCTCACCTTCAGTGATCCTGAACAGCAGCAGACGTGTCTCTCTGGCGGCCGTTTGTTTAGGCCTGTTCTCAGAAACGTGCACTGCTCAGGCCTGCAAGAAGCTTCCATGGAGCATCCAGGACATGCTGACATTTTAATAAACTTTTGTGCCACAAACAGACTAAAAGCTAATGATTGTGGATGCCAGCCCCGTTTACATGGACACGGAGAGAAGAAATTTTTGAAGTGTTCTTCTTTTTGTTTAAAGCAGCTACAACCTTTAAATCAAAGGTCCAACATACAGTGTCCAGCACTGTATGTTGAGAGGAACTAATAACAGCAGCTAAAAAAAGAAAAAGCAGGACTTAGAGGGATATTTAATATGGATACAAATAAAGAAGTCCAGATTTCAGAAGGATTTTCAGGACATGTCGTGCAAATTATTATTGAAAAAAAAAAAAAAAAAGGAAAGGCAGACAAACATCCCATGATCCAGCTTATAGCTCAACATGAGCCAGTCTTCAGGAATGACACAAACAGACTCAGAGGTTGTAATTTAACTATAACCACTTCTCTGTCTGGACAGGACCCAGACAGCACTCTGCACATTCTTTATCTCAGTGGCGAGATGCCTACCATAACTGACTCACACTTTGTTTAAGCACACCCCAAGAGTAAATCCTGAGGTTGAATAGAAGGGAGAGGGAACGTTTAAGGAATTTCATTCATTTATTACTGTGCTTAAAGCCTTCAGTGTGTATCCACTTTGAAAAAGTAAGCACCTCCATTAATAAATTTTGTTTTTACATTTTTTTTAAATCTTTCAGATAGTAAATTGATCTCCAACTCCAGAAAATAGGTCAATTTTCAGTAACTTACAAACATGAACAATATTTCTTAATTCTTGTCCTTCTGAGCCAGTTACAGTAAAGTTTCTCCAACTGCTCTGACACAAAAGTGTCTCAATAACAGGCACATCTTCAAATAGAATGAAGTTTTGATCAACATGAGAATATATTTACTTTGTAAGTGTGATATGCCTTCTTTTTTACTTTTGCTTTGCCGCAATGACAGTAAAATAACTGTAAATTTTCTCTTTATTAGTTTTATTAATGTGTGTAAGAAAAATGTGTCTCGAAGTTTTTTTTGGTTATTTGATATTGGAAAAAGTCAACAATGTATTTTTTTTTCACAAGATAACACATGCTCATGTTATTGATGAGGGTCCAAAAGATTGTTGATGTATGAAATCAAAGTCAGCACATCAAAGTAGCACATCTCTCTTGAGAATAATTAATTTAGGATTTTTTTCCCATGTCGTTTCATCTGATTCTTGTAAGAAGACCAATAAGTTTACTAAAAATGGTTCAGTTTCCTCCAGAGCATGACATGGTATTACATCAAAAAACTGAAACTTCAGCTCATCTCACTCAGATTTCAGTTGAAGTCCAAAATGTTAAATTTCCTCAGGCCAAGCTGCACTGATTTCTTCAAAAAAAAAAAAAAATAGCTGTGTCATAGTTTACATGACACACACACAAATATATATATATATATATATATATATAACTCCATTGGCAAAGACAGTTTTTACTTAAAATAGGACAATTCTGACCAGATTTATGGAACATTAGGATTATTTCTAGAGGGGATATTTTTGCAGTGTACTGCAGGCATGTCATAAAATATATATATATATATATATATATATATATATATATATATATAATTGCATGCAAACATACTAACACATGATACCTTAACACAAGGACTGAGGCTGATAGGAATATAATTTATTTTTATTAATATATGACATTAATAAATACAATATGCAAATATGTTGTAATAACCTGGTTTTGACAAACTGAAATTTTGACCCTCACAGTGACACTAAAAGGAACTCAGAAGATGATGCAGTTCAGCAGGAGATAGCTCTACCTCTGTTTCAAATAGATTATGTTCAAAATCTTCTAAAGTAACAAAAATAAGTATAATTATGCAAGAGACAAAGTAAAGAGAAAGCCACCATCTGTTCAGAAATTCACATGCCAACTATGCAACACTGGCCTTTAAACATATTACTTATGTACTTATTTTGCTGCTCCAATATAGCAGAATAAGTACATGAAATGCAAACTCATTAACATTAAGCTGCTGGAAGTTAACAGTCATTTGTATTTCAGAGAGACCGCAGCAGAATGAGGGCAGCAACACAGACAGGTCTTTCCCTTAACTGCAAAGAATATAAAAGGAAACGGTGTGCTTTTGGAGAGGCTCACTGTGGCCAGTTATCACAAGCAAAAATCAGCAGCTGCTGACTTTGATCTTGAACTGTCTCCAGTGGTGTTCCAGTTCATTCAGCGGAAGCTGGTATTTCATGCGTGCAGGTTATTTTGATAGCAGTTATGTTGTGATCCACCAGTCCAGCTCTGTTGCTGCAGTCTGCTCCATCCAACCCTGTGGTGAGAGTGATGTGCACCTTGGATTTGCTCTCAGTCTAAGATTATGTTAATCTGCTCTAATCCCTGAACAGACGCTCTAGTGCTGGCTGGGATGGCTCGCACTAGAGAGAAGCAGGCAACACAGCTTTTCAAATGCTGAACCCACTTTATACAAAGGGCTATCAAAAATAGAAAATAAACAGTACCAAAGGTACTTTTTTAAATTCTTTTTTTAGTACTCTATGATTTACTGCTGAATGTACCAGATGACTTTTATTTAATACATCCCCATATAAAGTATTACTGAATTAAACTGAATACCATATAAGAGTTAGAATAATAATTGCTGGATGACCCAGTTCTCTCCAGGAGCTTCCAAAGAATTCAAAAGGATTCCGACTATGAAATTCTAAACAGTGTTATCATCATCAGTAATTCATCCAGAGCTCCCAGCACCAGAAGCTGTAACATCAAAGCATGCAGCTGCAGTAATGATCAATTAAACTGGAACAGCACAGGCACAGTAGACACTCCAGACCAAAATGCAGATTCGTGCATTTAAATGCAAGTCAGATGCATTCAGGAGGAAAGTGGAAGTAGGGCAGCAGCAAAGAGAGGGAGAGGATCAGTAGTTTGGTGTGGGAGAGATGTGTCTCGCTCTCCTTTACTGGTGCGGGTTGTCGGTTTGGAGATGGAGATATAATTTTATATCTTTTGCCCTTTCATATATATATATTTATATGTTGTTTAGTTTGATGAAAGCAGAGTCAGTGATTCATGGTGATGTCCTAGGTTTAGGTTTATCTTCTGACCGGCACCAGTAGTAGGAAGGATTGAAGACAAAATAATGTGAAATCATTGGAGGATGAAAGCCAGCTACTGTGGCAATTCCTTTACTTTTCTTTTTGTGTGGAGCTGCTGATGTAATTCTGTCCCGTGTTCTAAAAGTACGTATTTGTGTGCATGTTAAAAAACATTAAAACTGATTGCAGTTCACTATTTATAGTTTCTGAGCCTTCTCTGTCTTTCACTATTTTCCTTTTGGATTATGTTGCTTTTTTTTGCTGAAATGATAGTAATTACAAGAGAAAGCTAAATTTCTGAGCCATGCTCTTGCAAACTTTTACTGAATGCATCCTAATTTGGAAACATTTGCATCACCTCCCAACAGATGGCCCAACCCAACACTGCTGCTATGGTATAGATAAGGTGAGGCATTCTGCAGACCTCAAAACGACACTCAAACTGACCACAAAAACTTTATTGTCATCATCTGCTGCAGCACCATCATCAACCTTTCATTTGCTTAAATACTTCGGTTCATGATCAAATAACCATAATCATCTAGCTCAGTAATCCAATGTGATTAGAGGTTATTATGAAATTATAGCATTCTGAAGTACTAAGCTTAGATGATGTAAGGATACTATTTGACGCACTCAACGTGAGCATTTTAGCTATGTCCCTTTACCACGGTATTTTCTGACGTCAGAATTACGCCCTGCAGTAAATTTAATCCTGCAGCTGCACAGCAACACACTTACTTCAGTTTTTACCTTGCTGGTCTACAAAGTAACAAAAAACATTAAAGAAAGAAACTAATTTAAAAGGCAAGTTAGATGGTTTTGCCTTACAGGTTTATAAAACATACTTCTGCAAAGCACTTTGCTTTATATATATATATGTATAAAACTTCACACCTTATAAAAGTATGGGACCATTTTTATTAAATGCTCATCAGTGTTACAGGTACAACAGGAGAGCACTGAGATGACAATCCAGACAAACAGATCTACAGTCATTCATGGATTGAAGAACAGGAACGATGCACGGCAGCAGCACGGCCTTCATGTGTGAACATCATTTATCTACGCAGCACAAAACGCAGCAAAAACATCTTTTCTTCTCCCACGATACGGATTAATGACTGATTACGAGTTATATGCAGTATAACATGCAAGAATAACATCTTCTACATTTCTGGATTATTGTTAAGTTACAGAGGACAGACTCAAATTCAAATTTCAGACTTGCTCAGATTTAAAGAGTTGTGTCAGTATGAACAGTCCAAGTTTTAATAAAGCAGCGTGCTCCTCCCTGCAGCACAGCTGAGGTGTGACTGTGAATCCTGCAATACATTTCACTTGAGTCATAACACATCCAACTTGAGTGTTTGCATTGCATTCTGGGGTCATGAGTCGTCTCTTGGCTTCCTTTGACAATGTTGTATGTGGAAACAGGCTCCACCTCTTTGATTCCAAGTCCGGCATGACAACATTTAACATTCAAACCCAAATCACAATTACCACATGTGGGCGTGGCTTTGCACTATTTACATTTAGCCAGCGACTTAATGACACAATACATAAGGAAATGCTAGAATGACCACCGAGTCGCATTGAAATTGTGCACCAATGTTTTAGGGATGTGTTATTTTGTGAGAATCCAAACACACAAACACACTTTTTTTTTGCCACAAGTTAACCCTGAGATGACATCTCCATGTTAAACATCCAATAAAGACATGAAAGAGGGGGGACGTGTTTGAGGCTGCTGAAATAGCAAACCCACTTTAATGGGATACGGTTAGCTGGTGTTGAATTTAAAGCTCCTTTTTTAGCTCTTTTGTGCTGGATTTAGCAGCAGCGCTGCTGCTGTAAAAAGGAGCCCTGTGTGCCCGTGCAAGAAAAGACCAACTCAAAGAGGATCCGGTAGTTTAGTTCTCAGGGTATTATAACACAAACAAGTGCAACATTATACATGTCGAGAGTGTAAACTTGAATCTGCACCTGAACATGACATGACTGGTTTTAAGGCTTTTACAAGATCTGGAAGTTAAAGTTGTCACGTCAAATAAAATTCACCTTCAGAGAATTCAATTTGTCCAGGTGGTTTTGGATTCCTTATCTCTAAAAAAAAAAAAAAAAAAAAACATTCCTCTTAACAGCTGTGGATAAACGTAGTGCTTTTTGTTTTACTTCCTGGTTCAGGGTAATTTTCCTGATATGAGGGAAACCATTTACGATCAAAACTGCTCAGTGATTGGTCCAAATCTGAGTAGTCATCTGGTGTGAACAGTGAAATCCAGTTACATAAATGGAAATTATAGTTATTCCTTATGAACCTAAACATACCACGGAGGAATGCGTGTGAAGACAAGGATTTGAGTCAATTTACTAAACATAAAATTACACAATTATCCCTCATCTAACACTCACTGGCTGGCAGTTACATCACTTCAGCATTCCCATTAGTGGTGAAAATGGTAAAGAGGAAAAATGTCACAAAAAGGTATGACGGAGCTCTTCAATCCCCTCAGGGAGACCTCAGATCTGCATTTTACACTGCTGTTTTTGTTTAATGCCTTTTTTTTTTTTTTTTAAAGAAAGCACCAAACAAGACAGAAGGGGAAGCAACTCAAATTTCAGAGCTGGGAAGAGGCAAAAAATACACCCCTCCTGACAGCTGCAACCTCATCAATTCCCCTCTGACAGAGGTGCAACGAACAGGAACAGGAACACACCGCCCGGAAAAAGGCCAGTCAACCCTGTTACCGAACAAAAATCCACATTTCTTAGCTTTTAATCAGCTTAATCTGGGAGTATGTCATCGCAGCACAGTGAGACCAGCAACAGCAGGTTCACCTGAAATTAGCTTTGAAACAGTGATGTAATACTTCATTAGTAAGGGATTTAGGGCTAAGTCTTGAATTCTACGTGTACTGTAGCAGCTTTAAGAACCAAATCATGTCAAACAGCTTAGATGACGTGCACTCCATTTTCACCTCCATCTCGAACAGCAAGCCACAGGTTTACAAAGGCACCGATTGTGTCGACATCCAATAAAAAGAGCGGGGTCAAGAGAGGACTTTTACAGCATTTGATCAAATGTGAGTCCACATTCAGACTAGCAGTGAACCGAAATAAGTGATTTGACTGGTAACATTCAGAGAGGTTTCCGTAGAGACAGTGCTCCTTTAAATGTGATCGATAACTCATTTAGAGCAAATGTTCAGTCCAATTGATCAGAACGATAAAACCAAAACACATCTAATGATCCTCTTTACAAATTTCCACTGAGAAGATGAGCGTAAAACTCAGATCAGAAGAAAATGACAGATATAAGTAAAATGGAAGGGAAAAAATGTTTGACTTATTTAACAAAAAGATGCATATCTGCATATTTCCCAAAATGCTGAACTTTATCTTGAAATTGAGAGAGAGAGACGGCTTTGACATGTAAGAAGAATATTAACGTTAATAACTGAGTTCTGACTTTTCATAAATATGGTCAAGTCTTGTGTCATGCCGGTTTTATACACACTTTCTGCTCCAATTAACAGTTATCCTTTTTTTATCGTCTTTCATTTAATCCAGTTGCCTATCAAACCTTGGGTGATAATCTAAAAGCTCCATATGTGTTTTTGAAACCTTTACATGCTCCTCAAATGACACATTTGTTTTTTAAAAAATCACTTCCTATCATAGAAGAGCAAAAAAAAAAAAAAAAAAAAGAAAAAATATTTAAAAAGTAAACTTTTTCCTTCATGAATGAACCAACCCAACTGATTATCAACACACTCGTGACTAATTTAACAGTTCACAACTAACGAATTAATCATTGCAGCTCTTTCAAACAAGAAGATGCTTAGCAACAAATTCATCTTGAGTTTCATCACTCGGTCACCAATTTTACCGTAACTGGAAAGAGTAATCAAACATTTTTGCATCAGCTGAAACTTTTACTGTTTGTCGATTTAAAAAAAAAAAGAAGACAGAACAGCAGGTTTGGTCACTGTCCTCCATCCAGCAGCTGCAGGACGCCTGCTGAAGACATTCTTTGACAGGTCAAATTTCATCATTCACAAAGTTTTTTCTTTGTTTTTTTTAAAGTTCATCACCTTTAAACAAATACAATGTAGAGCGTTGCGATCTCTTTGGTTTGCATTCAATTATCAGACCAGTAAACGCACAGATGACATCACATGGTCTATGCAGACACTAAATACACGTTTTGGAAAAAATTAGCTTTCCAGATCTTGTCAGGATGGTGGTGGGTAAAGAAAGCTGTGATGTTACTGGTACTGGCTCAGCTCCTGCTAAAAATGACGTGGATCCTTCATTTGAGTACAATCGTGAATTTGCACATCCAAATGTCTTTGTTTGATTAGAAAACACAACAAGAAGGTTGTAAAAAGGCTGTGTTTGTGTGTGTATTTCAACATAATCTGCGTGTGTTTTTTCGCATCTAGATGGAAGAATTCACGAACTAAATACAGCACTACACTCACTGGTCCTGTCTTGAGTTGAGAAGTCCCCACCCCGTACATTTTTAAATTTAAGATAAGAATCAAACACTCTTTTTGGAGACGCAGATATGTTGAAACTCTGATATGAAATCAATGACATCCCCCTGAGATGTCTCAAATAATGATCAGGCTGGCCTTCAGATGTCTGTTAGAACCGGCAGAAGACTTGTCAAAAAGACGTGTTCAGACCTCAAAGGATAAAAAAAAACAACCCTGTTTTCTGCTGATGCTTGCAAGTAGGCTTACAGATACAGCCTTTTATTTACACTTTCATTAATACTTGAAGGCCACAGTGACTCCAGACACTTTGCTCATGTGTCAGAAGTCGATCCGATTGCTACTCTGATATTATTTTGCCATCAATGTTGCTGTGAAACATTCCCGCCAGCAAGTGCAAATCAGGAGTTAGCTCTTGCCAAAGCGTTCTAGTAAATCTAAGAGCTGGTTATGTGGGAAGAGGTTGGAGAAGTTGCTGTAACCTTTTTATTTTTTTTTTTCAGCTATACTGAATTCATCTGTCATTTCAACTTGCTCATTTTTTTTAAACTGTTTTGTTAAAACCACATCACAAAGAAACTCATTTTTTCATCCTCGTTGTTGGTTTAGCAATATAGCCACATTCCCATGTGAACACGGTGTCATCAGTGGGAATGACAGCGATATCAGTGAGAACAAAATCCAGGTTATCATCATTGTCATGGTATTATCACAACAGAGAGAAGGTGTCATACAGATTCAGGCAGTCCTGCTCACCACACAGCAGAACCATCCAACACACACGTCTGTAACGTGGTGAAGCTGTTGTAACTTTCAGGGTTTTGGAGGGAGTCACCACCTGCAGCCAAGCATGTTAAGGTTCAACACCTTTTTCTTTTTCCACTTCCTCACCTACGCAAAAACTAATTCCAGCATTTTAACACAGTTCACATTTTCAGAGCAGAAGTCTGCTCTCATCTGACGGCGGGACGGTGAAGAGTCCATGCGATGACGAGCCTGGATACGTCTCTCCTTTCTCCATTCACAAGGTCTGATCTCAATCTGTTCAGACCTTCCGGACTTTTGCAGTTGAATGCTTTAACCCCTCCATGAGCAGTTAAACATTACTAGAGCAAGACTGACTGCAGAGTCCAGAAATCCCATCTGTCGGGTTTGAAGTCCACATTTCTGAGGGCCTGCTAATGTTCTATACTGCGGGTAGCAGTGCAGCACAAAAAACCCACAGAGAGTAACAAGAAAAAAAGAATATATTGTTATTTACTGTATAATATATATATTAAATAAAACTTTTTTCATATATTCTTGTATGAATAAAAGAGTGACTTGATGGCCATTCCATCTGACACAGAAGGAGCAGAGTTATTAATAAACAGAAATACATATACTGGATATTGTCTAGGAGTATGAGAAGTCTTTGTTCCAGAGGTTGGTAGTGAGCCACTGGCCAAAACATCCAGTCACTCAGCTCTGAATTTTGATCAAGTGCCTGATCATGTTGCACAAAAGTCGGCAGCACAAGCAGGTGTATGTTTCACCTGAGCTGGAGGTTTACACTTCTATAATCTATTACAAAAATGAGTCACAACAGGCGGACTTCTGCTACCAGAAACTCCCTTTATGGAGGTTTTCTGAAGCACTTAATTTTTCCTCCAGGTCAAGCCAGTCCATCAACGCCAAAACACGAATCCATCAGGAAATTAAAACGCCGAGGCCTCAGATGGTGACGTGGAAGGAGTCCCAGCTGTCCTCTTTGCCGCTGCTGCTCCCATTCTTGGCTGCTCCCATTGTTGCCGCGCCGTCTCCAACGTCTCCGTCCGGCTGCTCCCCGGTGGGAGTGGCGCCAGGATCTGCGTAATACTCGTCATCCTCGTCGAAGTAGCCATTCTCCATCATGCTGAGGCTGGAGGCGGCACTTAGGTCCTGGCAGCTGCCCTTGTACTCCTGGATGGACTCATGGAGCGACCACAGCTGGCAGAGCAGGGACATGTCCTGCTGACGCAGTCCCACCTGGGGAGGAGGCGGTACCAAGGTCCTCATTAACACATCAGGCATTTTCCATCACTGATCACAAAAGTTAAAATGTGCACAGACCGAGAAGATGCAACTACTACTTATGTTTCAACATCCATATGTAGACCAATATTAAAATATCAGAAAATTATTTAAAATTTTATTTTCAAATCTAAGGTTCAATTTGTTTTCAAACCAAAATCTAAAAAGGGTTTAATTGTGCTGCATAATGTTTTTTTTTTTTTGGTGGTGGTGGTGGGGAGCTAGTTTAAATGTACTATTATCGATCTAGTTGCAATGTCACATTGTCTATAAATCAAAAATGACTTAGTTAATTCATACAATCTCAAAAGTCAGTCATCAAGTCATGTATATGGTGGGCATGAGGATGAAAACACAACCACACTGGACAAAACAACTGATAAACAAACAAAGAAGGTAAAATAATACCAAAACATCAATCTGGCTGAAATCTTAACAGCAAAACATTTCACAAAGCCTCAACAAAACAAGAAAGCCACCACGTTGGAAAACAAGTACATTTCTTGTTTTTGTTGTCGCATTTTCTGCTTTTGCTGCTGCGTTTTCATAAATTGCTGTTGTTGTGGCGCCTTTGGTCTTAATTTCTGCTGAAAGGTCGGTGCGTCATTTTCCTTGTCTTTGTCTTCTTGTTTTCTGAAATATACCACCGACTTGGGGGTTTTGTTGTACTGTGAAATGTTGCATTTACTTGTTAGTGTTGTGTTCTCTGAAATGTGTCCTTGGCTTTTTTCTGAAAATGTGCCACACTTTTGGGTTTGTTGTCGTTTTGAGCCTCCTGGCCACCAAAATGTTACACCAGTGACTTGACATCAATGCAAAAACAACTTTTTAATCTGCCATCAGACTAACAAGACAACAAAACAACTGATGAATCGATTAAGTTACTGATTACTGAAAACTCCAAATCACTGCACGTTCTAGCCTGGGCTGTAACATCAGGACGCAGAGGCGAACGTTGTGCAGTAAAAAGGCCATTTCTCCTGCAAAGCTGTCAGCTGATAATGCAGCAGTTTTCCTCCTGGCAGATGCAAATCGGAGTCCGATCACAATCCAAACACTCTGCTCTTCAAACTGGGGACGCTTCCAGACTTGTGAATATAGGGCACTGACCACTTATTAAACAAAGTGAACTATAAACTCTTAGTAACACATTAACAGCAGGAAAGGAAAAAGGCTCAATCGGAGAACTTGAAGCAGACAAGAGATTTAGGAGCGCCTGTAAACAAAACCTTCAAATGCCTCAGTTTCAGCAGCAGCTTGACATTTTCACCTCAGCCTCTGGGTGAAAGAGACAAATTCTAGTTGTGAACTGACCAACAGCTGCTGGATGTTTTTAATTTTGTCTGATATAAAAATCTCTGCAGGCAAAAGGGCGTGCACAAGACTTTTGTATAAAGTGTTTAACTCTGATTACATCCCAGTCTAATAACAGGTTATTAGTCCACTTTTGCCCTGGAGCTAAGCTTTGTATAAAAAGGCAGATGAAGCCAGATGGCTTCAAAGCTTTTTTTCTTGATCTGGTTTCGAGCTCAACCACAGGAATTTTATCTTCATACTCTCACTTTGTTTTCTGAGTAGCAGTAAAACTATACTTTTAGGAAATTAATGGATCTATCATTTTAAAAAAAAACAACAGCAAATTGATACAAAACAAGCAGTTTTGATCAACAAGTTAATCTTCTATCAGTATAATGTGGTGTACGCTCATATAAATTATAAGCATAGCGAATGTTGCCAAGCAACAGATAATCTAACCATAAGTTTCTTCCTTCGGTGATTTGCTGGGTGTAAATGTTCATTTCTTGCGGACAGATTAAAAGGAACACTCTTGGAAATGTTACCATCTCTTTCCGCAGGAGAGCCAGGGCAGCGTCGAGGTTGGCCGGCTTGTTGGCCAGCAGGTTGTCGGCGTTGTTCCTGCCTCGGCTCAGGTCGTCCTGGATCATGGTTTTCTTCACGTACATCCTCTCCATTTCTCTCCAGGAGCCGCCGCTTGAGTTCAGCAGCCCGCTCAGGCTCTTCGGCAGCGGAGGCAGACCCTCGATACAGGCCATTCCTCCCACCGTACCGTTCGTCGACTTGCCATTCATCGTCCCGGGCGTCACGGCGTGACAAAAGACCGGCGTTTCTACTGTTACCGACCGCTGAGTTGTGAAATCAAACACAGCAGGTATACAGCCGTACCCAGCTCCCGACACGCAGAGCAACAGCCGTGGCTTTCTCTGCTCAAGGCGGCCAGTGACGCCACGTCAAGTCCGCCGGGATATGGTCAACGGGTTTCCGGTTCAATTATACAAAATAAAAGCAACCGTTTGAGCCGGTTTTAGATTTTTTTAATTATTATTATTACGACGTGTCAATCATCAAATAAAGGACAGATATACAAAAACATATGTACCTGAAAGCATTTTTGGGGGGATATACCCCCCCAAAAAATACCTGTTCAAAAACTTAGAGATGATACAACTCTGATTGTTAAAATTGTAGTTCAAATTCGGGATATCTGAGTTCCTACGTGGAAGTTTCAACTGGAACGCTCCCAGATGTCAGAACTATAACTGGGAAAAACAGAGAAACCTCAGCTATCCTTACATCAGAATCCAACGCGACTGCCCTTCACTTAAACACTCAGCTAGTTTTATTTCTAATAGTTGTCTAATTCTATCAGCATTAAATCATAGGCTACATGCACACAGTATTCTGTCCTGTTTATCAGTGGATGTTTCTTTTTGTAGCTACATGCTAAATATTGTGTATGTGGTTTTATATTCATATTCCTAACAATGGCTAGTTGCAGCAACTGTTAGTCTGTTTGGAAAGATTTATAACACACATACACTGATGTGACTTTCCTGCAAGTGTCTATGTTTTTTTTGTTGTTTTAAATCTCGCAATATGAATGTCATCAACTCAGGTTTAACATTTCCAGCTGAAACTTACAGCATTCGAGGCAATGATCAATAAAATGAAGCAGAAGGTCACTGCTTAAAACATGTTACAAAAAGATGCATTTAAACATAGTAAAACAGAGTATATTTATTAAAACATGCCACAGTTGTGTCCAGTTTTAAAAAACTGGGCATAATATGTCTCTTTTAAAACATTGTCTCTGGTGGAAACATCTTCCCAGACACCTGACAGGACACATGTACATGTCTTTGGGGGATAATATCTGTTTAATAGATGATTTTAGATTTTATTGTCAGAAAAACTAAAATCAGCACACTGTTCAGCTTGTCTGTAATTAAAGACAGTGCTATATAATTACTTGTGGTGAAAAATGTACAAATTCAGTGTTTCATGATAGAAATTCATGTTTTTGAATATCAGTCTTTTGGAGCAAAATCAGCATAAATTTGAGACTATCACCAAGCTGCTTTTCTTTACAGAACCACAGCAATCCTTCACATCTGACACTAAATGATTGCATCCATCTTTATGTAGTTACAATACATATCACACTTTCTGACGCTAAGTCATTGTTAAATGGAAAGTATTTAGCTGTCATGCCACAGGATATTATAAAACATGATTATCAGGCTTCACATTCAAGACACACATGGACAAATTAATTAACTGTATAATCTGCATTCTTTGATAAAATTGCATTCCAGAAAGAAAATATCTCTCATTTTGTCTTGCTTGGCATCACAAAGCAACACTAATGAAAGTGAGAACAATCAATTATTCAACCAATCACATGATATAATGTAAATAAGTATGATCTTGTCACAAGATATAAAGATCATCTGAAGAATTTGTGGCGCAACAAGGTCATAAACTTTTGTTTTGTCTAAAGCATTTAAACTACTGCTTCATGACACACTGACACTGCGAGTGTATCCTCTGTTCAAGACAGGACATCAAACTTTTATGTTATAAACATACAACCGTGACAGTAACTTCTAACACTTACCCAAGCCTAGACAATATTAATACGGCACGAAGGAGATGCTTTTATTTTGAAATTCAGTCGTGGTCGTGGTTGTGAGTGGTTGTTGTAAATTGCCCAAACGTTGGAATTTGGTTTAGTAGTAAAATCCGCTTCCTGTCTTTTTAACACAGCGGCTGCTGGGCGTTTCCCGACAAAACATTCACAGACATGAAAGATGTGTGAAACACTTTTTTACTTTTCTTTTTCGCCCTGTGGTTTGTTTGTTCTATGTTGATTTTATTTAAAAATGACATTCCATCATGTATACTTCCAGTCTATTTCTTGTCATGAAATCACAACAAATAATTTACTTCAAAAATAAACATAATGAGAATAAAATTAATGACAGACTTTTAAATACATAAATGTATTTAAAGCACTAGATAATGCTGTCATATGAAGGATACTGCCAGATGATTCTTACTCTTTTGTTATTGCTGATTTGTGATATCCAAGGCTTTTTAGGAATAAACTTTAGTGACTACTGATTTTTAAGGGAGTTTATGTTCATTTGAGTCCTTACAACGCATTTTCCACAGATGACAGCAAAATGTAGATTGCAGGTTTGAGGTCATGACAGGAGTGCGAGTGTTAAAGACAATAGCCTGAGTACAAAGGACAGATGGTGGGCCTTTCCTTCCACCCCCCTCTTTGCCTGACCCACCCCAAGCCTGCAGCTCCGTCACAACAATGACACATCATGAACCTTGAAGCCAACACACAAAAGCATCACACACGTTCTTCAGTAAGCGTGGAGCATACCACACACAGACACACACCCAGACTGATGGATGAAGCCTGGAGCCTGGAATTCCTCATTGCAGCACTGAACTGAACGAAATCTGATTACATTTCCTTTTTTGTTGTTGTAGGCCTTTTATAATCAAGATTTATGGTGGAAATAAAACTGTAGGCAAGCCAGGTCTTACAAAAAAAAAAAAAAAAATCCAGTTTGAATCATTTTTCTTGACTGCATCTGAATGGCCAAAGGTATTCCTCTTGTCCAAACATTTAATGTGTTTTATGAATAGAGTAAACATTTTAGAAACAGTCTGTTATTCACTGTGACATTGAGCCTTGGGTGGATTTACTCTCTCAAGTATCTGCAGACACTTCTTTTTAATATTCAATGATGTGTGACTAAATTCATCAACAAATAATAGTTAACTTGTTATAAAATTTTAATAAATCTTATGTCACTTTGTGTGATGGTATGCCAAAAGGCATACCATAGGTTCTCACAGTTGCTGAGCACAACTGCTTACTGAGCATTAAAATGCTGCATTACAAGATGCCATAACTGTATGTCCAGATTTGAACTGAAATTCACCAAATATAATATAAACAAGGAACGGACATGCAAGATAAAACTCTGCGTGCATCAAAGTGTTTCCATTTGATGTCCAACTCAGTAAACCAATATTCTTCCCTTTAAAAGCAGCCCACCTCCTAATCCTGCCCCCAGAACAAATGTCCACCAGCTGACAGTCCACAGCTGCACATTTTAAACAGTCTAATTAAGGACAATCTGTTTTATTCTGTATAATCTTTCTCCATTGCCATTATCCACGTCCTCATCATTGCTGACCCTTTAGATCAAAGGATTAGACATATGATGAGCTTCCCTGGAGGTGCATGTAAGAGTAGCAGGATGGCTTTAATCTGCCTTTCTAAAAGCACAATGGCTTTGCTTCACTTTGCAAATTCCAGCCAATAATGCTCCAAAGATATCCGCTTAGTCTCTGCTGGAAAGTGATTGCTTCTTTAGAGCCAAAATAATCATAGTAAGTAGCCTAGGCAGACTCCAGACGACATTAGATGCACACTCTCATTGTTTGACTTTTGCTTTGACTCATCTTATTGTGGATTATTTGTTCTTGTTTAATTTTATGTTACTTTAAGTGTTATTGTAAGTCAGTTCACATTCATATAATATCTTTTACAAATAGTCTAACTGACAACAAGTGAAAATTGTAGATAACCATGCAAATAGTTAAAGTTACCTATCAAACATATTCTACTTGTCTGCCTTTCCAACTCAGGAATTTATAGTTTTATTGAAAACCAAGGACGCATTACTTGAAAAAAAGCATATGAACAGATAATGATTATTGTCTGGTTGGCACTGACTTAGCTTCAGAGCCTTTTAGGACGTTCTCCAGCATGCATTTGTTATTCATTTCACCATATTCCATGATAAATAAGGAATGCAATGTCTTCCGCCACAATAAATTATGTATGAAATCACAAGCTGCAGCGAAGAAAGTCTCTCAGTATGTTCCTGTACGTTTCATCTTTATAGAAGACAACTAAGAAAAGTATCAGTAAAAACAGAAACTAGTCACAAAAGCTTTACTGAGATCAAACTCCAGCTAGAAAGCTGTGTTTTATTTTGTGCTGCTTGTTGAATATTTTGTCTCCAGTTGAGGACATCTCTGTGTGCTGAGAAAAGAAATAAAATGTGTGAGAAGAAATAAACTGTCAAATCAGAAAACTTTCTTCTGAAATGAAGGAATTAATAATTCTAATGATCTGAGTGAAATGCAAATGTTTATGTGTAAGTCAGCTACTTATTCAGTGTGACATTAAAATTAAAAAGTGCTCAGTTGAGTAACATACGACATATCTGAAATTCTAAAACATCCTAGTCCTAGTCAAAATGGAAACACTGGAAACATACTACATCTTTGTTACCTTTGACACAGCTGCAAAGGCAGCTAAATGAAATAGAAGTGTGCTTTGGATTCATTTAGGCTCTACAACAGCTGGAGGAGCGACACCCCAGTGAACTTGGAGTTTGTCTGGGATGTATCCCTGTCAGGGAGTGCCAACAGGCCTGAAAGGAGCGAAGGACAGGAATGTGTTTGGAAGGGCCAGCTTCCTGTGGTGAGCCAGGTCAGGAAAAAGGACCGGCCGGCATGAGTGTGTACCGTCAATGACACTAAATTTCCTGAGGACGAATGAAGATGGAGTCTTCTGGAGTCAAACAGGAAAGGGATCGACCTAGGAATTACTACAACGCAGCATTGTCTTAATGGAGACCACTTCCGTTAAAAAAAAAAAATCTGGAGGTCCCATTGTAGTCATAGATGAGGATGTATGTTTGAAGCACCGCCCCATGGAGCTTTTAGAACCAGAAGTGACCATATTTGTCCAAGAGGAAAGAGTTGGGAGTGACATTTAAAACCTTACACAGCAGAAATACAGCTTTGAGGCCTAATATCTGTTATATCAGCAAATTATTTTCAAAATTACCAGGAGTGAATCAGTCAACTTAACGATGAACTGTAGATAAAAGAATGTAATAAAAGTATACTGTTTAATGTAAGAGTCAACACGACAAGTTTTTGAACTTTTTGAAGAATATTAAACATATGTTACACACATATGTTTTGGATCTATATCTCTTAAAGGAGACATATCATAATGGTTTTGTAATGTAATGTTTTTCAGAGGCTGACATTTTTTCTTCCAAAGCTCTCCTGAAGTATTAAAAAATGTCCACCCTCACCAGTTTCAAAATAGGAAATACAGAAAATGCAGCACGATATAGGACTGGGTGGAAACAGAAATAGGGAAGCTAGATAATTCTACTCTGCTCTAATTCTAGTCTTCTCCCGACTTTTCTCTTTCGGAGTCACCATAACAGATCATTACGGTCTCCTCCATCTTCCTCTGTTTCAACAACCAACTCCATTTTCTCTTTCACCACATTCAGAAATCTCCTCTTTTGTCTTCCACTTATCCCACTGCCTGGCAGCTCCATCTCCAGCATCCATCAATCAATGTTTCAATTATGCCTTCTCTTCATTCATTCAAACAACCTCAAACCATCTCATTCCTGCCTCTTCTTTATTTCCAAGATGTTTATCCCTGGCTGTTATCTTACAAATTGAAACTGCTCACCAATGATAAATTATAAGGTGGGACGAAACAACACAACAACATTGAAAAGGAATGGGAAAAGCCATTTAAAAAAAATCTGCTCTTAAAAAAAAAAAAAGAAAGAAAAACACTTCCTTATTGGCAAATCCAATGGCTTCATCCATCTTTTATATTAAGTCTCTATATAGAATGGTCACCATTTAATTTTTAATTTTTTTTTTTTTGTCTTCATTTCAGATGCTAAAGTATTTCAATAAATTAATGTTCTCCAGCCACTGGTATTTGAATGGTTGAAGCATGTGCAGTCAGATGGAAATCCAGTCTGCTGCAGCAGACTGTGGTAATTGAAGTACAAAGGGTGCATGGTGACACACTTTTGGTGCTGGTCTTGCTCTAGCAGGAGGGTGAAGTCCTGAACAGCTGGCCTCATGCTGTCTGACCCCTGCCCTCCTCCCCCTCCTCCTGTTCACCCACCAACACACAGTCACGCCCAGTATCAGTCTGCCATCTTCTCTTCGCTGACGTTCACCAAATCTTTCGGCTTGCCACTCTGACTTTATTTTTTCCTTTTACCCATCACTACATGATGCAGAAGTACCTCAGACTTCAAAGTTGGATGCATTTGAAGTATCAGTTTACACGGAGCCTGAATTTTAAGAAATTGTAAAATAAACAAAAAGTGTGTGAGAAAACAATTTATGAAATCTACAACCCCAACTCCACAAATGTTGAAATGCTGTGTAAAATGTATATAAAAACATAATGAAAATGTTTGCGAGTCTCATAAACTTATACTGTAACAATGGACATTGTGATCTGTAGTGAGAGCAGGGAGCAGGTGGAGGAAAATTTGAATAGGTGGAGTTACAGACTGGAAAGAAGAGGGATGAAAGTTAGCTGCACCAAGACAGAGTATTTGTGTGTGAATGAGAGGGATGCAAGAGGAACGTTGAGGGTACAGGGAGAGTAGATAAAGAAATTGGACGGTTTTAAGTACTTAGAGTCAACAGTCCAGAGTAACAGAGAGTGCAGAAAAGAAGTGAAGAAATGTGCAAGCAGGTTGGAACGGGTGGAGAAAAGTGTCAGGAGAGATGTGTGATAAAACGGTGTCAGCAAGCATGAAAGGAAATCTGTACAAGACAGTGGTGAGACCAGTGATGATGTATGGTTTGGAGACAGTGGCACTGGGTGAGAGACAGGAGGCAGAGCTAGTGGTAGTAGAAATTAAAATTGTTAGGTTGTCTTTGGGGGTAACAAGGATGGATAGGATCAGGAATGAGTATATCAGAGGGACAGCACGTTAGATGTTTTGGAGATAAAGTCAGACGGGCCAGATTGAGATAGTTTGGACATGGACAGAGGAGGGATAGTGAATTTATTGGGAAAAGGATGTTAAAGTGGGAGCTGCCAGGCAGGAGGCCTAGAGGAAGACCAAAGAGGAGGTATATGAATGTAGTGAAGGAGGACATGAGGGTGGTTGGTGTGAGAGAAGAGGATGGAGAGAATAGGGTTACATGGAGAGGGGGGATTTGCTGTGGGGACTCCTGAAGGGAGCAGCTGAAAGGAAAAGTAATACTGTGAATAAAATATAGGTTGATGAGATTTATCAACCTTTGTACCCTGTTATAATTACATTTTACCAAGTGTGCCAATTTTGAGGGGGATTGAGGTTTTACGACACATATTCAGAGATAATCACCTGGTTATTTTTAGCTTTCTGAATTTCATCAGACATATGATTTGATGATGATGATGATGATGTGCACATGTGCCTTTATTAAATGGTGATCTAGTGAGCAGTTTGGTTTCGCTAGTTAGCCAAAGTAAATGTAGATGCTGATTAATTGCGTTTGACACAGAACATACAGGCAAGCAAAGTAATAAAACTTTTATTTGGCAATAAAAATGTGAACATACTGTACAAAATAATTTTCTTTAAAACACGCATATAAAAGGACTTTCAGATAAAATAGATTTTGTATCCAAAACACTTCCTAAAAAGTAAGGTCCAAAGCTTGTGCACAATCATTCCCCACTGCAGATTTCACTGTTGATGATCCACTGGTGATGATAAAATCAAATGCATGACCATCCCTCTAAATGCAGAGTAAATGTGAAGATAAAAAGCCAGCTAGGGTGAAATCTGATTCCCACACATCAGCAGGGATCGATTTGTTCTGCAGATCTGAGATGGAGGATACATGAGCCTGTAAGAACCTCAGCTCAACCCAGTCACCTTGAGAGCAGCTAAAAATAAGTTTTATGGACAGCAAGCACAGCAGTTTCTGAACTCAAACCTGAAGTGTTATGCTTTCAAATCAAAAACAATCAGTTATAAACTTTTTTTGGTGTAATGTCTAGGTGTAATGGCTAGGCAGTTACTGTAAAGACAATTATTGATAATTCTGAAGAACTAAATTTAGGGCTAAATTTAGCCATTTTTATCAACCCAGTGGGTGTATAACTTCCCAACATGTCCCAGGTCTCACAGTTAAAAGGCATAAAACTAAGCACTCACTGAAAGTTCTTGTTTTGGAAGTTGGTTTAGCTTGAGTTTCATTCAGGAGAGGCAGGAATCAAGATGCTCATTGATCTTTGACTCCTGCACTTTTGCTTGGCACACCGGACAGCTGACCATCAGCACAGATGGGGAGGGGGTGGAGGAGGAGGTGGAGGAAGCGCCGGAGGACTGGACAGATGTCGATGTGGAAGATGAAGCCGTGGCGGCTGCAGTTCTTTGCTGCACTGCAGCTGATTTTGGGATTCCTGACTCCCTGGACGCTGCTGAATCGCTGCTCAACGCCTTCTGGAAGAAATCAAAGATGGTGGCCGAGCTGCCGATTTCGTCCCACGTCCTCTTTCTCGAGGTCTGATCTCTGCCTACAGCGCCTGCCACAACACTGCCAGAACCACTGACATACTTGGATCTAGTTGGTTTAGTTGCGCTGCCCTGGGAAGCCATTGCAGTCACACGGTTAGTTTGCCGTTTAGAAATGATGGAGGAGGAAGGGGAAGTTGATGACAGTACGTCTTTTTCAGTCTGGGTGTCTGACCTGGAGGACTGACTCTCTGATTTCCTGAGGTTTGCGTTGTTAAAAAGGTCATGAATGGACTTCTGTTTAACCTTATCTGCTCTTTGGCCATCACTGCCACTACGGAATTTAGAGATTTTCACCGGCGAGCCGTTGATGTTGACAAAAGCTCTAGTGTTTCCGACAGATCTCTTTACAGGTGGCTTTTCCTCCACAGAGGCAGCAGCTCTGACTGAGGGAAGGCTGCTGGAGATCCCCTTGGTTTGGTCAGACAAACCAGTCCGAGCAGGAGAGCTGAGAGTTTCAGCTGGAGATGCAGGGGGGAAAAACATCTTCGGAGAGGAGGCAGAGGTTTTCACAACAGGCACCACTGCTGTAATAGATGTCGAGGAAGACCTGGAGCTCTGGGAATTCCCTCCCAGGAGGAAACCTTTGCCACCAAATGGGATAATGTTCCTTATATCTTGTGATCCAGAGCCTGAAAGCGAAGACAGTATCAACAAAAGTCCACCATTATTTCACATTCAGTAATACAGTATAAATCTGAAATTTTGTACAATTTTGCAGAAGGTGTTAAAATGTTACCTGCAGCTGTGCTTGAAGGTTTCTTACTTCCCAAGTCCTTCTTCTCGCCTTTCTTAGCTTTTTTGCCATATCCCTCAGGCTCCTTGACCTTTGTATAAGTCCCACCACATGTCCTCCGGTGATCCTCCCACCAGGGGTCCAGCGAGGACGGAGCTCGGTTCATGGCTCGCTTCACAAAGCCAAAGTAGGGCTTGCGGGTCTGGCAGGGCCCATCGCATCGCCACCAGTGCTGCCGGTACACGTCAACCTCATCATGGAAGCTGTGGTAGACCTGACATAGGGAAGACAGATGTTTTACTACTCCAGACTGCTCAGCTCACTTACGTTCACCTGCTGACAAACGGTGTTGCAGAAAAGATACCTACAGTAATATTCGTCCCACTGGCCTTGTTGATCCTCTTCATGTGTTTGCAGAACTCAGGCCCGTGGCCGTCTCTGTCTCGGTCGTTCTGGGTGACAAACAGGAGGGCGTGAATCATTTCATGGAGGAGGGTCTGTGGGAACAAAGAAAATTAATCATCTAATGATTAATCATTTAATAATTAACTTGCAGTTATTTACTTTCAACATTTCAAGCTTGAATCTCACATATTGAGAGCTGAAGTAAAGACATCTGACATTTGGAATTATTGAGCCCTTTTAATTTTATAAACAGAATTAAGGAAATGATTATTATGTATATATGTCATTTAAAATGGAGACACACTAATATCATGTTGGGCCATCTTTGGCCTTGGTTATAGCATTGTTTCTGAAAGCTTTTTCAGCAGTATCACAACATTTTTTTCTATCCAGATGTGCAATCATTTTAAAAAAGAAAGTTAAGGTCTGAACCAATCCAATCCATGTATGAAAATGATCTCATACTCCCTTTCACCAACTGAGCCCCCTGAATCCCAGCATGGCCATCTCAGCATATACAGATGCCATCAGAGCAGTAAGCAGGACTCATTTTACTGGGCTTTTTACTTTCAGGAGAAATGCTATAACATAACTTTGCTGAACTGAGACTTGACCAACTGAAGCATCCCACTATCATCATACTGCGCCACAGCTCCAGGATGTGTCTTCCAACTTTGTTTTTTACAAAAACAAGAAGCAACCTCAACCATCAATGGCCAGTTGAAGCACGTTAATCACTGCAGTAGTTTATTAACATGAAACTCATATCCATTTGCTCCTTTTATAGGTAAATCATATATTTATTTTGGGATTGTAAAGATTATTTCTACTTTTTGTAAATTATATTCTGATATACAATTGTTCATGGGGAACCTGAAATGTCCAAATTACCTCCGAAATTATAACACTGGTATATGAATATCCGCCTCACCTCCACTAGGTCTTTTCTGGGTCGAAGCTTCAGCAGAGGCTCACTGAGTCGGATCGAACACAGTCCACCTCGTCCTTCATAAGAACACACACCAGCACATCTACGAGAAATAGCAATAAAAGCAGGAGACATTCATCATATTACACTTTTTATTGATTGCACATATTTCATCATTTAAGCTGAAATACAAAACACAATACTGGGAATATCCACAACACTAAGAATAAGGCATGATTTCACTCTGAAATCAACACAATATGGATTTTGAAATGTAATGTTTTTTATTTGGTAAAAAGATGTGATTTCTGCAGTGTTGCTGTTCTTCCTGAAATGTATTTGTGGGATTGGTTAATTTTTATTTAAATGTTGTATTTTGGTGGTAATTGTGTTTTTCTAAAATATTTATGTGTTTTCTGTATTGGTGTGTTTCCTTTACTGCTACTACTCTTACTACTACTACTACTACTACTACAACTACACACACACAC
Organism: Zenarchopterus dispar; assembly: GCA_028564865.1. NCBI lineage: Eukaryota > Metazoa > Chordata > Actinopteri > Beloniformes > Zenarchopteridae > Zenarchopterus > Zenarchopterus dispar. The sequence continues at coordinate 10,198,388 of JAOWBL010000017.1, read as the reverse complement.
ACACACATATATGTATAGGAAAATATTGCCTGATTAAATGGTGTGTAAATATTATCTTTTGTGTTGTGTGTGTTTAACACTTTCAGTTACTTTGATTCCTGCAGCTTTGCTTCACAAGGACATCAATGATGCCATGGCAACACCACAATCAGAGAGATGTAAAGGTGACTTACAGAGTCATTCTGGGACTCCACTTGACCTCCACTCCGCTCAGTTTCCCCCAGAAGAAAGTGTCGTTGAACTCCAGAAACATGGCCCTGAGATCTGGGTTGGGGTCCAGCAGCTCCCAGGACTTGTCCACGATGCTGAGTGGCTGCTGATGCCGGGGAGTCGGCTTCCAGTAAGGAACAACATCGCTCCCGCTTCCTGCTTCCTCCACTTTCCTTTTCTTACTGCTGCCCCCGTAATCGTCGTCCTCGAAACGGGTTGCTGAAAGCCGTGAGGTTTCGTATTCGTTGTCAAACTGCTCCTGCAGCTGAATGGCTAGCAGAAGGTCCTCATCCATGGCAACAGCTGAGAAGACAAGTGAGCTAACTAGCTACGAGGGTAGATTTACGTGGACCCTAACTGACCAGGGTTCCTAAGCAAAACGACCACATCATAAAACAGCCTGTAAGTTTAATTATGTGCACAAATACTCGGATTTGTGTCATAATTTACGCAAAAACGTTCCCATCTTGCCGTTAACCGAGGGTGTTTGGTAATGAGAGTCAGAATCGAGCGCGAATACTTTGTCAGAATCATTGCAGAACAGGCAAATTTTCAAAATAAAAGTGCTAAGCCTGTTTTGTTGTTCGTTTTAAACGATTATAATGTTTTTCTCTTTAGAACTACAACATTTAATTTCCGGTAAAGACTCCATTCTGATTGACTTTACTAAAACCCCAAATCCGGCGAAAAAGTCATCAAGAAGAACTCTGGGATATGTAGTTCTCTTTCTTTCAGTTGGTGGACCAATCAAATCTTACCCCCCTTTTCCTAATAACCCTTTGCTTTAAATAAAAGTATGTTTAATCAAGTTTAAAAGTAATCTGTGAACATAAATTTTTCTTTAAAGTAAAATTTAAAAGAACTATCTCAGTTTTTACAAGAGGCTAAATAAGCTCTAATATCACTCTCTTAGTATTTGTTGGCCATCTTTTTTTTCTTGATCCCGTGACGTTCTGGTGTCAACCAGTTTACAGCTTCCTGTTTGAGTTGAGGCGGATATGAAGGATCTCTGACTAAGTCGTCCTCTGTCCGTATTTGTTGTTGTTTTGTTAGCAATTCGCATTAGCAAATAAACACAGACGCGGCTAAAATGTCCGAAACTGTGAACCGACTGCGGAAACAGCTCGAATCGCCCAATTTCGACCCGCAGAACTATGTCAAGCAGCTGTCACAGCAGTCCGACGGCGACAGAGATTTGCAGGAGCATCGTCAGAAAATACAAAACTTAGCCGACGAAACGGCCCAAAACCTAAAGAAAAATGTTTACAAGAACTACAGACAGTTCATCGAAACGGCAAAAGAGATTTCCTACCTGGAGAGTGAAATGTACCAGCTCAGCCACATCCTCACGGAGCAGAAGAGCATCATGGAGAGCATCACCCAGGCCTTGCTGTCCACAGACAAGGATGAGACTTCCAAAGAGATGCAGGCTGCTTTCCCCAAAGAGACAGAGGAGCTGAAACAGAGGACGCTGACCTCCCTGCTGGAGAAAGTGGAGGGTGCAAAAAACATAATGGACAGCCCCGGGAGGCACCTGGTCTACAACGGAGACCTGGTGGAGTTTGATGTAGACAACATGTCCCCCATCCAGAAGGTGCATGCTTTCCTCATGAATGACTGCCTTTTAATTGCCACCTGGCTGCCCAATCGCAGAGGCACGGTGAAGTACAAATACAATGCTCTGTATGAGCTGGAGAGCTTCGCTGTGGTCAATGTAAAGGACAACCCTCCCATGAAGGATATGTTCAAGATCCTGATGTTTCCAGACAGCCGCATCTTCCAGGCAGAGAACAGTAAGGTGAAGAAGGAGTGGTTGGAAATCCTGGATGAAACCAAGAAAAACAAGGCCTCCAAGGAGAGGCACAAGAAAGAGGAGGAGGTCCCCACCTCTCCTGTAAGAGTTGAGGTGTCCACCAACCCTTTCGATGTGGATGACGATGAGCCCACGGATGCTGAAGAAAGTGTGGACCTCAGCCTTGAGTGGATCCAGGAACTGCCAGAGGATTTGGATGTGTGTATCGCCCAGAGAGACTTTGAAGGTGCCGTGGACCTGCTGGACAAGCTCAATGAGTATCTGAAAGACCAGCCGGTCACCCAGAAGGTAAAAGAGCTCAGACTGAAGGTGGACGAGCGTGTGCGGCAGCTGACAGAGGTGCTGGTGTTTGAGCTTTCTCCAGATCGGTCACTCAGAGGTGGACCAAAGGCAACCCGGCGAGCAGTGTCCCAGCTCATCAGACTAGGTTTGTCTTTAGTTATTTTTGTTTACAACACTAATACCTGACATTTATAAAGTTACAATGTGCTGAAGTTACAGTGTTTTTATGATCAAAATCACAGTTTCAAAGTGACTCTTTTTTTGTTATCTTCTTTCATCCAGATAATTTGTAGTGTTTGACCTGTATGCTGTTGAAGTGTAGTAGTTCACTTTAGTAACTTTTAAGCACTGCTTAAAATTTGACCACAACAAAACACAAACTCATTACTAGTTTGTGATCAAATGTTTAAATGTTGTCATTTGTTTTTTTTGTCTTTTTACAGGTTGTAGTATAGTTTTTATAGTTGGCCTTGTTTTACTCAATGCATCCATTTCTTCAAATTGGAAAAAAAAAACAAAACCCAAACAACAACTTAAAATTAGGACCGAATCTGATTTACCACTGGACCTGCTACCATCAGTAACTTTGTGTTATTGTGTGGATTGTGCTTGTCTCAGGTCAGTCCACCAAAGCCTGCGAGCTGTTTCTGAAGAACCGCGCTGCAGCCGTCCAGACAGCCATACGGCAGCTTCGCATCGAAGGAGCCACGCTCCTGTACATCCACAAACTGTGCAACATCTTCTTCACCAGCCTGCTGGAGACTGCCAAGGAGTTTGAAATGGACTTTGCAGGGAACACAGGCTGCTACTCTGCCTTTGTGGTCTGGTCCAAATCCGCCATGAGGATGTTCGTGGACGCGTTCAGCAAGCAGGTGGGCAGAAATTCAGAAAGATGAGCAAGACCTAGTTCTGTGTGTGTGTGTGCTTTTTTTTTTTTTTTTAGGGCCAGGTAACACAGAAATAATGAGTAAAATGTTTAGTAAAGACTCTAAATGTTGGTACTTTGTGATGCCTTAAAAATATAAAAACAGCAAATAAGTTTAAAAATAAGGCTTTTTGGGATTGTTAATTCAATATCCACTAGGCAAGCTTGTTTATCTGGAGGATGTAGGTGTTAGAAGCATAACAGCTTAATATAGTAGGCTGATATTACAGTGCCACGTCTTTTTTTTTTCCTTACTAACCAGGTGTTTGACAGTAAGGAGAGTTTGTCGACGGCAGCTGAATGTGTCAAAGTGGCCAAAGAACACTGTCAGCAGCTGACCGAGATCGGCCTGGACCTGACCTTCACCCTGCAGTCGCTGCTGGTCAAAGACATAAAGGCAGCCCTGCAGAGCTACAAGGACATAATCATCGAGGCGACCAAACACCGGAACTCTGAGGAGATGTGGAGAAGGATGAACTTGATGACCCCCGAGGCTTTGGCTAAACTCAAGGTGCAGATGATTTCTCTCCTCTTTCTGTTTGCTCTTTTATTTTCCTCACACACTCTCTCAGTCAGTTTCCAGAATTAATTTTTTTCTCTTCAGTCCTACAGACTGATGTGAATTTGATAAAGTTTTATAAAGGACACTAATTCTTTAATAATCCAATTACATTTTGGAAAAAATGTGATAAAACCTGTGATGATTTTCTGCTTTTCTTTAATTTATTCTAGTTGCAAACTCATTTCTCTGACAATAATTTGTATCAAACAAAGCTGTGGAAGGAAAGATGGCTTTAAAGTTTTAAACTTCACAATTTTCTTTTACAAAGTAAATAATCATAGGAAAAGCAGTCCAAAGCTGCAACATTTTCTTAGGCTGATAAAGCAAAAAAAGAGGAATTTAGATGTAGATTTCATTCTCTATCGACAACAAAATCTGAATGATTTCTAAGTTAATTTTGATACAAATTTATTGATCACTTCTTGATAAATAAAATAAACAAACTACGCTGTTCGAATAACCTCGGAAGAGGGGGTGATGATCAATACAATAATAATGAAAATAACTTCTGATGCAGTTTTAAGTTATGTTGCAGTTTCTGTAAGTAGTGATTTGAGCGTCTTTTAAAGGGTTTAAGAAGAAATTCTCCAGGTTATAGTTTCACATTTACAAAAACAAAGAAGGCTGTAGTTATACATTTGCAAAAAGATGCAGTGGTGAACTGTGGCTCCTGTCAGAAAGAATTGCTGCGCTTCAATTCCCAAGGTTGGAAATAATTTTTCTGCCAGCATTAAAGAGGAAATACAACTGCATATTTTATCTGTTTAGATGTGATTACATTAGAGAGGTGCAACATGATAACACTTGGGTGCAGTATTCATCCAAATCCATAGTTATTTTTCCTCTGAACAAGCCTCATTGTTAGCAGTAATAATAATAAAAAGCTAGTTAGCATTTTTCTAAAACAGTCTTACAAAGTGCTTCACAGCAGCAGAGAATTCAGTTCAGTTTTAAAGATACTTAAAAAATAAAATTCAGCTCCAGATTAGTTCAGTTAATAAAAAGCCAATTTAAATAACCCCACCATGTTAATAATCATTTCCTATCTAAGGAAATCAGCAGGCCTTTTTTGCTTATGACATGATGGTAATAAGATCCTTCTGTCCTTCTGTGTCATTTCTGTCTACTGCAGAAATGACACTTTTGATGTGGGTTGATCCAATTTTGCAAAAAGTCAAGAAAGGTAGTTCCTTGTCAGAAATCAACAGACTTTAGATTTTGAAAATGTTCAGTTTGAATTTCTAAAAATTTTAATTTGGTTGTGGTGCTGTAATGTTTTTGGTTTTTTTTTTGTTTTTTTTTGCATATTTATCGATACTTTCCTTTATAGCACCTTCTTATTTCAGTTGCCATCAACCATCAGGGCATGAGCATATTACTCTTGGTCTCTGCAGGACGAGATGCGCAGCTGTGGGATAAGCTTCCAGCAGTACACAGGAGACGACTGCTGGGTTAACCTGAGCTACACCATCGTGGCCTTCACTAAGCAGATGATGAGCTTTTTAGAGGAAGGCCTGAAGCTCTACTTCCCTGAGCTGCACATGGTGCTGCTGGAGAGTCTGAGGGAGATAATCCTGGTGGCCGTGCAGCATGTGGACTACAGCCTCCGCTGTGAGCAGGACCCCGAGAAGAAAGCCTTCATCCTGCAGAACGCCTCCTTTCTCCACGACACCGTGCTGCCGGTAGTTGAGCGGAGGTTCGAGGAGGGCGTTGGCAAGCCAGCCAAACAGCTGCAGGACCTGAGGAAGAGCACGAGACCCGTGCGGATCAACCCCGAGAGCACCACGTCCTTGGTCTGAGACTCGGTGGAGCTTCTGTGGCTCAGATGACAAACGTGTGAGACTGTGATAAAGGATGGTGGCCAAAGAAAAGCTTTTCCTCCCTTCAATTTCAGCCCCCCTTTTAGAGCTAACCACTACAATAGCTACTGGTTGTTTTGATGCAGCAGGACAGGAAATTACTGTTTGCATCACAGAGAATGGACGCGTTAGCAGCTGTGCAAGACGTTTTAAGATCAGCGTGTCTTTTTTTTGTGACTTTGCACCTCATTTCACCTTCATTTCAAAAAATCTAAGCTGCTGCATCCAGTTTTCTTCAGGAGTGAACATGTGAGGGCTTCAATCCTTCAGATTAATGCCGTTTATGAGGTTATGTGTTCTGAATGAGACTTGTGCATGATTCTGTTTACATATAAGTTAACACATTTACTCATTAGTAGAATTGATGTTTCTGTTGTTTGAAAGCTTTTTTTATTCTATAGGTTTATATTTGATCCACTCAGTTTGATTTTAAGGTAACTATACCATTATGAAGCACTGAACTATTCAGACTTACAAGCCGATTTCATTAGATGAGTAAAGACAACAAACTCACTTTCTTTGTCAGTTTAAACATCTTTGTAAAACATAAATTAATAAAGATCATTATGCACAGGACCAGTCTTTATTTATCAGTCTTATGGAGAAAACATCAAAATCTTTTGTTTCTAAGTTAAAGAAGAAACTTTTCAAGACACAAAGACCTAGAAAACACTGATAAAGACAAGGGGGAACTCTCTCATCTACAATGCAAGCTTAAGGTTTAATCATCCTCTGCTAACTGTTTTGTGGGGAGTGGTTACATAGGTGGGCTTGGGCGTGGAGGATCCAGGTTCAATACCCCAGTTTAACAATGGTGAGCCACTGTGGGCCCCTGAGCAAGGCCCTTAACCCCCAACAGCTCCCCTGGTGCTGCTCACTGCTCCTAGTGTGACTGGTGATGGGTTAAAAGCAGAGAACAAATTTCCTCATTGTGGGACTAATAAGGGATTCTTAAAAAAAAAAAAAAAAAATCTCTCAAATAGATTTTATTTGAGGTTTCAAGTTTCTCCAGAGATGGAGGTATATTTTTCTGGTTTGAATGTACTAAAATATATATAATTGAGTTTTATGTTTTCTTAGTTGCTAGGGTTTTTTTTTCCTCCTTTCTTCCTGTCAAATGTGCATCTTTTATGAATTATCATCCCTTACTAACCCATTCAATAATTTTCCAAATCTGAGATTCACTGACATCTTTATAAACAATAAGTTATTTACTTGTCATAGAAGCATGAGCATCATAACACCACCTGCACTCTAGTTTATATTTACAGGTATATTTACAGGTATATTAATGTATTTTGTTGCAGTCCACCACTGCACATGATAATACTTAAAAACCAAAGCAGAATTAGATTTTCTCTGTGACTCACAATGCACAGGTGTCTTTGCTGTTCAAACGTATTCATCAGTTTCGTTCCTGACTGAAGAGACAGTAGATGATCAAACACACCTCTTCAGAAAGAAGGTCACATTACTGAGAGGACATTGCTGTCATGACTGGAAAAGATATGTAGATGATCTCATAATCCTAAACCAGACATTATTCCACTGTTTGGTCATTTTTTTATTTACCTAAAAATATTAGAGAGAAGAACAGTGCCACCTGTCATATGTCTATGTTTCTTGAACATCATAAAAAAAAAAGCACGACAGTTCATTTTAATACCTGAAAACGAATGATGCTAAACTAGTGTACCTCATTCACGTTTGGTGGTTTTGTCGCCCTCTTGTGGCAGCCACGAATACTGGATATTTACTATATTATTAATATTGTGTCGTGTAGATCAACGTTTCCTAATCGTGTTTCAAACGTTTCCCAGCTGAAGCACGCCTGATGAATCACCATCAGCTTTCCATCAAGGTCTGCACAAGTTTGTCAATGGCCTACTAATCTGAGCAAAGGTGTGTTGGAGCAGAGCAACATCTACAACACGCAGGACGGTGCTCCCCCGTGGAACAGAGTTGGAATTCACTAGTCCAGATGGGAAAGGATTTTGTCCTAATTCAGTATATCACTTTTATAGTCTTTCATGTTCTTTGTTGAAATACTGTTTATTTGGTACAATGGTGGTGAGTTGGCATTTTTCCAGTGTCAGACATATTTATAGAGTTGACCTCCAGAGCTCATCTCATCAGATGCGATGGAAGGCTCAAAGATAGTCTTGGGTTGAGGTTATCTGGAAATATCAGAATGGTGAAATTGTTTTAGAGAAATTCATTCAGTATAAGTACATAATGTATGAGCGAAGTCGCTTTGTTGTGAAAGTAGAAGTGTTGCACTTAAATACTTCATTTTGGTTTCCCTATCAATTTGAAATTAATATATTAGTTTTTAATTAACAATGCATTTTGTGGTTTAATAAAACAGAACCCCCCCTCAGTAAAATTACTTTATTAAAAAAAAAGTAATGGAAGCTGAGAAACTGCTATGAAACTTATCACTGAATTTTAATTCAGTTATTAAAGTTCCATTGGAATATAAAGGTACTTCTAAGATAAGATTGGTTTTGAGTATAGTTTTCTAAAATATTGCTTAGTTTATAGGTTGGTGTAGAACTGTTATAGAAAGAAGTAAAAATAATTAACATCACTACCGTCATACTTCAAGGCTTGAATTAAAGCAACTGGAGTTCGTTATCTTGGTTCTTGAAGACGTTTCAGAACCAAGAAAAAGAAGTCCAGTTGCTTTGACTCAAGCCTATGATGATTACAGTGCTCTAGATGATAGTCTACACAAGCATATCACTATACTCTTATGAATAAAAGAAACAGAGACCACTTATTTGTGTATCGAAAGTGGCTCTTGTATCAAACACTTTGACAAAACACAGCCCTCTAATTTAGTTTGAGGTCATGTAAGTGTGAAAATATGTTACTTAGTGAGTCACTGAGATTTGCTGCATTACAGATGCAGATTAGAGAAGAACTATCGAGCCTTTCCATCTATAGATTCCTCCAACTTCATATCTTTCCGTGTTTGCAGTATCTCAGAGAAACCTTTAACACCGATCTCAAATGAGGCAAACTATACTGAGGAGTGAGTGGAGTGGAGTGGAGTGGCTTTTCTCTCTAAAACTGAATATGGACAAAGGTAGAAAGAGATGGTTTAAAAGAGAGCTGTGAGAGTTTTAGAAAAAAGATCATAACATTTCTCCTTTAATTTTGGCACTTTTGAGTATTTACATATTTGAGTTAGTTGTACATTTAATCTGCCTTTTACAAAAAGGTTTTTATTTCACTGAAAACTGAAAACACTAGCTGCTGTTTAAATGAAGATTTACAGAGCCAAACAACCATGCCAGTCATTTCTGCTCTCAGCTTAGAATCATCACTCTGCCTAGGAGGTCTGGAGAACCGGAAGAAACCTGCACAGACTCCACACAGAATGGCTCAGGGGTTTTCTTGTTATGTGTCAGCAGAACTAACCAACAAACCAATGTGCTGACCCCCAGAATCATATTTACTAATGCAAAATATTTCACAGAAGTAAAGCATGATACATCATCATCTATTAAAATATGAATTTACAGATACATGGAAATTGATGAGCTCCTCTGCAGTGCAAAAAGTATTTAAAGTAACATTTATTTACCTCAGTAATTTAAATCAAGTAACACATTAGGCCTATACATTATCCCAAAAAAGGGGAAAAAAATCACTTATTTTAATTAACTTTACCAAGAAAAGGGGCTTTGAGTATCACTGTTTTATGCTTGAGAAACCTAAAAATAACAGTTTAAAAAAATTAGTGAAGGCATCAATATGCTCTGATAGCAATACATGTTTCAAAAAATGTGTCAAAAAAATCTGTTTCTGATGCAGTTTGAAAAAAAAGTCAAATAAGCAAGAAGAGTATCTAATGCAAGAAAACATCAGGTTTTAGTGTTCACACTTCAGTCAGTTTAAATAAGTAATGTCATAGCCTGCCAATCTTAATCCTGGGTCAGTTGGATTTGTTTTACTTGTGTAGCTTGTAGAGGTAATTTGAGAATAGTTCAAATTTTAAAAGGACAGAGAATGTGCGGGGTTCATTACTGACTGGCACCACAGTTTCAAACAGCAGGCTCATTCAGAGTTTTAAGAGGTCTACTTAAATGAATCACTTCTGCCGTAGCTATTGTTTCTCATTAGGGGAGAAGCTTTGGAAATGGAGCCGAAGCACAGCAGAGAGGAAGAGTGAGGAGCCTGTAATTTGTTTTCAAGTTTTCAAGATACAGTTCCCTTCTTTCCGAGATTACCAAGTCCTTATTGGACGCCATCATGGCTTAGAATTTACATTTGCCTTTTTTTTTTTAGCTCTATTTATAGTGACATTTTAAACATATCACATTTTATTCAAGTTTTGCACAGGCAAAATATTCCCAGAGCAAATTAAAACATGATACATTAACTGTTTTTAGCTGTAGTAATGAATATATTTACATAAACAGAGGGTCCCATTCATATTTTTCTCTGTGCAGTAGGCTAACCCCACACTTTCCTTCTTCTCCACACAGCTTAGCATTAAATGTAATCTTATTGTTTTATATCTGTTGTGTATGTATTTTGTTTGTTTTTAAAATTTAGACTAATCTCACTGTCCAGCTGCACACTTTTATTTATTTAACATTTAATCAGATAAAAGTGTCCTTATCTGTGTAGAGAAGAATAAAGCTGATGTTAAAGTTCCTGTACTTCTGATTTTAATGCTCAGCAACTATTAACAGAGATTTTTGCAGCTCAGTAGCCACATATTTCTTTC
>JAOWBL010000017.1:10119271-10184882 GCA_028564865.1 Zenarchopterus dispar | reverse complement strand
TATACATATATATATATATATATGTATATATATATATATATATATATGTTTGACCTGATGGAGCTGAAGAGACACTTGACGTGATGAACATTGCTGAAAAGTTTACTTCTGTTGAATTTAATACTGAAGATAAAGTTCATTAAAAGTTATTTAATGTGATTATCTTGAATTCATGTGTCTCTTCTTGCAAATGTCCACTGAAAGAGGACGCTGTCTTTCTTCATCCGCCGCTCAGACCAGACGTGGTTACAGAAACTCCAACCTGTAGTCTTTTCTCAAGATTACTTAATGTTTCAAAGAGTTTCAGAAACAGTAAATCAGCTTTTTTGGTTTTCAATAAATCATATTTTGAGAAATTGTGAAAAAAGGAAAATGTTAAAATTCATACAAGACACCAACTGTCATAAAATAAACATCTGAAAACAAATTCAATGGTTGATTTGTTGCCATTAATGGCTCAAGTGTAAACCGCTTAAAGGGAAAGAAAACAGAACCTTTCTGACATTTAAAACGAGCATTTTAAACTGTTTTACGTAAGACAGGAAACAGCTGCAATCCCCCACAAAAGCAGAACTAACGGAGCCTTTATTTTGGTTCCTGGAGATCTCCATCTATAAGCAACAATGCTGAGCTGAAAAATTACATTTTTCCTTTTGGACCATTTTTTAAAAAATCACATGAAGTAAATTAAATTAATCTTGATAAGGCTTTGAATAGACATACTTATCACCAACCGATTAATCAACTGTTATTGTGTTTATTATTGTTTGTTGATGGCAATTTTTGTCTAAAAAAAGCCACATTTGTTTTATGAGATCTGCTGATCTCGTAATCGATGAGCTGTTGCAGATCTAAATGATTCTAATATTAACATGCAGATCATCTGCTTATTGAAGCAGCAAGCCATCCCCGACCATAACACTCCTACCACCGTGTTTCACAGCTGAAGTTCCTCTTCTGCATCTTCACTGGTAACACGTCTGGTACCTTTGGTCTAAGAACCGTATCTGTTTGCCCAACAGCACCTTTTTCTTTTTTAATGCTTTCTTCTCGTGACCATGCACATCAGATTTATGAAACTTCTCAATGTTATCAAATAAATTTGGGCAGCGTCACAGCTCCAGGATCAGTTTGGTAACACTTCAGACACAATTATAGTATCTTTGTGTCAAAAATAAAACTTTTAATTCTTCAAATATGTTCATCCTTCAACATAGTCTGCTATGTTCAGTTAAGTCGATCACTAAGATCACGAGTGGCATCTTGAACTAGTTATTACCATGGTGATGAAGAGCGAATAAAAACACAAGCATCAGTTAATCCATCTTTAATAGATAATACCATCAAAATCAGGGAGTGGAGGAGGGTTCAACAGAGAGAGAACTGTTCATCACTCAACATTTCAATCGTGCTGTCAAACCCAGCGTCACAGCTGTTACATCCTTTCTGGACAAAAAAGGGCAATAACACACGTCGGCCTGAAGATCCCTCAGCATCAGACGTTTAGTGAGACGGGCCCGTCGCCGCAGCGTGGTCACAGTTCACATCTCAGACAACACACGCCAGCGCATTTATAGGTCCTGGTGAATGCACGATCAGAAATCAACACCGTTACAGTTTGAAAAATAATTCTAGCATGTTTTGTTTCTTCTCTTTTGATTGCATAAAACGTGAACTTGGAGGTTCAGACGCAACTCCTCGGAGGACATGGAAGAGGGGGACATCCAGATTTACCAGGACACGAGGATCAATAGCTTTTGGTCATGATGGGAATCTTGTGACTGAGGCCTTCATTTTATATATATATATATATATATATATATATTCCATCTCAATACATAGATTTAAAATCCATATACACTTTAAAAAGTTTAAAAAAAAACAGGATACTGAAAATTTTTTTCCTCAACAAAAATAAACTTTAAACATCATTAATCATTTTCTTTAAAAAAAAAAAAAATTACAAAGATTTTTTAAAAAAATTAAAATATCAAGTAAAAAATGTAACAAACCATGGAGAAAAAAAAAAAAAAAAAGTGTCAGGAGAAGGCGACAGCTGTGTGCCAACAGTCCGGACTGGAGTTACTGAGAGGCTGAAATGAATCTCTGAGAATAACTGTCCTGCATATGCCAGTAAATCAATCCCCAATCACAGGGACGGGAAAAAGAGACACAAACAAACATTTCTTTAAAGCAGGTCACATTCCCGACTCCCGGGGTCAGAGGAAACACTAATCCAACACCTCTTCCTCAGTGCGTGCCGAGGTCGGACAGTACCTTCTTGTGGCTAAAGAGCAAAACAGAAACATTTAGTCAAAGTAGAAAGTATTTTAAGGGCTTTGGGTTAAGGCGCAGAGAAACGACACTCGTTTCTTGCTTTAGAAGACACTTGTAAGACATAATAATGACAGCCAGACAGACGTACCATCGCAATTTTGAACCATGTAGTGCATCTACTCCTTTTTAAAGCAGCGGTGTGCAACAACAGCACAGCTTTTGAGTTTTGATCTATCGACGGATCCCATCTCCAACTCTGGCGCTTGGATCATGTTCTGGAATTGTTACACACTGCTCTTTAAATACGCTTTTATCTAACGGCAACAGCTCGAGTTATATAAAGTGAAAGCTGCCAAAGTGCACGATGCATTTGTAGTTTCTGAAAAATGTCGAGGTGGATTACCTCTGTTGGTTACTACCCGTTCAGATTTAACCGAGACGTCGCAGGTTCAAGTAAAAAAAAACAAAAACTTGCATAAAGAGTTTTGAAGATTCGTCTTTTTGCATCAGATTCAGCTACTTGATTTGGCTGATTTTTATTTTTTATCTTTTTTAAAGTATAATTCTATTCATTAGAATGTCTGAATTGAAGATTTGAAATTTTTTGTGGCTATCAAAGCCTTGTTGGTTTATCCAAGACTTTTTTAAAGCAAGATTGTTTTATGTGACAGCTAATCCTTTTTTTTTTTTTTTTACTTTTAACCCACATTTAATAGTGATGTATTTTTCATATTCACTGATGCCAAACCACTTGTGTTTTGTTCTAAGATTTATTTTCTAACTACGCATCACTTCAGTCCCAGAAACTCAGGGACAGGTTTAACATCAGGTGCAATTTCTTACTATTTCAAAACAGAAAACATATTACCCAGGCAGGTCCAACTTGGAGCTGAAGTAGAACTTAAAGGGGCGATTTAGTAGACAACAAATTTAACTATTCTGATGCACGTTCAGATTTGTGGAGTAACATTTTCTGCTGCATCCTCAACCTCAAGAAACCTGCTTGAATAAACACAAACGTACACAAATACCATCGTGTCCTCCTTAAGATATATTAACAAGAATGGGACGTCTTTGACATAAGTTTGTCATTCTAATAGCTTTACAAACTAAAATACTACATTTGTTTTGCTATGAAATCCATCCTTAAGTACTTCTTGGGTTAAATAGACCAACACTAACCTGTGTTCTGTTAAAAATCTTAGGAATACCTTTATGAAGAGACGACGTGCTCTCCAACACACCTAAAACTAACGTTTGTGAATATCTCTGTTCTTATATTTTTAACATTTGTCGCCTTGAGTTACAGTTTATTAACAATAATACTAATGGGCTGTGAGAAGGGAAAAAAATGACATAAAATTGTCTACGAAAGTGCCAAATGGTTCATTCAAATAGCAAAGACTTTAAAGCAACACTGCCTTACTTTTTTTTTTTTTTTTGGTAACCTTAACGTTTTAAAATCCTTTCATCGACATATATTTGCACCTGCTGCCACTGACGGCAACTTTGAGATCCATCCTGGATCTCAAACGCACATCTCTGTGTGTTACCTCTGTGTGGATCCATGAAGCGGCCAGCTCACTTTTCTCAGGACGTTCTGAAACTTAAAGGGGTGCTGATGAACCAGAGGACCGGATCTGAGGAAGCTAGCAGGAGCGGCTGGGAAAGACTAAACTGGACTGGCTTTTACTCGCAGGCGAGACCTACGATGAGAAATGAGACGCGAGACTAAAGCTGAACTCGCCACCTGCTTGTTGGACAGGTGGGGGATGTCTTCACTCTGGACAGGTAGGCCATGTCTTCACTCTGGACAGGTAGGCCATGTCTTCACTCTGGACAGGTAGGCCATGTCTTCACACTGGTGGCTGTCTCGCTGTAAGTTGTCTCTGGGGTTTTGATGAGGCAAAAAAAGCTGTCTTTGCCCATTTTGCCGGTAAAATGCTTGTTTTCTTGTTCGATTTTCATTTTTTAGGGTATCATTATGAGTCGTGTGCAGTTCTTTTGCATACTTTGGAACACGGAAAAAAAAACCTTGAGAGGATCCAGAGATGTGGCGCTACATTACAGCTGCTCTTTAAAACTAAACGTCTTCACTAGTCTCTGCTGATATTACACTTTCTTTAACGGTTACGCTGGACTCAATTTGCAACTTTCATTACTGGACCAGAACTGTAGGGACCCTTTGGAAGCCCCCCGCAAAAAAAAAAAAAAAAGCCTGTGCAGTGTTGCTTTAAGTGGACTGACGAAACTCAACCATCTTCCCAACAACGTAGTAACAAGGAAACAAGTTCATATACAAAAAGAAACTCTTTGTGGCTTGATGTGCATAGCATATATACTGAAGGCATTACATCATCTGCTTTACCGTCTCATATCTTGGGCCTCCACCCACTAATGAACTGCATGAGCTTCGTCACCTGCAGTTTGCTTAGTTTGAAGTCTTCAGACAAAATCTCCTCGGTGAGCTGCAGGAGTAGATTCCCGTCGATCTTTTCAGACACGAAAAGAGATACAATGTCATCTGGGAGTCCAATAAACTTGAGACATTTGGACACCTCCTCGATAGAAATGCCAGCCAAGCTGGACGGCGGCTGCCACTGTGTGGTGGGAGAAAAGGTTGGACAGTTTAAGGTCAATGAGTTGGAGATGGAATAGATCTCCTTGGTACCTGGCTCGTGTTGAACTAGTGAGGAGTCCGGAGTTTCCTGCTCGGTGTTACAGGCCGACTCTGGTGGTAAATCTGTGCACTTCTTTGTGACGTTAGACTTGGGTGTTCTCGGGGGTAAGATGGGGCAAGAGAGGCTCTGCTTAGTGTTGGATTCCTCTATTGGCTTGTCTCTGTACATTTCTGAGTTGTAACTTGAAGATTTAGTGTAGATCTGGTTTAGAGATGCTTTCTGCAAGCTGAAGTCCTTGCTGCCGTGCGCGTGCTCCTGTACGTCGAAGTCCACAAGGCTGGACGTGCAGGTTTTTGGGATGCTTGGAGTTCTCTTTCTGGGGTAACTGTAGTAACTTCTGCATCCTGCTGGTAGAAACTCCTCCATGCACTGCGACTCCCCTCCGCTGAAGTTGTTGGGCCACGACAAGCGCGAGGACAACCCGTCGGAGAGGAGGCTTCCACTGGGCGAAGCAGCACTTTGTTCAGCGCTGTTGGACTTCCCCCAGGTGCAGGGGTAGCAGACGTGGCTTTGTTCTTGTGGGTCGGCTCCTTCTGGCTCACTCGAGCCGCTGCTGATGGAGAAATCATTCCAGAGTTAAGGGCAAATTAAAAAAAATAATAATAATAATTTGTGTTATGAAATGGTTCCAACGCTTACATGTTGTGGAGACCAGAAGAGTAATAGGAGAGAGTTGGACTTGGAGACCGAGTGTCCTGCTGTCGGGGCTTCGACAAGACGGGCGCCGACGGCAGCTGTTTCAGGCTTCGTGGAGGGATTGGCGGAGCGTTCAAAAGACGACACTCCTCCTTCACCTAAAATGAAATGACACGACTTTGACACTGCCAGCAAATAATCTGTTACACACTGATATTAAAACTTAAGATAACTTTGAAATAAAATTAAAAAAACATTGGTAATAACATGTAAAGTTACATTTCTTCTGTAACAGTCATTTAAACCTCACATTTAATGACTCGCCCTGTTTTTCCTGGTCTTAGTAGAGACCTACATTACAGCGGTGAAGGGGGATCGTCTACAAACACGAGCGACTCAAAAACTCCACGTCTGCAATCAGACGCTGCTTCACTGTGTCCTTCTTCCCATCAGCTCAGAGCTGGAGGAGTACGAAACACAGCTGCTGTGTTTTTTCCACATTAAACTAGTTCAGCTGTTGAAATACAGGATTGCTTCAACAGCAAACCAGAACACAGCGGTTTCTGCCCGGGGTTTGAGACAATTCAAAACAAATACTAAGCGAGTCAATTCCTTCCTCTGTTTTGAAAAGGTGAAGTGGAACAAAGACAACTAAAGATAAATCATTATCATTATTCCCTGACAAGTGGGAAGCTGCCTGCGCTGCTTGAGGAAGAGTTAGTATAGCTGACCAAAACTAAGACTAAAAAATAAAAACTAAAGTTTTTTTTGTGAAACAATGCTGCGGTGTTTCTGACAAAGTGACTTATTGGGAGCGTTTGCAAACACACAAGAAACAATCCAACTGTCTGCAGGTATTTATTACACCGATCTCAGTTCAAAATCCCTTGTTTACAGTTTGTAGATCAAGCTGTAAACATCTGATTACAAGAAGAAGATGTACCGTACTTAGTGGAGTAAAACCTGTAAGTTCACTCTCTCTGACAGCAACGCGTGACAAGACCAGCAACAAAACTCTCACGTCAGGTTTACAAGACAAACAAAAGGGGAAGACTCCAATCTAGCAAAAAACAACTCTGCAGCTCTAAATTTAAGAAATGGTTCTTTGATGTGATTCTTTGATGACTTAGGGGTTAATAAGTCATGTATATTGAACCATTTTAACTCAAGGCCTGTCAAATAAACTGCAGGCATCAATGTTTCATGTCAACATTGTTTGTTTTGCCGTCTACTGGCAGCAGCGCTCTTCCCTTTAGCTGCAGTAACTTTTCTGAATCTTGACAGCTCGCCTTTACAAGAAACCTGTTCTTCTTGTCTGGAGCTGTCAGCACGCCATCAGTGCAGAAGAAGTTAATCGATGCTTCAAAAGTTCCCATTTAATCAAACTGCACGCCGAGCTGGAAGAAGAAAGCCGGGGCTGATGAATAAATGATAGCCATTATCTCTGGCTGGAGCTTCAGCCTTTGTTGAGTCAGCAGAGCACAGAGAGAGCCTGGATGTGTCAAACGTGTGATGGAGCGCAACCCGCAGATGTGCGACTCCATTAAGGGAGGTGCAGCATCAGACCACGCTGTGGAGGAGGGTTTGTTCAAAAGCAGGAAACCAAAAAAAAAAAATCTGTGGTTAATTTCTACATCAAGAGCTCCTGGTACATACAGCAAGAGTTTTTCTTTGAATGATTAATACTTGATTGGAAGTCTTTGTTGCATCATAAGTAGCATGATTACTTTTCATCTAAAAATAATCTAAAACTTTCCTCACAAGTTCCTTACTGTTCTTTTCATGAGTGTGTCTGTTTAAGAGACTCTCACGCCTTCAATAAATACATGTTTAGAAATGCCAAACCTAACAAGTACCACTCTTTATCTGCTTATGTTTGATATGTATGAAACTTAATGTTTGATTGTGTGTGTGTGTTTTTTTTTTTAAGTGTAATGACCAATCCGAAAATCCAAGGCTGAAATATACTCTTGATATGACTTTGACATTATCAAGATTTAAAAACTTGATTTTCACGCAAAACTGTCCTTAAAAATTCAAATTGATCAAACTGTGATAGTTTATACTCACAGCTTCAGACTTGGGTGGGACTGGTGGTGGCATCAGAGGCACATCTAAACTGGTAACGGCACTGATGGGACAGGTGACCGGGTAGGACAGGGCGGCGGTGGGGGAGCACCCATTGTTGATGCCTCGGACTCCTTCGCTTGAAGAGGGTTTTGGGCTCTGTCCTCTCAAGTGGTCCAACCACAGCTCCTCGTAGGGAACGTCCAGCTTGTTGAGGGTCGGTTGCTGGGTTGTGCTTTCCAACAGCTCGGGGAACATGTGTTCACTGTCTCCAGATTCTGACTGATGGCCATCAGAAGGGAGAAGAGCCCAGTCTCCGTAAAACGTCATGCATCCCTGCAAGTTGACTTCACTGTTACCGTGCAGGTTGCTACCATACACGCACACCGACAGTCGATGGAAAGACTGGGTGAGCTCATCTCTGGCGTAAGTTAAAGAATTGGGGATCTGCACGTGACTGGTGCACCCGTTGGAGCTGCCGTTGCCTCCACTGTTTCCACTGCAGCCACCATTCCCGCTGTTTTTCTTTGGGCTTTTTCCATCATCGTTCCAGTCCGTCCGCACATCCCGGACAGCACGGGAGTAGTCATCTATGTCAAACTGATCCTGGCAGAAGGAGAACCAGCGATGTACCATCGTATCTAGCCACAACTCTCCCTGCAACAGCTCTTCTGGAACAATGAACCTCGGCATGGCCATGTGGAAGGGAAAATGAACGGGGATAATTTTGTTGCTGCGCAGTATGCAGCACACAACCACGGTCTTTGTCTGGATGTTAACCAATTTGTAGCGATGACCCTCCCGAATGAGGTGGAGGTCATGCTGGTTGCGCGGTGGAGTGCTGGGAACGATGACGTTGACCGGGAGCCGGGTTTTTTCCACGATGTTCCTGATGGTGTGTTCACCATCCTGCATCTGAAGTTCCAGCGGACTGCACGTGCTGAACCTGCCTTTGCACTGAAAAGGCAGGCTGATGCTCTCGTTGGTGCGGTGGTTCATGCAAATCAAGCAAGGCATCTTGCCTCGACCAATCTTACTGATGGAGTTAAGCTTCCCGATCTTCTTGAAAATAGTGTTGAGTCTTGATTTTTCTTTGGAGCTCTTTGCATAGAGGATTTCAGCCTGGCCCATTAATGTCAGCTCATCGCCGGTGCTTAGTGTTATGTTGTAAACTTCGGTGTCTTCATTGCATTCCCCTGAGGCCATCTATGGAAAAATGTATAAATAGCATAAGGACTAATGATATTAAAAGATGCTACCTTATTGTGTAATTTAAGTTAAACACACAAAAGCATACAAAAGGCTGTTAACCAATAAGAAAGGTATAGAATTTAACTGAACTTTGTCATTTTATATCTCATCTAAAAACAAAAGCAGCTATATTTAAAAAAAATAAATAAAAGTCAGCACACCTCACTGCCTGTTTCTAGAGCTGCCTTTGTTCACCTTTGTAACGTTGCAAAAAAAAGGAAAGTTATAATAGAGTGATGCAGAAAAATTAGTCTATTCACTTTGTTACTTCACAATTGGGCTGCTCTGATTTTTACCTAAAAGTACTTCAAAATGCTGCATAGAGTGTTCTGATGAGGGTGAGTAGGAGAGATCATATTTCTCTCATCTTAGTTTCCCTTTACTGGCTTCCAGTTAAATGTAGGATAAAATTTTTAATTATTCTTCTTATATGTAAAGGTCTTAAGGGCCTAGCTCTGTCTTATCTTAAAGAACTCAAAGTTCCACATTATCTTAAATGAGCACTTCTATCTCAGGCGGCTGGCTTACATGTAGCTCCAGGAGTTTCCAAAAGTAGAATGGGAGAGCGAGCCTTCAGTTATCAGCTCCTCTGTTGTGAAACCAGCTCCCAAGTAACATTCAGGATGCAGAAACAATCTCTACCTTTAAGATTGGGATTTCAGCTTTCCGTCTTGATTAAGCTGGTACCTAAAGCTGCGAAAGGCCTAAACTGCTTCCACACCTTTCATGATACACTGAGCTCTTCTCTCTTGTGGTATACATGTGTTATTATTAAAATTAATATTATCCTATTTTGTGTCTCACTGTCCGACATTCCCGGGCTAATCCTTCTTTGTTTGTTGATCTCCCTTTGATGTCATCTCAGACCCCAACCAGTGGAGGCAGGTAACTGCCATCCCTGAGTGGAGATCTGCTGGAGGTTTTTTAACACTGTTAAATTATTTTTTTCTTCTCCTTTTCCTTGCTTCGGATGGGGGACTGCACTGAATTAAAAGATTTGATGCAATTCGTTGGGGTCCTTACCTAGGCTGTTTCTATAAATGGGCATTGTATGAACTTTGAATATGGGCTCTATTGGAATGAAATAGATTCATCCATTAAAACAGAGTTGGACTGGATTGAATTTTCTTTGATTGGGCTGTATCGGACTTCTCTTCTGTGTAAAGCTGCTTAAGATGCCTTCTGTTATGAACTGGAGTTATATACGGTAAATAAAAGTGAACTGAACTGCAAAGTTCAATTCACAAGTACAGAGGTCAACATAACAGTAGGAGCACAATCAGTAACCATAAAATGTTATTTTTCTTAATTAATGCCATAATAAACACACAAACATGCATCTGAATGAGCCCACTGCCCACGTGAATGCACCTTAACATTGAACGTGATTTCCTCCATGACGTACACCCTTTCAGGGAAAGCTTTGGCCACCTCCTCCACACTGTTGAAGTACTGCACAGGCTCCTTGACATCTCTGTCCTGTTCAAGTAGCTTAAACTGACCTAAAGTAGAAAAAGCCACAACAGTCCAAAAAAGATATATATATATATATTATAATAATAAATAAGTAAATGAATCCAAATAGCAACTGTCACCTAGTCACATTCCCCACTCTACTGCCAATGTCTGAGAGTTGAATGGTTAGTTGTGCATTAACCTTAAGAATGATTCTTCACTTTGACAGGTGTTAAAAAGATTTCAAAAGTCGGCTGTGTGGCATAACAACTGACAAAAGACAAAGAAATATCATCAAAACGCAGCAACCATTTTACAAAAACTGAACAAGCATATTTAAGGTTGGACCTTACCTTCATAATGCACTGGGATCTCTATTTTAGGCCCAATCACGTAGTGTCCCTCTTCTAAGCTGTGAGCAGTAATAGTTGTCCACTGGCGGCAGGAATGAATTAAGAGGTAGTCATTGTCTCTGAGCCCCTCGACGGACTGTCCTGCAGGAAGGAGACGGGTGTTTACAAAACAGCTCATACACCAGGGTCTTCGGGTTACAACTGTCAGGTAACAGTCTGTGATTACATTTGTGAAATGCAGGTACTAAAAATGACATCCAAGAAAAATGAGATGGGCTAAATCAATTATTTCAGTTTTCCAAATGACTTACACCTTTATTATTAACTGATGTTTAGTTGTAATATCCACAGAGGTCATACAATTAAATGTCATTAGGAGGCATACGATGCCAACTGTTTCCATTTCTTGTGAGTTTTACAAGCCACTCCACTCCACTCAAGCCAAGGCATTGAATTACAGAGCACAAAGATTTATGCCCTGATCCAGAAGTCTCTAAATATACATGCACCATCACAACATCAGCAACAATCGACATGAGAGGAGCTTTGGAAAGTCTGAATGTAAACTGGAAGACAGAAGCCAAACTCAGCTTGTATTTCCTTTATCTCTGATGTTTACAAGAAAAAAAAACACACACACACAAGTAACAACAGTCTTCCGTGTTTGGATACAACAGTGCAAGTTTGTGTCCAAACAGAGTATTGCTGTAATCTGATTTTCCCATCTATATGGTTCAACTTATTTGAAGGTTTCACTTAAATCATTTCCTCAAGAAGCATGTTTTGTATGACTACAATATTAACCATATCTCCACTCTTATTTTCCTTATTTTAAGTTGTCCTATACTTAACATTACTGTGACATGGCTGGTCCGTATTTAAAGCATCTTCTCACACCTCCTAAATTAGTTCTTAACATTAAGTGCAAAGCTATTTTGATTTTTAAAAAGTTTGTTTTTCTTTTTTTTTTGCTATTCAGCAGCTTGCACGATAAAAGCTTTCAAATAGACTCAAAGTTACCAACCGTTATCCAGCTTGACAATTTGGGGCACCTTATATGCACTGACAAGCTGGTCTAAAGGTAATGACGTCGTACTCCAGGTAACATCTTTTAAATTATTGTACAACATTGTTCCAAGGTCCATCTTGTTAGCTTGAAGGAGCCAACTTAGGAGCTAGCCACCAGTAAACACGGCCACAAAAGGCTACTCCTCACGATCTAAATAAACCATATAGCCGATCTTTATCTACGGCGTCATATCTTACAGACCACATTACTTATTAATTGTTGTATAGTTTCCTTTTCGTTTGCCTACATATCGTAAAAGGTCCGTTGTCCGATAAAGTAGCCGAGCCATGTTTGTTTAGCCAGCGACTGCGTAAAGGCTATAACGGAAACGTGTATTTATTCTTTCAAAATAAGAGTACTCGTTACATTGGAATTAAGGATAAACGTTATTTTCGGTAAAGTTAACCATTCGCTCCACTTGGAGGAAGGACAAATGTATATGTTGTACTATGTGATGCGCTGGAGTGCCCAGTTTTTGGGAAAGGACTGTCACTAAATATGCATATATTTTGAAAACATACCGGAAGCTTTATTTTTTGTTAAAAATTACGGCCGATGTAAAAAAACGGCAGGGTCAAGACACCGTATTCCAAAATAAGATTTCCTCTTGGTGCAAATTATGAATAGAGTGGAGAAAAAAAGAAATTAAAAAATATATATTTTAAAGGCCACCTTTTTGCTATAGCATTCCTTACTTAAGTCTTTAGTGTCGACTTATCAATTTAAACTTTCAAAACTTTCTTTTATCGCACTGAAGAACAACAGATAATTGGAAAATATCACTTTTATGATATAACATCTTGCTTTTATGTTAAATGGAAGATTATGATGTGACAATATACCACAATTAAATTTGTGCTATCTATAAAAAACAATAGAGTTTTACTCAACTCCAGAAAAGGGTAATGAGATTTGAATATGGGGAAGTCTGAATATTCATCAATGAGTGTCATCACACTTCCTGATCGCGCTGGTATAAATCAGAGGAGCTTCCTTTATTTGACCCAAGTAATCTATCAGCCCGAAAATATGTCTTTTGTGGACACGCTGCGCCAGTGGGATGAGGCTGTAAACAGTGCTGACAAGCAGGATTTATCAGAGGCCCTCAGGATCTCCCTGTCTATTCAAGAGCCAAACTCCAAGATATGTTTCAACATTGGCTGCCTCCATCTTCTAAACCAAGACTTGGATGCTGCTGAAAAGGTATGTCAGAGCTGCTGGGTGACGTGAGTGAAAACAAAATGCTCCAATATCAACTGCATCAGCTTTCTATCTGTAAAGTAAAATCATCAGTCGATAAAGTCTTGTTTAAAAGTGCAAGTCACTGTGAAAGAAGAAGTAACCATTTCTCTCTTCTTCTAGAGGAAGTTACAGCGTTTTATTCTATTTCTCAGGCATTTGATTGCAGCATACGCAAGGATGAGCATTTGGCAATTGCCTTCTTTCAAAGAGGAATCACCTTTTACAAAAGGAAGAGGCGAGTCACACAAGTCGTTTAGTAAAAGAGTCACCGTCTTGTTTCAGATTGAACACTTTGATTTCATATTGCCCCCCTTGACCTATCATGCAAAAGTACTTACTTCATTTTTTTTGTCTGTTTGAAGGTATGAAGAAAGCCTAGCTGATTTCCAGAGAGCCCTGAAAGCACTAAGGGGCAATCAGCTGATAGATTACAAGGCACTTGGTCTTAGATATATACTATATGCATGCGAGGTAAGGAAACCTCTTTACCATTCAACTTAAACTTCTTCTAAATGATTTTGTTAATTCATTTGATATTGAAAAGCTGTGTCCTATAAAAATGGCCATAGTCCAGTGGAATAAGAAGGTTGAAGTCTCAGTGGCAGACTTTCTACATGAATGGTCTCTCTTTGTCTTAGTGGATTTCTTCTTAAGCTCTGTTGCTTTTTCTACAGAGACAAATATGAATGAAGTGAAAATCAGTGTGCAGACTGATTGTGTCTGTGCAGCCCTTATTCAGGGTTTACCACATCGCTCACCTGGGATAGGCTCCAGCCTACCTGTAAACCTAAACAGGAGAGAGTGATAATAGAACATGGACAATAGATGGATGAAAGTTTCACTTGTAGCAAATGGGGGGCAAAAAAAAAAAAAAAACTGCAAACAAGAACAGCATAAAGCCATATTCTCAAGTGATGTGTTTTTAATACAACATCATTGCGTCCTGTTAAAGGTTCTCCACAACATAGCCCTGACTGAGGCTCAGCTGGGTAACTGGGAAAAAGCCCAGGAAAACCTCGCGAAGGCACTCGACTACAAGACAGAGGCCAAGCTGAGTATCATCGACAAAGCTCTGCAGTCCACCCTGGTCAGTTGTGACATGGTCACACTTGTAAAGACGAACTCCCCAAGCACATAAAAACAGTCATATTCCACCTGTCAATTACACTTCTGAATTAGTATATTTAAATGTACCTGTATTCACAAAAGTCTATTTCTGCCAAAGTGAGCAGTCTTGTATGTGGTAAATAAATAAGTTTGTTAATATTTGTCACAGAGTTTTCTTCTCCTTGACACACTTTTTCCAATCAAATTGATCATTAACATCAAATTTCACTGACAGAAACAAAAACTGTTCAAACCAGTCGAGTTCCCATCTAAACTGCTGTTTAAACCGAACAAGAACTATGTTGCTGAGCTGGAGAAGAAGGACTACCTCGGCAAAGCAAAGGTAAAGGAATATGTTTTTGAATGAGTAATAAAATCATACAACAGTAATATTCATTAGTGTGATAGCAAACTTTATAACACTGAACTTGATTCCAGATCTTTCATTCATATTTCCATTTTTGAACCATATTTGCCCTTTACATTAAAAATCCATTGGATAAAGACTTCCATCAGTTTCCAAGTTGACATTAATAACCTACTTTTTAATTTTTTAAAATTTTCCTTTTGTGACCAGGTTGTTGCTTCTGTTGTTCCTCAAGATGCGTTTTCTGGATTTGCTCCATTACAGCCACAGGTGACAAATAAGCTCATAGCAACACTATATCCTTCAACAAATAAAGAAATGTGTGCAGTGTGTGTGGAAGATTATTACACTTATTCATACAACACTTTACAATGGCTTTTTTTTGTTGGTCACCTGACAGGTTGAGGATGGTCCAGCTACTCCAAAAGAACCTGAGGTCCTAAGGTTTGAAAGTCACGCTGAACCTTTTTTATACCTTTAGTTCCCTTCATCATTGGCTGTCACACAGTCCAGTCCAGTCAGACATTTTCATACAATATACTACAGTATACTCGGCTTGATTCATCTTCCTCATGTGAAAACGAGCATGTGTATATATATATATATATATCAATATATATATATATACTGTATATGCTAGAAACCTGTTATTAGGCTCTAATAAGAAAGTGTTTACTGATTGTGGTGGTCCTGTCTCAGGGCTTTGGAAGGAGAACCTCACACTGTGCTGTTTCAGTTTGATCCTGAGACCAGTGACGAGCTGGCTGTGGTGCCGGGGAATATTGTGTTTGTGCTGCAGAAGGGCGCTGACAACTGGGCGTACGTGGTCTTCAATGAAAGAGTAAGAAATATATACACAATCTTTTTTTTTTTTTGTTCACAGAAATAATATTCACCCTCATGTCTTAAATTACAGCGGGGACTTGTCCCGTACAATTACCTGGAACGTTTGGAGATCTCCTTGGCTTCTCAACAAAACAGAGTAAATAATGTTGTATTATTTCAATTAAATGCCTTGTCTTGTGAATATCTTTTTAAGTTGTTAAAAAGCTTTGTAGTCTTCTTTGTAATAGGCTTCTTAAAAATATGTAAAGTTATCCAAAGTACAAACCTGTTTTTTTTTAACTGCAGCTGTACTATAATAGTGTTTAAAATGTCTAAGGATACTTTATATGTACACTTGCTAAAACGCTGCACTTTCATCTTTTCTGTATTTTTTAAATGGAAATAACTATCAACAGGGTGTAACTCCGGCTCCAAGTCGACAACCACCGACCAGACCCGAGAGGATTCAAGGTGAATTATCCAAAAGTTTAAGAAAACTAATTTAGTGCTGCCTAACCTCATCCGATGTAGAAAAAACCCCTTCTTTGTTTGTCTGTAAGGTCTCACTCCTGGGAATACCAGCAGTGGAAAAACCCAGAAGGTGTGCTGAGACAAATCCTGGTTTTTCCTTGAGTTTATTTCTGAGCCACATTTAAGTTGGCCGTTGTTTTCATTTCTGCAGTTTAATTCCCCTGCCGCCTCTCTTTATTAATGTCAGGAGGCGAAGCCTGAAGACAATTCGTGTATTGTCAAAGTCCATTTCACATTCAACTTTGCCGTCTCAGTGCCACGTGGGTCTCCGTACGCAGGACTAATAGAGAAAGTCAGTAAGAAGCTCAGCCTCCCTTCTACTGCCATCTCACTCAGGTACCCAGTCAACAGTGTCTGAAATGGTTTGTGTATTCATTTATTTCTTAAGTAAACACCTTTGTTTCATTGCAGTTCAGAGGCCAACGGAGAAAGTCTCATCCGTGGCAACACAGAGATGGAAGATGTGTGGAGTCGTGTCACCGGTGGGCGCATCACCCTGTGGTGTAACACCAAAGAGGTAAGGAAGTGGTGTGTTTTTTATAAGAAAATATTAAGTATCATCACTTAAATAGTCAGAAATCATATTCCTATTCCTCTAATGTTCACATTTTAATCAAGGAAGGACAGATATTGAATACTCAGCAGATTCCACAAACATTTTTACTGCTCAAAGTCATCCTGCAACTGTAAGGCCTCGATAAAAATAAAAGATTTATGGACACTTAAAAGAATGTAAATACAACTGAATCTGTATACTTAAATGCACACAAAAAAAATCAGTTGAACTGATTCTGGTAAAACTGCCAGTGTGAGTCAGAAACCAACAACTCTAATTAGATTCTGAGTTCAAATTTGAAAACGCATGAAAAAAGGTTATTTAAAATTAAAATTGACATGCTGCCCAGCTCCTGAACTCCTCATTTAAGCTTTTCTAAAGCATAAAGTCTGATCTGATTTTGTGATTCTAGCAAAGTGACGCAGATCCACAGAGTGAGGCTGAACTGGTGGCACTTCACTCCTACGAGTCCTCAAATCCAGAAGATCTAAGCTTTCAACAAGGAGATGTGATCAAACTACTCTCCAGAGGTAAGACGTCATTCGTTTGATCAAGTTTGAATTAAAACAACTCAAAAACATGCAATTAAACTGAAATATAATTCAGATGTTTGGGTTCTTCTCTTTCTTTAGTCAACCAGGATTGGCTGGAAGGCCAGTGTAATGGGAATACTGGGATATTTCCTGCATCTTTTGTAAAAGTCCCTGAAAATGGCCAGTAAGTCATGGAGTCTTACTGAATTAAACCATCACAGACTGATCTAAAAGATAGATTACATGATTTGATTCAGTTAGTAATACTATAAGAGCTTGTGCTACCTGGTATTTAAAAAAAAAAAATTAAGATATAATCTTTACATGTGGTACATTTTTTAATGAATAAATATCTGATGAAGATGTTGTGGATTGCTGGTGGACTATGTAGATGATCCTTCCTCTTCGTAGGCAATAGCGATGCCTCTCCTGCCCTCCACTGCCTTCACGACCGGCGTCTCTCCCAACTTCTGCTCCAAACCACGCCAACTCCGAGCTGCTAGAAACGATGCTGAACCAAGAAAATAAAGCAATAAATACAAGAAAAGCAGATATGTGTGGTGTCAAATATATATATATTTGCTCCAATAATATACTGTACATTTTTTTTAATCTTAAAAAAAGCTTTGGGGAAACAAAATATAACTATTGGTGTACGCATTAAAAATCCAACAATCAAGGTTTTAGTCAGTAGTTGCAGGAGACGCTTCTTTCTGTCTCGTACCAGCTGAGTTTGTGTTGGCGACTGTCAGAGCCTGGTTCCTCAGGACCACAGACGAGCCACATGACGACTCTGCAGGTTCACGAAGCAGCAGATTCTGGCTTCGCAGCGCTCCAGTGATTAATGAAACGTCGGTGTCATCACCGTCCTCCAGCCCTTCAGTCAACGGCACATGACTCTGTCCACCTGTTTGAGGTTAAAAAAAGCTTTCATTAGACTTCAGAGTAAAAATAATAAAAATCACATGCTCAACATGTTTAGCTAATACAGATAAGTATGCTCTGAACATTTCTGAACTTGTATAATTAACACAAAGCATTCACAAATGGATTAATTAGATTGAATTACTTTTTTTAAATGAAAAGTGATTTTAAAAAATTTTCTGAACAAACATTACAAGATCGAAGACCTTTTGTAGTTTTGCAATGCACGGCTAGAATTGCTCTTTGTACATAAAAATGAAATGCTATAAAAACAAAATGACAAAAAAAGAGAATAAATTCCAGTCAAACCTGGCAGGAGATGTCGGAAATCTGTGACATATTCCTGTGACCACTCCCTGTTCTTATTGCAGGCCATTTCCATCTCAAACGGCGTGACAACAGGTTTGTAGAATTCACTAGAGTCCAGGAGAGAGTTCTCGGGACACGCCACGAGCACAAAAATGTCAATTTCAAGAAAGTTTGCTAGTTTGGGTACGTTCAGTTTCCCCATGGCGAACATGTAGCTCTTCTTTCCAGCTCTGTGGATGGTGTCCTTCAGCTGCTGGATGATGGAGAGGTAGTCGGCCACTCCCAGAGTGCCCACCAGGATGCCAACCACGCTGGCATCTTTGGCCCTTTCTATGGCATAATATCGCTTCATCAGCGCACGGTTGACACTAATCGATTCAGTCCTCCCTTTATTTGCCACAGGGTCAAAAGAGCAAAATGAGCATCGATTCCAAGTCATCATGAAGTTTCGCAATGTTGCCCCCTCCTGGCCAACAAAGAACATACTGTAATCTGTTATACTGGAACCATCTTTCAGGGAAAACTGCCTCCCAAACTGACAAATAACCGGGCTGCCATTGGCACATGTGTCACTCCTTTTTTTAATCTGGCCTCGACTGTAACACACATCTCCTTCAACAACCAGTTCTGAGGCAACAAGGTTTGGGTACTCTGGTGATATGAGTGTCAAAAGATCATCTGAAAAGACAAAAAAATTACAGATCCCATTGATACTTTGTCCTACCGGCTTTACATTTTGGTTAATTACGTTTTTCAACACATATCAAAAGGAGAAGTCTTGTTCGGGGAGCTTACCAATAACATGATCATAGTTGACATCATAGAGAATGACGATATGACTCTGTGAGTCAGGATGAAGCTCTCTGAAAGAGGAAGCACACGCCTCCACATCCAATGGCCTTTTCTCAAAGATGTACATCAAGGGCAGCCTCTTAGACGGGCTGAGGCAAGCACTGCCATAGTGTACGATGCAGTCGGCTCCAACATGCTCTGCAGCCACCTCGTCCACACAGCAGCTGCTCATGAGAGTTCAACAAAAATTACGAGCGCGTGCAAGAACAATGTTTGTTAAATTAATGGGCAGCCAAAACAAATTTATTGTCTAATATTAAGATGACAATATTAAAGCCTTTTTTTTAAAAAAACTGATGATATGAGTTATTTGATCATTCAGTTCGAGCTTATCAATAACAGCACCACTTCAAAGTTTAACTGGTTTTAATGTTCCATTTTCTTAACATGACCATAATCAAACTCATCATTCAGAAACTGATAGGTTTTGCTACTTCAGAACCAGGTAATCAGCTTGTTTAAAATTACATAGAAATCATCCAAAATGTGTTTTTAAACACACTAAGGAGAGTCATGAGCTACCAACTGGTATTATTGTTCCACCTTAAAAAGACTACAAACAAAACAAACCATAGCCTAACATATTTGAAATCTTTAGATAAGTAACTTCTTCCCCCCCAGAGTTCAACATGACACACTACCTGCCATAAGATGTGTCCCCCAAAATAAATGGTTTGGCATTACTGGTCCTCTCAACCTCTTCAGCTATTGCCACTGAATCCACCAGAAGCTCATCAGGGAACTGCAGAGCAACCTGTAAATAAGATCCATACAAGATAATTGTTATAAAAATATTACTGAAAAAGGGATTCATCTTTCCCTGCTTTTTGAATAAACCATATAATAAAAGCAGTTTTTATTATATAGGTCCAAAATATGAATATAAATGGGTTAAAACAATGTCCCCACCTTTTGAAAGTTATTCTTGTGAATGAACTCACAAGTCTTCTTAACTGCATACAACTCCTCAAGTTTTTCTGCAGGGGTACTTGATTTTACCGTCACGTCTACCACACGCTGAATTACAGTTTCCGAGCTGCTGCTGAACGCATCACTCATGGTTTTAAGAGGAAACGAATGAAAGTGCCTGCAAAAACGGAAAAAAAGCCAACATTATAGAGCCAAGTTGCTGTATACACATTATTTCCTTAAGCTAACCCTCTGATATTAATTAAACAACAACAATGTATTAAACACTTTTACTAAAGTGCGATGTCAAAAACGCTATAACTGCACATTGGATAATAGGACTGTTTACCTGTGATGCTGTTACTGGCTGTTAGCTTTACTGCTAACTTAAGAGACCTCAGGTGGTGGATCATATAAATACACAAAATACTGTCTCCAGCTTTCACAATCGTATTTACGCTATCAAAAAAACGCAAACTTAAATATTCGCTTAAATTAGGGATTCGTTAATCTGTAATAACTACTGAAAAATTATACACGTGCCCACAGTACGGAGCAGTCATTCCCACGAGATCACTTCCGGTTCATATGATTTTCAAACTAAAGCCCTAAGTGAACAGCATTTTTTCGTTTACTTTTACATACGTTACAGTTTTTCACACACACACACATTATATATATATATATATATATATATATATATATATATATATATATATATATATATATAAAAAATCAATAATTTATTGCATTGTTATTCAATAGCACTGGGCCAGAACCAGACAAAAAGCAAGCCAGTACAGCATGATTGAAGCCAGCCATGGCCTTGAGAGTGCCTTTGTACGGGGAAGGGGCCAACTGGGTGTGTTGAGGAGTGTTTGAGAAACTCTGAGGAAACTTGGAGGAAAGTAGGATAAAATGCAGATAAACTGTTTTGTTGGAAATAAGATTGCATGTAGGTGTGAATCAAGTTCACCATTAAAAAAAAAAAAAAGATTTATTGCTCAGCCCTGAGATTATTCTGATTTTGGAACACATATATATTTCACAGTTGGAAGGAGCTTATGATTAGTTAGTCTCATATCTGCAATCAATCTGATGAGGACTGATGTGACTGATGTTCCAGCCAACCTGACAGCCACTCTGAATAAAGCTATCAGAAAAGCAGATTCCTCCTTTTTTACAAAAAGCATCCCAAACCTATAAAATCTAGTGGTGCTTCAAAGGAATGCCATGTTGTGGATCAGCTGTTTTCTCATCAACATTTTCTGATTTGCTGATTTTGCATGTAACAAGATCTGCTCAGCATCAGAGGACTTAAAAGCACACCCCAGCAGGCAGGTGGAGTAAATGTTTGGTGTTCTGTTAAAGCACACTTCAACGTGAATGGACCAGTCCAACAACTTCCCAAATCCAAAGGTACACAGGGAATAATAATCATAATGGTAGAAGGGTCAAGATACAAGAAAGAAGATCATATATTTCAGTTGAACTAGTATAACATTTTATACAAGATATTTACATTTGAAATAGTTTTCAGTCTCTTTAACTGCTTTTTCTTTTTCTTTTTATGTAATTACAATTCATTTGTATCAGTGCTATAGTAAGATCAAATATGATTTGCTTGGCATTTCCAGGTCATTTATTTAATTCTGCGTCATGCCTTTTAGCCTCAAACTGTAACAAAATGACAAACAGTGTTTTCATGGATTTTCTTGCGTCTAATCTCGATAGATGATGATCTGTGATTGTGCATTTAATCCCTTTTATAAAGACAATGCACAGTTTGAGCCCGTGGAAGAGGTTCTAAGTGAATTTGCTACAGGCCAGGATCAGCAGTAATCAGAGCATCCATGGAGAATGCTCTGATTACATAAGCAACATTTTAGGAAAAACCTCAAAGCCTCGTTGGTTGTGCAGTTTGTCGTAGAGGGAGAGGAGCCGTGGTTTACTCTTAAACGGAGCAAATACAACCCTCTTATGCTGTGTCTTATTACAAATGATCACAGCGTGTCAGTTTGAAAAGTTTTTCTTTTCTTATTTCTATTTATTTTGAATCAGAATTGGTTTTTTTTTGTATAAATCTTTGTAGATATCTGTTCAAGTTTCAGTAATTCTTTCAGTAATCAAGACATTTGCCGTCTTTTCGCACTATGATCCCTTGTAATCATTTAGGACACATATCTGGTACATGTTCATTTGAGTTGTTCTGTATATTTCCATTAAGCTTTCATTTGTGGCAGATAAATCTTATACTCTTTGGGATGGAGTGTTTTAACTGAATGTGCCTCCTTTCTCTGTGTGTCTGCAGTGCCAGCTGTCTCAGGCTCTGAATGGCGTGTCTGACAAAGCCAAAGATGCAAAGGAGTTCCTGGTTCAACTCAAGAACATGCTTCAGCAGATACAGGTAACTACGCACCTCCACACTGTGTCTGTTTTTGTTTTTTTTTTTTACATATCAATCTATTGGAGGATATAATGAAAGCTTTACAGCGTCAATAGTTGATAATTAGGAGTACCTCATCAGCATAATCGCGCTCCATTGTTCTTGTAGTTTGTTGTTCTGGTCTGCCCCCTTTTTTCTCTTCCATATATGTTCGCTATATGAATAAAAGTAAAGTTGAATTGTCAACATCACCACTGATGGTTTTTAGACTAATTATGCCTTTGCTCTGGGAACCGATTGGTATTGGACCACAAACTCATATAAATCAATAATACGGGAACATTTGGACTCCACAGTGAGCAGCAGGAAAATAAATCCACTGAAACAGTGATCTGCAAATGGAAATGTATTCCAAATGTATGGCGTGTGCACCATGTGCATGTGTTTTCCCTGCGGACTGCATTGCTGTGCAGCTGATCTCTCCTTGCAGCATTTGTCCACCAGATACACACAAAACATTCACACATGCACACTGATGTATCTTGCAACAATATGCACGGGTATTAAGAGTCTTAAAACAAAAAAAAGAGGATTGCCTTTAAGTAAATTAGAAAAAAAACACTCAGACTCACTTTGAGAGAGCAGGGACAGGGATTGATGGATAAAGTGAAAGAATAGAGTCTGACTGAAGAGTAAAGATCTCCAGATCTCATCCTCTTACAGATCTGAACTGTATCTCTGTGGCGAGGACACTTGATTAGAAATCAGTGCAATCTAAGAGCTTATGTCATCACTGGGTAAATACGATACTGTAGGAACAAACTTAAATGCACAAAAAAGTTTGGACCAGATGGGTTAAACTGTATTGCAAAAACTGCCTCTCTAGAAATAAGCCTAATATTCCTAAATCTAGTCCAAATTTTCTTATTTTAAGCAAAAAATATCTTAGCAACTAGCAAAATAGTCTAAAATTGTCTTTTAAAACAAGCCATTTTTATTTTTTAAGAAGTGGGTTTTTGCATTGTGTAGCTTAATTACTGAATGTTTGCATATACAAAGACAGAAATGTACATACAGTAGTATATTCTTTCCCAAGCCACGGATAAAGTCGGAGCACTTTTACTGAATGAGAAAGTGAGACATTTATGAGTGAAGTGGAGAAAAGAAAACCTGTTTTGTTTGACAGTAAAGTTCTGGAAATCACAAACCGAACAAAAACTGCAGATGAAGAAGTTAGCAGTCACTGGCAAAAACAAAATCTGTGTTTAGAAAAAGACCTAAGTTTGTGTTTTTATAAACTATGAATCTGTCGTCTGGTGTTGAAACAGCTGAACAGAAAAGAGTATAAAAAAACTCCTGGCTGTCGTGGCAAAACCAGATTTCTAACAATCTTCTTTTAACAGGTAGTTTTCCAAGGCAGAATGATTCTAAATATGGATTTGATTCAGGAAAATGCAAGGTTGTTGCACCACTGTTTCATCTCCCTGTGGATTTTTGTGAAATAAGTATGAGTTAAAAATAAGACATACAGGTTCAATAAAATGCAAATAACACCCACTGCCCATTTGGCAGAACCTACACTTTAGGTAACCATCTACAAATACTTCAAATACTTGGCAGGGTTCTGCTTGGATATTTCCCCACTTTTCATCCATAAAAGTGCCCAGGGGTCTTTTTTAAGGAGTTGTTGGTCAGGTCTGGAAAGGATGTTCAAAAAGGTAGAGGATATTAATCATTTTTCTAGTTATTTTATCCACATAGTGAAATCTAGTGGCAGCAACACAGTCTCAGAATCCAAAAGCGGTCCAAATGTTTAAAAATGTCAAGGTGCAAGTCAAGGTTTCAGAGATGAGATGAAAAGCAAGGTCATGGAGCAAGAAGTGATTATCCACAAAACAGGTAACTGTGAGGAACAAGTGGGAGGCAGAATTGGTTCTGTTGTCTCATAATCCTCTTCTATTCTGGTTTTTTTGCACCATGTTTGCATAATGGCAAATCTTTGGAGATTTTCCTAATCCCCCCATAAAAAAAATATTTACTATCCCAGCAGTGGGAAAAAAATAATTGTATGCAGATTTTCTTTTTTTTTTTTTAAGAGAGAGAGAGGTAAGTCAATCTGTTTGTGAGAATAATAAAGATTTCTGAGCGATTCAGGTGTGTGTTGTGTTGTGCAGACCTGACATGGTGAGCAAAAGGGAAAAAAAATGGTTAATGTGAAGAAATGTTGATTTATTGCAGTTAAAAACCACGACAGTAATGCCGCTGAATTACAGCAGCTGTATGAAGAGACAGTAAATAAGATTAATGATTTCTGTGTGCAGTCTGGTGAAATAATTAACAGTTTATAATCATATTTTTTTCCAGCTGAACCACAAATAGAGCAAAATTAACATATCAACGAGAAACAAAAACATGCTCTGTGCTGCTGAATGAAGAAAAATACATAAACAGAGCTATTTTAGTCTCGGTGTTGTGTTTCTGTGATGAACGTGGAGCTCCTTCAAGCAACTTTTTTCACACACAAACTGGCGAAGCCCACATTAGTTGGCTACACTTTCTTTCTTCTTTATAGTGACGCATCCACTTGACATCCACTTTTTCTCTTCAGGAGAGTGGTGTGGAGTTTGAAGCTTGCCTTGTGGCGCAGTGTGACTCTCTGATTGAGGCGCTGACCAGGCAGAAAGCCAAACTGCTCACCAAAGTCACCAAGGAGAAGGAGTACAAGCTGAAGGTAAGGTTGGCAAACCTCCGTCCACTCCACCTCCCAATGCATCCAACACCCGATGACTCTTGAAATGAAATAAAATATGAATTAGAAATGGACCAAATGCTGAAGCATCATAATCGACCAGTGATCTAGACACTAACGGACACTTGCTCATGTGGAAATCACTCTCTGTTCACCATTTCACTGATCATCAGCTCACACAACATACAAATAAATGCATATTATACTAATTCTTGCACACATTGTTCCTATATGAATCCCAGTTTATTTTGCGTATTACTTTTTTTAAAATAATAATTACCCTCAGAAAAAGGGTGCCTCCTGGACGCCTCCTCGGTGAGGTTTTTTTAGTCATGTCCCACTAGGAGGATACCCAGCACATGCTGGAGGGGCTTGTTTCTTGGCTGACCTGGGAACATCTTGGGAAACCCCCCGATGAGCTGGGTGAAGTGGCCAGGGAGGGAAAAGTCTGGGCTTCCCAGCCCCCACGACCCGACCTCGAATAACCGGAAGAAAATGGCTGAATAGATAATAATTATATTGTGCATATACTCCGCTTTATTTATTCAGCGCAAGCTTACTATAGCGTATATATTTTTTACATGTACTTACCACTTTATGAGGTACACCATCTCACCAAGTGCCCAGTGAGTGTTTGTCTATAAATACAGTTCTCAGAAAGAAGGAACACCCCTCTTTATTTTAAGATTTTACATCATGATATAACAAGAAACAATCTACTCCTCACTAAGTCTTAAAATTATGCAAATACGACCTCAGATCCCAAACAACATATGACATTTTACGCCCTGAAAGCAGCAGCCAGGCTCTACTAATAAAATGCACCTGATTACTTGATCATGAGCAGGTGTTTGCACCCCCATAGAAGCAGAAATTTTGGCACTGTGCTCATCTGGAAATGTGCTGGCAATGTGTTCATGCGTTAGATGGGCTAATTCCATTAATCTGCCAGCCATTAACCTTCTTCCATGTTGTGCGGAAGCAAGTTAGATAGATGACATCTCCCCTCTGAGGATCCTTCAAAGGTTCTTCTGGCTCCAAGTTAGTCACAATGAGATGGTTGCATCTTAGCAGGACATCTGTACTGTGAGATGATGTAGACAGTAGCTATGGATCATATCAGGGCTGTTTTAGTGATATAATTCAGTTTTCCAAACCTGAGACTTCTCCGATGGTCTTTTTTTATTCAGAGTTTGTTGTGTCAACTCTCAGATCTACTGGCCACAGTCCTATCTCTGGCCATATCTATCCCATCTTCATCCTCTGCCACTGAGAGTGCATTTTGCATGGTTCAGTGGAGAAAATCCTGCTTATTCTGTTGGTTTCTGCTTCTCCAGTGTGTCTGCTAGTGCTGAGACACCTTTACTGGTAGTCTCCAGTTTATCGGGTATAAAATGTTATGTTGGTTTCGATAGCGTGACAACCTCTCTGATCTCAGCCTCCATCATGTGGTATTCTGCTCTTATGGCTTGTAGCCAAACATTGCTAATATCACTACCTCTGCGGGCTACATAAGCTCATTCATCTCTGAAACAGTTCCAGCAGGCAGAACATCCAGCCTTGCAGTCATCGTCTCACAGACTTCAGTGTGCGTGTCCGTTTTACTAATTGATTCGTTTTAAGTCAAAAAGCATCCACCTTCAGAGTTATAGAGCTCAAAAAGAAGACCCATTAAAAAAGTTGTTGCATTAAAAAGATATGTCTCCCAGGAAACTAATGAAACATACAGTAGTAAGCATTTGTTGTAAAATATAGAGTATACATTCTATACAGAATATGTATTCATATGGAATATAGATTCTATAACATTTGTATATTATTTAAGAGTTTTTGTTGCTTAAATAGATTTCACTCTTATCTACTAAACCAGATGATTTTGTTTAGCAGTCTGCCCCCCCACTCCCATCAGTAAATCCACTAGTGGGGTTATACGTGTCGGTGTTTCACATGGACAGCTGCCCAGCCTCAACGTGCCTGCCGACCGACTTACCGTCTGTCTGATGACGGGGGAAGGGAGAGGAGGAAAGCGAGGCTGTCTGGACAGCTGTTGTCATTATCTGCAGGCTGGGGATTGAGATTTAGTTGGAGTGCAATGAGCCGCGGGGCGAGAGGAAGGGAAGAGAGAAAAGGAGCCAGTTGGAGATTGCTCATGAGCCCAACTCAAACTCTTAAGCAGTATTTGGAGGAACATGCACCTCTACTGATCTCAGGATTCGACTGGAGGCTGTTATTTGTGTTGAATAGTGATTTAACTGCTTAGACATGGAAAAAAGTGTCCTAAGCAGTTGTAGAATCCTCTCTCTGCGGGGAAGTATTCATAAATAATGAATTGCAAATAGCAGATATCTTAAGAAAATGTTTGCCAACAGAGTTATATTTGCTGATGATAAATGTGGCCTTTTATGCTTTTGACGTGAAATATTCCGTAAAAAAAAAAAAATTCAAATTTTGTTTTTCACTAAAATGTGAGCTGAGAATTATGACTTCACCAACATGTACTTGTTTTGATGACAATATTACAAAACTTTTTATAGAGTGTTATTGATGGACATTGTGTGGTTTTAATAAAGTTTTAGCAGGTACTCAGTCTGTGAGCCTGAATCTGAGTCCTCTCAGTTGTTACAGTCAGTGGTCACTTCTTTTAGGTCAAACTTGTTTAAAGATTTATTCTTTCAAAAATATGCTGTTTTTGTGAACACGAAACACCAGCTAGATTGCAAAGTGCAAAGATGACATCAAAGGCATGTCCCACTGAAACGCTCATCCTGAGCTGCGCCTCATTTGCATTCTGAGCTTATCTTAATTAACTGAAATCATAACGAAATACATTTACATATCCAGTTCTCAGTGTGTTCATTTTGTGACCAATCAACTTATCAATCAGACTGGGCTGGGGGTAGGGTCTTAAAGAGATAGACAATAACATATTTGTCCTGAGTTTAACTTGGAGTTACATATGACATGGCTATGTAATTAGCAAATCTAAGAAAATCAGATAAAACTAATGCAGTATTTTAGAGAAATATTGATAAGTAATGCAGGAGCAATGTTTTTTAGGAGCAATGCTTTTTATGTTTTTGGTTTAAGAGCATAAATGCATCTATAGTGGATCCAAAAATGCATGAACTTATAAATATGCATTTTGTTTAGAGTTATATTAAACACTGGCTCTTTTTTTTTTTTTTTTTTTTTTTTTTTAAAGGATGTTTTGAGGACTCTGTTTCAGGCTGCATACACACAAGGAGGAATTTTATTAAAACATTCACATTTTTTTTATATCCATGTGACACAAGTATTTTGGGCTTGAGAAATTCTTCTTTGAAAACAACAACAACAACAACAAAACACATGACCCTTGCATTTTCATGTAGACAACCAAAATGATGCCTTCATCAAAACGATATTGTAGCCAAACCTTTAGTCTGAATCTCAACCCTGCAGGGGTGTAACAACATAAGCAACCATTGTGCATTTCCATATTTTTGTTTGTGCTGCTAAAGTTTCTAAACCTTTTAGCTCAGTAGTTTGCTCTTACTAGCAGTTGTGTTTCGAGTTTATATACAGATTTTCATGTTGTAGTACTACATACAGACACTGGAGGAATTTTCTAGTGTTTCAAGACATTTTAACAAAGAAAATGCTGAAATGTAAGGAAACTTGTGTCACATTTAAACTAAAAGTTTATTTAACTTGAAGCCCATATACAAAAACCAAGCCAACACCAGTTACTGGTGGCTCCAACTTAAATAGCCAGAAGTCCATCTATCCATCGCAGGTGAAATCAATTAGTTATTTACTTCCTGTCGGCCATCTTGCATGGGAAGACAGCCTCGAGAGGACTGTTACACAAATAAAAGTTGAGAAAACTATTTTTTATGAATAGATCCTAATCCTGACCTAACACTTCAAGATGTTCTTTCAAATGTAAAAATTGGTCTGTGACCTTAAAAGTGCCTTTGACAGCAGGAAGTGTCTTAGTTGAGTCGAATCACACTCCCCTGATCTTAGTTGTAAGGTTTACATCTTATGGTTTGTGTCTTGGCATTTCCTCATTTATACCACACTTTTATGTATAGTAGTTTTGTTTAAGTTCTCCTTGTGTTTATTGTTACCCTAGTTTTATATACCACTTGTTTTTTTAATCATCTCAAAAGTATCCTGAGTACATGTGCTTCCCACTACTTTGTAGTTCTCTTCAAACTCTATCTGGTCAAACTGTTTTAAGGTGTATATTTCTGAGGTTCATTTTTTCTGGTTTTAAATTTTCCTCATGGATGATGTTTCTCATTTTGACTTTGGATTCGGTTTTGCTACCTCATGTTTTTTGAGTTTTTGAACCCTTTTTAAGATAGAAAAATATAGAGAATATCTCTTTATTATCATTGTACATGTAGAACAAAGATAAAATGCAATCATCTCAGAGCAAACAACCATAAAAGATGTATCATTATCTTTGAAATAGGGCTTTCTGAAACTGCAAGTAAAAATAAGCTGATTTTAAAAAAAGAAAGAACACACATCTTTGACACAAATGAAATCCTTGCTGAACATTTGAGTTTCCATATGCAGTCAGGAGGGATTTTCGTTCAAAATGAAAGTTTATAAAGTCCTCAGATATATCATAGCTTTCCTTTATAGCACATCACTGTCACTTAATAAGAACACCAACCCAAACTGTGAACTGAAATGTTGCTCAGTGTGTGATGAAGAGCCTGTGAGTCACATTAATGATGTGTCTGGAATCCGAAAAAGGGGCTTGGACTTACACATTTTAATATTTATACCCATAATTTTCATTTCACATGCATGTGGAAGATATTAGAAAAGACCTTAAATCAGCTCTGGAGGAGAGTGGGAGGGAAGAGCCAAGTGTCAACGTGACAGAGGGAAATTGAATCTAATGTGGAATTTATTCAGGAGTCACGCCTCCTACTTCATGTTGTATCCACAGCCGATAAGAGGGGAGAAAATCTCTCCCAGTAAATAATTATTGTCTGTATATGTGTTATTAAAAAAGACAGACGGGGCAATTTAAACCAAGACTAGTACTAACTTTAATTTGACCTCTTGATTAGCATTAATCGATTTTCTTAGCTTTGTTAATTGCATCACCATGTAATATGCAACTCCAAGTTCAGCTCAATAGAAATAATTTCATACATTCAGCTGGAAATAAAGGTAATATAGTTTAAAAAGATTACATTAACTAAATGAAATTAACAAAATATAAATATTATGTTTTACAATTCCTTTTGTGGACTTTAAAAGCTTGTTGCAATGGCAGCTTTGTGGTAAAGCACAAGATGGAGAAATGAAAAACAACACATAAAATACATTTATTATAACTGGAGAAAGGAAGCCTTCACGTTTTGAAGGGTTTCCTGTCTTCATGGTCTTCATTCTTCGGTTTAGATCACAGTTGACAGGTGAATAATTAACTGTGATCTCATTAGCGACCAAACAAATGAGGATACTAATCAGTAAGACTCCATCTAATGAACTCTGATTCATTCAGACACCCATTGGTTAATGGTTTATCATGGATTCCTGAAAGTTGCAAGGTGTTTTCTGTTTAAACTTTAACTTCATTTTTGAAAATAGAGTGCATTCTCCTTGTATTTGCAGTGAAGATGATTAATGATTGCAGATTAGTTGCATCTTGGTTCAGCTTTGATTAAAGTGTAAACACTATACTAGAGAGAAGTGACAGTTTGCAGCCTTTCAATTAGCCTCATTGTGACACCCTTCCAAATCTCATTTCCCTCCTGCTGCCAGTTCAGCCAGCAGACACCCTGGATATGTGTGTGTGGGTGTATATGTGTGTGTACGCTTCAGTGAGAAAAGGTTGCATCTGCCTGGTTAAGGCTGATGGTGTGTTTTTGTGAAATACCTTCCTTTCTTCATTCATTTTTTTTCACATTTAGACACAATGATGGTGACAGTGTGCCAGCAATGTTAAGGGATTTTGCTGGTTAGGTTCCAGTTGTTGGATTTAAAGTATCATGCTGCCAGCCAGCTTAATGGCATGTTAGTTTTGCCAGCCAGCCTCTAACTGGCCAGCTAGAACCAGTTCAAATCACCTGATCCCCAGTGAATACCTGTTTGGTGTTGTCTGGACACTGTTCTCTTTAGCAGCATCTAGTAGGTGCTGTGGGGCCTGATATTTTCACAGGATGGAGGCCCCAGAAAAGTCAGGTACAATTTTTTGCTCCAAAAGCAGCAGTCTTACAAAGAAAAAAAAAATTGGGAGAGAAAAGACTAAATCCAAAAGCAGCATAACACATGGTGATACAAGGAGCAAGAATCCAAACCAGGGAACTCCAGAAGTTACCAAAACACCCAGGACCTCTATCGTGAAGCAGGATTAGTGGGTGATATAGCACCAGTCCTTTATTTAATCAGGATTTTTTAAAACAAAATTATATTTCAAAAAATGAATGAGGGGTTTTTGCATTAATAAGTGCCTTTTTAAGACTTTGTAATATTGAATACCTGGCCAAAAATAAAAAAATAAAAATTGCAGACATATTTTGTTGAGAATAGGCATCCTGGGTGCATCCCATCATCCACCACTCTGTTTACTCTGAGGTCTCCATCACACTGGAGTACCATGAATCTGAACACATCACATTTTTTTTCCCCATTTCTCCACACTCTAATCTTCATGCTCCCTTGAAAATTCATCAGCCTAACTGATAAGCGGTTTTTGTCAGCCTACAGTCATGTTTAATACAAGTTATTTGAGTTAATGTCTGTGTAAAAAACAAACAAACTGTTTTTACTTTCAGAATTAAGCATTTCTCCCTCGAAGGTGATGCTTCACCTCTATCCTTTCAGGTTTTAACTGTGTTACACAATTCTTAATTTTAGTAGTTCCTGCAGTCTCTTTAGTTGTTTTATTTGCTTTATGCCAAACAATAACTCTTTTCCAGGATTTGTTTTCCAGCTTTGTTGTTTAAGGATTTTTTTTAAACCTGTTTTACCTATTTATATACTTAGTCTGGGTGACGTCATTTTATTTTAATATCTTTATTTTGACCAGGCAGTGTATTTGTCTACTTCCAACGTCTTATTTGTCTGATCTCTGTGGTCCTCAGGTTGTGCGTGACCAAATCACCCACTGTACCATGAAGCTGCGCCAGACCACCGGCATGATGGAGTACTGTCTGGAGGTCCTCAAAGAGAACGATCCCAGCGGTTTCCTGCAGGTGTGT
The DNA here is from genome assembly GCA_028564865.1 of Zenarchopterus dispar. Lineage (NCBI taxonomy): Eukaryota > Metazoa > Chordata > Actinopteri > Beloniformes > Zenarchopteridae > Zenarchopterus > Zenarchopterus dispar. Next base: position 10,152,589 of record JAOWBL010000017.1, on the reverse strand, counting down.
GACTGCGTGTGTGGCAGTAAACACTCTTTATATATGAGATAAACTGCATACACAATCGTCGTGCATTATAGCTATAAGAATGTTTAACAATTCATCATTCAGATTGGGACATTCATGGTTAACTACTCACTCCAACTCAGCTGGTTTTGCAGGAGGAGAAACTAGTTAAAAGGCGGTTTTACCAAAATTAGTACAAGCGTCAGGGATAGTCAAAATGAATAACCCCACTAAAAAGGCAATAACTTGTAATATTTAAATAATTAAAAATTAACCATTAACACCATCTTTGAAGATGCCATTAAACCAACAATCAATGTATCTCAGTTCATTATTATCTGAATAAGGCTGGACACAGGGTGGGGTGCTGCTCACAAAACAAAAAACAAACAAAAACAAAGCAGCTATGAGTATAAATGGCAGGCACAACCAAGATGCATTTCTTCTTCACATTAATTCTGATCTGAAAGTTGGTCGTAAAGTCATTTAAGATAAGCACAGCTAACTTCAGACGTGAGTTTCTGAAAAACTGTGCGGGTGATCATTTATCTGCCGTACGTGTAAATTTAAAGTTGAAAGGAAGGTGCTAAAAGCCATTTCTCTGCAGTCATTAGGGGAAACCAGGCTGGCAGAAAGAATTTCGTTTTTATGAAGCACGCCCAGCTAAAAACACCACACAGTCAGACTGGTTGTTATTGATCAGCGATCGATGACAACACACTGGCCTGCCTCTGCCTGCTCTACCACAACAGCAGACATCAGCTCGCTTAGGTACATGTTTAGATATCAGCAGGTTTGTGTGATTTGTGGCTGATGGTCTGTGCATTCACACGTCAAAAGGACGAGAGTCCCTGGAAAGAAGAAATAACAGTTTAGGTTTAAAAAAAAGGACAGAAGGAATAAAAAGAGCCTCAGCGTCACAGTTTAAGCTGAAACCATTTCTGGTTTGCTCAGGAGAGACAAGAAGCAACTTTTTCCCCGTCTGCACTGATACGTCCCAACATTTGTATACCTCACTTTAATTTAAAATGTGTTTCACACTTTGCAAAAGGAAACATAACTGTAGGGGTGATTTTGACATATGGGACATTTTTATGATACGTATGAGACCATACATATGTTTTAGAGGAGTTCAGCTGATAAAAGAATGTGAAAAAGACGAGTACTTTGTGCATATTTAAAAGTTTTTTGGGAGAACACCAGATTAGCGTTCATTAGTTCTTAATTTACCAGCATATGGCATATTTGTGATGTATGAGAAACCTAAATATTTGGCTTTTATTTTGCTGTAAACAAACGGCTCATGCCCTTTCAAAAAGAAACCTCACAACACAGAGAATGAGATTTCTGTCAGCTTTGAAATATAAAAAGCAATAAAGCCCTGGAAAAATGTAAAGAAAACAATTTACCGGTAGTTAATTTACAAATATGTGAATATTATTCTCTCCAAAGTGCTTCAGTTAAGATACATCACCAAAGAAGTTTTGCATTCCTCTGAAAATTACCAGAAGTTACCTTTTATTTTTATTTTATTCAGTTTTAGTTCAGTGATGCAGCACATCAAGTTGTTGCTTAATTCAGTAGGATTTAGCATAATATAAAATATTTGATTCTTTTTAATACTCATGATATTTTCCTCTCCTAGGACTCACTTGTATTGATGGTAAACGGCCATCAACATTTTATTATCAGCATGAGGCTGATAGACACATCAACAAAACAACTTTTATTTTTGCTGGAAATGAAATAGCAACTAAATTCCTACTAATATCAGTTTTATGTCCCGAAGAATGACAAGATGAGTAAAAGAGAAAAAATGAAATAAAACAAGATTAAAACTGCACTTGATGAATGCACTTCCTTACACGGACACACACACACACACACAGACACACACACACAAACATCTCAGTCTTTGTACCTCCATTTCTACAGAATGTATTATTAATAATGTACTTCTTTATTGTTGGTCATGTCTAAATACTAAATGGATGCTCTTAAGAAATTTAAACTTGGTTTAGTGGCAGATGTCAACCTAAATTGCATTTAAGTACATTCATAGTAGTTTAAGCTAACATAATTCAAACAATGTTATTATATTAAGCGATGTGCATTCTAATGTACTAGAATAATTTTTCAGACCTCTTTGTGGAAGACAAAACATTATTGTGATTGAATGCAGTTTTGCTATAATTTGTTTATTGAACTTTCTTTCCTGAAGGCCGTGAAGCTCTTACCAGTGGACAGGTGGTGTTATTAGTACCAATTATTGTTTTAAGTGCCCTGATGTTCAGTCATTGTCTTCAAAGTAATAAAGCAAGACCACTGAGTGTACCCCAGAATCGCTGAAACATTTACAAGCAACTTATATCCGATACTCCAATGATAAAATATCTCAAGTATTTAGTTACTGTGCGACCATTTCCATCTGAATAATTTATGGTTTTGTATCTGCAGATCTCAGATGCCCTGATCAAGCGGGTGATGTCCTCTCAGGAGCAGTGGGTAAAAGGGGCCCTGGAGCCAAAGGTTGGCCCCGACTTTGACCTCACCCTCAACACCGACTCACTCCTCCAGACCATCCTGCAGCTGGACTTCTGCCAGGGTAAAGGTGAGCATACAGCGACCTCTGAGTCCCAACCCTGTGGTTTTATACAAATCCTTTTTAAAAATTCACACCTCAAAGACTTGAGAGGCTTGAAATGTCTTTCAAGCTTGCCAATCAGATTTTCTGTTGATAAAAAGTCAGGAGCTGTTTTCTGCTCATGAGCAGGAAAAACAAAGCTCATGGATAGAAAAGGAAGAGTTCATCTTTAAAGATTTCATGAGTGTATCATTGTAGATGCACACGCAAACAGCCCCAAACACCACTGAAGTCAACCAAAAACACTCCTTGATGCTCCTATTTAGCTGCTATCATTCATTCCTTTTGAGGTTTCTACAAGACATACTACAATGTACACATCTAATTCATTATTTATCTGCATTTGCTACCCAGCAGCAAGTTTACTCATGGGTAAACTTGATATATTCATCCCACTGCGGTCCGTGAATTACACACATGTATGGATGTTTGTTAAATATGTAATCAAAAATATGAATATTTTATCCCGAAGCTGCTCCACTGAAGCAGGTAAAAGGAGCTATTCTTTTTTTTTTTTTTTTCATTGATATGTAGTCAGCTTGGCCTCTGTTTTCCACCATTGGAATTTTATAATAAACTTGTTATTGTGTATTGGTAATGAGTGGCATTTACTGAAATGGCATTATAATTAATTGTTATTTGATGAAATACAATAAAAGCACATGCAAAATACTTTTTACATAATGGGAATTTTACATCCGATACATTTCTCAACAGTGATGACAACAAGCTATCAGATGATTGCTCTAGTGGAGGTGAAGTCAAAGGAGACTTGGAGCTCCAGTCGGGTTTGTTAGGAAGCTGAGCGACTTTGATCATGCCACCTTTACTCTTCCAGGCTGCTGACATGAACATCATTTGTATTTTTCCTACCTTCACATCCTTAATGATCATTCTGAACAAAGCATCAAAGTTTTGAGTCTGACAATCAGATTTAAAGTCTTTGAATTGAAGCCTTTCACAGCCAGAGCAGCAGCAGCACAGGATGCCTGACTTAATCGTGGACCATCGTACATTCTCATTCGCTGAACTGAGTGAGCTGTTCTGGATTGGATGTTGTTAACTGAGTTCTTTTCTTTAGTAGCTGTTCGTCCTTCTTTAACATGCAGCCCAGATACACTTTAAGTCCAAATTTGCAGGTTGTTATTCAGAAGGCATATGTGTATTATTTAGTAAAATTGTGTTTGAAGATTTATTAATGGGCTTATAATTTATTTATGAGACTTAAGTGCAGAAATTCAAGCGAAAACAGCCTCGTATTGCATACTATAAAGTAAATCTTAAACAAGGACCCAGCTACTGGTGCCAATAGGTATATCACAAAATAAAATAAAAGATGTAAACACGGGGGAAGGAGGGGAAATGCTAAGAAAGGTGAAACATGAACTATTCATTTAGAAAAGAAGACTAGCGGTGCACGGTTCCTGTTTCCCTGTAGGGAGGGATGTCTGAGTGTTCTGTTACAATCCCAATAATCATCAATCGGATGTAGAATGTCCTTGAAGCCTGATGCCAGTTGTCATGTTGAAGCAGCTGCACAGAGTGAACTCCAGTCAATTTTTACTAGATTGTGTCTTCAGCATCCCACCTCAGGGCCACATTTGCATGTCTAAAATGAGCACCACACACAGTTGTGTGTGTTGCTACAAAACCATCAGTAAAGTTTCTTCGCCTGCACAAAATGCACCCCAGGAAAGATTTGGATTACTTAATTGTTACCCTTATTATTTATCCAGTTTCTCATTAGATGGGCACCATAGCCACCACATGCTATGTTACATAACAGTAAATGCATTTTTCAAAAACATTACCTGATATGATAGAATGGTTGAGTTTGGCTAGTTTGACTTTTAAACTAGTTTCTTGTCATAAATAAGAATATAAACATATAAAACTCATATCAAGTTGACACAAATACATCCTTCCATCCATTTTCTATACCTGCTGAATCCATCTACTGGGTCACGGCGGTCCGCTGGAGCCAATCCCAGCCCATCACAGGCGAGAGGCAGGAGTACACCCTGGACAGGTTGCCAGTCCATCCCAGGGCCACATATATAGACAAACAACCATCCACACACACACTCACATCTATGGGCAATTTTAGAGTTCCAAATCAACCTCACATAGATGTTTTTGGACTGTGGGAGGAAACCGGAGTACCCGGAGAAAACCCACACAAGCACGGGGAGAACATGCAAACCCCACACAGAAAGACTTCTTAACCACTAAGCCACCGTGCTGCCCGACACAAACACAACGGAACTTAATTACACACTTCATAAAAAGTGTATGGGACACAAATAGATTCTCACATGACCAAACCTTCACGTTTACAACTGGAACTCTGTGTATCAGCGGCAATTTTTGATGAACCTTTATGAAAGCTGAAGTTTTGCATGTTCACATATAAAGTGAACTGTAATGGTCTCACCCACGAATTAATACGAGCTGGTGAAAATCCTGTCATCTGCATGTGATCTTGCTGCTTTACTCTCATTTTCTGGACATCTGGTCAGTACAGCGTCCAGCTTCCCGGCTTTACATCACATCCTCCTTGCTTTACACAATATTGACCTCTTTCTTTTTTAATCCCAGGCTTTCAGTCTAAACTTCTTCACTGGCCACACTCTTTGCTGCTGTTTTCCATCCATGTGCTGTTGTATTAAAACGTACAAACGGACGTATTTCCAGATGTGCAGGAGAAACCGTTATTGAAACAAATGCAGCAGGCAGACAGTGGTGAGGCTGAGATGGAGATGGAGAGCCCAGGAGGTATTTGCCTTTCTTGACTGTACTTTGTCTTTCCCTCGTCATCCCTCAGCCCTGGTAGCCCTCACGGTCATTCTGGTTGGAAACTCACTCTTCCTTTTGTCCAGCAGCATCTGTGTGGTCTTTCCCCTCTGCATGGTTAGCGTCCTCCAGATCCTTTATAATAAATATTATCTCCGAAGAACAGTGCTGTATAAAGATAATTGTTTCCTGAATTATTTATGTTTTCATACCAGTGTTAGCTTATACAACATAATCTAATGCACTTTTTTGACACAAATCTGTTCATATACTATCGTCTGTGGTTGATTTACGAATTTAGCATACACCAAAATCTCCTTTAGTCATCGTTTCAGCATCATTTTCAACTGTGCTGCTAGTTAACATGTGGGTAACTTTTATTTAAGCTATGACATTTTGAGTTTAACCCACAGCTGGGCCCCAAGTTGACTGCAGTGTCACATGTGTTTGTCACAACAAGCGCATGTTCAACTGATGATGACAAAATTAACCCTTTAAAGTGAGTACAAGCCACATGAAGTCCATTTTTTTTACATTCAAAAATCATTTTATACCCACCAAAAACAACACTTATGTACTGTAATAAATATCTGACACCTATTAAATCTTATCATCTTTTAAGTCTATGAAGGAAGCTGATGTGACCGTTATCTCATTGAATTAAATATTAGTCATTATTTAGGGACATGCACTGACACATTGATGCAGACTTTAAGAGGAAACTTTCAGTTACAGGGTTAGAGAAGACAAAAAAAAATAAGCATCCCAAGATCCTGGAAGAGCTATGAAAATTTAACACAAGGATGTTGTAGTTTGACAAAAGGCCAGGAGTTATACGCAGAAATGGCATGAGATGAGGTGCATGCATATGTTTCCACAATGTGTGATGATCCTGATGAATAAATAATGCACTATAAATATGTGCTTTTCTGTTAATCTTTAATCAAGATTCAACAGCTTGCATGGGCCACTTAATGAGGGTAAATATTAGCAAAATTAGTGTGTAAGGTGAGATAAATGTCGCCTTTTGTTTAAAAGAAAAAGTCCTTGATGTAAAATTTTCTTAAAAAATAACTGTATTAGATGTAAGATTTGAGATTTAAACATGTGGGAGCAGAAAGCTCTGGTAGTTGATGTCAACACATTTCATAAAGATTTCTTTAAAAGACATTCTTTTGTTATGAAGAAAAAAAATTTTTTTTTACTTAAAGAAAAATTGAAGTAATTCAAAGCGGTGAAAATCATCTTTTTTAAGGATCTGTTTTAAAAAATTTATGACAGTTGATGATGTGCAGTTGAACTTATACTAAAATTGAAATGTTTGCAACTTTAATATAGTAATCAGAAGGTTTTTGTTCCTTCAGTTGTCGTACTTATTTACTTCTAAACAAAAGAGAAACACATAAAGACTTTATCTGAAGAGCAAAGACATCAGTTTGTGACTGAGAAAAGAAACATAAGCCTTTCTTACAGATGATAGAGGAAAGAAAACAAATCCTTAAAAATAAGATCCTAATGTTAGGTTATGTTGTTATGTTTAAACAAAAAACATTATTTTTTCTAAATGTGGGAATAAATGAATAACATTGTCACAACTTTGAAATCCCAGCTGGTGCTCAGTGTGAAAACATGGATTAATTCTCATCTTTTCTTCACCATACTACATAGAAATTAAAGTTTAAATCCTTTAAACTTTGGTTGGGCTTCTTTATAAATGTAAATTTTAAATTTTTTTCATAAACTAAAAAATGAAGAGGTTGACTGCTTTGTATAAAAGTGGCCAGGATTTAGAGTGAAGCAACAGAGATGAAATTGAGTGGGCGATCCGTGGGGATTTTAAGTAAAATAAATGAAGTTTTAGACAATTAATATTCAGAACTGATGAAAGGGGAACATCCTGCTGCAAGTCTACTTCAAAGGTTGTAGACAGAAGTAATTTAAAACTGATTTCAACATCAGTTTACTAAATCAATATGTGTTAAGCGCCATCGTGTTCCTTCTGTCGTGACTGCTGCCTTCTTTATTGTGTCTCCATTTCTCTTGTATTAATCAGATAAATGTCTCAAAATAAAGAAATGAAGCAGAATTCATTACTTAAATGTGTCCTCAGTGGTTATTTTGACCTTGTTTTATTGCTTGTTTTCAGCTCCTTTTAGAAAGAATCGTTCACCCATCACAGTGGTTAGACTGATATGATGCTTTTGGTGAAGCCTTCTGTATAATGCTGATGGTTGTATTTCCCTGTGTTTTTTTTCTTTTTTTTTTTGCACTACCAGAGAATCAATTTTTGCTTCAAGCAATTTAATTATGTTCGGCTTTCTGTGGAGAACTAATGTCTCACACAATTTTCCCACTTATTGATTTCAGTCAGAGGTCCAGCCTCATAGCTTATATCAGTCTAACCCACTACACCTCTTGCACAACTACCCTTTAGATCATTAAATATCCTCATGTGCCCCAGTTTAAGGCTCCTCTGAGTCCCAGCTGTTGCCCTCGAAATGAACCTGGAGTTTTCTTTCACCCATCAGGTGTTTTCTTTTAATCTCTCACAAGACTCATTTCTCTCCCTTTAGTCTGGTCAAAGCACCCAGCAGATGATGGCATCCCTGTTTGCAACCCACTCCCTCCCTTCTCTTCATCCAATGTTTATTTTCACACCTCCTAAAATTTCTTCTCCATCACTATTTCCCGTGTCTTGATTAAAAAAATCAAAATTGCTTCCATTCATCTCTTCCATTAGTGGATTCTGGACCGTCAGTACCGACAGCTCCCCTCCTGCAGCTGGAGAAGTGCTGCACCAGGAACAACAGCGCCACCTTGGCCTGGAGGGTAACAGCGCCTTCAAACAGTCCCATTGAGGGCTATATCCTGGAGCTGGACGATGGCAATGGAGGACAGTACAGGGTAGGGTGCAGTATATACTTTGTGTGATGCAGAGAGCGAAGACTTGAACTAACATGAACACAAACTAATCTTAAAGCAAACAATGATGTCACAGTAGCTCCTCTAACACTTATCATGAATAATAAATGTGTTGCTCTACTCTAAGGCAGAGGTTTGTGTGTGTGGAATTATTTATTTCATGAGTAAATAGACAGCAAAGGGGCTAGAGCACTTGACCTCTTCTCTAATGCTTGCAAACAGCTGCATTATTCAGGGAACATTAAGTGTCTGTGCTTACACTAATATATACTGCATCTGCAATGAGCTCAAATTTATTCCCCTCCAGGAAGTGTATGTGGGGAAAGAGACGGTGTGCACGGTTGACGGGCTGCATTTTAACAGCTCCTACAATGCCAGAGTGAAAGCCTACAATGCTATTGGCTTGGGACCATACAGCAAGACGGTGGTGCTCAAGACTTCTGATGGTAAGTGTGAGAAATGGCTTCCAGCTTGCCAGATGGGAACGGTTTCTGTTTTGGTTGCTGTGTCTGTGACTGCTTTTTTATAGATTATTTCTGTAATATAAATATTACTATGTCGCTTACATGACCCCACAATCTCTGCACGAATCGCAGCTTGCCTCTGACCTTCCATCTATTCATTTTCTATACCTGCTGAATCCAATTACTGGGTCACGGAGGCTATACCAGCCTATTGCAGGCGAGAGGCAGGGATACACCCCGGACAGGTCGAGGACAAAGAACCTGGGTGTCACGTTTGATGACCACTAATCTTTTTTTCTGAACATGTTGCCTCGGTGTTCCTGTTGTGTCGCTTTGGCCTCTACAACATACAAAAAATAAGACCCTAACTGACTCAAAATGCAACTCCTGGTACATGCCATGGTCATATCCCATCTTCATTACTGCAATGCCATTCTAGCTGGCCTTCCAGCTTATGCGATCATGCGATGGTCTTTAATCAACCCACTGAGCTTCACTGGCTACCCTGTCCCTGTCTGTCACTTGCCTACAAAGCGGTCTCAGGTCCACACCTGCTTTTATAAACTCGATCATCAAGGCTCACACCCCCCCTTCACGAGCACTGTGCTCTTCACAAGCACACAGACTGGCCTTGCCCTCAGCTCACACAAGGCGATCTCAGCCCAGACTGTTCTCCCACATTGTTCCTCAGTGGTGGAACAAGTTACACCGTTAGGCAGTTATTCCATTCTACATTCAAAAAGGTGTTTGATAACTGTCCAAGAACTCCTTCTGTCATGAACTGAACTCTTCCTTTAACTTCCTGAGCACTAGACATAGCTGCACTTGTTTGAACGTTCTTTTGTCTACACCTTCTTTGGGATCTACAATGTTCCTGTCGCTTGATTGTTTTTCTTTGTCGTCAGTGGGTTTGGATAAAAGTGTCTGCTAAATGTAATGTAAATTCTTTTGTGTTGTTTAATACTGATAGGATAGTAGAGAGAACATTTGTTTTTTAAGGAAAAAGGCAGGAAAGAAGCACAAAAGACATGGACAAGAGATGAGCAGAAAGATGAAAAGAAGAGAAGATGAAGGAGAAAAAAAAAGTTCAAAGGAAGGAAATTGGAGAAGAGTAGTATTTCAAAACAGGCATCTGAAAAACAGGAGGAAACAGAGAAAAAGAATAAAATCCTGTATAACGGTGGCGGGATGAGGTGGACAGTCTCCTCAAAGCATTTCCATTTCCTGATCACACAATAAATCTCAATGTCACCCATAATAACCAGACATTACACCCTGACTTCTGACTGATGAGTATTTACTTATCCTGCATGCTTTTAATTTGTCTCTTTCTCCCTGCTCTCTCTCCTTTTCATGCCTCCCTCTTTTCTCACTTGCTCTCTGAATTGTACATTTATACTGAAAGGTTCTGCTTGGTCAGGCTGTTAAGCAAAGTCTGATTTGGATGTGTAATTCTACAAATACACATGTGCATTATAAATCTGTTGTGTGTGTAAACATGCCCCACAGAACCATTTCTTCAGGGATCCAATTCTGAGCTCTTCTGGACAAAGATGTCCAGTGGCTCCACCGGAACCACTTGTGTTTATCCTTCACATGTTTTCTACATCCGTTACCCTATGGTAATTTTCAAACTCCATGTCCAGCTGGTTAGCCATCAGTTTATCAATCTGCAATTTGAAATCTCACAGGCTAAAAAGCCTTGAACCAATTTCCTGTTTTGACTTTGGGACTTCCAGAACATCCTTGACACAGATGTGCCTGGAGAGGAGAAAGGAGGCACCTTCATTAAAGAAGCCATTGCAGGACGTGTACACATGTGCCAGTGGCACACTGAAGAAGCAGCCAATGTTGAAAACTCCTTAAAAAGACATGAAAGCACAAAAACGGAGCCTGAGCACAAGAGCTATGTAGACTGCATTAAGATCCCACAGGCTATGCAAAGATGGCCAGAGGCAAACTATTACATACAAGTAGAGTGTGAGATGTTGACAGGCATATATGCAACTTCATCAGCAAACAGCTGGAATCATCTCTTCATTCATAATTCTATATCTGAACTGCTCACAGAGCTTTAGGGCTGTGAACAGCTTTGATCTGGAGCTGACTAGCAACTCCAGGCTGATATGGAATTGCACATTTTAAAATATATCCATCTTTCTTGCTCATGAAGAATGAAGAGAATGAGGTGAATGAGGAGAGACTGAGACTCCAATGATAACTGGCAGAACTTGTAAGAATCAGCAGTGTTGACTGACAGACCCCATCCCGTGATGCTGGTCCAGCCAGTCAGAAGCTCTCCTAGCGATGCAACTTCCTGACAGCCTCTCACCCACAGTTACGAAAGCTATTGTGTCATGTTTTCTTTTTCAAAGTGAAGATAACTCTTTTATGGAGTGAAACTTTAGGCCTTGCTCAGTGGCCCACAGCAGTTCACCTCTGTTACAACCTGGGGGATTAAACCTAGGTTCTCCACCCCCAAGCCCACCACTGTGGCCACTAGGCCACCACTCCCCTAAGAAATGCTACCACTAATAGATGACTTAATCAGTGTTGCTAATCGCCAGAGAAATCTCTTCCTCAACAGGAGCAGCCAATTTCTTGATTTTGTTGCCATTCTGGTTTCCAGTATCCCTTTTTTTTTTTAAATTTGCTCTGCTTAGTTTCAAAATCAAGATATTTGAAAGGATGACTAGGGTGACTAGCTCACTTCAGCAGTTCAGACACATGCAGATAGATCCCTTTAGTGCTAAATTTGTGGGTTATGCTCGCTGTGTGACGAGTTCTGCTCCATGAAACCAAAAATCACCAAGAGCTGAATTCCATTGCCGATCAGAGCCCAAGCCAGGTCATGGGGGTTCCTTAACAATCATCTATTGATCCATTTTCTATACCTGTTCAGTAACAGCTGCAGCCTTTTCAGCTGTGATGCAAGATGCTGAGTACAACCTGGATTGGTCTACTGGTCACCCATGAAATTGAAAATTAGTCTCAAAGTACAGGAAAATTAGTACAAATTATTCTTTCCCTAATAAACTGATACCTCTGTAACCCTCTTCCAGTGGCATGGTTCACCTTTGACCCCACCTCAGCCCACCGGGACATTGTTCTGTCCAATGAAAACCAGTCAGTCACCTGTAACAGCTACGATGACCGCGTGGTGTTGGGCACCGCTGCTTTCTCTAAGGTGAGGTGTCTGAGGTCGCTACAAGGTTTCACACAGCTGTGTCATCAGCAACTTCCTGTTTTCTTTCCTCTCTCTACATTTTTAAAAATCTATTTTCATCATTTTTAATACAAGCAAATAGGTGACCAAAGGTTTTTATATCCACTCATATATCAGGGAATCCACTATTGGGAGGTCAGAATCGATCGCTATGACAACCATCCCGACCCTGCATTTGGCGTGGCGAGAATCAACACCATGAAAGACATGATGTTGGGGAAAGATGACAAAGCCTGGGCCATGTATGTGGACAACAACCGCTCCTGGTTCATGCACAACAACTCCCACACTAACCGGTAGGTGTTCAGTGTGTGTGTGTGTGTGTGTGTGTGTGTGTGTGTGTTAGAAATGAAATTAAAGGGGCACAAATAAGCATTTGCCATTTTTAGCTCAGTGTAATTATGCTGTAAGACACAGCTGGGACAGGATTTCAAAGTTACTGCAGCTGCTTTTTTCCTGATAGTAGGAACAGAAACCTGTTCCTAAAAGAAAGCAAATATTCCTTGAAATGACATTGAAACTGATGTTTTGACATGAAAAATGCCTTTTGTGCTGCTTCAAGAGTGCATAGGGACATATTAACATTATACAAATGACCATCCATTTATTTTATGAATTGGTGATTGTTTATTCATGAATATAAAGGCCAAGTTGATTCTTTTAGCTTATAGGTGAAAAGCATGAACTTTTACAAATAAATAAATAAGGACAAAACAAAGACATAAATCTATATCACTATATTGGTTGTAATTCTCCATGTCAAGGATGAAATTACCGTGTTTAGGAAATATATCTCTCTTTTCTACAATGTATACACCCACTTTATCACTCTTGATACCACCTCATGTCCTAAAAACCCTAAAAGTTTTGCCGCTACCATGTTTGATCCCTTTTTGTGCAGCTGGAAGGTTAGGTGTGACATCACTGGGGGGGCGAAATAGCTGAATATTTGCTGCGGGACTAGTTCACCCAGATTCAAATAGACATTAATATGTTAATATGTTTTGGTAAAAATGAGCTGAGATGCATGAAATGAGCACAACCTCAAACACAATTCACCGGAGTTAGTGCATGCTTCATGAAAAGAGTGCAAATAACCATTCTGTGAGGAGCTTTTCCACTGTGGACAGATCCTCCCTCCCCTGTCAATCCAGGCTTATTATTGTCAACTGAAACAACAGGAGACAGAGAGTTTGTTAGATGCCAGTCTCTTCATCCATTCATCATTTTGTCTTCTGCATTAAATCTTGCATGTACGAGTCACATGCAGAATAATGACAAATGACACAGGATGACAGCGGGACCCATGGGCTCTCACATGAAGTGACTAACAAACACACCAGGGAACAGTGGGAGATAACTGCAGGCTGCAGGAGACATCAAACAAGTCTCTGCACCATCGCTCTGCATCAGAAAGAAGCCATCAAATATCCCATGAAGCATTCATTTCCAAAAGAATGTCTGTTCTTGGCAAGAAGAGAGTTGACTTCGCATAGAAATATGCAAAACCACAGATTTTATTTTGAATTCTTTACTCCCCTTTCATGTTGTGCATGGTCCTGCTTGTATTGGGAGCCTCCAAGCAAAAACATCTTTTTTGTTGGGTTTACTAACTCCAAAGGAAGTTAGCCCAGAAGCCACCATCTAAAAATACAGAGCGGAGCAGAATTTCTTTGCAACCTAGCATGGAAAACTAACACATGTAAGATCGGACACTAGCGATCTGACATCGAATCAATGAATTAAATTGTTTTAACTTAGTTTTTTTATTTTTTTATTGCACTGTGGGTGAGGCAAACCCAAGGGTCCTTTAATGGCATTATAGACACTTTCTCCCTGAATGACTTTTTAGTGAGAGGTTTATTTTGTGTTAACACAACATTATTAGCATTCTAGATAAGGACTTTAATTCTGGAAAACTGAAAACTGAACTTGTAACCAGCAGCAAACATTGTGAGACAGTCATGATATAGTAAAATTAACAATTTAGTTTTTTAATGACTCCAGCTAACCAAAAAGTGAAAGTGACAGCAGACCACAACTGTAAACAGAAATATTTAAATCAAAACTTCTGTGTTGAGGATGCAGGCATGACAGTCATTTCCTGTCTGGTTTAGAAGTTTCTAAAGTCCCTGATCTGGACTTCAGCTTTTAAAACTGGTCTAAATGCTCCTTTTGTGATATTTTCACAAATCGCTCAAAGACTGCATTCCTTTTCTGTTTATCGTTATGTGAACGTGCACAAAAACAGGGAAATCTGTGTGAGAAAACAAATCAGGACAGGAGTTAGAGTCATCACAGTCAGTGAATATTTAGATAAGCATTAGCTCGTCTCACTAGTCAGAGTGAGAGCCACAAAGCCACAAATGCGTGTCCAGAGTGATGCATCAAGCACTCATCCATGCACGTAGCAAGACGTTGCTTTTGAAATCATCAAACAGTTTTGATGTGTTAAATGCACATGCCAAGTGTAACAGTGCATAATGTAGGGTCTCCATGTTCACAGAAATAAAGAGGACACAGGGAAAGTAGTCACTGTACAGTTTTTGAACTTTCATTCTCCATCTGTAACATTTTGTTGCGTGAACCAGTGTTGCTTTACATACCTTTTGCCCACATCCAGAAGCTTTTACTGCTACCTAAACTCACCTTTAAATTAAAATGAAAATAAGAACAAATCTTTGACATGATTAAACCTGTTCTAAAAATTTCTGCTTCATATTCACCAAATTTGGTGATGGACAAAACTGAAGCCCAACAAATACTTAATCATAGCAGTAGGCTTCCTCTTTGAGAATGGGATGCGTTCCAACCTTCTTAAGCCATCGTGGAGATGTTCCAGCCAGAACGGACACCTTTAGGGTGGATAATGTTGAAGCTACAAAATGTTTCCCAAAATAGTGAGGCTTATTATGCAACAGCAGCACAGTCAACATCAAAAATAGCTACATAGCTTGACATAAAACAATTAGTTTTAAAATAGAAGATGTACTGGTCAATTGAAGAGAAAAAAAGTGTTTCCAGGGGGAGTCCAGTGAGTGTTATGTGAACTCAAAGTGTCCTGTTACGAATTGGTACAGCAGCTAAATCACTTTCCTCTTGTGCAAATATTGGAGATGATCAATCCATGATATACAGTGTAGGGTACTGGATATATTGTCACCTTTTTTGTATTTGTCCATAACACAAATTACATTTTCTTTTTTTTATCCGTATGTGTGGGTGTTCAGGGCAGAAGGTGGAATCTCTAAAGGCTCGAGTGTGGGCATCCTGCTGGATCTGATCAAACGTACATTGACTTTCTACATCAACCAGGAGCAGCATGGACCAACAGCCTTCGAGAACTTGGACGGTGTCTTTGTGCCCGCTGTTAGCCTCAACCGAAACGTGCAGGTCAGTTTATGTGTACGTGTTTGTTTGTACGTATGTGTACGTGTTTGTTATCTTATTGAGGCCTTATTTGCTATCATCACTCCCATTTTGGGACCAGAGCCTGGTCCAGAGCCTGGAGTGTTATCAAACCTGGAGCATGAAGAGACCTGTTGGAGAAAGTTTTATGTTCAAGGTCTTCTGTTTGGCTGGAGACTCACAGCTCCCCCACCTCCTCCCTCCACCCCCAGGACTCTGATTCTATCCTCTGAATGACATTGCAATCTGGACCCCCGCAGCAGCAGCACTATTCAGATCACTTCCTGTGCAACCCAAGTCAACTAACAATCAATGGGACTGCATCCGTATTCAGAGCACTGCCAGTGTACACCAAGGCCAGAAGACCCTCCAAATACTGTGTACAAAGCACTTATAAGAATTTGGTACATCATTGGACAGGATGGTCCCATGCCAGACCCCTCGTTTTGCCACTGGATGTCCATCACAGTGACACGGTGACTAAATTGAGTGGCAACATTCAAATCTTTTTCATAAAGTGAAACTGGTCTATGGTCTCCCCAAATCCAGCTCACGGTTCTGATTGTGTGTGTTTTCATATATCTGTTAGTGATTAAATGCTTCCTATCGAGGTTAATGAACACTTGAAGTATTTCTGTATTCTTTTCAGAACCAGCTTGCTTTTGAAGTGACCCATCTAATGACCATCCTCAGCCTTCCTAAGACATGCATCCTCAACAGTGTTTACTCTGTTTCTCCATTTTAGGTGACCTTGCTGACGGGCCTCGAGGTGCCAAAGAATATCAAACAGTGAGAACTCCCTCGTTCTCCCCTGAGCTTGCCTTGGATACCAACCAACGATGTCATGTGTGGCCTCAGTTCACTTCCACTTGGAGCGTTTCCAAAAATATCAGACAGGATTCATTTCCGTCCCTTCCTTCTCAAGGTGCCCTTTGTCTGGGATTCTCCAGAATGTCACTACTTAGACATTTGGAGTTATTTTGGATATTAATGCTTTTTCACACTCTAGTTATTAGTCTAAAAACTCCAAGATACAAACAAAAATTGTAATCATTATTATTTAAGCTTGTGGTATTTTAATTGTAAAAAAAGGATTAAAAAATAAAAAACCCAGAGAATTTCCTCAAAGCCTGAGACCAAACCGACAGAAGGCATTCTCACTGTGCAGTAAAATGATTTAATATTAAAAATGAGACCACTTTTTAAGTTTGATAGCATCTGGGTGCTTTTGGAAGATGAGAAAAATGAAGAGGAAAGATTCAACAACACAGAGTTTCCATGCATCCCTCTCAGGTGTGTTTACAGCCTGTGAGCTAACCTATAGGAAGACATTTGGCATCACGGGTTTTCTGTTGTGAAATATTTACGCTCAAAACTTTTACTGCATGCATCTGTCCCAGCTGTGGCTTTGACGGCAGTTCTGTGTCTTTTTTCCTTCTCAGTTGATTTTCAGAGGAATGATTTCTCATCCTGTCTGCAGTCAACAAGACCTCCTTAACGATTAGTGCTCTGTCTCATGCACAATTAGACACAAACTGATGCTTTTGTCAAAAAGGTTTACATTTTTTTTTCATCAGTTTTGCAATTTGACAAACCTACAGAACCTGGAAGATGACGGTGCAGTTTTTAAATATTCTTCATGACTCCTTATTGGACATTTAGTTACCTTCATTTAATTGGCCTTAAGAATTAATTAGTTGTCATTTAGAATTGTAATTTTGAAATTCTTAAATCTGATCACCAAATTTAAATGGGCAAAAAAAAAAAAGAGAAAAAAAGAGAAAATAAACAGGCAGCCTACAGCAGAAAGAGAAAAGGAATCTGTTTTGCTTCTCTACTCCCACAAAGTCTAATCAAATTGATGGTTAAATAAGTGGTAATGAACATTTAAACTGCTATTGATTTAATGTATTGACAAGTTAAATGCTAATAAACTAAGAGGGTGAGTACAATCACTACTGTAATAAGAAAGATGATTACAGTCTTAACAGAGACTATGTATGATAAGCTTTTCGATATTCAGTTGATGCTGGTATCAGAGTGACTGGCAGTGGAAAATGGGAAGGCAACTATTTACCAAGCTGATTCAAGGCATTTGCCCATTAAATCAGCTACTGGATCAGCTGGGTAGCAGTTGGGTTGCTGGCATTAAGATATTTAGGGTCATGAGCATGTTTAGGCTGACAACCTATTTATCTTTACAAAGCACTTAAAGCTGTAAGTACTGTGTTGAAAAATCCTCCATTTCTCAATAATTTTACCATGTAAAATTTGGTTCTGGTCCAGGAGGTTAGTTGAGGCATACTTGTTGCCAGCATTACCATGCTAACACTCAGTCGAGACAGTGGGCGACCTAATGAGCATCTCTATTAGACTACATCCATGTTAATATGCTTTCATTATGAGACATGAAACTAGTTTTACAGTTACACCTGGTATTTGCACTACTTTGCCAAATTTCACCTTTAAAAACATTTTTTCTTTCATCTGCAGCAGACCCTGTTTGAGTTAGTAAATGCAACTGTTGCAGTCTAGTATGGATAGATGAAAATGTAAACATTTGGGAGTAATGATGTTGCATTTGTTCTTATTTCTGGGACACATTATAATCTTGTCTGATTCATCAACCCATATCATGTCATTCACTGGCAGCTCTGCTACTCCTCCTATAGTTATGCTAGCACAGTTTTCAGCTTGTTTTTTCTTTTCTATTCTTTTTTTTTAAACTTCTTCACATGTACAGTGAACGCAGTGATTAGGAAGAAATATGATCAGCTCAAATAAGTACACTGTAAAAACAAACCCGCTAGAAATGAGTCTAATATTCCATAAATTTAGTCTCTTATTTTGTCAAAATTGTCTTATTTTAAGCAAAAATATCTTTGCCAACAGGATAAGAAAATATTTATTGACTACAGTTCTTAAAACTAGCAAAATAATCTAAAATAGTCTTCTGATTTTCTTGAAACAAAGTTTTTTTACTCTCAAAAAATTTTTTTTTTGCAGTGGAGCCACCTTCTCATTTACCACTACTGGTTGCTTTTATTGCTGACCATTTCAGTGATTGGCTTCAAAAACAACATACAACAACAACTGTATAATCTCTGTTAAACTACTCAAAAGTCTTAATCAAACGCTAGACAAAAGCCATTTTCAAAATAGCATCCCAGTTACTGCAAATATAATAGTGCATACAGGTATAGCAGTTGTTCTGGTACATAGTTTCCACCACAAAAGTGATTGTGTTACTGCATAACCTGAAGCTGTTACATATGATTGTTTTCTGCTCTAGTGGCCCATTGCATTATGGGATATGGCATGCTCAGTTGCATCCAGAAAATTTTCCCAGCAGTAGCAAATAAACCTGGTAGTATTTTTCATGTATTACATATGGTGCAATTGTTTGCATTGAGCATATTACAGTTTGGCAAAATTATTCCGTACTTCTTGTTTAGGATTTAATTTTGAAAACAGCCTCAAATGGCCAACACAGTAACATGACAGGTCAACATTCAGGACACATGTTCACATTTTAGCATTGCATGTCATGACAAATCTGAGCTCTCTATATCTTTGAATTTACAAAATATTTTGTATGTGATTGCCAAAGCTACATAAGAATTTTCACCCTGATCTGATGAAGGAAACGGTTCCGATTCTCTGACTGCAGCCTCTCCCAGGCTCTGTAGATGCAAATAACGATCCTTTTTTAATGTTATAAGACCAAAAAGGTACTATGACACATCACAAGTGAGAAAAGCGTGGGTGTCTTCTGGTAATCCCATTCTGTGTTCATCTCTCAGTGGAATCTCATATGCTTTCAGTCATCTTTAATGTGCCACAATGAGAAAAGAAATCCTCAAACCTAAGATCAGGTACAGCTAAATCTGCTGCTACATTGCTCATCAGGGATTGGACATGGCAGTTTAGAGGGGACGGTAGCTCCAACCAGACCACTGTGACTTAAAGGCCATAAGAGGTTCTTGTAATTTATATACAGGATTTACCTATATATGATACACAGTGCCCGTTTGCTTTATCCATTAATACAGCTGAGAAAAGTTGTGGAAGTTTGTTTTTAAGCCAGCTGAAGGGCTGAAGGGTTTGTTGCATCAGAAAATTTTCTATTTCCTACTGAGTGAGAGAGCAGTGATAAGACTAAAGTTTTCATGAAAACGCTGTTTTTGTATGAATGGAAATCCTCAAAGTGTATATACCGACACCTGGGTTATAATTATGATGTGGAATATTAAGCATGGATTAAGCATCAAGTAAGTTTACAAACTATCTGATGTACTGTAAATAGTGTACCGTTTTGTCGTCTTTGTAATGATCGGTGTTACAGTCAACCACAGCAGCAGCTCGCCCCCTGCTGTTAGGTGGTGGCAACAACAGGATTACTGCGGTTAAAAAATATGGCTGATAAATGCTGTTTATCAGCTGTTATCCTTCTACTTTCACTTCCTGAACTTTTAAAAATATTTATTTAATTTAAATCATTAATTAACTCATAATATTTGAACATTTAAATCAGGGACATAAGACATAAGTAAACAGCTTCTAATCGTTTGTACATAATGACATTAGTATAGAGCTTATACCTTACTAAACCATTTTTTTCTTCTTTTTTTAAGTACAACAAACAAAATACAGAACAACAAAAAGCTATAATTTCTCAAGAATAAATACTGGACATTTTTCTGGGATGTATATTTATTTTTGAATTGGACCCGTTTTCTTAGAATGCTTTATGTTTACGTTGAAGAATGGCCAACTAAATTACAAGTATGTTATTCTCCCTCATAAGTGTGCACCAACTCACTAGTTTAACTTGCATTTCCAGATTATGCAACAGAAGTTCTCTTAAAAGGGCCAACAACTGTGAAATAGCTGGAGTTGATCTCAGCAGTTGTCTAAATCAAAGTGCAAGTGCTTGTTTTTGCCATTTGGCATTCGTGTGTCTGCTGAAGCTTGATCAACAAAATAAGTTTAGTTTATAAGTTTGCTGACAGTCTGTTGATATTAGCCGTCCTCTGAACAGTATTTCCAGTCACGAAAATGTCCTGTGGAGTAAATTTCTATTTTGTAATTTATTTGCTGTAGTCTTTAATGTCAAACAAAATGTTTGTCAGGCACAGAGTATACTGGTGTACTCTGTGCTGTGGCTACTTTATAATCTGCCAGAAGTATAACTGGCTTCACTTTTAATTTTCAAAAGACCCATTACATCCGAATTCACATCAAGTTTTGTTGTTGGATGTGGACACACTCCTGCACAAGATCAAATTGCTAAAAAGGGGACAATTCAACAGTGGTCTAACATGAAAGCATAAATAAAGCTTCATTTTCACACATGCCTGCAGATGGACACAATTGCAGGAATCCTGTAACAGACATTTATAACAATGACAGCTGAATTTTGACAAAAACATGCACTTTCCTTTCTGCTGCAGGATAAAGCCCTTTGATTTCACTGCAGTTGTTTCATAATCTTTGCTTGTTTTTTACATTATATATATATATATATATATATATATATATATACATATAAACCACATATATTCTAAAACATGGGGAGCTCAATTTTTTAAAATAAAAACTCTTTGATTTTAATTAACTTTTTCTGCTTACAATACATTATTGGTGCTAACATGTAGCTCCTTAGATCTAAGGATAGAGGTTCTAAGCAGGCAATGTTGGCAGCTAGCTGGTGAACATTTAAACAAAATTGGCAAATAATGTGACGTGTGCTTTTTAGCATAGTAAAATATTTTCTTATTGCGTTAAAATATGATGCTATTAGACTAGAGATTCAGAAAACAGACAAGACTGTAGGAATCAACTGACAAATCTGAATCAGCACAAAGCCGAATGAAGAATTGTGTTTGACGCCCCCAAATGGCCAAGATATGTATTGCGGGCATATTGAATCTAAAACAATGAATTCCAAATCAAAATGGATTTATTTACATTTCAGTTCTTCTTCCGTATATTATTAATAAAACAATCACGTTTCCCTAAATGGCTTTCCCATGGCACATTTAATATTTCTTCTGGTGTGACAAGAGTGTGACATAAGTGCAGATAAGTCAAATTTTTCCAGACCCTGAAAGCAAACATACAAGCATCTACCAAAGGGGAATTTCTTTACTGCCAGTTTCCACCAAAGGGCTACATTCACATCGAGTGGCTGCTCAATTCTGATTCTCCTCTCGCACCAGAGCTCGCCCTGAGGTTGACCTTTCTGTAACCTGGAACAGGTTTCAGGCATGCAATCACAGTGAAACATCTCTAGTAACCTTTCTTTCTTTTCCCTTTGAAGATGCGATCACTTGGGGTTACCGGTACATATCTGCAGGCTGCGTTGATGTCAAAAGTGCACAAAGGAAAACATGAGTAGAGGGAATGAAAGCTCTTACTCGGGTGCTCAGGTTTACAGTGTCGCAGAGGTTTAGGGACAGTTAAAATTGAATACATACTTTACTTTCTTCTTCTTCTTAAAGCGAATACTTTACCGTGCTTTTAAAATGATTTACATTTCAGACACTCCTGCGCAGATGTGGGTTTGTGAGACAGCTTGTATGGCATGTCCCTTTACCTGAGACTTATCCGTTAATGAATGTGACATTTACTGATTTACCTTCAATATATGGTGCTGGGAGAAAGCATGCCATTGCAGTTATTAGACATTTAACTTAACAGAAGAAAAGAAAATATTTACTTTACGTATTCTATAAATGATGTAGATATTTCTAATGACATATTTATTTTTTTTGTATGGCCTTCTTCATTGTGTTTAATATATGAGTGGAATGACTTCAGCCAGCAGTTGACCACCAAGGGTTGCAGGTTCAAAAAAAGAAAAGCGTTGCCGTCTGCAAAATATCCTGAAAACAAAACAATGTGCTTACAGCTTGAAACGTTCATGATGTGCTGCCGAGAAGCTTCGTACTGCGTGCTGATGCTCTTGTTGGAATATAAGAATAACAGAAAAAGCTGCTTTGCACCAGCGGTGTACGTAATTGTGAGCTTGCCCAGCCGCACACTGCCAGACCAACGGTCTCGTTTCATCGTCTCTCAAAATCCAACTTACATGTTCTCCCTTTAACAAAAAGATCAAGACTTTCCTGTGTTTACATCTCGAGTGCAGCCTCTCGAGGTTGTAAAGGAGTTGTGTAAATTATGGTTTCTACAGCTGAAAAACTGCGTTGGCTTCTGCTTTATCATGGTGAGCTTACGTGTATTATCTCTTTATTAAAACGTACTTTTTTTGTTACATCCATCTTGTCTTGTTATGATCCTGTCCTTTCTTGCCAATGTAAATGTTTTGTATGACTACATTGTTTGTAAATGACAAATGCATTGCAACTGCATAATTTTAACATCTTAGCAGTTTGTGTAAAAGACAAGAGACTGTCTCGTTTTTTGACTCATTTATAACAAAAATAAATAACTGTGATAGAAAATGATCTGTCAGTCTCCAGGTTTGTTCATTCGTGTTCTGCCACAGCAGACATTCAGGGTCCATTTTGAGCACCAATAAACTGGATTTATGTCTCAGCAGTCAACAGAACCAGCGTCCCATCTTTCACTGCATACCAGTGACGGGTTTGTATTTTTCCTCGTTATAACCTGTTTGGTCGTGAGCGGTGCCGTAGCAGGGTGAGTCACTCAACTCAACTTTTTCCTTCCATCTGCTTGTATTTTCCATCCTGTCCATCAGATTTAATCTCTAACCTGCAAACACAGATGCACAAATTTTAGATATGACACTTTATCCCTGCATGTTCAACCGCAGCTGCTCACCTGTCACATCATCCAATTCTAGCACTCGTCCTCAAGCAAAGATTAGTGATTGTTTTGCATATTTTAGCCCTATTAGAATATGTTAATGTAATGCAAAAATACCCCTAAACGCACCTCTTGTCATCACTTCTGGCCTTTGATTTTCTGGATCTCCTTGGAGCTGAGGATCAGCATGCCATTTTTGTAGCGCCCCACCTGACCTGAGGGTGCTACACCAGAGTTAGAGGTCGACTTCTTGTCTCTGTGAATGCACAAACAGTCAGATTTTAACCATTTAGATTCATTATAGTCTGTCATAACTGGATGTTTTTTTCTTCTGTGTTCAAAAACTGAAAAAAAAAAATAACAGAATTTCGAAGATACTCAGATTAAAGACTGATAAATAGTCAACATTTTGGTTTTCTGTTGCACTAAAACATTAAACATCAGATCCCAACAGTTATCCAGAAATGGCTCTCCCACCTACCTTTGTGCACTCTGCTTCTTTTTCTTTTTATCCTGCAGAACAACAACATGGAAGAAAGAACAGAAAGCAAAATCAACCAGATCATATAAATGAAGCTGAAAACTGACAGAAGGTGCCGCTCTTACTGGCTCAACCTCCTCCTTTTTCCTCTGCTTCTTCTCTTTGATTTGTTGCTGAAGCACCTTGTAATTAACGTAGTCCTTCTTAGGAGGCTGATTAACAGACAACAGGAGAAGTGTGAATTGATCACTGGGCTATTACGGAACACAGTAGGATAGATAGAAAGGACCTGGCTGTTTCTTACTCTGGCTCCCAGCATCACAGCTCTGTCTTGTTCAAAAACACGCTGCTGCTCCTTCTTGTAGCCTGTGATTCCAAACCGATGGACCTCCAGACGCGCCTGATCCCCACATGTAAAAACACAAAAAAGAGCACATGTATCACAGAGTCTTAAGTGTTGTAAATGTGTAAGAATTATAGTTATACAGATCACCACAATCAACAGTTCCACACAAAAATCACAAAGAAACTATTTCCATTGTGAGATAGCACTAAAATGAATTCAGCTGTGTTAAAATCATCACCTTCTCCAGGCTGAGCTCCTCTTCCGGTTTGCTTTGCTTCTTCTCTGATATCTGAGGAGCCTTGAAGTGAAGACCCCCGAAGACAACAAAGACAGATGGACGAAAGTGATATAAATGAGTGGTGACAAGAGAAACGTAACAAAGGCAATTGAGTGCAGATCACAAAGAATGACATCATAGTCTCTAAAATAGGAAGACTGCAGATAAATAAATATTTTACTTGTAAAATGAACTGTGTCAAGTGCTTCTCAACCAAATTAACGCATGTTGTAATTATATAGAAACAAATAAATCACTCATCACCAGTGGTTAAAGCAAAAGTAAAATTTCCATGTTCATCATACAACCTAAGCGCAGACAGAACTGGGAATTCAAGCTCAGTAATTTGCATTCATTTATTGTTTATCATTTGTTTCAAAACTCTTATAAATATTAAGCCTGAGGCTATATTAATGTCAGAGGCTAAGCTGAAATAAATGTTTAAATATGTTAAGAATCAACAGAAATTCCTGTTTTGAAGACAATACGTAATGCGTGTGAGTAAATCATCCAATGATAGCTATGAGACCAAAAATATATCCTTTTTATTATTCTCAGACACACACCATGCTGTGACTAGGGTTAACAACTATATGAGGGGGTTCCAGCCTCTGATGTACTTTTATAAATTAAGAGGAGAAAGAGACAGTGAGCCAAAGCTGTAGACTTACAGAAGCTTTGAAGAGAGCTGGAGTCTGCTTGGTTTTCAGTTTCTTTGCAGGATCTTTAAATGTGACTACCTCAACCTGGTTCTGCTGCTGAATGGCTGGACCTGAGTAAAATAGGATGGATTAAAGAGAGGGAGTGAGTGGTGGAAGACAGGATGCACAAAAAAGCAAAACTCATTTAAAAGACTCCTGTTATCACTTCTTTAAACAAAAGGAGGGTGAACAGAGCATAAAAAACAACACTTTGTGATGTTGAGTACCTGTTTGCTCATTTCTCGGTTGCTGTTGCTCAGTATCGGTATCTTCTTCTCTGATGTCTTCACTGTCTTTGTGAATATCCTCTGTAGGGAGCTCATCTTCCTCACATCTTTTTCGTTTTTTCTTCTTCTTGGAATTTAGCTTCCTTTTAGGTGCTGATCCTGAATCACCAGTTGACATAGACCTTTATTCAAACCAGTCAATTTTAACTTTTTTTTCCCCCAAATACACCTACTTAAACCTTCACAGTTTAAATAACAACAATAATGCAACAAATGGTATTTACAGTTGAATTTCCAGTTTTTTTAGCTGTTCCATTTGTTTTGGATTGAACTGCAGAATTTTAAGCTGCTCTTCAAACGGTTTGATTGACGATTGATTTTTGGGCTAGTCCTGGATGATGCGATTCATGGTGCTGCTGAATTTGTGCCATATCTGCCTTTATTTACGCAACACACATTGATAGAAATCAGGTGCACACATTGGCAGAAACAACTGTCAGTAGGAGTTCAAGCTTTGAGAAAACCAAACAGAACCCTCTTAAAAAAGAAATATGATCTTTAAGGAAATGTTCTATATTATTAAACTGTTGTCAAAGAACTCATTAGTTTCTGCTAAATACATAAGTACAAAAGATGCTTGCAGCTGAGTGAGAGACTTTGAGAGTAAAGGGAGGCATATTCTGACCTTTTTCACCAGACACAATTTTGTTAAGTCTTAATGAAAACTTGGTACACAATTTTCCTTTCCCACTATTTTTTGAACAGCTGTGTATTCACTTAAGGGGGTGGAGTCTGACACTCAACTTGACTCCGCCCCCAAATCTCTTTCCGATAGATGTGCCTGGTTTTAAACTGGTGTTTCAGCTTTGTGAAACCCATTTCTGATTTACAATGAACATGATGTGAAACTGAGTGGAAATAAAGGTTCGTGTACTTAGCAGCCAATATATTTTCAATTTAAAAAGGAAGAACCCAAAAATCAGAAAGGAGCCGTTTACTCATTACCAGAAAATAGAAAACAAAAAAACTGAAACAATTAATTTTTCTTCCTTTGTCACCACAGTTCAAAAGCAAAAAAAAGAAATAATGACCCATTGTCCTAATTTATTAGATGTGTATACAAATAAGGAATGGATGTTAAAATACATTCCTCCAAATAAATGATAACTGTCAAACATGGATTAGCTCTTTTCCAATTTGGGGTCATTTTAAAACAAAACCCTGGCTGCCAATTACACTTATTGAGTCTTTTTTTAAATTATTATTATTTTTGATTGTCAATCGCAATTGGAAAGAATGAATAGTACACGGACAGATAAAGATGAGGTGACTCAATGATCTTTATTAATCTGGGTCTGTGACGTCACAAGACCCTCCAGGTCTGACCTGGTCAGTGAATGAGACATTTTCAGAACACCCCAAACAAAACAATACAGTTGCTTTCTCTCTGAGTTTTTGGGTTGATAGTGACTTCAAGCACCCAAATAAATGGTCTCAAGTACAGAAAATATAATTATTGTCCCTAAGCATTATACTAATGCTTAGGGACAAATATCAAATATTTTGCATTTAACTCTTGAGAGGAATTATCACGCGTTTATTAATAACTAAGGGTTTGTAATTTGAGACATCACAAATTTGACTTCAGTTTAACACTGAAGCGCAAGGAAGTCATCAGTCCTGTTTGTTTGTAGTCCAAATAAGCTATACAAAACAAAATAATGATACAAAAGATCCAGTTTGAAAAAAACACCAAGGTTTAAAGATAATTAGCAAAGCTAATGTTAGCGATATTGCTAACTATACTTACCAAAGTCATAGAGTTTATCCAAAACACGTTCTAGAAACAAACAATCCTGGTCCTGTTTCCCGTTTGTCTGCGAGCCCATTTTGTGTAACTGGTAACAGCGGGCTATCAAAAACAACAATAATAGTTTTGTTGTTGATAACTTGCCAGCATGAACAACACACCGCAATGAACATGTGTTCGCTACCGGGTTGAACCTTCCGAGCCACCGTAGGTGAGCAGGAAGTGCAAATGTGTTACACCCATGTGAAATTCCTCAGGTGCATTTTCAACGACAAGTTTTACAAGAAGAGGCAGGACGCTTGAAATATTTATGCACATTTTACTTTTTCGGATGTGGCATTCTTGTTTTTGCACCGTGTAACAAAAAATGGCGTCCAAAGTCGTTTATTCGGTATGTATTCGTTACTGTTAGCTGGCTAGGCTAACTTGTTATTGAACGTTTGACATTTGACATTTCATAAATAATTTCATTTTAAAAAGTAAGAGCAAACGTTAAAAGCCGGACTGTTTTCTCTCGCCGATGCAGGCGATAAATGCATGCCGAATAGAAAAAATCTCTTTGACATTTAGTGTATCATACTACATGTTTTGGTTGTATTTTTTGCTTCTTTGCGACTTTAGTGGAGTTTTTCCTGTTTGATTTTAATTTTTAGTTTCTCCAATCTTCGCTGACTCACTATTCCAAGCCGATATCTTTGTTCCTTCGTTATTTCAAAGAACTTTTATAAGCGTTTCTTAAGTTTCAGAGGTTTTTATTTAAAAAAATAAATAGTTACAGTGTTAACTCCTCTTCTTCAAACATCTGGAAATCGCTCTGACATGCTTCAAATCAGTCTCTGTGTCTATCCAGACTGTAAGAGACCAATATGTATAGTACCCTGAGTTGATCACAGTTTGTAATGCTCTGCTAGTCCGTCAGTTTTTGAGGACAGTAGATTGGTGGAAGAAGTTGGTCTTGGGTAACATTTTGATGCCTTTTTTTTTTTTTTTTTTTTTTTTTGTTAAAATTTCATGCCAATGTTTTTGGGAATAATTGGAAAGAGATGGGTGGTCCGAGGATGTTTTACTGTTTTCACCAGTCTTGAGCTGTCCAATCTTCTCCAGTAAAACCTGCTTCTTGTTGTTTAATACTCGTAAATGTTATTCATTATCCCATAGAAACATGTGAAATAGCTTATATAGGAATACTTCTATAGCAAAGTTTGCTGTTAGTAAAAGTTGTATTTCTCCCAAAACAGAGGAGATGTTTCTTCCCAATTCAGTCAGCATTAAAAAAAAAAAAAATCTCATTTCAGATTTTCTATTTATGCTAGTTTTCCTTGGTGAATGATTTATTTGTGTCATGTAAAAATACAAATGATTAACATCATGGTTGAATTTTGGAGATTTAGAGTCAGAAGCCAGTTCAAATGTCAGTTAAAGCGTGTTTTTTCAATACAGTTTTATCTTTGATAGCACAGAGATCCAATGCTAAAGAAAAGAGATGACTTTGAGGACATTTTGGAGGAGCGGAGACACTCCAGCGACCTGAGATATGCCCTCAGATGTTACACTCCTGTTCTGTACAAAGGATTGACTCCCTGCAAAGCCAGCGAGCTGAAGAGTTTGGTGCTGCAGTCGGATCAGCTACTTTATGTCATTAAACAGGTGAATTTCTTCCCAGCTGCACCTGGTGTCATTTTTTTTTAAGTTTTTTTTTTTCTCAGATGTCATACAAGGTAGCTGAAATAAAAATCATTTTCATGCAGTGTGTTCCCTTTTCTCTGTTTAACAATGACAGGAATTTTGCACCAACTATTACTGCATACGAGAATGTGAAAATAATGGTTTGTGAAAGTTACAGCTTAGATGTTAGTAATTATACCATGCAGTAGGATTAGTTTTCAGATTACTTAATATTAGTTTCAGCAGTACAATCAAGACTATTGCAAATAATAAAGAACAGCAACCCATAGATAAAAAAAAAAAGCAAATGTCTATAAATTAATCAATTGCTTGTAAAATGTGGTCTAATTTTTTTTTTTGTCTGTGTTGCAGTTACAAACCCAAACTTACAAAACAAACGACACAAACAGCAGCAGTCCTCATTTTCATCTTACTGAGCACAGTCATTGTGCATGTTTATGTTTAAAATATGGATGTTTTGGTGGAAAAAACCCTCTTAATTTAAACATGTGAGTGTTTGTGGAGCCCTGTGTCTTTGAAGATTATTTTGGCTCTGTGGAGAAGGTCAGAGTGAGCATTTTCTTCCATGAAGAACGGAGAGAAACCAGTGATGTTTTGTCCAGCCTTTATAATTCTATTTAAAGCATTTTTATCTGCTGCTGAACTTCATGGAACTAGTACAGTGAGTTGCAGTTCTTCAGGACGCTCTCCATCTCTGCCTTGTAGAAAGACATCAATCCTCTCCTGTCCAGACTGGTTTTCCTGTGTATTTTCAAGAAGTGTAATCTCTGCTGTTCCTTGTTTACCATCACTGTTATACTTACCATCCATGAAAAGTCATGCTTGAATTTTACTTTATAGAAGTACATATTAAAACTAAAGGCTGTTACAAATGCATAACTGACAGACTACAAGGATTTCCCTTCTGTGCTTTCAGATTTATTTACTGATTAATAAGTTGTAAGCAAGAGGGTTATTGATACCTGTCGAAAATCAAATGCATTTACCAAACTAAACAAGTTTTTGTCATTTCTTTTGGTCTGATGGACATTTTATTTTTGAATTGTGTAGGTCTCCAAAGAAACAGGCATGAGTGCAGATGAAGTCCAGGGGGAGGCGTCATCCATCTTGGACGAGATGGCTCACCGCCTGCAGCTCAGCACAGTTCGCTTCTTCGCCTTCACACTCTGCAAAATCTTTAAGACCTTGTTCAGGAGCATCTGTGTCAATGAAGAAGGCATTCAGCGAGTGAGTATGCAGAACGGACAGGCCGTCCCACTGAGACCCACAAACACAGACCTAACCTGCAGCTGCTCTGTCGTCAGCTCCAGCAAGCCATTCATGAACACCCGGTGGTTCTTTTACCGAGTCACCGCAGCTACATGGACTTCCTACTGATGTCTTACATCCTGTACACCTACGACCTGGCTCTGCCTGTCATTGCTGCTGGCATGGGTAAGCTAAGGAAAGATGGCTAGTCAACAATAAGTCACCCTTCTATTGACTTAGTACTTCCTGCCTAGTACAAGGTTTCATTTCATACTGCAGCTTGAGTGTATTCCCTAATTTGTAAGTTCTTTTAAACAAATGTGCCTGAGTAAATGCAAATGTTATAAGTTAAAAACAGCAAAAGCTTGTACTCTCCAACTTCGCCAGAGTGACATTAATTCTACTTTCACTGCAGATTTCATGGGAATGAAGGTTGTTGGGGAGATGCTACGGATGTCTGGGGCGTTCTTTATTCGGAGGTCATTTGGTGGAGACAAGCTATACTGGGCAGTTTTCTCTGAGTATGTCAAAACCATGTTGAAGGTAAAGATGCTGAGTCTTCAGGTATTTGGTGTCAGGCAGCTAACTGCAGATCAGGAGTTGTGATATTTTACGGTTCTTTGTATTATTTTTTTTTTCCTTCTACTATTTCATATTGCTTATATGCCTAACATTAATTTTTTTTCTACTCATATTTTCTCCTAGAATGGATTTGCACCAGTTGAATTTTTCCTGGAGGGAACCAGAAGCCGGACAGCCAAGTCTTTGACCCCAAAGTTAGGTAGGTAGGTGGCAAGATGAGTCATTTATAATCTCTCACAGGTTTCTACTGAAACCAGTTTTTTCTTTGTCTATTTAGTCATTCTAAATGAATACAAAGAGTGTGTGAGCCTGAAATGTCAGAAGAAATTATCCTCACACAGCTTTTATGAATTCTGCGCCTTTTTGTAATAAACTTCGTTTTGACTTTTATTTTATCCAGTAAATTGAACATTTCTGACAATTATTGCCTCTGTCCTTCTTCAGGGTTGTTGAATATAGTGATGGATCCATTCCTGAAAGGGGAAGTGTTTGATGTGAGCTTGGTCCCAGTCAGCATCAGCTATGAGAGGATCCTGGAGGAAGCTCTGTATGCCCGGGAACTGCTGGGTGTACCAAAGCCCAAAGAGTCCACTTCAGTGAGTTCATTAAACATCTAGCCTGTTTATATAGAGACTTTATCAGGATGCAGTAAAAACAGGATAAATGGTTTCTCTAACCAAATCTGTGTTTCTCACAGAAAAGGGATAGAAACACAGATTTAGTCTGAAAAATTGTGTATTTTTTAAACTCTGTCAGTCAGAGATTTAAGTTTATTTTGATGAGAATGGAATTAGATGTTTGTGTGGTTTTAAAATGTAAAAATCACTGTTTGTACACAAGCTTTTCTGTTTTATGTGTCCTTGTAGGGCCTGTTTAAAGCCAGAAAAGTTCTCAGTGAAGACTACGGCAGCATCCATGTATATTTTGGTCAGCCCGTGTCTGTCAGGAGTTTAGCTGAAGGCAGAGTTAACCGCTGCCAATTCAACTTGATACCAAGGTACAGTCAGCATTGTTCCTCCACAAACTTGTTGCAGCTTTAGTTTTCACTCGATAAATATTCTGACATTAAGATTTGAATTTTCCAGACATATCCCCAAAAAGCCCAGTGAAGAAATCTACAGCTTTGTGAATGACTCAGGCTACAGGCTGGTTCGTGCTCAGGAAGAGAACATGGTCCTGAAGCCCTGGGTCCTTCTGGCCTCGCTGCTGCTCCAGAACCAATATGCTGGACAGAGACGAGGGATACCCCTGGACGAGCTGACCAAACAAGCCGTGTGGCTCAGAGATCTTTCCCGGCAGTTTGGAGCCTTCCTCCACTGGCCTGGTACAGAACTATCAGTGTCACTGATGATGAACATCATTAGTGTCTGTTAGGAATCAGATGTGGTGTTTCAGCACAATCTAGTGTGGAAACTGCACTGCAGTCTCATCAGCACCAAGTTTGGCTCATATTTGATTTGTTTAAGATCTGAGAACATGAAAATCTGCTTTTCTTTGGAGAATAGTTTATTTTTCTTTAAAAAAAAAAAGTTAAGATAAAATTCAACATTAAATATGCAGGTAATTTATCTGTCTCGTTTTTGTTTGTTTTCTGTTATGGAAGATCACGTTTCTCTTTTTCTCCTTCAGTTTGGTCCTGACTTTTCTTTCTGTCTTTTAGACCACGTTCCTCCCTCCGAGGTGGTTTCTGCAAGTCTTTCCCTCCACCGAGGCTTGGTGAGGATCTCAGAGGGCAGAGTCGAGTTGGCTTTGGAGCAAGGTATTTAGTTGTTTAACATGTTTATTTATGAAGTCCTGGAAAACAACCAGAACTAATGCATGCAACTCATCTTGAACCAGGAGGACAAGCAGGACCATCTGGGCCTCATAGTGCCATCATGCCTGAGGAGCAGCTCTTAAACCAGGGAGTGATCACACTCTCCTGCGCTTCCTACAGGAACCAGGTGCTGCACGTCTTCCTTCGACCGGCGCTGCTGGCCTCAGCTATCCACGCTTCCTTCTGCAACAAGAAACGTAAGACTGATGCACCTCTGCTGCTCTCGGCTCATTCATGCTAGTGTAGCTACCAATGTATAGGGTGCAAGTAAAAGTTTCTCTTGTTCGAATAAGTATATTTTCAGCCAGATAATGTAGAAGATGAATTTCTAGTGCGTCTTTTAAAGGATGTGTGCTGATGTCGGGAAATAAACATACTAGAATCCCTTTACTTAAGAATGCAGCATTTTCAGCACATAATAATTAATCATATGTTTTATTTAATCTGTACGTTTTTTGGATGTGTGTCTTCTAGAGGAGGTCTATAACAGTTTCAGGTTTTTGAGGAACATGTTCTCCAATGAGTTCATCCTTTGTCCCGGAGCTGCAGTCCAGGTGAGGAGGAAATGTGCATGCAGCTGGAGGGTCAAAGTATTGTGTGCCAATTCATACTTTTTTAAATTTCTTTTTTTCTTTTTCTGGTTGCTTGTATTTTAGGATTTTGAGGAGGCCTTTTACCTGCTGGAGAAAAGTGGAGCCCTGCAGACAAACCAACAGGAGATTGTGGTAACAGAGAGAGGGGGCCGGACACTGGACTTCCTCACCAGCATGCTGGACCCCTTTCTGCAAGGATACCAGGTGAGGAGGACGCCCACAGACTTGTTCTGAATATCATATAAAGTGTTTGTCAATGTGATTTTTTTTTTTTTTTTTTTGGGGGGGGGGGGGGGGGGGGTGGGG